>CM056050.1:261666870-262866870 GCA_029574335.1 Rana kukunoris | reverse complement strand
CTGCACATACTACCTTTTCTCATATTTTGGCACAGTTTTCTCCTTCACATACTGCTTGCCTTTATACCATCCATATACTTCCCTTGCACATACAGCTTGCTATTATATCCTTTGAATTCCATTTCTGAACATACTGCTCACTCTCATACCCTCCATACTCCTTCCCTGCACAAGCTACCTTCCATCATACCCTCTGCACCCCTCCCCTGCTCATTCTGCCCACTGCCATACCCTTTGTACTCCTCTTTTGCATTTTCTGCCCATGGCAACACCCCTACCATTATACACAACCCCCCCCCCAAAATTAGTGACATTTGGGGACATGTCATACATGTCTTGCCGCGATATCCGCTCCACCTCCTCCTGGGCGCCCGGGATCTGGTGTCACACCCAGGAAACGGCCCAGATTTCAGCGCGGAGAGCCGGCGGGAGGAGAAGACAGGAGCCAAGCTGGAGGAGAGAGGTTACCGGGCTACACAGGAAGGAAGCTTCCCTGACCAAAGACAACACGGCTCTGCCTGCTCCTCTCACTGCATCCACCGGACTTCTACCAGCAGCAGCGGCAACCGCTTCTCACCCTCCCTGTCTGCCTCCTCCTCCCTCCCTCCTTCCCACCGCCTTCATCTCCATCCTCCCTCCCTCCTTGCACCTCTATACAGAGCCCCATCCTCCCTCCCTCCTTCCATCTCCATCCTTCCATCTCCATACAGAGCCCCATTCTTCCATCTCCATCCCTCCCTCCTTCCATCTCTCCTCCCTCCTCCCTCCCTTCCATATCATACAGAGCCCCATCCTCTCCATCCCTCCTTCCCATCTCTATACAGCACCCATCCTTCCCTCCTTCCATTTCCATCCTTCCACTCCAGAGCCCCATCATTCTATCTCCTCCCTCTATCCCTCCCTTCTTCCATCTCTATACAGAGCCCCATCCTCCCTCCCCATCTCTTACCCCCATCCTCCATCTCTCCTCCATCTCCATACAGAGCCCCATCCTTCCATCTCTCCCTCTATCCTTCCATCTCTATACAGAGCCCCATCCTCCCTCCTTCCATCTCTATACAGAGCCCCATCCTCCCTCCCTCCTTCCATCTCCATCCTTCCATCTCCATACAGAGCCCCATCCTTCCATCTCCATCCCTCCCTCCTTCCATCTCTATACATAGCCCCATCCTCCCTCCATCCTTCCATCTTCATCCTTCCATCTCCATACAGAGCCCCATCCTTCCATCTCTATACAGAGCCCCATCCTCCCTCCCTCCATCTCCATCCCTCCATCCTTCCATCTCTATACAGAGCCCCATCCTTCCATCTCCATCCCTCCCTCCTTCCATCTCTAAACAGAGCCCTCCCTCCTCCTTCTCTAAACAGAGCTTCCCATACCAGAGCTCCCATCCTTCTATCTCTATACAGACCCCCATCCTCCCTCCCTCCATCTCCATCCCTCCATCCTTCCATCTCTATACAGAGCCCCATCTTTCCATCTCTCCCTCCATCCTTCCGTCTCTATACAGACCCCATCCTTCCCTCCCTCCATCCTTCCCACTCCATCCCTCCCTCCCTCCATCCTTCCATCTCTCCCTCCCTCCATCATTCCAACTCCATCTATCCCTCCCTCCATCCTTTCATCTCTATACAGAGCCCCATCTTTCCATCTCTCCCTCCATCCTTCCGTCTCTATACAGACCCCACCATTCCATCCCTCCATCCTTCCCTCCCCATCCCTCCCTCCATCCTTCCATCTCCATCCATCCCTCCCTCAATCCTTTCATCTCTATACAGAGCCCCATATTTCCATCTCTCCCTTCATCCTTCCGTCTCTATACAGACCCCATCCTTCCATCCCTCCATCCTTCCCTCCCCATCCTTCCATCTCCATTTCTCCCTCCCTCCATCATTCCATCTCCATCCATCCCTCCCTCCATCCTTTCAACTCTATACAGAGCCCCATCTTTCCATCTCTCCCTCCATCCTTACGTCTCTATACAGACCCCATCAATCCATCCCTCCATCCTTCCCTCTCCATCCCTTCCTCCCTCCATCCTTCCATCTCCATCTCTCCCTCCCTCCATCATTCCATCTCCATCCATCCCTCCCTCCATCCTTTCATCTCTATACAGAGCCCCATCATTCCATCTCTCCCTCCATCATTTTATCCCCATCCCTCCCTCCATCCTTCAATCTCTGTATAGAGCCCCATCCTTCCATCCTTACCTCGATTCTTCCATCTCCATCCCTCCCTCCCTTCATACATCTCCATCCTTCCCTCCATCTTTCCATCTCTATCCCTCTATCTTTCTCTATACAGAGCCCCAGCCTTCCACTCTCTCTCTATCCTCCCATCTCTATACAGGGTCCCATCCTTCCATCTCCATGATCCATCCCTCCATCTCTATACAGAGCCACATCCTCCCATCTCTCCCTCCATCATTCTATCTCCATTCCTCCCTCCTTCCTTCCATCCCTCCATCTCTGTACAGAACCCCATCCTTCCATCTCCATCCCTCCCTACATGCTTCCAACTCCATCCCTCCCTCCTTCCATCTCCATCCCTCACTCCTTCCTTCCATCCCTCCATCTCTGTACAGAGCCCCATCCTTCCATCTCCATCCCTCCCTACATCCTTCCAACTCCATCCCTCCCTCCTTCCATCTCCATCCCTCACTCCTTCCTTCCATCCCTCCATCTCTGTACAGAGCCCCATCCTTCCATCTCCATCCCTCCCTACTTATATGTCCATCCCTCCCTCCATCTCTCCAGCGCAACTCTCCTGGAGTAAAGTAATCACCAGCCGCTGGCTCAGGTATAGTGAAAACACAGGCAGCAATAAAACATTGACTCTGCTTTTGTACAGAGGGGGACACAGACGTGCAGGGGGGTACTGATATGTGGGGGGCAGTCGTGCAGGGGGGGGACAGATATGTGTATGGGGGGACAAACACGCAGGGGGGTACTGATATGTGTGTGGGGGGGACAGATATGTGTGTGGGGGGCAGGCGTGCAGGGGGTACTGATATGTGTGTGGGGGGGAGACAGATGTGTAGGGGGTACTGATATGTGTGTATGTGGGGGGGAGACGTGCAGGGGGGTAATATGTGTGTGGGGGGGGACAGATATGCAGGGGGCTACTGATATGTGTGTGTGGGTGACGGATAGACAGATATCTGTTCCCCCTCTGTACCCCCTGCACATCTGCCCACCCCACACACATATCTGTGTGTGCAGGGGGGTACAGAGGGGGTGATGATTTGAGACCTGAAAATACAGGATACAGGAATTGGGGCAATTTGAGGTGTGGAAGTTCAAGTCCACCTTTGTAAAAAAAAAATGCAGATCTTTTTGCAGATACAAAAATGTGCATTTATTATTGTTTCTAGTAAGAACCTGTAAAGCATTGTCAGTGTATCTGTCTGCTTGTACAGACTGGCAGACTGTGGACCATGGCTGGCGTGAGGAAGCGAGCTGGTGCCATCCACTTTTTGTCTTCGGCCGGGTCCATGTGCAAGCCTGTGCACCACGGCTTTTTAGTGAGGGGCAGAGCGTGCGTTGTGGGGCGCAAAATTAGGTATCGCCTAGGGTGTCAAAACTCCTTGCACCAGCCCTGTGCAGCAATGTATACAACAATTACACTATTAGTATTATATATATATATATATATTAGATATTAGTATGCTATGGTGACACAGTTTTTGCCCCCTTGCCATGTGGTGATACTGTTTTTGCCCGCTTGTCGTTAGACACTCCAGTACAACCAGTCTGCTCTACATCTTTGCTTTTTGACGCTGCCAATAAAAAATAAAATAAAATGTAAGAATTTACAGTTGTTTTTTCAAGCGTAAGTATTCTAGTTTTTGGACAGCTCAAGATCACAAGATAAATGTTATCATTCTTGTAAACAATGTCTGTAGCTGTGTCAGTAAACAGAATAAATGTACCTTGAACTACCTTGTCCTTTTTTAATATAAATACTTTCCTGTAGGTATTTTCCTGAAACACGTACCTAAGGGATACAAACGTTTATGCTTTGGTTCTTTAGTCATTTTACTTATGTATTATTTTGGCAAAAAACAACACAAGCCATTTGTGTTAAGAATTCAGGTCTGCAATTATGTCCACAGATTGGTCTCAAAAAGAGACATATTCTATATAATGCAGGACAGCAAACATCAAGAGCATTTTTAATAAAAATTGCTTAAAATAAGGGCAGAAAAACACAGCACAGCAAATAATTATCATAACCATACAATGCTTCTGAAAGCAAAAATATAAAGCACACGGGGAATAAAAACATGCTATTTATAACATAAATTGCACAATCTTGATTTTTATTTTTGCAAGCATCGTGCTGCATATTGCCACAATGTCTCATTTATATTATTTATTACTGCAGTTATTAATACAGCGCAAATTATATCTTGGTTAACAAATAACATGTTATTATTGCCGTAGGAAAGCAATGCACATTTCCTAAATTAATAAAAACCGATATCTAGATAGCTGTTGCTGGAGGAATGCAGATGTAGAAAAACAAATGATAATGTCAAGATGGAAAGAGACCTGATGTTGGAAAATGAAGCATTAGCTATAGTAGTGTGTCCATAAATTAATAAAATACACCTGTCATGAGAAAAATATGCTGGCGGCCACTGCAGTCCTCTCTTACTGAAAATACTAGGTGCCTACCTATGGTGCTAATGCTTTGTCTTCAGTGCTTTATGAGTTGCTGACCCAGAACAAGTATAAGATAACTAATTCTGACAATTGTGCCCCAGGACGAAGTCTGTTTAGACGAAACGGCGTAGGGAGACGGCGTGCTGACGCCCATTACCGCAAATCGTGTCCAGGAGATATCGAGTTGTGCTAGCCGGCCGGCTACATTTACATGCATATTTTACCTACATTTTTGTAAGTGCAATTTTAATTTAATTTTAATAAATGGTAAATGGTTTTACACTATGTACCCCCTTTTCTTATAATTTTCCACCAATCAACATTGACCACCTGTCCACCACGGGAGGAGCCGTTGACCATTGGATTTCGTGCTATTGAACCCCCTGGCTGGGGCAAAAGCCATCTGCGGTCAGAAGGTCTCTAGTTGGGATCTTCCCCTCTGGTAAGGGACAGTGTTTTTCCATCGGTGAAGGTGTATTTCCTATCAGTTTCACTTTTCTGAGGTTCCTGTTTGTGATGTCACCATCTGCTTGAACACAAGAAATTTCATTGCTATTTTATACCATCAGACGTTCCTCCATTTGCATTAATAGGTTGATGGACTTTATACATGTTTTTACTGTTTGGTATTGCTCTTCATCACCTTAGAGCTTCTCATAGTTGCGCAGCTTGTTATATATTTTCACTGTTTTTTGTTGTGAGTATCTCACCATTTTAAGCCGCATGCAATTTTTTCTTTTGTATTGAATTTAGACAGCGCAGTATCACCCCTTTTTTCTAATTCTGACAATTGTATGTCACTCATGAGCTGCATGATTTTTTTTTAAGGACTGTGACCCATAAGTAATAAAGCCAGAGAAAACCACACAAATAGCATTTTCATAGCAAACCGGCACTGGCAGGATGCCATGTTTTTTGGATGACAGTTATTATTTAAACCATACCTATACTCAAGAACAAAACATGTAATGTATTAAATGTTATATTCTTCTCTATGTTTAGTAAAGATTTGATTGTGGAAAAAAATAAAATGATTGAGGCTTACTACAGGTATACCCCACTTTTAAGTACACAATGGTGTTTATTTACTATCGCTGAAGAGTGCGAAATCACGCTAATTTCTGTATAGAAACCAATGAGCTTTCAGGTTTTATTACCAGGCTTTATTGAACAAGCTGAGGTTAGAAGCTCATTGGTTTCTATGCAGAAGTGAGCCTGATTTTGCACTTTCCAGCGATAGTAAATAAACCCCATTGTGTACTTAAAAGTGGGGTATGCCTGTAGTCTGTATATGTGATGGATGAATTGGTTTTCCTTTTGAAGGCTTTTTCCACTTTATTTTTCACCTAGTGATTCTGTCCTTGAGCGACTACACTCACTCACTGTTCTCTATCAATGGAGAAGCATCTCTATTGGGGTGTTCTGTGGTTTGCAAATAGAACAGAGAACAAAACTAACAGATAAGAGTCAGTAGAAAAAATAATAAACCATCTGGTGAAATTGTCATGCTACCCCGCAAATACAAGTGTTCTTAAATCAGAAATGCCATTCATTTGTCTTAATCTACATTTTATAATGTGGTAGTGGGGTCCAAAGTAGACTGTGTAACTTCAACTTTCTCTGCTAGCCACATCACCAATCATCCTCAAAATTATTGAAATGGCACCTATAAGAAATGTCTTATCATTCACATTTCAGTGCGTCAGTAAGAAAGATGACAAAGGGCTTGCAGTTTAAATGTTTGTGAATAATTTTCCTGCAGTTCAAGTAAAAGGGGTACCCAGATCATATGACTACCCATCAAAGTTGAGAGGGGTACTGGAGCACTATGCCTAAATATAAAAAAAACATATAAACCTGAAGACTTGAACAGGTTGGCTGTGCTGTCTGCAAAATGATAAAGTTCTAATTTATAAGGAACACCATTATGCTTGTATATATATTTTTAAAAATTGTTAGACCGATTCTAGGGACAGACTGTAATATCCACATCCCTTAGAAGTCAATTGGAAGAAGATTTGAGAGAGCACCACTCTCTCATAAGGTGATGGGACTTTCACGGATATGTCACTGTCACTGAGGTAAGCACATGCATAATAAATAATAATAAAATATACATTTATTACAGAATATACAAAGCATAAAATTAGATAGTAACATTAGGCCATATAGAACATTGACCAAAAATGATACTCAATATATGTAAAAGCTTTGAAAGATGCTTGTGTGTACAGTAACCTGACACGTTTTGCGATTCTGCGAAATGCGTCGGCTTACTGCTCACACAGGCTTCTTTCAGGCTTTCACATGGATTGAGTATCATTTATGGTCAACGTTCTATATGGCCTAATGTTTCTGTCTAACTTTATGCGTTATATATTCTATAATAAATTCATATTTTATTATTATTCACTGTGTATATGCTTACCTCAGTGACAGTGACATATGAATGAAAGTCCCATCACCATATGAGAGAGTGGTGCTCTCTCAAATCTTCTACTATTATGCTAGTGTCTGCATGTGAACGAGATCTAAACTTTCAATATTGTTGAAAGTATACTTTTAAGAACATTTTCTTTTTCCTTTTTTGTTTAAAATGGGAAACACTTCTGACCTTGTATAAATAGGTTTGCTTCCAGATTATTATAGGGTATTTAACAATTGTGAGTTTGAATGGAATATGCAAATTCATGACATCTGCACCTATTCATGTATGCATCAGAACAGAAGATATTGCTGGAGCTATTATAGGAGCTATTAGTGTCTCTTGCTTGATGCTATTATGCTAAATATTGTGATGCAATGCTTATACTGTAGTTGACCTTTTGCAGGTTGTTAAAAATACTGAATAAGTGTATTAAAATCAGTTTTATGGATTTAAAAACTATTTAAAAAAAAGTTGTATCAACTAAATACTTAATATTTTGCTTGAAATTATTTCAAACACACGAGTACATATTAGGTAAGGAATAAGGTAAACACAAATATCCTAGAAAAACACTTTTCTAAGTGTTGACCTGAGTAAAACTTTATGAGAAATAAACAGTAAATTAACATTTACTCATAGAATACAGTGGGGTTGATTTACAGTTCCCCCAGGAAATGGGATATTTTCTTGCACATGTTTGAGCGCCTCAAGGAAATGCAGCACCGTTTCACCACCATATTTACTAAGGTCAGTGAATATTATCTTGGAAAGTCAACTTTGGCTTTGTTAAGCCTACAGTAGAGAAGCATGTACTTCTGTAAAGTTGGATCAGTTGTAGTTAGACCAAAGGTTTTAAAGTTTGCAAACCTTCAAAATTAATGTCAAAAGGAATCTGAATCAGGCTACAAAAAGTGTGTATTACAGAGCAGCAAAAGGTTAAAAAAAATGTGCAGAATGCCTGAATATGGCCTGAATCACTTTATTTAAACATTCTACCAATGATACTTAAGTCTCGTACACACGATCGGATTTCCATCGGACAAATCCGTTGAATTTTGTGAGAAGGGCATTCGATGTGAACTTGTTCTGCATACAGACAGCAAAACTTTGTCGGCTAACAAACAGAAACTATGTGTTTTTCCTGCTCTTTAGCGCCACCCTTTGGGCAACTTCTGCTAATGTTGTCTTATGGTGATCATTGCTTCTGAGCATGCTTTGTACTTTGTATTTTTTTTCCGACGGAATTGTGTACACAAGTTTGGAAAATCCAACAAGACACATTGTTGTCGGAAAATTTTAAAGCATGCTATGCCACATTTGTTGTTGAAAAATCGGACAACAATTGTCTGATGGAGTGTACAAACCCTTGGATCCCTTATCCGACAAATCCCTGCCATCACACAATTCCCGTCGGAAAATCAGATCGTGTGTACGAGGCATAAGATAGAAGTGTGGGATCTTGTGACACTGGCACTTAAGCTATGGGTGCGCAAGCAAAATCAATCAGTCCCTTTTTTCCTTGAGGCCCTTTGGATTTCCGAGCTGCCAAAAATAACACTAATGCCGTGAACACACGGTCAGACTTATGACCTGGAAAAATTTCCGACGAAAAAATAGAGAACCTGCTCTTTATCTAAAGTCCGTCGGAAATTCAGACAAAAAAATTCCACTAGGGCATACACACGGTCAGAATATCCAATGGAAAGCTCCCATAAAACTTTTTCCATTGGAAATTCCAGTGTATGCTGCATAACATTTTTTTTTTTTTGGCTTGGAACAGCCAAATTAAAAAAAGTCTGCATTTACCATCATCTGAAACTCAAGACCATCTCTAGTGTACTGAATCAACCTCTGAGTCTACCTGAAAAATCTCCCTTCTGTTCACATGACTGTCACACTGTATTATTGCACATAGCAAGAAAAAAAGAATTAGAGCCAAGTGATTGACATACCTGGGAACTTGCCAGAAGTGACCAGGCAATGCCAAAATTTTGATTGCATTGCTGGGTCATATAGCCTTTTTACCACCAGTATTACACAGACCACATGTGTAGCACCCCCTAGTGTGTGCTAGATGGAATATAGGATTTTTAGTGTAGGTTTGCAGGAATCTAGGTCAGGGTTCAGTGAGTCAGGGCTTGACAGCTCCTCTGGTGCCTCCTCCTGGTCTAGAAGGTTGTAGAATCTTCTAGAGCTAGCGGGTGAAGGTTAGGAGGGACTGTTTGGAATATTTATGAGGGCCTCAGCCAATCCCCAATAAAGGGCTGACAGGGGGTATGTTCATCTTATAAATAGGCATTAGCTATGCCGGGAGGGCAGTCAGGTGGAAGATATAGTGCTGTGGAGACTGTCCATCGCCCTCTGGGGTACCCCTTAGTCTGGGGAGAGGTGATGTTGGGCTGGGGCTCAGGTGCTGGAAGGATCCTGCACCAACACACAGAGAAAGCCCTTCCTGGAGGCAAAGGAGCAAGTAGAGGACAGTGTGAGAAGAGCAGCACTACTGAAGGACGTACAAGGGGGGGAGACTGCCATAAGTAGCCGGTTCTCACTAAATACAGTGTTGTGGCAATTCTTGATTCCTTCCCTGGGAGATCTTCTGCAGAGTCAGCCAGGTGAACTGGTTTGAGACAGTCTGGAGGACTGCATAGGTAAGTTAGCATGGAGGGCTAGTGAAATGGGCAGCTGCAGCCAGGAGGGTTGGCAGTGCCTGAAGAGGTGAAGTTGGGATCGGTAGCGACAGGAGGGAGAGTGCAAGTTAATCATTGTGTACTGCTACACAACAAGGGACCTTGAGTTCCCGCCATTGCTAATTCTGACTGTGCCTGTCAGATTTAGTTAAAGTAATCCAGCTGGAGTTCTGCAAGCAAGTGAAGGGAAGGGGTGGTGTTGAGGACACTGTATATAGATGTATATAAATTGTGTATAGGAAGATGTCCCTAAAGATGTTGCTATATTGTTGTTGCTGAAGTCAAGTGGGCATTCCATAATCTCCCATCCTCATCCAAGTTATTAACCTTCAATGAACCACCAAAAAAAAGTTACAGACTGCTCTTTGACTCTGAAGTGCCTGCAAAAATTTGGTGTGCCTGGCTGTGCAGGGTGGGGGATCCCAGTTCAACTGCGACCCCTTAGGAGGTGCATTACACATGGTTTCCTCAAATCTGTCATATTTACATTAGTCACTTGACTAACTTTTCATGAGTTTTTCCATCACGTTGGTTTTGTCATTCCTTCCTCCTCTTTTTATAGTCTCCTGTCACTCAGCATTAACCCCTCCTAAACTTTCTGTTCAGTTCACCATCCTCCTCCATCTCTATTCTAGTGCCCTTTTAGCTTTTCAACCTTGCTACACTTAGGCCTGTCAGTGTTTTGCTGACCAATTGGTCCTGAATAAGCCTAAATTCATTACAACAAACTGTAGCACACGTTGTTCAACAGTTGGTTCCCCTGTATACAAAATGGTTTGTTGGTAATGTTAAATGAGCTATTTAGCAGCACCAAATACAAGTGGCATTTAACATATTTAGAAACAATGCTTAAAGCTTCTCTCACTTGTGGTGCAATGTGGCCAAACCCTTTGTTTGTGTGGAGTGAGGGACAGCCATGTCCCCTACTCCTTCCAATACTTTACCCAATTATTGTGTATTTTCCTGGGTTTGGGTATGGTATGTTTTTCACACTTTGTCTACACAACACCAATGAAGGGTTTATAAAATAAAACAGTAAATTACATGAAGATAACCCAACAACTAGATCTTTAAAGTGTATGACCTTTGCTAAGTACTATACAGATTCAGCTTTGGCTAACTAATTATGGGCCAAGCTGTGTTGGGAAATAAGCTTGTTGTGTATTCATTTGTAATCTTTGTCAAGCTATTCCTGGATTGTTCTATTTTAGGAACAAAACTAATTCATCTTTCACATAGTAACTATTTAAAATGTATGAATGCAGCCCGGTCTGTGAGTTCAATAAATAAGATTTTAATACTCTCCAGTACACCCATTTTATTTATGGTGAAGCAAAGCCGCCTACAAACTGCTCTGATTATTTTTTTGTGTTCACTCAAGAAAACAAGCTCATGATATAGTAGGTGACAAAATGGTAAAGGCAAATGGAAAAAGTCATTTCTGTTTTGCTTCAGGCCGTTTTACATGAATTAAATGATATAGATTCACAATTTACCATTTGAAACCTAAATATGTATTTTGTAGGGACATCAGTGTGTGAATTTAGCTTTTTGTAGATTTTATAATACCATGTAACATCTTGCTGGGACCTAAAAAATAATGTGTTTATTTAGTTTGTTCTTTCACCATTACTATTTGCTTATGGGGCATACAGTAAAAACTGCCCTGCATAGCTAACATCCTTGAAATGAAAAAGCTGATAGTCTGTCATTAATCTTTTTTTTTTTTTTTTTGTTTACAAACTTTTATTGTAAAAGGTAGATGGTGGTACATATCCAGGAAATTAAAGCATATATATAAAGGAATGTAATACATATACAGAGTCAGTCTGTGTACAAGGCCTAAGATAACTTGTGAGGACCATAGATAGTTATACATGATAGGAAAAAACTTAGGGGCAGGAGTAACAAAAACACAATGGAGGAATAAAACAGTGACAGTTGGGGTATGAGATGATTAAAAAGATTAGATAGGGTTAAAGAACTGTGGGGAATGTTCGAACCAAGGAGACCATTTATTGACGTATATATGGCTGGTATTATGTAGGATATGGAATATTTTTTCCATTAGGCAAATGTTGTTAATCCTCGATTTGAGTGGAACTATTGGTATCGTCGGTGATTTCCAATGTAAAGCTATCAACCAATGTATAGCTACGCATATTGTGTGTATCAGTCTCATATAACAGGTGGGGAGACCCGAGATTGGAGAAAAAAGAAGGCAGTTATGCAATGTTAGGGTAATGTTCTTGTCTGAGATTGTGGATGCAAATTTCTCTAGCTGTAGCCATATGTTTTTAATTTTGTCACAATACCAAAATGTGTGGGAAAATGAGCCCAAGGAGTTACAGTTTCTGAAGCAAGACGGGGAGGATGAGGGAAATATTGAGTGAAGTTTGGTGGGTGTATAGTACCATCTTGTAAATAGTTTCAAGGCCGTTTCTTTGATAGAAATGGATTTAGTGCACATATGTAGATTATTAATCTTAATACATGTACAGCACAAACTTGACTAATGATGCATATTTAGGCTTTAAAATTGTTTAATTCCTGCCTTAATAATTCAACTACATACTGCCAAATATTTACTAAATTGTTCGTAAAACATGCCTGTAGCTTCTTTACTGGGTATAAAATGTTTCAATGACAAGCAGAGCAAAGTGTCCTTTTGCGCTACCTGATATTCATTGCTTTGAAACATGGTCTATTAATAAAGGTTTTCACACAAGATTTACACAGCTTTCTCCCAAGACGCACACTTTTTTATTTGGATTCAAGTAAAAATCCTGGTAGAAAGTTGTGTGAAAACACTTATAAATAGACCCCTATGGTGTAAGCTGGGACATTACCAAGGATCAAAAATAAAAATCACAGAAGATTTTAAGACTGTAAATCACTTTTATAGATACAAGGCTGAAGTATTGCTAAATACTGTTATACTTGAGAGACAGCATACATCCATTGCTTACCAATATCTAAGCATGTTAAAAAATAACGCTCAAACAACAACGCCACAAATTTAAACTCAAATCACCCAAAATACAGAACAAAATAGGGTTGATCTAGAAAAATAGACTGTGCAATTTGCAAAGTGCAGTTGCACCAGTTGCACTTTGTAAGAGCAGTTGCTCCAGAGCTTAAAGTGGTTGTAAACCGTAGGACCAAAAAAAAAAAACATGCAATACAAATGCGTAATGAGCTAGTATGCATAGAATACTAGCTCATTATGAATTACTTACCTGAGATCGAAGCCCCTGCAGCCATCCTCGTACAACGCTCCGGCGGTCGACATTGCTTCCGGAGTTACTTCCGGGTATTGCGGGCTCTGGCATTGTGCGAGTGCGGGAGCCGCCAGTAATGTCTCCCGCATGCGCACAAGGCCGGATTAAGGTTTAGGAGATATCTAGGGTAGCTACAGGTAAGCCTTATTATAGGCTTACCTGTAGAAAAAGTGTGTTGTAAGGATTTAAAACCACTTTAATAAATGAACAGAAGCTCTGCTGACATCATCCAATCATGTGCAAGCAATTTTTATTTTCCTTACAATTGGGTATTTTTTGTAAAGTGAAACCTTACCTAATTTACCAAGCTCTGGAGCAGTTGTACCTTTAGAGTGCAACTGCACTTTGCAAAGTGCACAGTCTATTTGCCTTTAGTAAATCAACCCCAATGTGCACAAAAATAAAAACAGAAATAACAACATAAACTACCAATTGAAAAAGAGCACTGCTGCTACCTTAACCATTAGCCGACCAGCCGTCGTAATTATGCAGCAGCCATGGGTGTACTTTGGGTCCTGCTGTACGGCAGGGGACCCGATGCGCATTACCGGCAGCCGTGGGAACGAGAGCCAGAACAGGGATCTGTCAATGCAAACAGACAGATCCCTGTTCTGACTGGGGAGTTAGAGAGAGATCTGCTGATCCTTGTGACCAGGAACAGTGATCTCTCTCCTCCTCCAGTCAGCCCAGCCCCCATAAAGTTAGAAACACTCCCAAGCCCACACATGCACCTTAATTCATCTATAGATTAGGTGAATTTTCTAGTATGCTCTGGTCACCTGTAACCTCTCTATTAAAGATGTCCTTATCCCCCTGAGGAAGATTTGAACTAGCATAAATAAAAATGTGTTGAAGTTTTTTGTGTATCAATGAAAAAAAAAATCATGTATATAATGTTGTTTTTCTATGCTATTATGACATCCTATGTAGTATAGAGGGTACATATACCAGAGCTCATGTTTTTATAATTGTACTTTCTTTTTGAAACTTTATGTAATTTTGTATTTTGTGTGCCTAAAAGCCCCTTGGAGATTTTTTTGTCTCTGTTTTTGTTACATAATTTGTGGTGGGCAGCATAAAATCTCTCCATTCCATCAAACACTCATTGGCGTTTCACCCATCTTACGCCTCAGAGATCTGGCACGTCACTTCCGCCAAGAGGACTGATGTCACATCCGGATTCCCGTGCGGTCCTGAATATGACGTCAGCCCTTTACTAAATAAAAAAACATAGGGAAATAATGCTTCCTCTGAATCATATTGAACTGTTAAAAGTTGTCAGTTATTGAGATATTCTAAAGGATTTCCACAGCAGTAGTAAATATGTATTATTTGCTGAGAAATTATCAATAAAAAAAATTAGAGGGGGTGATTTACCAAAGGAGAAGCGACTGTTCACTTTGCAGGGGAACTTGTACTTTTCTGACTTCCATCATCCAATCATTTGCAAGCAAGAATACTGTTATTTTTTTTATTTTACATTAACCTGATTGGGTATCGTTTGCAAAGTAAAATGTCACCTAATTTACTAAGTTCCCTTGCAAAATGAAAATTACCCCAATATGTCACCACGTATTTGTCTTGCAGGTCAACACCACCTAAAATGTAACAAACTCATGCTGTTCCAGGTTGGCCTACACCAAAGGACTCTCAATCCAGCATATAGAGGGTACTAGAACAGCTCCCAACTGTATTCAAAACAAAGTAAAATATCCAGACAGCTGCACTCCACAGCTTTTTTCATGGCATTTTTATGATCACAATAAATCCATAAAAACAGCTACAACTCACAGTTAAGAGAGAGATAGTTGACGCATTTCACGCTGTGCTCAGCGCTTCCACATAGCCTGTCAAACCACCTGAGAAGGTCACCTGATATTCACACACAGGCAGATTTCCCAGGTGGGACCAATCAGCACATGGCTGATTTCTCTCAAACACACTAACAGAGATACCATAATAAAAAAAATAAAAACATAAAAAATGCAATGAGTCAGAAACAAAAACATGTATTAATGATGTGAATTCTCATTCAAAACCATCTACTGCTGTCACCCAAGTGAAAACGACAAAATAGACATACAGTAAAACCTTGGATTGCGAGCCTAATTGCGTTCTAGAAATATTAAATAAAATAATGATAAGCGCTTCAGAACGGAAATGTGTAAACACTAAACCAATAATACAATAATATCCAAAAAAACATAAAACACTTCTATAAGTCTTGAGATGTGTGAGGAAAAACAGTAGTGATGATGCTAAATTATCAAACTAAAAAGTCCCATGCAACACGTGCATCTAACTGCCAATAAATGAAATCCTCATAAACCAATGTGAGTGTGGACTGTGTGTCAGGTACGGTTGATACTGGACAGTCTCTATAAGGTAGTGGAGTGGTAGGCTGGGTGTAGAGTGATTGGAGTCTTCAATTGAAATGCTGTACACGATCTTTCAAATCCAAAGGAGTGTTGTAGTTCCCTTACCTTAGGGCTGTTATATATAGGCATATAGTGATGGATACTGCTGCATTTGAGGTCTCGATTTCTCAGTGAGATTCCCTCTTCCTCTTCCTTGTAGCTGGGATGGTCCGGGCTCAGTGCTCCATAAATGGGATGTGAGGAATGTGGAGGGAGATAAAGAAAAAATGTCTCCAATGGTGAAGTATGTAGATGCCAATAAAAGTGGTTTTATTATAAAAATATCAAAACGAGGTCCAGAATAATAAGCAGAGAAGGGGAGAAGGGAAACAGAGATCACGTGACACCCGCGCAAGCCGGAGGCCAATAGACTTAGCGGTAGCGGCAATACGATCGCTCCGTCGCGTCTTTTTTATGTTATTATTTTTTTATTCATTTATTTTGCATCCAGCTTGCTTATTATTCTGGACCTCGTTTTGATATTTTTATAATAAAACCACTTTTATTGGCATCTACATACTTCACCATTGGAGGCATGTCAGTGCGCCGTCTGCTGGCGGGGATTTTGGTTTGCTCGAGCAAACCAAAATCCTAACAAACAGATTTGTTCAAATCGGTCGGTCCGACCGATTTGAACAAATAGATTGCCTCGTGTGTACGAGGCCTTAAACATTTTTGCTTTTAACTTGCAAAACGCTCTCAAACCAAGTAACTCTTAAACCAAGGTTTTACTGTAAATAATGTACTTTACATAAACATAAAATTGTGTCACTAAATTTCCACCTTTGGGACTATGCATGACAACCCAAATAATGTAATCAATGACAACCTCATATATCTATATTTAGTATATATGAATATGAATGGGATCTATCATTCATAAAAATGAGTGGGCTCCCATTCAAAGTTTAAGCCTTTCATGATCCTTGTCTGTATTTCAAATAGCCCAAAAACCCCCCACTTGCACAGGGGTCTGAAGGAATCCCCTCCTCCTAGGACTACAATTTTTTCTATACCCCGTATCTACAAGTGTGAGGGATCGCCTCCATGTGAATCACTAAAATGCCTCACCACATTAGTGAAATGTTTAATCTCTGTGTTATAGATGTGATCATGGAGGCAATCTCACAGCCTTTTTGTAGTTCTTCCTACATACCGAAGGGAACAAATCTTACAAGTGATTAAATAAATAACATTCCCGGTGTTACAGTTAACAAGAGATTTAAAGTAGTATTAAACCTAAAAGCAAAACGTTTTCATATTGCAGCTTACCAATTCATAGATGTGGTGACTGTATTCATTTAATTTTTTTAGGCTTTCTTACTTCTATATTTACCTGGTGATCATCCAGTAAGTCTGTTGTTTTTCAACAGAAAAGCTCTCTTGCAGTTACAGGGATGAAACAGACCATTTAACACTGACTGGCAGGGGTGCTTAAAATTATCAACTTTTGTTTATTTATGTAATACATTTATTAGCTGGAGTTCAGCTTCAGTTTGTTAGTTATTTAAATCTGCTAGTACACCCAACACCTCCCTCCCCCTAGACTAACAATGCTGCTGTCCAAATCTGCCTCTGTGCTTATTCAGTCTGAGTGGTGTCTGATTACAGGAGGTGTATCTGGCCAGATAACTAGGTGAACAAAGAGGAAAACAAGCCTAAACAAGAAAACGAATACAGCTATCACATCTAATGATTGATAAGCTGCAATATAAGAAATTTTTGAATTTGGGTTTAATACCTGTTTATTTTAAACTCTCTACCATTCACTGTTAATGAGAACCTGTCACCCCTACAGATGCACATATACAGGCATTCCCCACTTTTAAGTACACAATGGGGTTTATTTACTAACGCTGGAAAGAGCAAAATCAGGGTCACTTCTGCATAGAAACCAATGAGCTTCTAACTCCAGCTTGTTCAATTAAGCCTGGTAATAAAACCTCGAAGCTCATTGGTTTCTGTGCAGAAGTGAGCCTTATTTTACGCTTTCCAGCTTTAGTAAATAAACCCCATTGTGTACTTAAAAGTGGGGTATGCCTTTATTCACAGAGAAATGCCACCTAAAATGTATTGGTTCTGTCTGATTTTTTCCACCGGTCTCCTTCTGTAACAAAAAATAATAAAAAAAAATCTAGGATCCACATTGAGGAAATGTGAACCTCCGCTTTTTGGATCCCTCCCCCCTTCGGTGTCACATTTGGAACCTTTCAGGGGGGAGTGGGGTGCAGATACCTGAGACAGGTATCTGCACCACTTCCGGGTTCTGACTCCCGCGGGAGTCCAGCCTGTCACGTCACCCCCCTCCGCTGTCTTCTGGGAAACACTGTTACCAAGAGAGAGCGGGGACCAGTGACGGCGCACCGCGATCCTCACGCATGTGCAGTAGGGAATCGGGCAGCGAAGCCGCAAGGCTTTACTTCCTGATTCCCTCACTGAGAATGGCTGACATCGCGGGCACGCTGGACAGGTAAGTGTCCATTTTTTAAAAGTCAGCAGCTGCAGTATTTGTAGCTGCTTGCTTTTAAAAAATAAATAAGTATATATCTAGTTTCTTTATAAAGTGGATCTTTAACCAAAACTTTTTACTCACACATAAAGTAAAAGTACTAAATAAAGGACTGATGTGGAATGCGGACATGAGAAACAAGTTTCCCATGTATTGTCAAATTTAGTAGGATAACCTCTGGCTTCAAACGGTAGCTGTAAACAGAATAGATTTTATTAACCATTCTTCTTCAAGCGATAATGTGTAGGATCTCAATTTTGAAAAGCAACACTATAGTTTTGGACGTAGATTTCTGGAGACACAACGGGAAGTGAGAGGGAATCTTTAAAAATTTAGTGGAAATTTCCTTACCAAAACAGGTGCCTCCACTTCACTCCCACATCCTGTTCTAAAAACATAGAGATATCTGATATGATTTTTTTTCTTTGTCCCCCAAGACAGAAGGTACTTTTTTATGCATGTCAGTTTAAACCTGCATAAATTGTTCGCTGAGCTGATAAAGTATGGATGAAAATGTGAGTGGCAAGGTTTGTTAATATTTTATTACTAAAGGCCACTGGCTCAAGGTTCTTGCTAGACCCAATGAATTAAAGCAGAGACGTATCAAATACCTGACAAGGTCGATCACTCGCTCTCTTGGAGCATTGCTGACTGGCTCCTCATTTATCATAATGATCTGATCCCCTGGGACTAATTTTCCTTCAGAGGGTCCACCTAAAAAAAAGAAAGAAAATCAAGCTAAATATCACTGGATATTGTTAATTTTTCAGTTGCTGTTATTTTTAGGATAATGAAAAAAAAACTGATTTAACATCATATACAATGAGTAAGATATCTAAAAGGTTAAACACTAAATAAATCCACAAGCTTCACTTTATTTATGACAAGCGGATGCTCATAGTGTGGGCCAATGGTTGCAACAAGTCTATAAATAACTGCTATTGGTCACATTTTATTCAGGCCTGCATACATCATACAGACACAGGTAATTGAAAAGATTTCTGGAAAAATTTATAAATAAGAATGTGAGTAATATGTCATGGATTTAGTCATAAGTGCAACTGAATAGCTCACTGCTTCAGTGTAAATCAATGTTCAGGCTTTAGATTCTTTGGGAAAGTAACAATCAATGGGTAAGATATACAGTTCTTAACCAGTGGTAACAGGGAAAGAGATTGTGAGCCTTAGCAGGCAGCGTGTAAGGCTGCCATGTGTCACACTATGTTTGTATGACTGTATGAATGTAAGAAATGAAAGTGGTGATCAAAGGACTTACATTTTTCACGTACTTGTCACTCCATATCTGCCTGACAACATATTCATTGCATTAGTTGTGTAAAAAAAAAAAGACCAAAACCTAATCACCAAAATCTCATATAAGCATTAATGTGTTAATGTCGTTTTCTTTTATTGTCTTCAATCTTTTAGAATCTGTGTCTTTCACTAAAAAAAATAATGAGTGATTTTCCTTATTTAGGCACTTCCTATTATAGAGTGACAACGGTCTCCCATTAGTGCTTCTGCATTGTCATAAATTCACAGGCACCTCTGGTGGTAACTACAAATGGCCCTGATGTCATATAATGCACAGCCATGGTCACCGACCATCAGTAAAATGGTCCAAAGATATAAGTTGCAGCAAACATTGGAGCAAGTGCATAAATGTAGAAACTGTCTGAAAGAGCCAAGAGAAGATCTGCATCACCAAGATTCAAAAAGTATCAATAAGGTGAAAACAAAATGTTATAGTAGAGAAAAAAAATAACACTTCCTTTAGAGGGCCACCTAGTGACGTAACATGTAAGGGGTAGAGCCAGTCACGTAAGATGTCTTCTCAGTACAGTTGAATGGAAGAGAATACCAAGAGTCTATTTGAGCAACACTGAGCAGAATCTAACCTGTTAAGGGGAATGACAATTCATCCACAAGCTGCAGTCTCCATCTAGGATGCTCCCAGAGGTGCTTAATAGTTAGTTATTATTAGTTAGTTAGTTATTCTTCTGAATTTTCAGATTTTCAGATTTTCTTTCTTATTTTCAAATTTACGAAATTTTGCATTTATAAATTGCGATCATAACGAATGACTCAAAGAAGAAAACAAATGAGATGACAATGAACAAACTTTTTGGCAGTGCACATGTCTTCTATAGAGTATAGGTCAAATTGGGAAGTGAGCTGCTAATATTGGCAGTGTTTGTTGCATGGGGTGTGTTGTATTCTCAAAAAAGATGAATACACTAAAAAGTTGAGGACATTCACTAAATAACGCAACACGTGGACTTTGTTCTTTATTTCAATCCTTTATTTATGTTTTATTTGGATTATTGAACTTTTTAATTTAAACTTTTCAGTGGATTGTCACTTATAGTGTAGCGCTGAATCATTTTATTGTTTTTTTCAATTTCAAAGTGTGTGGTACACTTAGCAGATTCTGGCAGCAGCACCGTTCATTTATTTGTTCTATACATTTTTTTATTTATTTTTTTGCCCTTGATTGAACTTTTTTTTAGCAATTGTAAAGGTCTGCATACGGGTATTTCTGTTTCTTATATACTGTACATACATATAGTATACTGTATATTTATATGCATTATACAGATTTTTAAACAAAGCATATGAACTAAAAAATATAAAAAACATGACTCTAAACCCATTACCTTTATGCTGCTGCCATGCATGTTGAGATAAAAGCAATCTTTGCATACAGTTTACTGTTTTCATGTCCTACTTTCTTCTAAAGCTAGTTTACTAATATAAGATGAGACATTTCATTATTTATGTAATGTCTCAAGTGTCTTATTTTGTACCAGATGCCCTTAAACCTACAGAGTAATTGGATGTACAGGCATCTTGGTCTGCTGTTAAATACGGTTTTTGTTTATTTCTATGGAAACAGGAGGAAAAGAGGACAGCACTGTCAGACTATGACAGTCTCAGTTATTTTAGGGAGAATCGGTGGTGGCTGGGATAGGTTTTTTAGCCTGCTCAACTCATGATCACCTTGGGAGTGGCCAGGTTGGTCAGTATTTTATTGACCCCATAGATATGAGTAGATAACTTGTTCCTGTTGAAAACTGCTAGAACATTTGATGACGGCTGTCATCTAATTTCAATGACAGGTTACAATTTTTTTTACTGTACAATAAATAAATTGTTACTGTACAACTGAAGTGTGATTATATTTCACAGTTACTGAAGGTAATTGCTGAAGCGAAGCATTAAAGCTGAATACTGTACCAGTCGGATTTTTTTTCACCTTAATGCATAGGATGCATTAAGGTGAAAAACATTTACATTTACAATCCCTTTAAGTCCAAGAGGTACATGCCACCTCATAGAATTATTTCTTTAGTTTTTAGTTTACATTTTTTTGGCGAGTGGCGAGAGCATATGTATTGCTGTTCTGACCTTTAAGGTCTCAGCTCCTGAGGCTACAGAATCACATGCAGCCATTGTCCCTTCTCCTCCCTTCCTTCTAGTCAATCACAGAGTGCTTTGTATTACCTGAACTCATTCACAGAATACAAAGGCTTCTGTGAATAAACATCAGAGAGAAGGATTGGGTAGAGATGCTGTGTGTGAGAAGACAGCATCTCTCCCGTCAGAGCTCTGCACATGTAGTGATAGTTGCACTCCTGGAGCTCCGTACAACTGTCAGATGTAAAGTAAAGTGACCACAAGGTGGCATGCACCTCCTTGGACTTAACTCATGCCAGCATATTATATAAAGTGGCTTAATTTTTGGAGTTCAGCTTTAAGAAATCATTGACTGTCACCACCTTTATAGATCTCTTTAATACAAAAGCCAGCAGATACACATTTATATTAAAACTCTGTGCTATTAAAATCGTTTGTAAATTTGAGAAAAATACATTACAGTGCTGCAGCTTATCCAGAAAATGCTACAAAGCCCTCCAAAATAAAATGGTATAAAAAACAGACATCACCGCTTAAACACATATATAAACCCAATGGACCTCACACACTCTATATTACCATCTCCAAAATAATAATTAAATACTCATAAAGTGAAAAATGATATGTTAACACTCCAAATGTTAACACTAAAGTCTTTATTATCCCAAAACGCCATAAATCAGTTAAAAATCCTCAACATTTGTGCAAATGTTATATATAGCACATTTTTTCTGGAGCAGCGATTTTAATGATGCTTACAGTGAAAAAAAAAATCCTTTAAATATTGTACCTGCTGAGTGTCTATAATAGTGTAGCTTCAGTCATAGAATCTTTTTTTAAGCTTTTCTGAAAACATAGAGAAGGGTTATCACCCCTGTAACATTTCTGTCTGTGTGCATCTGTTCAGAAGATTGCACCTCACTTTCTGTCCCAAAGACAAATGATTTTTATTATTTTATTTTTGTGAAACAAGGATTGTGATAAAGCATCAGTGGACAGGAGACACCTTTTACAGAAGAGAATTTCCCTTCCTAGGGGTAGATTTCCTCTCACTTCCTGTTGTCTCCTTCCGTTTGCAAGTAGGAGTCATTTGTAAGTTGGATGTTTTAAAGTAGGGGCCTGCTGTATATACGCTGCAGAAATTTGGGCCCTAGGTGTTGGTGTTGCGACAACACTGCAACCCCTCACAGTTAGTCTTGGTGGCCGCTGGAACGCCCTGCTGTGAAATATTAGATCAAGAATTGTAATTACACGCCCCTGTTGAACAGGGGCAGAAAAATTGGGCCTTAGGCACTGGTGCTGGTGCCATAACACTGCAACCCCCACAGATACAGTAGGTGACCGCGATATTGTGTCAATCTCGCTCCCTTTCTCGGCGAGATTGACCAGCTACGAGCCCAGAGACAAAGCCGCCATAGAAGCGACGGGGATCCGTCGTGGTATGAATCATGAGGGGGAACTCCATGCCAACATTTTAAATAAAAATACGGCATGGGTTCTCCCCCCAGGAGGCATACCAGGCCCTTAGGTCTGCTATGGATTGTAAGGAACCCCCCCCCCCCACGCCAAAAAAAAAAATGGCGTGGGGTTCCCCCACAATCCATTCCAGACCCAAATCCAAAGCACGCCGCCTGGCCGGTCAGGAAAGGAGTGGGGACGAGCGAGCACCCCCCCCTCCTAAGCCGTACCAGGCCGCATGCCCTGAACATGGGGGGGTCAGGTGCTCTGGGGCAGGGGGCGCACTGCAGCCCTCCCACCCCAGAGCACCCTGTCCCCATGTTGATAAGGACAGGGCCTTTTCCCGACAACCCTGGCCGTTGGTTGTCATGGTCTGCGGGCTTGGGGCTTATCGGAATCTGGGAGCCCCCTTTAATAAGGGGGCCCCCAGATACCAGCCCCCCACCCTAGGTGAATGAATATGGGGTACTTTGTACCCCTAGCCATTCACCTGGTGGCAAAGTGTAAAAATAAATAAACACAACACAGGGTTTTTGAAGTAATTTATAAGTCAGCTCTGGGGGGGTCCCCCCCTCTTCTTTAGCTCTTTTACCAGGGGGGGCCTTGCGGCGTAGGTTTGTTGAGGCATTCGGGGCACAGTCCTCTGGTTCACTGAGGACGACAGGATCCACAGCCACCTCATCCCAGCCACGTAAAAGTCCATGGGTTCCTTGGGACTGTAATTGATCCCTTGAAGACTGCTGCTGATGTTGAGTCAAAAGCTCCGCTTCCATGCTGCTGATACAATCCTCCTCCTCCTCCTCCTCCTCCTCCTCGTCCTCTTCCTGTGTGCTAGGCGGGCAAGCAGGACCACTGTCTGGATAAAGGGGGCCTTGAGAGGTAAGGAAGTCCTCCTCTTCCTCCCTCTGTTCTGCCTCAAGGGCCCTGTCCATTATTCCATGTAGCGTGTGCTCCAACATGTGAATAAGAGGGACAGTTTCACTGATGCATGCACTGTCACTGCTCACCATCCTCGTGGCCTCCTCAAATGGTGACAGGACAGTGCATGCATCCCTGATCAAGGCCCACTGGCATAGGGAAAAAAAACAAGCTCCCCTGACCCAAATCTGCTGCCATATTGGCACAGGTACTCATTGATGGCCCTCTGCTGTGTGTGCAGCCGCTACACGATAGCCAATGTAGAGTTCCATCTGGTGGGCATGTCACAAATTAGGCAGTTCTTGGGCAGGTTGTATTTCCTTTGGAGGTCTGTCAGCCGAGCAGTGGCATTATATGACACACAGACATTCCTGGTCTGCTTCAGGACATCCTGTAAGCCCGGGTACCAGCCCAAGAACTGCTGCACCACCAAATTCAGAACATGAGCAAAACAGGGCACATGTTTGTTTTGTGACCAGTTTTATTAAAAAGAAACAACATTGTTTTTGGAGTGCGGTCATCCTAGTTTTTCACTACAAATCTTGCAGGGCACATGGGTCAGTTGTCCCTGTCGCAGGGCAGAGAGGAGGTTGGTGCCATTGTCGCTAACCACCATTCCTGGCTTAAGCTGGTGTGGTGTCAACCACCTCTGAGCCTGCCCCTTCAGAGCTGACAGAACCTCTGCCCCAGTGTGGCTCCTGTCTCCCAAGCACACCAGCTCTAGCACCGCATGGCATTTTTTTGCCTGCATTCCTGCGTAGCCCCTCGTACGCCTACGGAGCACAGCTGGTTCCGAGGACACATCAGCACAGGAAGAGGCCACAGAGGAAGAAGAGGAGGGGGGGAGAAGAGAGGTGTGTCACAACCAGTAGTAGTGTTTTGGAGGCGTGATGGCGGAACAACCTCCAACACTACTGTACCTTGCCCTGCGTCCTTCCCAGCTGCCAGCAGAGTCACCCAATGCGCCGTGAAAGAGAGGTAACGTCCCTGTTCATGCCTGCTGGACCATGAGTCAGCGGTAATAACCTTACCACTGACTGCTCTGTCCAGCGAGGCATGGACATTGCCTTCCACATGGCGGTAGAGAGCCGGAATCGCTTTCTGTGAGACAAAGTAGCGTTTGGGAACTTGCCACTGAGGTACCGCACATTCCACAAACTCACCGAAGGGGGCAGAATCTACCAACTGAAAAGGCAGCAGTTGAAGTGCTAGCAATTTCGCTAAGCTAGCATTCAACCGCTGGGCATGTGGATGGCTGGGAGAGTACTTCTTTCGGCGCTGCAGCAGCTGGGGCAGGGAAATTTGTCTGGTACAATCTGCCATTGGTGTACCGATAGTAGATTGCCGGCATGTACTACTAGGTTGTGACACACCTAATTCTACACCTTCAGTCCTATCAGTGCAGGCTTCAGAGAGGACTGATGGTATAGTGGGGTTGGGGATCCCAGCTGATGAGGGGCAAGGGAAGGTCCGCTTTGTTCTTTGGTGTGGGTCTTTCAGGTATGTTTGCCAACGAACTGAATGGCAGGTCGACATATGTCTGGTCAAGCATGTGGTGCCCAAGCGGTTGATGTTTTGGCCACGCAAGATATGCTTGAGACATATGTTGCAAATAGCAACAGTGCGATCTGATGCACATGTCTCAAAAAAGGCCCACACCAAAGAACTTTTGCAGTAACACTGAGACACAGCAGCGCCCTGCACAGGCGTAGCTCTGCGATGTAATGCAGTTGGTGTGCTGCCCTTAAGCTGTCCCCTGGAGGGCATCCTGCCTCTTTGGAGATGTGCCTGTGCCTCCTCCTCCTCCTCCTCCTCCTCTCTCCTATCAGGCACCCACGTAGAGTCAGTGACCTCATCATCCCCTCCCTCCTCATCACTGTCGAAAACCTGGCAGTATGCTGCAACTGAGGGAAGATGACTGCCAGATTGCTGTCCTTCTTGGGCACCCCCTCTCTCTGGGCTCACATTACTGCCTTCCTCCATCTGTGTTCCATCATCGGAGCCTTCAAAACGCTGCACATCTTCATGCAGCATGTACCCAACACTGTGTTCAAACAGGTCGTGGGACTCCTCAGGAGGACATGGTGGGACTAGGGAAGAATTAAGTGATGCCATTGAGCAGAGGGAAGAGGACGCCTTGGCAGCTACTTTGCCAGACAAAGTACCCTGAACATGGGTGAGAGAGGATGAGAAGGATGAGGATGGCTTGGTCATCCACTCTAACAAGTCTTCGGCATGTTGCGGCTCAACACGGCCAGCTGCCGAAAAGAAGGACGAGCGTGTCACATGGCCACTTGCTGATGAGGATACACCGTGTCCACGACCATCACTGTCGCCTGTAGACGCAGAGCCTGCTTGTCCTCGTGACTCTCTGCCTCTCCTTGTTGCCCTTCCAGACATTATAATGTCAAAGCCAGTACACACACCGCGTAGCTTTTGGTGCAAACTGTAGAGGACACGTGCAGTACACAACAAGTAGCTTTATGTGAAAAGTAATGAGCACACTTGCACTATGCACCACCAAGTGGGTTTAGTTGCAAAGTAATAAGCACACTTGCACTATGCACCACCAAGTGGGTTTAGTTGCAAAGTAATGAGCACACTTGCACTATGCACCAAGTGGGTTTAGTTGCAAATAGACATGTGCATTTGTTTTCGTTAGAATGCATTTTCACAAACGATAACGAAAGCGCAAGAAACGAAAACCGAAAGATCCGCCATAAAAAAAACCTTTATTTTCGTTTTCGTTGCGGTAAAAATTCGATATAGAGAGATTCGACATTATAGGGAAAAGATTCGACAATATAGGGAAAAGATTCGACAGTATAGGGAAAAGATTCGACATTATAGGGAAAAGATTTGACATTATAGGGAAAAGATTCGACACTATAGAAATAATAGATTCGACATTACAGAGATTAGATTTCGATTTATGAGAAAATAGATTCGACATTATTACTAGTCATACAACATTAGAATTCTTGTAGGCGGAATATTTGAACGGAAATGTACGATTTGACGTAAAGATTCGACGTTCCGTCGAATATTCTTTTGACCATTAGACAGAAACCAAGTATTATTCGATTTTCGGACGAAAGCTATTCCCCAACGAAAAATAAAATAAATCAAAACGATTTTTGGGAGTAGCTAAATACATTTATTTTCCAAACGAAAACGAAAAAACGAAACGAAATATTCCAGTCTGCACATGTCTAGTTGCAAAGCAATGAGCACACTTGCACTATGCACCACCAAGTGGGTTTAGTTGCAAAGTAATGAGCACACTGGCACTATGCACCACCAAGTGGGTTTAGTTACAAAGCAATGAGCACACTTGCACTATGCACCGCCAAGTGGGTTTTGTTGCAAAGTAATGAGCACACTTGCATTATGCACCACCAAGTGGGTTTAGTTGCAAAGCAATGAGCACACTTGCACTATGCACCACCAAGTGGGTTTAGTTGCAAAGTAATGAGCACACTTGCACTATGCACCACCAAGTGGGTTTAGTTACAAAGCAATGAGCACACTTGCACTATGCACCGCCAAGTGGGTTTTGTTGCAAAGTAATGAGCACACTTGCACTATGCACCACCAAGTGTGTTTAGTTGCAAAGCAATGAGCACACTTGCACTATGCACCACCAAGTGGGTTTAGTTGCAAAGTAATGAGCACACTTGCACTATGCACCAAGTTGGTTTAGTTGCACCGCAATGAGCACACTTGCACTATGCACCACCAAGTGGGTTTAGTTGCAAAGCAATGAGCACACTTGCACTATGCACCACCATGTGGGTTTAGTTGCAAAGTAAGTAATGAGCACACTTGCACTATGCACCACCAAGTGGGTTTAGTTGCAAAGTAATGAGCACACTTGCACTATGCACCACCAAGTGGGTTTAGTTGCAAAGTAATGAGCACACTTGCACTATGCACCAAGTGGGTTTAGTTGCAAATAGACATGTGCATTTGTTTTCGTTAGAATGCATTTTCACAAACGATAACGAAAGCGCAAGAAACGAAAACCGAAAGATCCGCCATAAAAAAACCTTTATTTTCGTTTTCGTTGCGGTAAAAATTCGATATAGAGAGATTCGACATTATAGGGAAAAGATTCGACAATATAGGGAAAAGATTCGACAGTATAGGGAAAAGATTCGACATTATAGGGAAAAGATTCGACATTATAGGGAAAAGATTAGACACTATAGAAATACTAGATTCAACATTACAGAGATTAGATTTCGATTTATGAGAAAATAGATTCGACATTATTACTAGTCATACAACATTAGAATTCTTGTAGGCGGAATATTTGAACGGAAATGTACGATTTGACATAAAGATTCGACGTTCCGTCGAATATTCTTTTGACCATTCGACAGAAACCAAGTATTATTCGATTTTCGGATGAAAGCTATTCCCCAACGAAAAATAAAATAAATCAAAACGATTTTTGGGAGTAGCTAAATACATTTATTTTCCAAACGAAAACGAAAAAACGAAACGAAATATTCCAGTCTGCACATGTCTAGTTGCAAAGCAATGAGCACACTTGCACTATGCACCACCAAGTGGCTTTAGTTGCAAAGTAATGAGCACACTGGCACTATGCACCACCAAGTGGGTTTAGTCACAAAGCAATGAGCACACTTGCACTATGCACCGCCAAGTGGGTTTTGTTGCAAAGTAATGAGCACACTTGCATTATGCACCACCAAGTGGGTTTAGTTGCAAAGCAATGAGCACACTTGCACTATGCACCACCAAGTGGGTTTAGTTGCAAAGTAATGAGCACACTTGCACTATGCACCACCAAGTGGGTTTAGTTACAAAGCAATGAGCACACTTGCACTATGCACCGCCAAGTGGGTTTTGTTGCAAAGTAATGAGCACACTTGCACTATGCACCACCAAGTAGGTTTAGTTGCAAAGCAATGAGCACACTTGCACTATGCACCACCAAGTGGGTTTAGTTGCAAAGTAATGAGCACACTTGCACTATGCACCAAGTTGGTTTAGTTGCACCGCAATGAGCACACTTGCACTATGCACCACCAAGTGGGTTTAGTTGCAAAGCAATGAGCACACTTGCACTATGCACCACCATGTGGGTTTAGTTGCAAAGTAAGTAATGAGCACACTTGCACTATGCACCACCAAGTGGGTTTAGTTGCAAAGTAATGAGCACACTTGCACTATGCACCAAGTGGGTTTAGTTGCAAAGCAATGAGCACACTTGCACTATGCACCACCAAGTGGGTTCAGTTGCAAAGTAATGAGCAAACTTGCACTATGCACCAAGTGGGTTTAGTTGCAAAGCAATGAGCACACTTGCACTGTGCACCACCAAGTAAGTTTAGTTGCAAAGCAATGAGCACACTTGCACTATGCACCACCAAGTGGGTTTAGTTGCAAATCAATGAGCACACTTGCAGTATGCACCAAGTGGGTTTAGTTGCAAAGTAATGCGCAAACTTGCAGTATACAGCAAGTTGGTTTAGGTGCACTGAGCACACGGGCAATACAACACGTGAGAACACTGCAGCTAGCACAATCAACTGCCTGACAGATTAGGAAGAACTAATCTAACTAAACTATACAGTGTATACATATATGTACAACTCCTGGAATGTATATATATCTTCTACACACTGTAAATTTAACTGCCTGCCTGCTCTATCAAGGTAGAAAAAAAGACAATCTCTCTCTCTCTCTGTCTGATCTGGAACAAGCCCGGAACACACTACACACGGCCGCACTGCAGGCGGCCTTTTATAGTGTGGGGCGTGTGCTAAAGCTCTGAGCCATAATTGGCCAAAGCCACCCTGGCTTTGGCCAATTTTGACTCTCCTGCGGGTCATAGTGCATGCTTGGCCAATCATCAGTGCGCAATGCCGCCGTGAATTATGGTCTGTGGCGCGTCACTCAAATTTGGCGCAAACGACCCATTTTGTTCGATTTTCAACGAACGGTCAAACATGGGCTCGACTCGAACACGAAGCTCATACTTACTGTGCATTATACCATTTAATATGCATCTAGACATGTCCTATAAATGCATACAATAACATTTATGGTATTGCCTGTGTTAATTAAATCTTACTTGTAAGGTGGGGCATCTTCTTGGGTGATCCTGTTCTGTGGAATCTGTATCACTGCGTGATGTATCATTTTACTACCAATCAAATTAATCAATTGGTTTTATCTGCGCTGTGAAAACATTATTTCTCCTCGATGTATCATTGTACTAAGAGTCACTAAAGCTGCCCATTCACTGGTAGATTTTTGTATGAACATTCACCCCAAAAAATCTCATTAGTAATTCGGTAATGGCATTAGTGACTTTACAAATGTCTTTCAAAGTACTTAAAGTGGAGGTTCACCTAAAAATAAACTTTTAACACTGTCATTAATGTCATAAATGCAATTAGAATCGTCCGTTTAAAAAAAAAAAATACGTCCGTACATACCGATTCTTATAAGCCTCCTCACCGCTGCTTCCGGGTATGTTCGTCGAGGCTGGGCATGCCTATATGATTGACAGGCATCCGACCGACGCATACAGCGGGTCACGAGATGCCGAAAGAAGCCGAACGTCGGTGCGGCTCTATACGGCGCCTGCGCACCAACGCTCGGCTTTTTTCGGCATCTCGTGACGCGCTGTATGCGTCGGTCGGATGCCTGTCAATCAATTAGGTACGCCCATCCCCGACCCTCATACCCGGAAGCAGCGGTGAGAAGGCTTATAAGAATCGGTATGTACGGACGTATTTTTTTTAAAAAAACGGCTGATTCTAATTGTATTTATGACATTAATGACATTGTTAAAAGTTTATTTTTAGGTGAACCTCTCCTTTAAAAATGGTATTAGCTTTTAGCATTTGATTTCAAAATGAGTGGAATGAAAACCACATTCACTGTTAGATATGTGTCTGTTAAATACATTCTTTACTGCTCCTTTGATTTTTTCACCACTACTGTCAAAAACTCTTGTTGATTTGACCCCATTAACTATTGGAAAACTGAACAAACGTTCAGCAAACCAAAAATTTCAAATGCAATTCTACTAGTGCATGGTCTCCTTTAAACGTTGGTTTTAATTTGACTCTAAATATGCCCTGTGAAGGACTTTATAGGCCTAATATTTTGATACCGCACCTTGCCTACATCATATTTACTGTAGGTAAAGAAAAAGGGGTTCCTGATGACCTGTGAGTTACACAAATGCATGCCGACCAAATCCCTCTGTACCTCAGTTGTCCCTTTTGGCCTGCAAGGATAGCTATAAAAATATTTATTACCGTATTTATCGGCGTATACCGCGCACTTTTTCCCCCTGAAAATCAGGGGAAAATCGTGGGTGCGCGATATACGCCGATCCCCGATTCCCGAGCTGTGTTTGAACTGAGTCGCCGGCATATACCGAGCGCAGTACACTCGGTACACTCGGCCAGGCTTGGTTCCCCTCACGGTCACGCCTCCTAGCCTCTATGCGAAAGGAGCTGAGCGTGGTCGAGCATGCCCGAGTGTACTGCGCTCGGTATATGTTGGCGACAGCGACGTTCAAACACAGCGCGGGAAGCGGGGATTTGACTGTGAGACAGCGCGGGAGAAGCGGGGAGGACACCACCAAGGCCGCAGACGGACGCCGGACTGGACAAGGCCGCCGATGGACACCGGGCAAGACACCGACGAGAGGCATCTAAACTGTAAGGGCCAGATTCAGAGAGAACTTACGCCGACGTATCTGTTGATATGCCGCGTAAGTTCTAAGATGCACCGTCGTATCTGTGTTCTGTATTCAGAAAGCAAGATACGCCAAAATTTGGCTAAGATACGACCGGCGTAAGTCTCTTACGCCGTCGTAACTTAGTTGCATATTTACGCTGGCCGCTAGGTGGCACTTCCGTAGATTTATGTGTCTAATATGCTAATGAGCTAGATACGACGATTCACGAACGTTCGTGCGCCCAGAGTATTGATATACGTCATTTACGTAGGCGTTCGACCGGTGTAAAGTTACCCCTGCTATATGAGGCGCAACCCATGTTAAGTATGGATGTCAGAACAGCATCGTATTGTACGTCGTTTACGTCGTTTGTGTAAGTCGTTCGGGAATGGGGCTGGGCGTAAGTTACGTTCACGTCAAAATCAATGAGTATTTCCAACGTGATTTTGGAGCATGCGCACTGGGATACGGCCACCGCTGGCGAATGCGCCTTTCGTTCGGGGCGTTATTTACGTGGGGTCACAATTAATTAACATACAACACGCCCACTACCAGCCTACTTTGAATTACGGTTACGCCGGCCCATTTACACTACGCCAACGTAACTTAGGGCGCAAGTTCTTTCTGAATACGGATACGGATAAGAAAGATCCGAAAAATATCTGAATCTGGCCCTAAGTATTTTTCTTTTCTTCAGGATTTTCCCTTCTAGGTTGGGGGTGCGCGCTATACGCCGGAGCGCGGTATACGAAGATAAATACGGTATTTAAAGCAGTTGTAAACCCTCTCATATATGCAGTGAAGTGAATAGCCTCGGGTTATACACAGAGATGAAACAAAACCTACATATGTTTTACTTGTTAATCTGCACATACCTTCAAAAGTGCTGATTTTAGATGAAATTCTTCTGTTTTTTTCAGTACAACAGAGAAGGGGTGGGAAGCTGGAGTTAGAGGTCTGAAACACTGTGTGAGATCTGATTGGAACAATAGCATACTCCCCCCTTTGCACACAGCAGAAAAACTGTGGGCCAGATTCAGATACACTTAATATTGCGCTGCCTAATCGAAATACTCTACGCTGCCGTATTTCACCAGGCTCTAAATGGAATTCTGGTAGAATTTTGCCCGTACGCTACGGCGGCGTAGTCTATTTCTCGCCGCGTATTCGTAATACGCGATTAGGGGGCATTTAAATTAGGCGCGTCCCCGTGGCGATTGAACTGCGCATGCTCCATTCAGAAATTTCCCGCCGTGCATTGCGCGAAATCACGTCGTTACGTCATTCGTTGTTTCAGTAGCGTCGTTTACGAACATTCCTATTCCCGGACGACAAAAATAATAAAAGACGTCGATAAACGTAGAAATTCGACGCGGGAACGACGGCCATACTTAACATGGGCTGCCTAATATTAGACCAGCAAAAAGCTGGTATAGTGTTACGTAAAAAAAAGATGACTAAAGGTGCCGTAAGAGATTGCGATAGACGTTCGTAATTTCGGGGATCGCCGGCAAAAGCTCATTTGCATACCCCGACGCGGAAAACGATGGGAAGTCCACCCAGTGGCCGCAATTTAATTGCAGCGTAGATCCGAAGGCGTACGAACACGTAATCCAGTCGAATTGAAGCCCGCAGCCGTCTATTCATGGTTTGAGGTTTCCGACTAGCTAAAAAACGCGTGTAATTTGAAATTACTCCAGTCTAACACCAGTTAGACAGGCGTAATGTCTCTGTGAATCTGGCCCTGTGTTTTTAAAGTAAGAGTAAACTCCCATCTCTTACTTTTACCTATAGGTAAGCCTATAATAAGTCTTACCTATAGATAGTGCTCGTTTAGGATATATTTACTGTACATGCAGTCAGAGACATCAATGGCGCATGCGCTCTGAAAGAATGGCTGCCTGGGCCGTTCCTTAGGAGCCCTGTGTCTTTAACTGTGGCTCCCGCTTGTCATCAGTCACACAGCTGGGTGAAAATGGGAGCGCCTACAGCTCTGGCATATCAGTGCTGGAGAGCTTTGTTTTAAGATAAGTCTAACATAATATGCTAGTATGCGATGCATACTAGCACATTATGACATTACCTTGCAAAAAAAAAAAATTGAAATACAGTGGTTTACTACCGCTTTTATAGACAAGCTGTGTGCTGACCCTTCCTCCCGATACAAATTGTATCTTGTAATGGGAAAACGTATTAAAAGTGACAGAGGAGTGAAGCACCAGAGAGAAACGACAGTTAGAGCTTTGAAGAGAGACAAGTAAACACTACAGACAAATGTGCCTTGTTCAGATTTCATGACTGAGATTTACGACCACTTTACTATCAAAAGTGTTTTACTGCATTAAACCTTTTATCTAATCTTTAAGTTATTCTATTTTTTTTTCAAGTCAAAATAAAACTAGCAACAGAAAAAAATGTAGGTTGAACCAATAATCTTCATAGGCTGCATTACTGAAGGAATAGCAGTGTCCTTTGCCTTTATACTTCATGATATAATGTGTCTCTCTTTCCTATCTTACAAATTTAGGAGGTATGCAAATGCGGTACTTTTATTCTTTGATGAAAAATCAAAGCCCTAGCCAGGTAACCTTTGAAGCCTGTATCCATTTTAAAGCTTCATTATACATTTTTATTGCAGTATACCTTTAAAATAAATGGATCTGGGATGGAGAGACTTTAAAAAGGATAGTTTCATAACTTGATTTTGTTTCTTTTTCTTTTTCAGAAACATTTGTCTCATTTTTACATAAATTTTTAAAGAGCTGTTTAGCGTGCCATCACGTAGAGAATTTTTCAAAAAGTCCTTTTGTTTTTTATTAATGATGTGTAAAGTGACCAAATTGCTGACTTTCATTTCAAAGCAAAGTTTTACTAGATTAAATCATGAAGACAGGGCAGAATTAGAGGTTTCCTGGCACTATAGAAGGTTATCTTCATCATTAGCTATAAAAAGGTGGAGTTGTGGGGCTCATGTTGAAAAGCATTCCTTGTGATGGTGCACCAAGATTCTAACTTTGCTCTCTGATACTATGGCTTTGTGAACCTATTGCAGACTGATCATTAAAAAAACACATTCATTTTTTTCTTAAAATAATGTGTCGGGAAAAAAAAAAGGTACAGAGAAACACTGAAGCTGCACTCATGATCCATCCTAATCCTGCAAGCAAATTACAAAAACAAAACTCCTAAGTCTTCAAAGTGAGTATCTATTTTACATATCATTTCACGAAATATAAATTTACATAATTGGGCAGATGTACTAAAGGAATAGAGACTTTTCACACAATAAATCATGTTAATATTTACTTCAATTATCCAATTATGTGAAAAGCAAATTCCTGTTTACTTATTTTCTGCACGATTGGATAATTAAAATGAATAGTCACACTATTTATTGGGTGAAGATTTTGCTTCAGTAAATTAGCCTAAGGGCTCTTTCACACGTCCGTTCAGTTTTTTAGATCAGTTTTTTCCCCCTTCAGTTGATCCGTTTTTTCATCCGTTTTTCGTCCGTTTTCCGTCCATTTACATCCGTTTCCGTTCCGTTTTCCGTCCGTTTTTCATCCGTTTTTTTCATCCGTTTTTTCATCCGTTTTTTTTTTTAGAACTTTTTTTTTTTTAACATATTTTGATGAAAAACTGACGTTAGCGGATCAGATGGTAAACGGATCATCCGCTAACGTCCGTTTTTCGTCCGTTCCGTTTTTTTGACGGAAGAAAAATAGGGTTTTCTTCTGTCCAAAAAAACGGAGCTTACCGCAGACGGATGTTAACGGATGTTAGCGGATGCTCATCCGCTAACGGACGCTAACCCATAGGGAAGCATTGAGGTCCGTTAACGGACGTCCAAAAAACGGACAAACTGAACGGACGTGTGAAAGAGCCCTTAGTGTGTTCCTATAATATATTTCTAATTAATACACCTGTGCAACTACCTGGAAATGTGTATGCTATAAATAGGTTGACTAGGTCCAGTCATCAAGGAATGTTAGCAGTACTGCTTTTTAATACCACATTAAGCACCTTTCTACTGGGATATGTTTTTAAAAAGCTGATTTGAGATCCATTATTTATCCAATGCCTTAATTTCTGAATACCAAGCTGTTATTAGACAGCTCAGTACACAGAGGCATTGTACCAAGCCCATACGAGCAGCATGGTACTATGTATTTGCTTTGATGACCAGCCACATGATAATGTTTACATTGTTGATCCCTTCTCTTTCTCTTACAGACAAAGGAGAGATGGGCACACTGGCAGCATTTGATGGCACAGTTGCAGAATTTGATGGGCACAGTGGCAGCATTTGATGGGCACAGTGGCAGCATTTGATGAGCACGGTGGCTGCATTTGATGAGCACAGTGGCTACATTTGATGGCACAGTGGCTACATTTGATGGGCACAGTGGCAGAATTTGTATAGGCACAGTGGCATCATTTGATGGGACAGTGGGCTACAATTGATGGGCACAGAGAGGCTGCAATTGATGGGCACAGTGAGGCTAAAATATATATTTTTTTCAGAATTTTGTTTGCACCCCCCCTCCCCCCCCAAAAATGTACACACCAGGCGTCACTGAATAAATAGATCATCAGCAGCTGTAGATCCATTTGCTTACACTTTAAAGCAGAGCTAACCCCATCAAACAAAGTGATTCCCAAAACAGTTAGGCCTCATACACACAACCGTTTTCCTCGACAGAGTCCATCAAGAAACTTGGTGGCAGAGCTTTTTTGCCAAGGAAAATGGTCGTGTGTATGCTTTTCATCGAGAAAACTGACGTGGAACTCGACGAGAAAAAAAAGAGAACAAGTCTCAATTTCCTCGTCGTGTTGGTTTTCGACGAGAAACACGTTAGTGTGTATGCATGCTCATAATAAAGTATGAGACGGGAGCGCACCTTCGGTAAAAGTAGCGTTTGTAATGGAGATAGCACATTTGTCACGCTGTAACAGTCTGAAAAGTGCAAATCGTCTCTTACCAAACTTTTACTTAACACGCAGTAACATGAGATTAGCAAAAGCAGCCCCAAGGGTTGTGCCAGTGGTATCGAACTTCCCCTGCCATGGTATGTGTTGAAGTCACTGCGTTTGAGAATGAGGAGATTTGGTCTTGACTGTGTGTACGCAAAGAAAGCTTGACAAGTTTCTCAGCAAGCTTAACAAGAAACTCGTTGAGGAAAACGATGCGTCTTTTATGATGAGTTCCTCTATCGTGTGTACGAGGCCTTACATTTAAGGCATGCCATTAAGCTAACTATAACATTTGCTTGAGCTTATAGCTTGTGTCATAACTAATCACATGTGCAGCACCATGGAAACTTCAAATTAAACACAGGATAACATGGCAACATTCTTTGATGTAAAGGATAGTTGATTTTAGTGCCACTTTAAAGCTGCCTATAGATCAAAATGAAATTCAGCCAGTTCAGGAGGGACTGCCCAAGTTTTGATTTTTGCATGGAAACTGTGATTGTATATATATTGATATACCAATCTACTACCCTACTGGGATATATTTACGCTGTCACAGTCACACAGTGACACAGTGGGATGATTTAAATGTGTGGATGGGGGAATCGGGTCAGTTTTTTTTTCATTCAACCTGTTGGTTGAACAAAAAAAAACTAACCCATCTATGGCCAGCTTTAGTCCTTGAATGTTCACAGCATGCATTTTCATTTTATATTATCAGCATTGTAATTGCAATACAAACAATAGTTCTTTTGACATTCCAGTATAAGCTTACTTAAAAATCTAATTTCATCATGTGAGTGCTGTCTGTCTGTTGGCAATATTTTCCCACAATTCCTGATGTAGCCATGCACCCCTAGGGGTTGCTGGATGTTGTTCACCTGTCACCATGCCCAGCTCATCATCCATATCTCAGTCTTTGAAAGGCACAGGCCAGTTCATCGTTTTGTTTTGTTTTTATTTGAGGAGATTAAACTTGGATTGGGATTTGGAAATTATGGGATACCCAGCAATTTAAGAACAACCAATTGGTGAATTTTAGAACAGTAAATTGGGACAAACTATGTACACTCCCTGTACATATTACTACTTCAGGCTCTTACAGCACGTTCCTTGCTTGCAGACTATTCCTTCTCCAGAACTTTAAATGCTGCAGACTGTTACTCCCCCAGGCTAGCTAGCACCGCATGGGTAGGCTTGACACTGCCTCAGCCAGGCCTCAATAAATTGCCTTTTGCAGGCAGGGACCCTGGGTCCCTGTCGTAAAAGAAATAGTTCTGGTGCTAGCTACCCCTTATTCAGCTACCACTCCCAGATAGCTCTTGTCAGGCCTTGCCAGCCAGCCTCACTGCAATGACCTCTTTCTTTTGCCCTTTTGACAGTCCTCTCTTCTGGTTCTGCACCCATCTTAACGGCAATCTCCCTAGTCCTCACGACTGTGCTCACTCACCAGCCCTCCCGGCTGCAACCAGTAGTGATCCCTGGATACTCTTTAAAGTGTTCTATCACGCTGTCCTCTGCTTGCTCTATCCTTCCAGGATCTTGTTACTCCTCTTGGATGTACCTGAGCCCCAGCCCAGGATACCCCCCCAGACTGGGTGAGCTCCCAGTGGGCCCGACAGCCTCCACACTCACTCACTCTTAAGCTCCTCCCCAGCTGGGCTGACCTCAGATATTTAAGGAGGCCTGCCCCCTGCCAATTCAAGTTGAGGATTGGTCAAGGCTCCTTAAGACAGTGTTTTTTCAACTCCAGTCCTTAAGGCACACCAACAGGTCAAGTTTTCAGGATTTCCCTCAGATGAAATGGCTGTGGTGATTACTAAGGCAGTGAAACTGATCAAATCACCTGTGCAAAATAATGGAAAGCCTGAAAACATGACCTGTTGGTGTGCCTTGAAGACTGGAGTTGAAAAACACTGCCTTAAGATACCCCAGGCAGCCCTACCACTCTTCCACTCTTCTCCTTCTAGCACTTTCTAGAAGCAGCTTCTCCTTCGCTATTTACATTTGATTTTTAAAGACTACATATCCCATGGTACCTTGCTGCCTGAAAGCAGTGATTCCTGTATTGATTCCACCTCTTCTGCGCACCTCCTGTAGATCAGAAGGCAGGCTCTGTGAATTATGGGTCACAGCGTGCCTAATAACAGGGTATAAAAAATACAAGTCACAGAGATCAAGAAAGTAAATATGTGGGGATCTTCACAAAGTAAGTGCATTCGGATTAATAAGAGTAGACTAGAAATAACTAAATTACAACATGGACATTAATATTTGATTTTAAATTTTGATTATAGATACACTTAAAAGTGGATGTAAACCAGTTGGGCACATACAGTGCCTTGCGAAAGTATTCGGCCCCCTTGAACTTTGCGCCCTTTTGCCACATTTCAGGCTTCAAACATAAAGATATAAAACTGTAATTTTTTGAGAAAAATCAACAACAAGTGTGACACAATCATGAAGTGGAACGAAATTTATTGGATATTTCAAACTTTGTTAACAAATAAAAAATTGAAAAATTGGGCGTGCTAAATTATTCACCCCCTTTACTTCCAGTGCAGCAAACTCTCTCCAGAAGTTCAGTGAGGATCTCTGAATGATCCAATGTTGACCTAAATGACTAATGATGATAAATAGAATCCACCTGTGTGTAATCAAGTCTCCGTATAAATGCACCTGCACTGTGATAGTCTCAGAGGTCAGTTTGAAGTGCAGAGAGCATCATGAAGAACAAGGAACACACCAGGCAGGTCCGAGATACTGTTGTGGAGAAGTTTAAAGCCTGATTTGGATACAAAAAGATTTCCCAAGCTTTAAACATCCCAAGGAGCACTGTGCAAGCGATAATATTGAAATGGAAGGAGTATCAGACCACTGCAAATCTACGAAGACCTGGCCGTCCCTCTAAACTTTCAGCTCATACAAGAAGAAGACTGATCAGAGATGCAGCCAAGAGGCCCATGATCACTCTGGATGGACTGCAGAGATCTACAGCTGAGGTGGGAGACTCTGTCCATAGGACAACAATCAGTCGTATATTGCACAAATCTGGCATTTATGGAAGAGCGGCAAGAAGAAAGCCATTTCTTAAAGATATCCATAAAAAAGTGTTGTTTAAAGTTTGCCACAAGCCACCTGGGAGACACACCAAACATGTGGAAGAAGGTGCTCTGGTCAGATGAAACCAAAATCAAACTTTTTGGCAACAATGCAAAATGTTATGTTTGGCGTAAAAGCAAAACAGCTCATCACCCTGAACACACCATCCCCACTGTCAAACATGGTGGTGGCAGCATCATGGTTTGGGCCTGCTTTTTTTTAGCAGGGACAGGTAAGATGGTTAAAATTGATGGGAAGATGGATGGAGCCAAATACAGGACCATTCTGAAAGAAAACCTGATGGAGTCTGCAAAAGACCTGAGACTGGGATGGAGATTTGTCTTCCAACAAGACAATGATCCAAAACATAAAGCAAAATCTACAATTGAATGGTTCACAAATAAACATATCCAGGTGTTATAATGGCCAAGTCAAAGTCCAGACCTGAATCCAATCGAGAATCTGTGCTGTTCACAAACGCTCTCCATCCAATCTCACTGAGCTTGAGCTGTTTTACAAGGAGGAATGGGCAAAAATTTCAGTCTCTCAATGTGCAAAACTGATAGAGACATACCCTGTAGCTGGCCAGCTAGAACCTGTCCTAGGTAGCTAATATAACTTGCATGTATATACAGCTAAACCTGCTAAGAACCTAATGTAGAGCACATGTTTATATGTGAGAGACAAAGGCAGAGTTATTTACTGTGATTTTTTTTTTTGATGTTATATAACAGTTGTATGTTGTGTTTACAGAAGCAAAAGAAAACTATGCCTTTAAGAGTCATTTGTTTGTATGGGGCAAAGTTATTTACAGTTTAATTCATACCAGCAAGCATAGAGTTAAGCTTTTGTGACTCATCACAGGCCTTGGCCCAACCACAGCCAATCTCACATTGAGCAGAGTCTTGACCAGTCACAGCCAGCTTTGCATCCACTCTGTCTGGGAGGTTCCTAGTGCTGTACATGTGCTCTGCTAGATTGTTCCACAGAGACAGAACCACATGGAGACAGAGACACACAGAGACATACAGAGAGCAGTTCTTATGGATCCAGAGGCCAAAATTAGGTAATCATACAGTTATATATATGTTCTTATTGTAAATAGTGTGATTAGAACTGTATACTGATTTAGCTGTGTGTTCACTTGTAGTTCCACCAAACCTGAATCACTCATCACTCACCATACCATACCTTCAAACCAAACTAAGCTAACCCTGCAAACCACAGTTAAACCTTTCAGAGAAATCAGAGAATGCTTTGATAACTTACAGAGAGAGAGTAAATACTTAAGAAAGAAATATATCCACCATCTTATGTTAAATGATAAGATTGAATATTTGAACCACCATTTTCTGGTTATACTTTATTCATCACGTGTTTTGTACATGGACTGTCAATGTTATTAAAGAAGTTATTTTAAGCATTTGGTGTGCTCTTTAAACCTACTGCTTCCATAGAACGGCAATAGAGGAATTTCAGAGTAATAGACAGTCTTGTTGGACTGAAAAGTCAGACATATCACAATTCTTCTAATGCCACAACGCATGAGGCACTTCATAGTGCTGCGCCTGCCATATACCCCAAGCGACTTACAGCTGTAATCTCAGCAAAAGGTGGCGCTACAAAGTATTAACTTAAGGGGGCTGAATAATTTTGAACGCCCATTTTTTCAGTTTTATATTTGTTAACAAAGTTTGAAATATCCAATAAATTTTGTTCCACTTTATGATTGTGTCCCACTTGTTGTTGATTCTTCACAAAAAATTACAGTTTTATATCTTTTTTTTAAAACATCAAGTTTATTAAAAGTGCAAATACAGAAACAGTTTTATATCTTTATGTTTGAAGCCTGAAATGTGGCAAAAGGTTGCAAAGTTCAAGTGGGCCGACTACTTTCGCAAGGCACTGTAGCTGTTCTTTCAACAATTTCACTTGTAATTGCATTTTAAAGTAGTGCATAAAATGATATTGTGTACATTCTACACAGGTTTCTTATACAGATTAGCGGGTCAGTAAATTTGTACATAAGCATTATGTGAGTGCATTTGCCAATGGCATGTATTTCAGCTTGTTTTTTATTTTGTTGCTGTTGTTTTAATAACATTATATGTTATATGTTTTATATGCAATCGGAATCCTTAATGTTTCTGCTCTGAAATAAAGCTGTATGTTCCACCATGTTTTTTGGATACTGATTCAGTGGGAGTTACTAACTAATTTGAATAAGCTGGTGCACTTAGAGTGCTCTGATCAGAAAAGCTAGTGTCTGCATACCTTTAAATGTGGATTAACCCTTATTGTGTATCTGACCAAAAATAAAAAATGTGTTGCAGATGATGCATGAAACCTGCCTTGCATCTTAGTGCAGAGTTCTTCATACAAGTGGGAAATGACATTTCTGGAGGCATCTGTAGACCAACTGTGTACAGAACGCCTCTGGGAGCCATATTGCATTGACTTTATTGAAAATTACAGCAGCTGTAGTTTGAAAATGAAAGATAATTTTCATTAAAATTCAATTACAATAAAACTTGTGTCACAATACTTCCTTTCTTTTATTATTTTTATTTCTCCAACCACAGTGGAGTTACTCTTTAAAGGGATTGTAAAGGAACACCTTGTAAAACAACCCATTTTGTTTAAAATATAAATGAAAGGCAAAATATTTGTTTATAGATATATAAAAAAATATAAACACTTCTCCCCCCCCTTTTTTTTTTTATAAGTGATCACATATTCTCTGCTCTCTGGGGGAGCTGGGGGAGGAGAAGCAAGCAACAATACACTGAGCTTTAGCAGGACAAGTCTGATCATTGGACAAGAGCAGGTTGAGTTTTTAGGACAGCTAGAGAACTGGCCATGGTGTGTTCTCCTGCTTAGTGTGATAAGTTTTTAATAGGAAAGCAGAGGGACTGGCAGGAACACCAGGGATTTTACATAGAGGAAGCAATAGAAGGAAAAGTGGATACTTTTCCATACAAGTACTATGGAAATATGAAATGTTGGGTTTACATGTTCTCTTTTATTATTTCATTCTCAAGGAACACTAAAGCTGGCAAAAGAGTATCTACATACTATTTGAAAGAATCACGAGTTAAATAATTAGGGCTCTTTCACACGGAGCGTCCGTTCAGATCCGCCTGCCAGTTTTTTTTGCGGACCTGAACGGACGCTCTGTGCTCCTCTATGGAGCCGCGGATGTCAGCGAAGACATGTCCGCTGACATTTGACCCGCTCCGATCCGCCAAAGTATGACGGAGGAAAAACCTACTTTCCTTCCGTCTGGCGTATCGGATCGGATGAACATGGACAGACGGTCCGTGTTCATCCGATCCCCCCATAGGGGAGAGCGGAGAAGAGACAGGGCGGTCCCTGCACAGTGTGTCATCCGGCAGCTCAGCGGAGATCAACGGAGCGATCCCCACTGAGCAAACGGAGGTGCACGGGGTGGATCATTACTGATCCGCCCCTGTGTGAAAGAGCCCTTAGTGTTCTTATTTTAGGGTATTACTCATTAATACACCTGTGTTACTACCAGGAATTCTGTCAACACTGCTCAAGTTCATTACTTTAAGTCTTCATGGACTACTACTTTATATATACAACAGTAAAATATTTAGTGTTCTTCTTATAGAGCAGGGGTCTCCAAACTGCGGCCTGAGGGCCGGATGTGGCCCTTTGCTTGCCTTTATCCGGCCCTTGGAGCTCTATCCCTCCCACTGATACAAGACTCTATTCTGCCATCTGACACCGACAATGGAGCACCATTTCTCCCACTGACACCACTAATGGGGCACTATTCCTCCCTATGATACCAGCAATGGGGCACTATTCCTCCCCCCTAATACCAGATGTTTACTCCCACTGATTCCAGGAAAATTTTCACTCCTGCTGGCCAAAGTCCGGCCCTCCAAGAGTCTGAAGGACAATAAACTGGCCCTTTGTTTAGAATGTTTGGAGACCCCTGTTATAGAGTGTTACTTATTATACACCTATATAATTATCTTGAAGTCTGTGGATATTCCTTAATTACATAACTTCCAATCTTCAAGGGCAAAAAAATGTAAATACCACTTTTAATATACAAACGTAAAATATTTGTTGTTCCAGGTACCTGTACAACTACCTGGAAGTCTGGAAATCCAAATCTATTCATGGAAAGGCTCTAGAAACAAATGCTGGACCCAGCAGTGCCACTCTGGAAATTGCCAGTCTATTGGAACAAATGTTTTCACAGGGCACATAAAGACCCTTACCTGTAACAGAGCACTGAGAAGCACCTTTTGTTTAGTATCTTATGTTTTCTCTCACAGCTTTTAGGATTAACATTGCAATGTTTGACACTGCTGCTTAGAAATGAAAACATCTACAAGGAGTTAACATTGTTTTAATGATCATTTAATGACAAGGAAACATCTCCAAAGAATAGCTGAGAGACAAAAACAAGGCCTCAGACTTGTAAATTATTAAAACGATTATCTACCTGTTAATGAATGTTTTATCAGCCACTCTGACTTTTCTCTTCTCGTGTCACAGAACAACTAGTCGACCAAGGCCTACCGTGTCAGTACTCTAAAAGTAAACTTGATGAAGAAAACTGAGGCATACCATTAGAATAAAATATTGCACAGCATTTTCCTCATGTTAATTCATCTTCAAATAGCTTTCATATCTTATCATTTCCATTCAGGCTTTTGGATGTCTCTGAGCGTCCTTTGGATGTACCGAATTAAACATTCTTGACAAAGCGAAAAGTCTGACCACCCGGAATGTTTGCTTCACAGCCTACCTGAACAAAACTCTGAATCCCAAGGTCTGAATGAATGTTGCGATATCTTATCAGCTGTACTGGCTGCCAAAGAAAGGGCCAAGTCTGCTACTGCTGAGTGATTACCCTTGTGCAAGCGTACAGAGTTTATTGATCAGATTTACAGTTTCAAACAACAAATCTGTTCCAACAGAGCCGCTTCAAACATTTTACTAGTTCATAAAATTTCAATAAATAAAAAAAATAAACCTATGATGGACACACCTCAAGAATAAGGGCCCAAACATCAACTACGGCCACTAACTCATCCAAGTATGTACAGTACTCTAAGACAACTTAAAAGACAAAAAAATTTTTGGCTAGGGTAATCTGTCTTCATATCTATGCAGGTGAAACCTGAAATAAAAATAAAAAACTCTATGTAATACAGCCTGGAGCAAAATCAATACGTCTCTGCTTCTTTTATATTAAAGGGAATATATTGTGGATTTGTGCATATTTCCTTTATGTAATGGAATGCTTTTTCTTTTCACTCAGACAAATATAGAATTTACCTAACTAAATAATTCATATTTACTACATGCGGCCAAGTGGGATTTTAAGACTGATCACTGCTTATTTTCTGCAGTTCTTTACTTCCATGCTGTAAACATACTGTAATGTGACTACCTGCTGTTCATTTCTATTCAAGAAACAAGCACAGCTGAATTAGGCCTGGTTTACATAGATACTGAGGCCTACATACACAAATCAAAACAGAACAGAGGGCGCACCAATCTAATGTATTATTTAGGGTTGTACCAATACGAAGCATTTGTGTGAGTACTTGTACTCGCACAAATGCTCCCAATGCCAGATCCAATACCTGGAAGCAGAAGTCGCCGGACGGAGAGGGCGGAGTGGAGATTGGTCTGGCAGCAGTGGATCAGAGTGGAGTGGGTAAGCTGGCCAGGGCAGGGGTGCAGGGCGCCACCGCATATTCCGATGACCGGAGCCGTCACATTCAGTACATGAAGTGACGTTCCGTGTCTCCATCGGAAGGGTAAACATCACGACGGCCATCTTCGTACACCCTGCACTGCAGTAAGCCAGCAGCGGACATCTTGTTACAACCAGCCCATATAGTTTGCGCTGGGTGTAACACGATGTCTGCTGCTGGCTTAATGCAGCCAAGTGCAGGGTGTACCAATATGGGTGCCACAGCACATACTTAATAGAAGTTAAATGACATGAATGATGAGAGGAAAGGAAGGATTTTGCAATGCTATATGCCAAATAGAATTGCAAAATCCTTCCTCTCCTCTCATCATTCATGTCATTTATTATACAATTGCCAATCAGTGCCACATTTCAGTGTCCATCAGTGCCTTCCCATAAGTGCTCATAAGTGACATCAGTTCCATCTATCAGTGCTGCCTTTCAGTGCCCATAAGTGACGTCAGTTCCATCTATCAGTGCCGCCTATCAGTGCCCATAAGTGACATCAGTTCCATCTATCAGTGCTGCCTTTCAGTGCCCATAAGTGACGTCAGTTCCATCTATCAGTGCCGCCTATCAGTGCCATCCATCAGTGCCATCTATCTGTCAGTGCCATCCACCTGTCAGTGCCCCCTGTCAATGCCCATTAGTCAAATTGTCACATGACATTTAAAAAAAGTATCATAATTGGTATTGGTGAGTACTCGAAAAAAAGTATTGGGACTTGTACTCGGTCTTAAAAAAGTAGTATCGGGACAACCCTAGTATTATCCTAAGAACATAACTATATTATATTAAAAGGTGGTAAGTATTATACTCACAGAGCAACAATTGCATCAAAATTCATCAAGAAAGCACCATCCAGTCAATAGTACATAAAAACTTGTAACAGGACAGATTGAGATCCAACAGGCTAACGCGTTTCGAGGACTAACCTCTTCCTCAGAGCCAGCTGAACTGTTTCCTGCACACTACTTAAATAGTGAGGAGGCATGGCTATTGTCAAATAGGGACGACTCCAAGCCACCCCATGGGTGGGATTAGCTCCCCTCAAACCTCAGGTATCTCCAAAGAATTGATAAAGCCATATGCATGTCACGATAAAATCCACCAATAATAATCATCTCATGATAACTATGAGTAAACCATATATTATTCAAAGTTATCATGAGATAATCATCTTTGGTCTTTAGCAGGGGTCTACAAACTGCATCCCGGGGGCCTGATGCTGCCCTTTGCTTGCCTTTATCTGACCCTCATTGTGGTTGGTGGGTTGGCCAGTCAGGCTTCCCCTGCGTTGTCTACTCCCTCTTGCTCCCTCCACCTCCTAGGCCAATAGGATTGCTTCTCCTTTTGGGAAACGGGTCTCAGGATCTGTCTCGGAAAAGAATCAGTTTGACAATAGCGAATATTCATTTGCTATTGTCATATAACTTGGTACTCTGCACCCCGAGACCACCCATTTTTGAAGCATATTAGAGCCATTGGTTCTAATCAAGTGCTTCAAAACAAAACGTTGGAATCCATGCATCCGGTGCCCTGCATGTAGATTATTGGGCTGGTCACATGGATGGGGAGGGTGGCACCCACCCACCCCTAATGGACAGTCAACCACTTGTTATAAGTCTGATTCACAGACTATATCAAATCCTCAAGGATATTAAAACTACTGACAGCCAGACAACTATTATTGTAGAGGAGAAGTCATAAGAAACAGTCTCAGTGTTTCTCTCATAATGACATGTTACCGTTAAAGTGGTTGCCAAGGTTTTGCTGACAATCAAGAAAATATGATCAAAAAAAATAAAATAATAGTATTATTTTAATTGCAGGTAGGCAAGGGGGGGGGGGGATTATTTTTTGCGCAAATTAGTTGTGCAGAGTCGACACTATGGGTGGATTCAGTGCAGCCCAAAAGAATGAATCAATTGTTAGTGTATTTTCTGTAAATAACAATCCACACTCCATGTGGAAGCAATATCACCTTCCCAAGACATTCAGAAATGACCATAATGGAAAAACAAGTGAATGAAGTGACAGAGAGGATTAAACTTCAGGAGCTAGAAGCTGTTTGTTGAAGAATTAATGAAGCATCCGCATGTATAATAGGACAAACACAGCAAAGCGTGTGACGATCCACTAAGATATAATTCTGTGCACACAGCAGGAAGTAACAACAGACATACACCCTGGTGAGTGAAACTTATATGTAAGGAATAGCAAGGCGGTTGAAAGGCACACAGACAATGCTGAAAGCAGGGGCCTGACTGATTGCCAGTGACATGGTTCATCCTGCAGATGCACAGGATATTTGCGTTCTGTCAACTTTCTTACGTTTTTTACAAAAGACATCACCCAAAAAAAAATTTGAATTATATATTTATCTAAAACATGTATTTATCTGAAACTGGTCTGTTTGTGTGTAGAGCTGACAATATTTTAAAGGTAAGGTTCATGAATTTCACAAAAAAACACCAACCTTACATACAAACACAGGTCCTGACTTACCTCAGGATCCTTCTCTGTCTACAGCCTGGCTTGTAAGAGTAGAGAGTGCTGAAGGACCCAGCAGAAGGTGAGTAGAGCTCTGCTAGGATGTAATTGGGGGGTAGCTGAATGGTAAATGTATTGACTAGGGAGGAGAGCTTGTTTTTACAATTCATGAACATTTCCTTTAACCACTTGACCTCTGGAAGATTTACCACCCCTACGGCACTGCATTATTTTAACTGACAACTGCTCTTTTGTGAGACGTTCTACTCATATAAAATATATGTCAATTTTTCCCCACAAATAGAGCTTTCTTTTGGTGGTATTTGATTATCTTGGTGGTTTTTATTTTTTGTGCAAACAAAAAAATATATATTATTTACTTTATGCTATAAAACATATCCAATACAAAAAAAAAATTGAAAGAAATCAATTTTCTCAATCAATTTAAGACAATATTAAGCCTATATTTATGGTAATAAAAAGCCCCAATAAGCGTACATTGATTGGTTTGCACAAAAGTTATATCGTTTACAAACTATGGGATATTTTTTTTTATTATTTTTTTTCTTTTACTGAAAATGGTGGCGATCAGCAACTTATATCAGGACTGTGATATTACGGCGGACAGTGGGACACTAACTCACACTTTAATTTTTTTTTTTTATTTTTTTTTTTTAAAGTGTATTTTTGTGCGTGAACTCGAGAGAGAGGAGCCGGACTGCAGGAGTTGGTAGTAGGCAGACCCTCCCCCCGGAGGCAATCGCCATCCTTCTCCATGCCCCTGGTGGCAATGGCGGGTGTGAAGGGGGGCCTCCCACTCACCCCGCCCTACCTGCTCCTCTTGGGAGCCCAACTGGGGCCCAACGGGACCCCAATGGGGCAGAGGGACTCCCCCTATGAGGGAGTGAGGGGGCCTAGCCCACCCAGCCAGCCCCGTAGGTCCTTCACCTCTCTTTATTTTAAGAGACCGCATGGCCAAAGTGCATGTGTTTTAAACCAATTTTGTGTGCGTGCAAGTGTGGTGGTTTTTGTGGGGGGGGGTGGGCGTACTAAGCACAGGCGTACCTTGCATAGCACACCCACTAACTCACACTTTTGACCCTTTTTGGGCACCGGTGACATTAATACAGTGATCAGTGTTAAAAATATGCACTGTATAAATGACATTGGCTAGGAAGGGGTTAACGATTAGGGGCGATCTAAGGGTTAACTGTGGCCTTAGCTAATATGTTTGTGTACTGTGGGAGGTGCTTTTACTAGGAACATGGATCCATGCCTTCTCTACTGACAGAATCGCAATCTGTTTTGTTTACCTAGGTCCAGGCAGACTTCCCCTCTGTCTCTATGCTGGATGATCGCAGTGGGAGAGGGACGCCAGAGTACACCAGCCCTGGAAATGGGCAGATCACGTACTAGGTATGTAATCTACCACGGCAGTGCCACCTTGCTACTGTATAAGTAAGCTAAACAGGCGGCAAGTGGTTAAACTAGTTGAACATTAAAGGATAACTCCACTTTCGTGGAAAAAAAAATAGCAAATAAAAAAAAATAACAGCGTATACCATTGCGACTTTGTTGCAAAGTTATATTATAATTGAATGTTATTAAAAATTACCTTTCTTTTTCAATCTGCAGCTCTGTAATTTTCTGTAAAATGCAATGCAATATGGCAACCTGGAGGTGTTCTGTACACAGAACACTCCTTGAAAATGCCATTTCCTGCTTGTGTAATTGGCTCACTGATTTTCCCAGAAGTCTGTACTAAGATACAAGTCAGGTTTTTGGAACCCCATGCAACAAAAACTTAATTTTTGGTGACACAATCCCAAATGGAAATCACCTTTAAAGGGATGAAGACCTGCAGCCTTCCTCAATACATTATTACAATTCACACTTTCTTTCCTTTTTGAATCTTAATTGCAGCAAAAAATTGTATGGAACTAAATAAACATGTCATACTTTGAGGCCGCGTACACGCGGTCGGTCCAACCCGATGAGAATGGTCCGACGGACTGTTTTCATTGGGTCACCGCTGAAGTGGCCTGATGGTCTGATGTGCGTACACACCATCAGTTCAAAAATCGATCGTGTCAGAGCGCGTGACGTAAAACACAACAACGTGCTGAAAAAACGAAGTTTAATGCTTCCAAGCATGCGTCGACTTTTTGAACCGATGCTTTTGCGTACTAACGATCGGTTTGGACCGATGGTCAGGCGTCCATAAGTACGATTTTAAAGCAATTTAAAAAATTTGGTCCGAAGGACGACAGACCGATGGGCCGTACACATGGTCGGTTTGGAACGATGAAACTGGACTTCAGTCCATTTTCATCGGGTTGGACCGATCGTGTGTACGCGGCTTAACTGTTTCCTGCCCAGCCCATAGTATAATGATGGCTGGGCAGGAGCTCTACCGTTCTGGGTGGATGTCATATAATGTCCTTCCAGAATTGAGCCCCATGGTTTGCTCTGCAGCACTATCTATAACCCACTATGTCTGGTGTATGGCAGATCAGTACCACCCTGCTGCCAGTGCCCTGTAAACACTGTGACCAATCACAGCTGATCACATGACAATTGTACACAATGGATGGCTTCCATTTATGCCATTTGTGGGTGTACTATTATGTTGATGTATGTGATTGGTCACAGTGATCACTTAGTACAGCCCATCTGTACCATGTGGTTAACTGTAGACAATCACAGCTAATCACAATAGTACACACTGAATTTAGAAAAAAAAAATGAAAAGCACAGTGATGATTAAATACCACCAAAAGAAACCGCTATTTATGTGAAAAATATGATAAAAATGTCACCTGGGTACAGTGTTGCGTGACTGTGTAATTGTCATTCAAAGTGTGACAGCACTGAAAGCCAAAAATTGGCCTGGGCAGGAAGGAAGTGAAAGTGTCTGGTTTTGAAGTGGTTAAATAGGGGTTTTATTTTAACACCAAATTTGTAAAACTTCACATAGAAATTAGTTGGAAACTAAGAATTTGGTGCTAGGAGAAAAAGTCATCAAGTTATACAATAATGTGTGAGCTGATATTTATTTATTTTTAAACCAGTGCAGTTTTTGATTACTTGTGATATAGAAAAACTTTGGAGAGCATTTATACCAAGCTCCTCTATGAACCCCTCTTGTCTCTAAGCTCTTCTCCAAGCATTTTTATTGTCTGTTCCAGTCCTTGCACAATAGTGCTGTGATAGTAAAGCCCGGTACATGGGTCGGATGGAAAAATAAACAAACTGACAGCTCTGGTTGAAGCCGCTGAGCTGTAGTGTTTTGACAGGGGAAAGAACACCCCCGCCAGAACTCTCTAGTCAGAGCTCTCTGCCATTGGCTGAGAGCGCTGATCAGGAGCCAGTCGGCTGCTGGTTTTCCAGCATGCTTGTCCGGCATGCTAGTCTGCCTTCTGTCCGACCGGCTGACATGCACAAGCTGAAGTCGTCCGATTTTCATTGAACCGACTGATGTCTCCCAACATTCGACATGTGTGTACGGGACCTGTGTGTACAGGGTATAGTAAAGTCATAGTACATACAATAGTACCCACAGGTGCAATATAATACTTTAAAATGTTATCTGTATTGATTCTTCTCTAAGCATCTTTCTTCCTACTAAAAATGTGCAATTCTACAGAAAGTAAATGTAGCTGATGTTCTTTACCATACCGTGCTTGACATTGGATATGACAAGTGTACTAAAGTGTGAACCATTTTCAGTCTTGCATTGGTTCAGACTCTGTAGGATCTATATTACCTGCAGGCTGTGATAACATTATTAAATACATAAAAAAAGTTCATGTCACAGCATATAAATGGAAATCATGGAGACCAGGGGTGATTCTTGAGATCAATAAATAAATAAATAAGCCATATATCATTGTTGTCAGTACCATTACTCAGATTATTCTCTTTCTTAGGAATGCAAATGTTTACACTTTAATATAAGGGAGCACTGAAACATTTCTTTGGGATGCAAAGTTCATTCAACAATAGAGTAAAAATGGTGTAGTAACCAGTAAAAATCATTTGATAATAATATCTCACTTCATCAAACAGTGAAATGGTGAATGGGATGTTTTACAGGTGCGAACAAATAATAATATATCAAATAAATTATATATATAAAAAAAAAATTGAAATAGAAAAAAAAAAGAAGAACTAAGTGACACAATATTACAGGACAGTATAATCAGTTTGGGGGCAAAAAATCTTTTTGAAAAAATGTTAAAAAATGTAATACATTTAAAAATTGTTATTGACTGATTTTGACTTATTTTTTTTAGTACTGTTCTATTTTTAGAATACATGTACTATTAGCCGGACAGTTCCTTTCCCTTTGAAGAAGCTCGATTTATGGGCGAAACATGTAGGGAATGTCAACTGATTCTACTGTCCTGTAATATTGTATCGATAAGTACTTGTACTCTTCTTTAATTTTATTTATATTTTTTATTTTGCTATACAAAATAAAAATATTTTTATATATAATTTATTTGATATATTATTATTTGTTCGCACCCGTAAAAAATCCCAAATTTACCAATCCACTGTTCAATTAATTTGGGGATTTTGGTGCTCTATCACTGCCTGGATATCCACAGTCCTAAAAACAATCTCACTTCATCAGTCTACTCTGCAGTAAAGTAAAACTTGGTGATTTTGATGTGTTACCGGAGGCCATACATTATCATTGCTGTTTTTTTTTTTTTTTTTTGCTGTATTGAAGTCCCCAGAATAAATTATAGCAAACATAGGGAAGACCTTTTATCCACAATAAAAAGGACTAAAGAAACCTTCTGATGGAAATATTTATACTGGCTACAACACCGTTTTATTGTGCAATACACAACTTTTTTTTACTTTAAGCCCAGATTAAAACAATGCAGAGTTGAGTCCCAACCCAACTCTTCTCTCAACCACTACACCCTCTTTTTCCTTTCCCTTTTCTTTTCCTCCAGTTGCCTAAATTGTCCCCAGTTACATCATTTCAGGCTGAGGGGATTTGCGTACCATGACTACTCCTACAGCCTGTATCCAACTTTTCTATCCTTTATAAAGTTTACAATATAAACCCTAGGAAAGCAAAGAGCCCCAGCAAGAAATAACTCCCTATGTCACAGATATAGAAGATACCCATGGATTTATATTTCTTAGTTACTTTCTATTGTTGTAAGTTTGATGCAGTTTCTGTGGAGGACAGACCACATGCTGGAATTCCATCATGATATATTAATGTGTGTTGTATTTTCTTTGAAGCAAACGCTGTGCCTGGAAGAATATAACTAATGCCTGTATCCATATACACACTCACTTGTGGTTTCTGAATAAATAATAAAATAAATACAATAAAATTAATGATACATTACATTTAAGAATGAAGATACAATATCAGAGAATGCAGATATTTCCCTGGATGCAGTGGGACTGATTATTAAGGCTATATTCAAACAGCTACACAATGCAGAAGACATCTGATAATGGGTTTTCTTTCTTGACAAATCATTTGATGACAATAGAAGAGTGCCCATCCAACCAGGTCATGCAATGTCTGGGCCAGTGTGGTGCCGATGATTGACAGGAGTGTATTCTAAGCTGAACAATACACCTCTTATGGCTACTTCCTTAGAGTTGAGGAACTTTAACTGAATCTTCTGAGCTCTTTATTTTGATACAGATGGATTTATTGGAAAACATTTTAGTCATGTAATCATGTTTATTTAAAATACCCAATCAAGTTTAAGGGACATGTCAACTGTTTGAAGTTCTTAGGTGCTGAATGTTTGTAACAAATTGGTTAATGTGGATGTGGTTAATATATTTTCAGATGAAATATTATATTTCTATATTTTAGACATCAATAACGGCTTTGTTAAATGTCCCAAAGAAGCAGAGAAATTCACAAAAAGCTAGATAGAAGCTGACATATCTAGTCTGTACAATATACCCAAGTCTTTTGGGATTATAATTTCAAATACTGAATAAGGCCCCTTTCACATTGAGGCGTTTTTCATGCGGTACAGCGCTAAAAATAGCGCTGCTATACCGCATGAAAAATCATGCCCTGTAGTGTTCAATGTGAAAGCCCGAAGGCTTTCACACTGAAGCGGTGCGCTAGCAGGAACGCTCCAAAAGTCCTGCTAGCCGCATCTTTACCGCGGTATAGGAGCGGTGTGTTCACCGCTCCTATAGCGCGCCTTCCCATTGGAATCAATGGGAAACCGCGGTAATAGCGCGGTAATACCGCCCGCAACGTGGGCGGTATTAACCCTTTTTCGGCCGCTAGCGGGGGTTAAAACCTCACCGCTAGCGCCCGAATATCGCGGTAAACACGACGGTATAGCGGCGCTACAAATAGCGCGGCTATACCGTCACCGCGGCTCCACGCCTCAATGTGAAAGGGGCCTTAGAGAAAGGAGTTTACACATCTGGACGATCTGAGAGTGGCCACATCCCTGGTAGCTATAGAAAAAAGAAGTACCCCCAAGGGAACGGGACTTTGAAGGCCAGACTCAGATTAAAAAGGTTTTATTATATGGACCAATCAGCATACAAAAAGATATTTGTTAAAAAAGTGACCTGTAAGGTCCAACTGCCTCTACACAGCACTCACCGAGTGGTGTGTGGGTATGGAACACCAGGGGTAGGAAAAGTGCACCCAGTGAGAAATAGAAAGGAAATAAAGTTCATTAACGTCACAGTGTATGATACAACATATTAAAAAGCACAATCTCCGAGGGACAATGGAGAATGCCCGACGCCTAGGCACCCTATATACACCAGGGATAACGCCACCGGGCCGTGGACACTACAGCAATCTGTTCCGTTTCTGTGATCCAGGTGGATCAACTGTAAACCAAGTATACAGGATCTCAGGGGGTCTTTGAAATAAACTCAACCCCTCCCCACATCGGGACTGTGACTATATACGGGAAGGGCTGCACCCTTTAGTGACACACCCCGAACCCACTCGCGACCACTGTTACCTCAACAAGGGACCCCTCTTTCCGCAAATTCAGCGAATGTGAATTTTATGCGGTACAACTCTCTGGCCCCTGATGATGGTTCTCTGCTAACCCAAGAGACCAGAAACGCGTCAGGCATTCTCCATTGTCCCTCGGAGATTGTGCTTTTTAATATGTTGTATCATACACTGTGCCGTTAATGAACTTTATTTCCTTTCTATTTCTCACTGGGTGCACTTTTCCTACCCCTGGTGTTCCATACCCACACACCACTCGGTGAGTGCTGCGTAGAGGCAGTTGGACCTTACAAGTCACTTTTTTAACAAATATCTTTTTGTATGTTGATTGGTCCATATAATAAAACCTTTTTTAATCTGAGTCTGGCCTTCAAAGTCCCGTTCCCTTGGGGGTACTTCTTTTTTCTATAATTTCAAATACTGGGTTTTATATTCTTTATTAATAAAATTGTGTTTTTATGTATTTTGGTGTTATCATGGTGTCAATATTACACTGATATGGAACACTTTTTCTTGTATTTCTTTTATATAGCTTTGCAACTAATGTTGCCAACCAAGGGACATCAGTGGACACTTATCCAAATCAAAAGGAGTCTGCCTATCTTGTATGGGGATAAGACGTCACAGAAAATAACTTTCTGTAGTTGTAGAGAAAGGTTCATTGCCGTATGTAGGCTACACCACAAGACCCCTCGGTGTAAGAATAGGGGTACACTTTGCGATTAAAGTAATTCCAAAGTCAATAAGCCATCCAATATTTCCAATTTTATAAAGAGTCATGGGGGAACGTGTATTCCTTTTCATTCTGTTCTATTATGTAGAAACAGTAAAATTGGGAGTTGTGGGCGGGGGTACCTACACCAAAAACGCTCAAAGCATGAGATCTATTGGATTTATAGATCACAGATGAGGCCTAATTAAACCAGCATGTGAGTGCAGGTGTATGGCCCTAAACACAGACAGTGTGGATTTAGGGGCCACTGAACTACACCTACACACCTGTCATAGAGTAACAAGCGGCTACAGCCACACATACAAACCACTCATCCACACTGTATGGGCCAGAGAACCCATGTAAATGAGCCCTTACTTTTTCCCCGCATTCAATTCGTATAGCAAGAGATTGTGACCGAATCTCTATGGAGCCGGTTTACATAACTCAGGGGTGGCTGCAGAGCACACTGCACAGAAACGCTGTGCGTCTTTAGCTCTGTTTCAGGGCCAAATTTAGGCAAAGATTCGGCCCTGACTCGTCCCTGAACTGGAGAATGGGGACGCAGAGCGTTCCTGTGCGATCTGCAGCCAGTTCCAGTGTGAACCGAGCCTTAGTATATTTTAACAATCATTTTTTTATAATTTTTTACAATTATATTATCTTATTTATTTATTTTACAGCTTTTAACGGCCCTGTTTGGAGGCTTTGGTAAAATATCAGGAGTATAATTAGATCCCCGATGTTTCACTTTTGAGAAAGTGAAAGGGATTGATGACTGTGATCTCTCTAAAACCTCAGTTACACATAATTAATTAATTAACAGGGAGAGTTACATTCTTCCTGTTCATACACAAACTGTTTACTATGCTTCAGTTATGAGTTATGAATGAACACAGCGAGTGACTGGTTGTGATCGAGTCAGTCACCCAGTGGGGCCTAGGCAGCAGAAGAGGGAAGTGATGGGGATGGCATTTAGAGGAACCAAACTCCTGTAGCAGCTGAAAGTGTCACGAGGGATAGGAAGACAGACCAGCTTTCAGCTGCTACAGGGGGGAATTACAGGGGATCGGTTCTTATAAATGCTACCTCCACCTCCCCTCGTGTTGAGTTTTCCCCTCCTTCTATGTGTCAGCTGCCCAAGCCCCCTGTTGAACGGATAGGGCCCGGGCCCCCTACAGAAGGACCAGTGGTAGCCCCTTATCAGCAGCTCTGCATCCACCCTTTTCCTTTAAAGCAGCATTAATTCTACCAGATGTGTTTGCACACAGTTACGGATTTGAAGGCCAGCACATAATTAAAGGATTGTAACAAACAGGTGCTTATGATCAACAGGATAACACATAGTTCAAAATACATTCAATAAACTGTGTAAACGAGTAATGAAACTTGGAAAAAACAATGCCGTACTAGCAAACTAAAGTCGCTGAAAACAGTTCAGTGTAAGAAATCTTACACAATGGTAAAACTAAGCATAGCAAAAAGAATACAGTGTGGTCCTATTACATCAACAAGGTCTCTTACAGTAAATAATTTATAGGAAGACAGATGTTTTCAGATATGTTGTTCAAACTCTTCTGCAGAAGCAATGAAACATTAAGGATCGAATAGGTCCCCAGACCTAGCGCAGCAGAAGAAAAACACATTGTGATTTTCTCCCTTCATAATTGAAAGATGACCAATTGCAAAATCAGCTCAGAATGGGCAGAAACCAGTGGTACCCTGGTACACCAGTGTACAGTCTGGAAACGTCTTGTGAGAAGTGGTCTTTACGGAAGACTTGCAGCTAAAAAGCCATACTATCCATGTTAAAACAAGGCCAAGTAACTTTCCTGCATGAAAACAAAAGAACTGGTCAAACACGGCGGCAGGTGCTTTGGACTATGGAGTCCACATTTCAAATATTTTGTCTATAACTGAAGGCAGTTTCTTTGACAAATTCCTGGATAGCATTGCAAGGATGAATGTCTCTATGTGGCAACAGTGATGTATGGTGGAGGTTTATGTGCATTTCTGCTTGGGGGTTTGCACAGAATTAAAGCCAATTTCTGGGCACAACAAGAAAAATGCTAGTTAAAGCGGAGTTCCACCCAAAAAGGAACTTCAGCTTTAAGCACTCCTCACCCCCTTACATGCCACATTTGGCATGCATTTTTTTTTGGGGGGGGGGAGTGGGGGCTTCGGTAGGAGTGGGACTTCCTGTCCCACTTCCTCCCTTTGCCCAGGGACCGCCTCAGCGACTTCTCTTCTCGCCTTAGGCGGCCCCTCCCTTTAGGCGATCTCCAAGGACACGTGACAGGTCCCAGGAGATCGCCTGTCTATTCATAGAGCGCAGCGTGACTTGCACATGCACAGTGAGTGCCCGGCCATGAAGCCAAAAGCTGTCATGGCCGGGTGCCCACCAGCCGGAGAGGGGAGGGAGAGGAGCGGAGCTCTGGGCGGCCATGTCGCTGGACCGTGGAGCAGGTAAGTGTCTGTTTATTAAAAGTCAGCAGCTACACTTTTTGTAGCTGCTGACTTTTAATAAACACTCAAAGGCTGGAACTCCCCTTTAAGTCTAGAGGTGCTGGAATATATTTATCTATAGTCCACGCTCCAACAGGCTCCATCCAGCAGTGTGACCGGGTAGTTGCAATCTTCTTTCTACGCTGCTCATGGCTGGGGTTATATGCTTGCCCCCTCCATATACAATGCAGGGTAAAAAGGCCCTGAATTATGCATGATGATGTCAAGGGACTGCCCAAAGGCTAGAGTTTTGGAGGAGAGGAATACAATGCTGGAATGTTGGTTAGCAGAATACCAGCTCCTGTTCTAAATGATGAAGTTGGCCTTTAATGGTTTCCTCAATGCTGGAAAAAAACAGGCAGATACATTTGCATAATGGTCCCAACTTTATTCTGCACTTGAACAATTACCCCAAACATACATCCAAAACTATAATGAACTATGAACAGCAAAAGGAAGAACAAGGAATCTGGAAAGAGATGGCATGGCCACCACAGGACCCTGAACTCAACCAGCATCCGTTTATCATAACATGAAGAGACAAAAACAACTAATACGGCCTAAACCCACAGAAGAACAGTGATCAGCAAGTATATATAGGAGAACTGATGCTGTTTAAAAAGCAAAGTGAAAAAACACACAAAAAAAAAAAAATTGGTTTATGCGCTTTGCTAATTGTTAATTTAAAAATATAAAATATTCATTGCATTACTGTTAAAGTATCAAAACTTTGCAGCATTATTCTCAAGTGCCTAGAACTTTTGCACAGTACTGTATATTGTTGGGATTAGAGAGGCTGTGCTTATAAAACAAGTTTAACATGATTGTAAAATTTTGTTTACATTTTCTGAACTGCTCAGCCCCTTTAAAACAAAACTGGAGGGTGTTGTGACTCATAATTCTACTCTTACGCCCAGATACCATCTACCCACTGAGTTTACCCACCAGCACAGCTCTAATCATACCCCATGGTTGCAATTGTCCGTGTGAATTAGTACATTTTTGGCAGGTAAAGAAAACAAGAGTTGAGGGTTTTCTCTACAGACAGCAAGGCAGTCACACAGCCTTACTCCTAAATTTCCTTGTCCTCCTATTGTAAAAACATTGTTCTTCGTGTTTTATAACCTCTTCGGAATAGAAAAGAATTTTTGGCCCTCAAGATACGTTATAAGCTCACTCATTTGTATTCTCTCATTGCAATCTTTTATGTCAGCAGTGTCCCAAAATATGTGACGTCTAGTCACTTGGAACAGTCTGTAACAGACTGTATGTAGCATACGAATGAGCTTTGCTTCAGGAATCAGGCAAAGCAAAAATAAATGCCTCTGAATGGATAGGTTCATTTATCAGCTGCTACACTTTGATTTGAAATTAAGCCTAGAAAAATATGTATCAATAAGTAAAAGAATTAATTAATTTGAGTGACATTTGTTGTGAATTTTGTGGAGAGAGATGTATATTTAAGCCATGACTGACTGAATCCCTTTCAATCTCTTAAATGGACTGCTGCTCAAGAATAGCAGACGGCTATTTGTTAGCATCACAAATATGCATCTAAATAGAACTAATTATAGTTGTATTCCAGTTCACTTGGCTAAGTATTCGATTTGAAGCTTAATTGCAACCTCTTTGAATCATTATATGCATTTTAACAGAAAGAAAACATTAACTATGTGCCAGACACTGCTTGGGTTAGTTGCACTGCTCCATCTCTATATATAGTTGGGTTAACAATTACTGTTTTTAAGTAAGGCTTCTCAAATTAGCTATATAAATGTCCACATTTAAAAAATGTATTTAAACCACTCAAACATGTTGGCTGAATGACCGTTGATGCATAGAGAGCATCAACATATACTTGAATATAATGAAAAACTGAGCACACTTGGATACAGACGGCACCCTGTCCACAGATATGTGAAAAAAGGAGGGCGCTAGAAAGTGGTTATAAAAAAACACTTATAAATAATAAATATACTAAAGTGAGAAAAATACAAATCATAAAATTCACGCATGCTTGAAGACGTTAATTTTACGAAACGTACGTCGCGGCGCAGCCTGGTCATGTGTACTCCTTACGTCACATCCGGCAATCTGGCTTGAGCTTCCGACTGGTGGATAGGGATGAGCCGAACACCCCCACGTTCGGTTCGCACCAGAACCGTCGAACAGTCCGATTGTTCGCACGTACATTTAGAACCCCATTGAAGTCTATGGGACTCGAACGTTCGAATTCAAAAACGATCATTTTAAAGACCAATATTTAGTTATTGTTGGAAAATAGTAGTATCAATGGAAAAAAAGTTTTAAAAACGGTTGTTTCGTTTCACTCAAATTTGCCGCGAACGATCGTTTTTGTTTGAAATTCGACGAACGATCGAACGGACGATGCTCGAGTCGAACATACGTTCGTTTCAAACGCGAAGCTCATCCCTACTAGTGGAATGCACGCCGTCGAGGAAGTGGAGGAACCGCAAGTGCTTTTCCTTACGAGTCTGCAGCCCCTTTTAATGTAAGCGGCCATTTGGCCTTTTTTGTTCTGTCATTTTATTCTTTTAATAAATGGTTTGCACTATGGAAGTTTGGGCTTTTTCATTCCATGTTCCATCTCTGCAATGGAGGTCTTGAGCCAATACCCACATCTCCCGTTTATGGCCAAGTGTACTGGCACACTCCTGCTAAGCGCATGAGATCTTTTTCTAATAAAAAAGATCCAGTGAGTCTGGTAAGCACATTCCCCTTCTGTGCACTTTGGGTGTTTTATCCTTGCGTATGGTGAAGGAACAAGTTTGCACTGTCTGGACAACAATCCTTTTACAGCGAGATTTTGTTTTTTGTTGGTGGATGGATTTTGGAAATTAATCACATTATTCGTTTTTTTTTTTCAATTGGGATTTTTTTTATCTTTTTTGCTTTGTATATTTTTCCTTAGAAAGAGTCAAACACTTTCTTTATGGACTTATATTATGTGTGCAATACTTTTTGGTGATTTATTTTAAAGATTTATAACCGCTAACTGTATATCACTGTTTTATCCACTTGGGAGAATTTTATGATTTGTATTTTTCTCACTTTAGTATATTTATTATTTATAAGTTTGTGTTTTTTATAACCACTTTCTAGCGCTCTCCTTTTTCACATATCACGTCGTAAGAAGTAGTAAGAATTCTATTTTTTACTATTAGAGGAGCAGCTTAATAATTTATTTGAATTAATCACTTTTAGATAATTGGCGCAGATTTATTCTTTTTAAACCCTGTCCACAGAGTTGTATGACATCCCTCTCTCTGGACTACAGAATGCATCCTCCTATGATATTATTATTCAGAATTCAGAATGTGCCAATAGTTTGCACAGTGCTTTACAACAGTACAGTTACAATACAATTCAATGCGGGAGGGATCAGAGGGCCCTGTTCATTAGAGCTTACAATCTAAAAGATAATATGGAGATGAAGAGAGGTAAAGGGTGCATGTCCAGTCCTAGGTTGACAATGCTACCCCTCCATAGACATGTAGTGCTACCCCCAAGAGGGCTGCTGGATTTTTGGTTCCCCCTATTCCTGCACAGCCAGGCAACATGCATTTTTCAACTTTTATTCAGACAGAAATCAGTCTATGGGCTTGTTTTTGTTGTTCTATTGAGGTAAAATAACTTGGATGGGGAAAAGTGATTATGGGATGCCCAACTTGATTTGAAAGAACAACATCCTTAAAGCTGAGGTCAGCCTAAAAAAAAAAGCCGAAGCTTCACTTCCTGGTTCCCTACTGCACATGCGCGAGTCGCGCTGTGCATCCTCACTGGTCCCTGCTGTCTTCTGGGACCTGTGTGTCTCCCAGAACACAGCAGGGGAGGACAGTGTAGGCGCAGGAAGTGGCATAGGTCACCTCAATCACCGAGGTGATCTATGCCTGGAAGTTGGAGCAAATACTTGTATTACACAGGTATCTGCTCCCTCCTCCCCCCTGAAGGGTGCCAAATGTGACACTGGAGGGGGGAGGATTTCAAAAATATTGAAGTTCCATTTTTGGGTGGAACTCCACTTTAAGGCAGTTTGTGCACTGCAAAATGTCAAATCCTGCACTGTATTTCCTCTGGAACAAAATCAGTCTCTCTGGAAATGGTAGTAAGAATTCTCTTTGTAGGAGCTCTGTGTCTCCTTAGTGTAATTTAGCAAAGTTCCAAACTTGAAGGAGCTCTATGTCCCCTCTCCTAAAAATACCATCCCACCTGTTTGACTTGTAAAGTACCTCAGGACAAGGGATTGGGTTTAGCTGTAGAACTGTCCTTTGAAAGCTTGCTGGATATTGCATCTGGCTGCCTTTTCCCTTTTTTTGGCCTTGGGGATACTAACACTGAGGTACTAACATTGTCCCTGGAATCCTGCTGATATGGAAAAGACTGCTGTTCAGGCTTCCTGCTGTCCAGGTCCTCCCATGCTAGCCAGGGTGTCTCCTAGTAGAGACAGAAGGGTAGTCGAGAAGCCTCTGTCCAGCTTCTTTCCTTCATCAGCTCCATCCTAGAGGCAGAGCCCCCTCGGCAGGGTCTCCTGCCATGCTCAACACAGCCTTGGCATGCCATCTTCCACCTAGCTACAACTTAACCCATTTTGACCCGGCTTTACAATATGTATGGGCTGACCCAACCACCCTCCTAGGCATTTCTGCCTGGGGATTGGCCAGATTATCATATATATAAACAGATCAGAGCCTCGTCTTCTACATCCACCAACTTCTAGAAACATTATGCAGCTTCTAGAACCAGGGGGAGGTACCAGAGGCCTGACCTGTAGAGCCCTCCGGCCTGAGCCTTCCCAGACTCACACAGGCTGCTGCGAGTCAGAAATACATTTTTCTCACACTAGACTGTACAATAGAGAATTCTACAGACACAATACCATAGACGAGAATTGTCATCTTACGACAGAAAGACTGGGATCAGGATAACCAGGCAAACATAAAGAACAAAGGCCAAACTAATGCAGCCACTACATCTATGGACTGGTAGGCTATTTAAATAGTATATACAATATGTAAACATTGGCAACACCTAGGTACAGTAGGTGACCGCGATATTGTGTCAATCTCGCTCCCTTTCTCAGCAAGATTGACCACCTACGAGCCCCATCGTGGGAGCCAGCGCCGAGCCTGCTTGCCGCGATGGGGACAATGCCGTCATAGAAGCGACGGGGATCCGACTTGGATTCCCACCAATTCTACATGCAGCATTTGGTATGAATCCTGAGGGGGAACTCCCGCCGGATTTTTTAAAAAAAATCTGGCATGGGTTCCCCCCCCTAGGAGCATACCAGGCCCTTAGGTCTGGTATGGGTTGTAAGGAGACCCCCCCTACGCCGAAAAAATGGCGTGGGGGTCCCCCCACAATCCATACCAGACCCGTATCCAAAGCACGCCACCCAGCCGGTCAAGAAAGGGGTGGGGACGAGCGAGCACCCCCCCTCCTGAGCCGTACCAGGCTGCATGCCCTCAACATGGGGGGGTCAGGTGCTCTGGGGCAGGGGGGCGCACTGCGCCCCCCCCACCCCAGAGCACCCTGTCCCCATGTTGATGAGGGCAGGGCCTCTTCCCGACAACCCTGGTCGTTGGTTGTCGGGGTATGTGGGCGGGAGGCTTATCGGAATCTGGGAGCCCCCTTTAATAAGGGGGCCCCCAGATACCGGCCCCCCACCGTACATGAATGAGTATGGGGTACATCTACCTATGGGGTACCCCTACCCATTCACCTACAAGCAAAGTGTAAACACAAATAAACAACATTGGGTATTAAAATATTTTATTAGTCTGCTCCGGGGCCCCCCCTCTCTTCTTTAGCTCTTTCACAAGGGGGGGCTTGCTTTTTTTACATCTTTGGGTGGGGGCCGCTCTTCTTCCCGCCATCTGGTTCTCTTCCACCGCCGGGGGGGTCGCTTTTATAAAAGCACCCCGCCCCTTGCGGGCTTCCTCCGACGTCTTTGGCGGGGGGGTGGGTGCCTCTTTTCTTCTCCCACGTCTGGTTCTCTTCCGCTGCCTGGGGGGGAATCGCTTTTATAAAAGCGCCCCCTCCCTGCGGGCTTCCTCCGACGTCTTCGGTGGGAGGTGGTGTGCCCAGGCTTCTGTCTTCTTCTTTTTCCATCTTCTTCTGTCGCCTTCTGCCTTCTCCTTCTTCTCCTTCTTCTTCTGCTGTCTTTGCTTCTTCTTCTTCTTTCCTTTAGATGTTGACACGTCGCTTCCTTTCGCTGCAATGTCGTGCGCGTGGCTCGCATCGATTTATATAGGCCACCTACGACGTCACAGTCCCATCATGCCCCGGTACCTACCCACGTGGGTAGGTATCACGTGGGTAGGCTCTGGAGCATGATGGGACTGTGACATCGTAGGTGGCCTTTACAAATAGGTGTGAGCCGCGCACACGGCATTGCAGCAAAAGGAAGCGACATGTCAACATCTAAAGGAAAGAAGAAGAAGCGAAGACAGCAGAAGAAGAAGGAGAAGAAGAAGAAGGAGAAGGCAGAAGGCGACAGAAGAAGACGGAAGAAGAAGACCCCCCCGGCGGCGGAAGAGAACCAGACGGCGGCAAGAGAGGCACCCACCCCCCCTGCCGAAGACGTCGGAGGAAGCCCGCAAGGGGGGGCGCTTTTATAAAAGCAACCCGCCCGGCGGCGGAAGAGAACCAGATGGTGGGAAGAAGAGCGGCCCCCACCCGAAGACGTCAAAGAAGCAAGCCCCCCCTCGTGAAAGAGCTAAAGAAGAGAGGGGGGGCCGACTAATAACATATTTTAATACCCGGTGTTGTTTATTTGTGTTTACACTTTGCTTGCAGGTGAATGGGTAGGGGTACGATGTACCCCATACTCATTCACGTAGGGTAGGGGGCCGGTATTTGGGGGCCCCCTTATTAAAGGGGGCTCCCAGATTCCGCTAAGCCTCCCGCCCGCATACCCCGACAACCAACGGCCAGGGTTGTCGGGAAGAGGCCCTGTCCTCATCAACATGGGGACAGGGTGCTTTGGGGTGGGGGGGTGCAGTGCTGTTGAGGGCATGCAGCCTGGTACGGCTCAGGAGGAGGGGGGTGCTCGCTCGTCCCCACCCCTTTCCTGACCGGCCGGGCGGCGTGCTTTGGATACGGGTCTGGTATGGATTGTGGGGGGACCCCCCACACCATTTTTTCAGCGTAGGGGGGGTCTCCTTACAACCCATACCAGACCAAAGGTTTTTTTTAAAAATCCGGCGGGGAGTTCCCCCTCAGGATTCATACCAAACGCCGCATGTAGAATTGGCGGGAATCCAAGTCGGATCCCCCTCGCTTCAATGACGCGCTCGCTGAAATGTGCTTTTACTATTCCAGCGAGTGCGAGATGTCGGCACCCTGTCGCCGAAAATCAGCGCGATGCTGCCGTGCTAAAAACACATTCTCGGCGGCAGGTACTGTAATATGTCAGGTTTACAATTAAATAGTCAAGTTGGACTAAATGTGAGCATTACTAGAATAATGAAAGACCTATGACACTCTAGGACACAGCAGAAAAATAAGTTCTGTGGTGTGCAGAACAATGTGGTGAACAATGGGCTCAGTCAGATTTTGGGGGATGGACTTAAAGGGGAATGATTAAACAGTCTATGCCTAATCGCTGTGCTATGCTCCACAGTCTTTGTACCCACAAAATGAATCTAATTACTGTGCTACAGACAGAAATAAACCTTTAGAACAATGGATATTTTAAAAAAAGTTAACATTTCCATTCCATATGATATTCTGCAGACAGAAAGTGATCACTTTGTCTTTTTGAGCCGACCTTAAAGGAGAACTTCAATAAAACCTGCAAGTGTTGTGACAATGGACACTTTGGTCAGCTCTATGAAATGTACAACATAGTTTTGCAAAAATGAAGCTTCTTCCTTTTGTCATTACATAGCGTTCTGCATATAGGAAGTATGTGATCTGTAGTATTATTAGGAAAAAAATCTTTCTAGAGATGCTTGGGTTTGACATAATTTCCATTGTTTATCCCCATATAAAGAAGTAATGACTCATATGCTGACAAGTAATTATTTTGGCTGTCACATTTGTCAGGGGAGTTCATTTGCATACTGAGAGTATGGGAAGATCTCACTAAGTTCAAAAAATAATAAAAATATTTTCTGCATATATTTACAGCATGGTTGTACAAATATATAGTGCATTGTTGGAAGAATCTGAAGTACCTCTTTAACTTGTTGCCGACCGCCCGCCGTCATATTACTGCGGGACGGTGGCACTGCTGGGCGAGACCACGTAGCTCTACGTCCTATCTTTTTCGGCCACTAGGGTTCCCCGCTCTGTAACGAACGTGCGCGCGTGCCCGGCGGGCGCGATCACCGCCAGGCACGCGCGAGCGTTCGTTACAGAGCGGGGAACGGGAGGTATGTGTGTAAACACATTCCGCTCGTTCCTGTCAGCGGGGGAAACGCTGATCTCCCGTTCATACGATGTATGAACGGAAGATCAGCGATTCCCCCTAGTGAGTCAACCCCCCCCCCATACAGTTAGAACACACCAGGAACATACTTAACCCCTTCCCCGCCCCCTAGTGTTAACACCTTCACTGCCAATGGCATTTTTATAGTAATCCAATGCATTTTTATAGCATTGATCGCTATAAAAATGCCAATGGTCCCAAAAATGTGTCAAAAGTGTCCGATGTGTCCGCCATAATATCGCAGTACCGAAAAAAAACGCTGATAGCCGCCATTACTAGTAAAAAAAAAATATTAATAAAAATGCCATAAAACTACCCCCTTTTTTGTAAACGCTATAAATTTTGCGCTAACCAATCAATAAACGCTAATTGCGATTTTTTTTTATGAAAAATATGTAGAAGAATACGTATCGGCCTAAACTGAGGAAAAAAAAAGTTTTTTTATTTCTTTTTTGGGGATATTTATTATAGCAAAATGTAAAAAATATTGAATTTTTTTCAAAATAGTCGCTCTATTTTTGTTTATAGCGCAAAAAATAAAAACCGCAGAGATGATCAAATACCACCAAAAGAAAGCTCTATTTGTGGGAAAAAAAGGAAGCCAATTTTGTTTGGGAACCACGTCGCACGACCGCGCAATTGTCAGTTAAAACGATGCAGTGCCGAATCACAAAAAGTGTTTTGGTCTTTGGACAGCAATATGGTCCGGGGCTAAAGTGGTTAATGTAAATATGGCCATACACAGCTTGAATTTGAGTTGATTCCAGTGAACCATCAGACCTTCAAGCCACGGGTGGCCCTGCCAACTCGACACAGCTCAACAAACATTATTTGTGGAATCAATGGACCTGGGAGGGAAAAAGTCAGCCAAACAGTGACTGCAACCAATCAGTTGTAGTCACTGTTCAGGTATTCTGTCAGTGTTGGCTGTCAAAAATTACAAAAAATTTAAGTTGGAGTTTCCTTCATGATGTTTATGGTCCACCTATTAGTCTTTTAGTCAATTCAAGCTGATTGAAAACAGTAGAGAGACATGGGTGATATCGTTGTCATAATCATTCAGGAGGTATGTTGCACACACTTCCTTTCAAACAAAAAAAAAAACACTAGAGAAATCCGCATATGCATTTATGACAATACAGAATGGAAAAAAAAAACTAAAAAGTCACACAAAAAATAGTTCCCAGATAATTTCTGCTAAATTTCTATATTTTACCAATATCCGTATTTACATATTTACAATAACTCGCCTGGTGTAACTGAGCGGACAACAACAGGTTTTTCACTCCCAGCGACAAATCCAAAGCCAAGAACTGGATCTCTCCTCATTTCCACATTCCTTGGTACAGGAGGGTTGATTTGGCAGCTTTCAATTCGAAGATCTTCAAATGTCCCCGTTTGTGTCAAGTGACTGCCAAAAAAAAATGTATATATATATTGAAAAGCTGTAATTCAACTATTACTTTATGGCTTCAATTAACACGTGAGCGAAAAAAGAAACATCTAGTTTGCTGTATGTAATGCTGAGCCAAAGTTTCACCCAAGAAATTACAGCCTTATTATTCCCATTACTGACTGCTTTGTTAATTTACACGTGTTTCACAATTATATGTGGATATGACAAAAAGTGTTAATTATTGGAGTATATGTAGCCCAGAAGTGATGAAGCCTACAGAAGAATATACATGTCAATTTCATTTAAAATAATGTGATGACAAGGAAATATCGCAGTTACAGAATATCCAATTAAATTAAGAACGTTTACAGTGTCTTCCAAAAACAAAAATACACACAACGCACTACTGCTCAGAGGCATTCAAATAATTGGAAGCGTAGCATTAGGAGAATGCAACCAATCAAACGATAAACAGATACATATTTTTTATTTTATTGTTATTATAGACCAACATTTAAAAAGTGAACTGTAGAGTTGCCCCATCAATAGCAGTATGTCCCTTTACAGAGCTTAAAAATCATAACCTCTAGTTTACTGGGTAACTCTACAAGAGAGTGAGTGTAGGGTACTTCTATATAACAATGCACATGAACAGAAACCTTTCATGATAAAAACAAAACAAAAAACAGAGGCTGCCTCTTTTGAAAATGTTGCTTGTCTGGCTTATTTTTGAAAATGCTGCTTGTCTGGCTGTCTTTCTGATCCTCATGCCTCTAAGCCAGTAACCATAAACAAGTATGCTGCTGTTGACCTTTGCACTGATTTTTCTGTTCTGTGTTTGTGTTTTAGTCAGTGACTCAAAAAAGTAATGAAGTCAGGCAGCTGACATAAATTAAGTTATCTACCGCACCTAAACTCACACAATGCTTTCCTATGGCCCCATTAATACACTGCGTTTAGCGACGGTTTCGTTACATGGGGTTTTGTGCGGTTAGATAAAATACATTTGACTGCGTCCGGGATCGATTTAGCGCAGCTATCTGCACATAACCGCAGGTAATCGCAGTGTACTACTTCATCTGTGTATAGCAGTGCCAACGAGGAAAGAAAAACAACACATCAGAAATGGCAAGAATGTTCCATCGCAGCTAAATGCAGCCACATGTAAAAGCTGCTAATCGCAATGTACAACTGCAAGTGATCGCTGTGCCTGGAGTCTTGGAATTTCAAAATAACAAAACATTTGAGATGGGAATGATGGACACCTATTAGCAAAAACATGTAGGCATAGTACACACCCCTTGTCACACCCACTTAACAGCTTGCCGACCAGCCGTTATCATTATACTGTGGCAGGTCGGCACGTTCCCGTGAACCTTAGCTTCAAGTCAGCCTTTTAAGCGGGGATAGCAGGCACTACTGGGGTGCCGATGTGCATGGCTGGCGGTCGCAATGACCGCCAGCCATGTGAGATCATGGGCACAAGAGCCAGAACAGGAAGGTGTGTGTGTAAACACACACACCTCCCTGTTCAGTGAGGAGAGGAGAGACAGATTGTGTGTTCCAACTAGCTAGGAACAACGATTTGTCATCTCCTCTAGTCAGTCCATTCCCACTACAGTTAGAACACACATGAGGGAACACCCCTTGATTGCCCCCTTGTGTTAACCCCTTCCCTGCCGGTGAAATTTACACAGTAATCAGTGCATTTTATAGCACTAATCACTGTATAATTGTCAATGGTCCCAAAAATGTGTTAAAAGTGTGCAAAGTCCCGATAAAAATCGCTGATCGCCGCCAAAACTAGTAAAAAAAAAGAAATAATAATAAAAATGCTATAAATCTTTCCCCTATTTTGTAGATGCTATAACTTTTGAGCAAACCAATCAATATAAGCTTATTGTGATTTTTATTACCAAAAATACTGGTATGTAGAAGAATACACATCGGCCAAAACTTTTTAAAAAATTAGATATTTCTAATAGCAAAAAAGTACAAAATATTGTGTTTTTTTTCAAAATTGTCACTCATTTTTTGTTTATAGCGCAAAAAAAATTAACCGCAGAGATGATCAAATACCACCAAAAGAAAGCTCTATTTGTGGGGGAAAAAAGGACATCAATTTCTTTGGTTCCCTTTGTCGCACAATCCACGCAATTGTCAGTTAAAGCGACGCAGTGCCGTATCGCAAAAAATGGCCTGGTCATTAAACAGCCATATCTTCCGGGGGGCTTAAATGGTTAGAGAATTATTTAAAAAAAATGATTGGTTAAATCCACAAGCGCTTCTTTTTATTATTACTATTCCGTTATAATGGTCTTTGAAATTTACAAACGCAGCAATTTCGAAATTGGATGAGAGGATTAGCGCTGGAAAACTGTTTTTGAAAGATAAAAAGTGAATTTTGTACACAACTGTATAGAACAGACCAAAATGAGGGACAAATGAGGATGAAAGGACAGAGGGAATTTGTTCCAAATCAGGGGCAGTTCCTTACAAACAGGGACAGTTAGAAGCTATGAAATTGGCCGTTTCACAGAGATTTTTCCTTTTTTTCCTGTCATGTACAACTGCTCTTTACACTCTTATCTAGTTTTAATACATTTCCCCATTTTCCCAAGGCATTTACTGAACTTTTAGCAAAGATAGACAAAAGTCCGAAGTTATATTTTGCAGGTCCAAAGATATGATAAGTAAATCCAAAAATAAGGTAATAGCACAAAAACTTTAATGCTTATACTAATGCAAGAAGGCAAAGGTGGCAGAACTCACAAATCATAGTTCTCATAAGAAAGGATGTGCTCAGGCATGTTCTCATCCTAGTCCAAACCCACCTAAGCAATCCTGCCAGGATGCTGCCACTGTATTGGGCCAATCATAAACGACTGAGGCAGGCTTTGTCATGCCACAAATATACATGCTATGCCTCAACTGCTTATGATTGGTCCAGTACAGGTGGCAGGTTCCTGGTGTGCTTGTTCATGTGTGTGGTTCGAACCAGGATCCAAAAATGCTTGAGCTCATCCCTACTCATGAGATGTAGCTGACTATCACTGCTGTTTCCATTCTCTGCCATCCTAGGGGGTCTTACTTGCCACTGTTTTTCCCCTGGGGAAAGCATGTTAGAATTAAAAAGAGAAAAGAAAGGAGGGCGCACCGACCTTGTGCATTACCACTTAAAAGTTTAATAAACAAGATAAAAAAGCAATGGTCCTACTCACAAACAATCTGAAGTAAGCGCTTTTCAAAACAGCTAGGACTGGACCTCACGGCACCTGCCAGTCAAACCCTTGATATCAATGTGGCTGACGCGTTTCTGGGGCGTGCCCCCTTCCTCAAAGCCCAGGTGGTCCGTGAGAATGCAGTTTTCTACATGACCTTGTCTCTTCCCTGCCTCTGTTTCTAACAGCTCCTTGATTACTCCAACCAGTTCCTTTTATCTTCTCATATTGAGCATGGTTTTTGAAACACATGAAGGCTACCTAGCAACCCCCTGAGTAGGACTACTCATAAACAGAACCTCAGATAACTCCACAAGGACAAAACCAGGGCAAACAAGTGACATCCAGTGGTGCTTTCAGAAACTACAACAGCCATTCTCCCAGATGTAAACAATAGGGGCCTAATACCCTGTTACACTCAAAATACACATGGCAGACTTAGGGCTCATGTTGATAAGTGCTGTTTTCCAGCATCTCAATGCATACAAAACACAATTCAGCACAATCCCTTTGACTTAGAGTCAGCAGTACACATGGCAGTTCAGAAGATGCTTTGACCTGCCTTGCATTGGACTGTATTTCTTTGGACAAAGCATGTTCTATTTAGGTACATTTTAACTGCAGAGGAAGGAGGGCATTTCCTATCAAAAGCTGTCTTTGCATTCAAATAGCAAACGCAGCATTTGAAAAGAACTCCTGTTGACACAGCCCTTATTATGCTTCAGTGAGCCCAATTATCATGTTGGTTATTCCCAGAAACTAGATAGATTTCCTATTACATTTTTTTAGTGATGGTTACAGATTGAAAATAAATTGGATGCTCGTCCCTTGCTCAAGACTGATTTTTTTTTTTTTTCATATAGAAGTGCCCTACATTTGAGATTGTGACCTTCTGTTTGTAAAAACTGAGATTGTAAATAGATATAGTGTATTTGTATATTATGTAAGAAGATAATAATCCAGGAAACAATTACATTATCAGCCTTTTCATCTTTTGTGTTTAGTTACACCTTGGCTTCTGCACAGTTACTTAAATATGTGTTGATTAAACTTTGATATCGCAGACAGCTATGACGAATCATTCCAAGATAAAACAAGGTAAATGATCTTCAAAACTAAGATAACTCTTGGTGCTGTCAGTTTTTTAGAATGAGAATGTTATTGTTGAAATTGATCTAATTCCTTACAGATTTGAGATGATATACTGTACTAGAAAAAATTAAATAACATGATTTCTGTAAATCTGTATTTATTGAGCTGATTTCAGTACTAATATCTCTCTAAAGCTGGAAAATAAATAGACTGTTTCATATTTTCCTCAGTTATAAAGCCTGATAAAAAAAAAAAATGAAACCATTAATGAGATAATTCAAAGTAAAGGTAAACCAGAACTAGATAATAGGCCATTTGCTAAAGCGCTGTAAATTAGTCAATTGACATGTCTTTATTTCATAAAATACTGCTGTTCTCTTTTTTTTTTGCATCATAATGCTGCTGATCTCTTTCAGCATCAGATCACACCAGAATACAGTTTGAGAAACGTCTGTTCCGTGAGTGTTTCTTGCACTGCGCTGGAACACACTGGGGTTAATTTACTAAAGGCAAACCCACTCTGCATTACAAGTGCACTGAGAGTGCACTTGTAAGTGCAGTCGCTTTAGATCACTGTAGATCAGAGGGGAAGCTATGAAATGAGGGGAAGCTCTGCTAAATTTAAAATCCAATCATGTGCAAAAATTTGGTTTTTAATTTTCCTTGCATGTCCCCCTCAGATCTACAGCGACTGCACTTCCGAGTGCACTTGAATTGCACTTGTAGTGCAAAGTGGATTTGTCTTTAGTAAATAACCCCCATTGCCTTTGAAATCTGATGTGTGTGCCAATGCATTGTTAATGGAACCCCAAATGCAGATTGCAAACACAGGCACCAAATCGCATGGTATCACAGTACCAGGCAATTTGGTGGAGCACATTTTTAAAAGTAGTGCATGACTACTTTTTTTTACGTGCCAGTGCAATTTAAAGGAATTGGACTGCAAAATCACATCGCACGGGAATGATCTGATTGTGATAGTGGCGAGTAAAGAGATTATGCTGCACCTGTGCTTTTGCACTGTCATTAAGTGATGTTGGCAATACAGGAAGCAGCAAGACATCCTGGGGATGTCAGGCCAGACAGGGATAGGTATCAGTGCAGAATGTCTTATACAGAAAACCTCTTGAGACTTGTAGATGTAAAACATAGAAATACTAGTCACTGTAAAATCCTTTTTTTCTTTGAGGGACATGGGATTCAAAGATGTTTGGGCTATACTGCTACCTACAGGAAGATTTGGACACTGAAAAACAAAACCAACCTGGTATAAAGCTGGAAATAATTCTGATGTACTGGAGTCAGAAAGAGGGATGGAAGCAAAATGTCCTGGTTCAGATGAAAGGCTCAAACCCCCTTAGCAAGGAATGAGGCCTCAAAGCTACCGTGTCTCTATGTAAGACCAGAGAACCAGACAGAGTTATTTTTAAGACAAAACCACTAGTTCAGACACACGCTTCACAGAGGTGATGGTAACAAAGAAAGCAAACTTGTGAGTAAGGGTGGAAAGGGGAATATCCCTAAAAGACTAAAAAGAACTTTCTGATGGTTGATGAATGACATTGTCCAACTGGATTCTGATCAGATGATCCACCAGTCGTGATGTTTTGCATTATAGGGATAACCAAATTGTCCAAAGCTCCTGACTGTTAATTATGAGGTGGATTCCTCCAGTGTTTCCCGCAATGACACCCTCAGGAGATCAGAAGGAAAGACTTTCCAAGCTCTAGAGCTGCATTTGTGGGAGACAACCTGGTCCTCAGTGACAGGTGAATTGTTTTGTGCAGAGACTGAACCAATGACTTGTAGGGGTCTGAAGTGAGCATGCACTCTAAAGGGGAAGTTCTATTCGCCTTTGGGCTACTTTAGCTGATTCCTTGTTAGTAAAAGACGATTCACACTTTTCTGTCGGTTATATATTGTGATGAATGTGCTTACTCCATTATGAATGCTAGTTTTACCAGAACGAGCGCTCCGGTCTCATAACCTTTTTCTGAGCTTGTGCGGGTTTAAAACGTCGTTTTAGCCCACACACAATGATTTTTTACAACCCGAAAAATTACAGTTTAAAACGATGTTAAAAAATGCACCATGTCGAATTTTTTTTGGTAGTTTTTCAGAACCTGAAAAACGATATGAAGCCCACACACGATCATTTTAAATGACGTTTTTCAAAAACAATGTTTTTTTCATGCCGAAAAATGATCTTGTGTACGCGGCATCAGGATTGAAGGTGAATACTGCTGCCTTTGACGGACAGGGTCAATAGTAAAAAACATTAGAAAATTATTGGACTTTAGCTATTAAAAAAAGGTTTGACTGTAGACAAAAAATTTTCCCTAGAAATTTATATTGGTTTTGGAAGAGATAAGGGGTGGTACAAACTAGGTACGAAAACATAAAAGATCCGACATAAACAAATGCTTTATTTTCATTTTCGTCAGTCGAATGTGCCTAACCTTAACTCTATTAGTCCAAGATTATTCGACATAGAGAGAAAAGATTTGACATAGAGTGAAAATATCGCTGCTGGAATTGAGTGGGGGAAGTAAAATAAAAATAATGATGATGATGAATGTTATTGGCTGATTGTAACCAAAGAGGAGGAGCAATAAAATAGCTAGAACTAACTTGACATTTCAACATGAATGACGAAGATTCGACAATGCATTGAAAAAAATGTAATCTGTCATTGAAGGCTTATGGTGTCTGTTGATAGTTCTAAGAAGATACGACGAAGCAGCTAAACTGTACGATGCTGCAATCATACATTTCTGGTCAAATGCTCGGCCCATAGGCTATAGAAAATAGCTTGTAGAACTTAAGCAAAGGCCTCTATAACCTATTTTTTTAACTGGCTCAAAACATTGAAATAAGTCACCTTAATAGAATTCACTGTGGTACAGCCAGTGTCCCTTGCTAAGGCAAGAATTTAAAGAGGAAGAAAAAATAAAATACATTGCTTCTTGCATGAACTTTCTGGCATCCATTTTTGATGCATCAAAATACTTATAATATATTGACCCAGACAGTTAATAAAGCTAACACCAGCTACAGATATATGAAAATATGTATATAACGTCCACCATTCCTCCTACCACATTTAAAGCTAGTGTGAATCAGTGCCCCCTCTTTAATAATGAATGATAATAACATTTACCATAGCACAAAGCAGGCATTACAAGGCAATGCCCCCCAGATTATCTACAGCTACTGGCTCCAGCATAGACACTAGCGCACTCAGTCATGGAGGCTGTAAACAAATGGCTGTGACTGACCATAGTACTGTGAGGACTGAACAGCACAGAAAGTATTGGCATGTGGTGACAGCTGATGCCTAGCTGACATAATCTGCCATGCATGTGCTGTTGCCACCAATCTGCTTCCAAGTACCACACAATGCACACAGTAAGGTCATTCAACCGGGGCCTTGGTGACTGGTTCTGCTTGTTTGCTGTGTGGGACATTTTCAGTGGGAGATAATAGATTGGTTTATATGGCTTGGACATAGCGTTAATGTCAGGCTGACAAAATCAACTATTGCAAAACCATTACATTTGCAGGGGCTTTATTTAGTGTCTGGAGCCACCACTGCTATAGCACACATTGAACTATTCAGAAAACACAATTGTTTAAAAGCAGTAATTTGATTAATACTGACTGTCTATTTTGTGTATAACAGTAACTCATATAGACTTTCCATGAAAAAAGCACCAAATGTGTTATTTATAACGCACCTTAGGTCTCTCATATACTTATGTGTTGGGAAGCAGATGGTCAAAGAAGATTTGCAGTATTCCATTGAATTCTCGTTAGAGCAAAAGGTACCACTTTTTTTTGCAAACAACAAAAAACATCCTCATAGTGCAACATGGAACATCTTTGTAATACATCATCCAAACTACTAAATCATTCATATTGCAGTACGAAGAATATAAGCAATAATGATGCATTTTGCTTGTGGTTTTCCATGTGTAAGGACATACGGAAAAGCAAATTGTCTGAAACAGTCCTATAAACCCTCGGGATTCCTGACATGAAGTCATTATCTTCACTCATTTGCTTATTTAGTTCAGCCAGCATGATAAGAGTTGATTCATATGGCCAGTTTAGAGAGACACAGCTCACTGCATGGTTCTTTCAGACCAAGCAATACAGTCTCTTTATCTTTGTGATGAATAGAGCTGTCCTTTACACCCAGAGAAGTTCAGAACTGTAGTAGACTTCAATATGTACGAGGACAATTTTGTACATTTCAGGACAACCAAATCATTTGCAGAGCAAAACTGTGCCAGTGTGAATGACAGATCCATTCATCACAAAGATCATTAGAGAACTGAACATACAGTATGAACTTACATATATGAAAGTGCCTGACAAGCTGTGTCTTTTTGACATGATTAACTCCTTAAAAGCAATTGGAAACATAAATAAGATACACTTATTGCTGTCTTAATGAAGAGAAAACACCCTTTATTGATTTTTATGTATATCTGTTATGAGAGAAAATACATAGGCTGCCATTACTAATCTTCTGAACAAATGTAAAAATCAATACCAGTGCAGTGCTAAAATAAAGAAAATGTACCCCAATTCAGTAAAAGCTGTTGCAAACTCTCAAAGGCGTGTTTTCACACTCACAGAAAATATTAAATCAAATATAATGTAGCAATGCAAACAAAATGTGACTTTACAGATATATCTACTAACTAACACGAGACCATCCCATTTGTGTGATAAGCGTCATAATGACACATATCACACAAACGGGATGGTCTCAGTGTGAGTTGGTAGATATATCTGTAAAGTCACATTTTTTTTGCAGCGCTACACTATATTTGATTTAATACTCCTTTTGAACAAACTTGTTAAATGGCTGCCTTGCTGATCCTCTGGTGTCAATATGATCCAAGTTACTGGCCCAAAACAGATAAGCTGATCTAAAAAGTTAGAGTAATGCCAAAGTTGCATTTCTACACACTTGTACTAGGTCATTTTATTCAAAGGACAATTTAGAAGGGGACAACCAGGCAACTAGCATGTTTTGAATAAAAGGTCAGCATTGGCAGGCTCCATACTTCTCCCATTACAGGTTTTCTTTAAATGCATGAAGATACAGGCTACCTTTGAATAGCTGGCACTTTCATTGCAAAGAACAATGATCTTTACAGATTAAGAAAAGCAGGTAGGCATGTTTGCATAAAAGTAATTTCACTGGAAGTTTTCTAACAAGGAAAAAAAAATGGCAAGGCTTGTAAGATATGAGAGAAAGATTTAGATCACAGGTGTCAAACACAAGGCCTGCTGGCAGAATCCAGCCCTCCAGGCCATTTCATGTGGCCCTCGCACCTCTTGTGCAGCTGCAGAAGATCTCCAGCCCTCCTCTGGTCCTCCTCCAGACTCCTACTTTCTGCTTTCAAGCAATGCATCCAGCTTCTTCCCAGCAGCAGCATAAGGAAAGGGGGGTGCACTGTGATGTAAGGGAGAGTGGGAGACTCAACTTCTGATGGAGGGGTGGCTCTTGAAATCTAATGTAAGGGGAGAGGATGGGCTGGACATCTAATCAACCGGCCCTTTTGAGGACAATCATAATGCTGATGCGGCCCACGATGAAATTGAGTTTGACACCCCTGATCTAGATGAAGGACTACAGGGAGAAACTTTTCAATTCACTAGGCAAAATGCACATAATTAAAGGAGCCATAAGTACCAATTATGACCACTCTAAAAGAGAAGAAGTCTTCAACAGGAGGGACCTCAGACGTGACAGAAAAGAATTGAGCAAAGACAAAAGAAGGGGAAACAATAAAAGAGTAGGGATTGAAACCCGGAGAGGAGAACAAAAAGCAAAGCTCTCAGGGGGAGAACTGAACTTGTTCAGATTCCCTTCACATGAATATCATCAGCCCAGGTGCTCCAGCTAGCCTCAATTCACTTAGTAGTTTTACATTGGCAATTTGTTACTTGAGCATTATCCAAGACACCATTTGTCTATAAAAGGAGATACGCACCAGAGTCTTTTTCCAGGAATGGGCTATAGAAAGTTTTGTAACCAAGAGCATAAAGATCAGTCGCTGCTTGGAGCAAGGAATATGCTCAACCGATTCATTTAACAGAGCAATATGGGGTTATTGGGGGACCTGGATCTCTGAAACCTTCGGTATCAGAGCAAAGACCTTATTCCAGAAAACCTGTAACCTTGGACACTCCCACCATATATGATACATAGTGCCAAGCGAGTGGCATCCTCGAAAACATATGGGTGAGGAAGACAGGTAAAGCCTTGACAATAATACCATCTAGTCAGTACTTTGACCACTGCCCCCTTCTTACCTTCATCTGAACTTACATCCCCCACGTTGTCACTACCATTACAGATAATGCAGAGGACTAAATACTAGCACGATAGCTCCTTCTCCACCCTTCAACCCATGAAAAAATATTTTATTTCTTAGACCATGCACATTAATGCAGCTGTGGTTTTTCCCTATATATTGGTGGTTACATCAGCCTCTTATTTAAACAAACAAAAAAAAAAAAAAAATGGTTCACCAGACTAAATAAAATTGCAGAGATGGAAGATGTTATTAATATAACACAAGAATATTTGGATAAATGAACCCAAACATGGAACTGTTGGATACATTACAATGCCACTGATGCTTATAAACTGTTATTAGCTTCCAGTTTGTAATAGTTGACCTGAAATGCTCTTGCCCAACTGTGTCTGGATAATATATGAGATGTCAGGTTCCAAACAGTGCAACTAGAGACCTCTATTCTTAAATGCAGCATAACTGTTGCTCTGAGGTTTCCAAGCACTTCTAGCCTCCCTAAGGAAGGTTCCCCTTCCACCCCCAACAGTACAGTGGAGACTGGAGAGCTCTACCTGTACTCAGCCTCCTCCTTAGTACTAAAGGAACTAACTGCAATACAATCAACTTTTTGGATTGTCCAAAACCCTGCCCACGCACCTACTCCTTTGGTTTTACCGTCCCTTACTTACATTGTATGTCCATCCTCAATATCACTTCCCCTTCTCCTCGAGCCTCTCTTATCCTTTTTTCACGTTCTCTTTGCTATTTCTTACTTATAATCATTTTTTCCCCCCATATTTGCACCTTTAAAGCCATCCCCAGACACATAATCTAACGGCCCAACACACTGGGACAGTGCCATCTTAAGAGCATTATAGGCCCCCAGGCAATACAGTGCACTGGGGCCCTGTCTACACAACCACGCACAAAAATTTACTGCCAAAAATCATGAAATTTACTGGCAGAACCACAATTTTTTATTGGCACTGCAAAAAAGTACCTAAAATTACAGTTTTACAAATTTCTTTGTCAGAGTTTCTTCCTCAGAGTCTGCAGGATTCCCCCTTACAGTGAAAGGGAACTCTTATGTAAAGGGGAACACTGCAGATCATGATGTAAGAGGGAACTCTGATGTGGAGGGGGGCTCTGGTGACCAGAGACCACCTTATATCAGAATCCACTGCTTTCTCTTTACATCAGAGTTCCCACTTACATCACGGTCCTCAGACTGAGTTCCCCCTAGCACTGTAAGGGGGAATCCTGCAGACTCTGATGTAAAGGGGAACCACCTTCTGTAGAGTAAATACACTAAGGTAAGGGGGGGGCACTAATATTTTTGTATTCACTCCCTCCTTTCATCAGCAACCACCCGCCCTTAGACTGGCATGGTGGTGCTATCACTGACCTCCTCTCAGTTAGCACCATGCAAGGCTCAGTGAGATGGCTCCAGCTTGGCTGCTCTGGTTTTATCCTATAGTCTCTTCATGTCTGACTTCTCCTGTGACCCCCATCCCAGCGGCGCTCCCACTCTTAACTCCTCTCCAGACTCTTCCTCAGAGACTGTAGACACGATACAGTTCTACAGTTCTGACCCGCTGTTCTCCACCATTTTTTACTGGGGTCGCTGGGCAGCCGATGGGGGCCCCCCGGGCAAGTGGTGCCCCCGGGCAACTTCCCAGTGTGCCCAATGGAAAAGACAGCCCAGCGTGACTGGGATGTCTACAATTCTAGGATTCATCCAATTTGGGCCAAAGAATGAGTTAAGGGGTATCTACCTGGGTTACTCCACTACCCTCCCAATTAAGCTTCAGTCAAGGTTAATACTAACCCAGATGGTTACAGGAACCTTGCTGCTAATATTCTTATCACATTTTCACTCTCTCCCTCCCCATATTTCAGTAAACAGTTGTAGATTTTCCCCAAAATGTTCTCTTCTATTTAATCTTTATTTCTGTATTACTAAAGAACTACTGATGTTTTCATAGATAATAATGCTTTGACACTATTAAAGGTGTCAAAAGTTATACATTTTTATAACTTTATGTTATGCCAGAAACCCTTCATTCTTATTTTTAAATATGTATTCCTCACATATTTTTTGTGTTTTATTTTATTAATTTGTTCAACCTTCCTTTGGCATCATTTTTTTTGTCTTATTTACCAGAGTGTGGCGGGAGGGGGCCCTCTCCCACCGCTGATAAAAGTGATCTTGTGGCAAATCCCCCCCAGATACCCACTTTTATCTGAAAGTGGACAGCCCACGGTAGAAAAGGATACTGGGGTTATGGCAGCTAGTTTCTGCCATAGCAACGATATTCCTCTTCAAAATACCTCCGTATAACGATGGCAGGCCGTCCGTAAGTAGTTAAAGGGTAACGCCTCTTTCGTGGGGAAAAAATCGCTAATAAAGAAAAAATAATATAGTGTGTACAATTGCAACACAAGTCATATTGTAATTTAATGTTATCAAAAATGACCTTTCGGCCTGGTTCACACTGGTACAATTTGAGATGCGATTTGAGATGTCAAATCGCATCTCAAATCGGCGGCATTTGCCGGCAATGGCACCGTCCTAATCGGTGCGACGCCACATCTGCGGCGCTGCACCGATTTCAAAAAGTAGTTCCTGTACTACTTTTTGTGATTTCGGGTCGCGATTTACATTGACATCTGTGCAGAAACCTGCACAGATGTCTCTGAAATTGCGGCCGAAATCGGGACTGCCAGCGGGAGTGAAATCGTGCGAGTTCAGCTGAACTCGCAGGCTTCACTCCCGCAGCCCAGTGTGAACCTGGGCTTCCTTTTCAATCTGCAGCCGCTGTAATTTTCTATAATATGTATGTCTACATGGAGCTGTTCTGTACACAGAATATGTACTGACCACTCCTCCCCAGAAACAAAATTGCCTGCTTGTGTGATTGCCTCACCAATTTTCCCAGAAGTCTGCCTAAGATACAAGTCAGATTTCAGGCATCCCCTGCAACAAAAATGTCACGTTTGGTGAGATATTTTCAATAGGAACATGACTAAAGGGATGCAGGCACAGCAGCTGCCACAGCTCACCGATAATTATGAAACCACTATGTAGCACAGAGGCACAGACAAACAAATGTGGATTTCCTCTGAATAACAAAAGGTAGGAATCTGCAACAAAGGTTGTTAAAATCCTTGCAATGTATATAGATCACCCAGGGGGGATGTTTTTTTATCTCGAGTTGGAGTTATGCTTTAAGAGCCGAACATATTGATGAAAGAAGCTATTCTGCAATCTGGTGGCAAGAGAGAAAATAATTCTATAGTAATGTATACAAAGGATTACCCGGATGCAAAGTAATTTCCAATATGTTAATTTTTCCCTGAAGGTCCCTCTTTGCACTCAATTCCTCAATACTCTGCAGACCAACTCCTGTTATAATCTTCTGTGCTGTTTCTTCTACTTTGTGAAGGGCATTTTTTCATGGACACTGCATGATCCTAGCCACAGAGACATTTGATATGCTAGCACACTTTTATCTGCAGCTTTATAGAAGCTATAGAGGACCTGCTCTGTAAAACCTTCCCTCCATAGCTTCTTCAAAAAGTACAGCCTTTCCTATTAGATGGGAGATATGCCTGGTTCACTACAGATCCTGGCTAATTAATGTAAGCAGTAAGTGGAACTCTTCTACCCTCTCAACCTCCATCCCATCAATCACCTCCAGCTCCCTGGCGCCTAGGTGAGGATACTGTATGTTATATTATAGGGAACATCTAGAAATGTTAATTGTGTCTAACCTGAAAGATGTATCTTTTGTATCAAATTATTTTTTAACATCCCAGCACACTTTCTGGTATGTAAAGGTACTTAGGCACTCCCATGCTTACAGCCTCATAGCTGTATGCATATCTACAGCTTTGGATCATTTAAGGCAATGCTTATCTTATGAGATCTGGAGTAAGATCTGGAGTAAGATTTGCTGATGTAACTACTATGCTGTCTACTGTTCTCCTTGCTACAGAGCAAGCTATACCTGAGGAGCTGCAGTGAAAGGATCTGCTTTTTCATTCTGAGAATCTTCGCCTGATTATTAGTCATCAATCATACTCTGATGTGAAAAAGTAAAGCCATAAGAAAAGCTGTGTAAGGAGTCTGCAGGCAATACTGGTAACTTGGGCTTTGCCCTCTACTTGCCTGTTTGTGAGCACAGCTTTTTACAGTACAAACCCCTTTTATATGCTGGTGGATGCAGTAGAGGTTTTTCTTCTCTACCTATGGCTCTTTCTCAACACTGAAAGTCAAATATCGAATACTTTGCCTTTTATTTTTAGTTGTGGGTTTTGCTGAGGAAATGAAGGAGGAAGATGAGGATTATGAGAGTTATAAAGATGATGATAACGGCGATGACTATAGTTTTGATGTCCTGGGGTTACAGTGGGTGATGACTATAGTTTTGATGTCCTGGGGTTACAGTGTCATGGGAAAAGACACTGAAGGGAAATGTCTCCAGTTAGTTGTCTATTCCAATCATTGTCTTGGTGTTACAGTACAGTTTTTCAATAGACTTACAGACAGCAAATAAACGCCCTACCAGGAGGTCTGTCTGAAAACTATTCAGAACAATTGCTTTAGTAAGGCAATGAAAATGTAAACTGACCGTTTCCACTAAATACCTGTTGTAAAGCAGCAATGCTAGTTAAATGGGGCATAAACATATTCAGACTTTCTCTGCAATACATATCACCATGTTTGCCATGCTTTACAAAGGCTGCAATTACTGAAAAATACCTGTTGATCTGCCAGAAATACAGTGTGCTCCCAACTTCCTAATTTATCTGTTACATTAGTGTGTTTTCTGCTCTAAAATCCCAAGCGGTGTTGTCTATCCTCCACCTCTTCTCTGCTCTGCTGCTGCCTTGACACTGAAGATCCTGTCCACACATTGTGTAGTTATAGGGTCATGTCATGTGTGTGTGTGTGTCGGATAGGGACATTGAGGGTAAATTTGGGTCATGCCTGGACACACAGCATGTTGTATCACTTTTTATGTTGGTTTACCTGGGAGGTACTTGAAGCTACTGTATGTAAAGTTATTAAGTAATTAAAGCTGAGGCCAAAATATTTCCAACAGATACATTTGTGTAAATATGTATTTTTTTTAATAATTGCTAGATCCTTTCTAGTTTTCCTCTATTCTTCAGCCTTGCCTGAATCATGGAAACAGAAGATACTAAAGTTCTTATAATAAGATAATATGGTGTATTTTAAATGATGTAATTTCATACTAAACACAATTACATTTTTCAGTAGGTCTATTCACTTTGGCATTTAATAGAAGGTCATTTTGCTGCACCACAGGAGACTTTGGTTTAAGCCATCTGGTAGAGCATATGCTAAGGAAAAATTATTTTACCTTCAAAAAACATTTGAGATTTTAATGTAATGTCAAGGATTACATCAATGAATAATCAGCAGCTGATAAAACAGCTTCAGTACAATGCAACTTGCAAAGCTTATACAATTATAAATGCGTTTGTACCTGAACATTACATTACATTCTATTAGGCACAGTTTTATTGTTTCTAGTTGCTTTGTACCCCACAATTTTTTGATAAAGTTCTAAAGGTCTATATTTTATTAACGGAGAAACATACATTATAGATGGGTTTAATTTCTTTTTTTTTTTCTAAGGCTTCCTGTACACGTGACATTTTAAAACCTCTCCTGAATGATGGAACTTGGCAGCTAGTAACCGACGTTTAAAAATGGCCATTGTGCGGCATTTACATGCCCCATTTAGCCGTGTTTTAGCTGTGTTTGTGTTTAGAAGCATTTTTTTGCATTGAAAATGGTAAGAAATGTATCTCAATTAAAAACGCCTATAAACAAAATGCGCATAAATGCGAGCTACCGCGTTTACACATGCTTACAAGCTTTTACAGGCATTTGGTGTTTCAAATGCCTCTGAACATCCGTCCTGAACACATTTTCCAAAAAATGCTTCTAACCTCACCTGAAAACGAGTATAAACAACCCTGTGTACATGTGCTGATAAGATAACATAGAGGAGAGTTCAGTGGCAGCTGGAAAAAAAAACGCCCAACTGCTCCTAAAGATCCGTTTACCAGCAGAAGTGTACATGAGGCCTTATTTAGGCTTTGACTTGTGGTTTATTTGTGTCTTTAAAACTCTACCTTGTGACACAATAATTAAAGCATAATTTGCGGGTAGAAAGACTACAAGGTATGTGTGCCATGTATATGGGGAATAGACTTCTATTCTATTGTTCTATTTAACCATGCTCTTTTAGGTCATACCTACTGGAAGAGCAGTAAAGTGCAGAAGATGTAGACCAGGGTAAAGCTTGCAGTCAAGCAATGGGCACATGGACTAGTTAAAATGCATAATGTCCATTTTCCACTAGGCTTCACCATTATTGAAACTAGAAAATTGTCAAAATAATTTGTTTGTTTTTTTGAGAGTTCACACGTTTATGATAAAACCTCCTTCCTTCTGCTGTTCAGTCGGGAGAGAATGCTTTCCTGCCTGTATGTGATATATAATAGTGCATCATAGGTAGCTGTTGTGCTTGGAGCCCCTCACTTGTTGACTGCAAGCTGTAAATAGGAAATAATTATAACATTAAATAACACTTTATATGTAAAATATTAAATGCTTTATATTTAATATAGTCTAGTATTTTCGGTCAAGAAGCAGCACAATGTCTCGAGTCAGTGCATCACAAATGTATACTGGTGCCAAGAATGAGCACTTCTCATTCGCAGCATCATTGTGATACTGAAATAAAAACTTAGTAATGCCTGGTGACAACAGCATTATCTCCACTGGCATCAAGATCTTTTTTTTTGTTGTAATGATTTTTATTAATAATAATTCAAACAAGAACAATTTAAATAATACAGTGAAAAAGACATGGAAACACGGACGCAGGCGTGTTATGTAACAGAAGAATGCAGTGTCAGAAAGACACGATAACAGTAAAGTAACATCTTAATACATGGCTTGGATAAAGTAAGCATATCAAACGTTGAGAACCAAACAATTTAGAGCATATATTAGAGAAATCAACGAAGAGCATACAGTCTAGATTCATGATTTTTCCATGAATCCAGGCCGCAGGTTAAACCAGAATATTGAAACAAACAAAGTAAAAAACAACATTCTGAATATAACTAAGGGAAAGTAAATGGGGAAGGAATGAAGAGAAGGGGTCTGCCGTTATATAAATGGATCAAGAGAATTAAATAAAGTGGAGGTTAATCCCCCAAGGTGACGGATTTGTATTCATCAGATGAAATAAAACTCAGCCAATCAGACCAAATATCCAAGAACCTTTTTTGAGTATCTCTCGCCTGATGTATCAACTCCTCCATCTCCATGTTTCTCATGGTGCGGTTAAACCAGTCAATTATTGAAGGGGGTTTGGTTGATTTCCAATTAGTTGGAATACACATCCTGGCAGCATTGATCAGATGCATTGCCAAGGATCGGTAGTAGCCATTTGGTAATGAGGGAGAATAATGTAATAAAAATTGAGTAGGGGTGAAATCCAGATTGAGAGAAGTTATATGGGATATATATTCGTGGACCTTTTTCCAATATGGTTGGATGTCTTTGCAGGACCACCAAATGTGCAAAAAGGAACCCGTCTCGCTATTGCATTTCCAGCACATTTTAGATACAGATTTATTAATCCTATGTAATTTAAGGGGGGTCATATACCACCTGGATAGAATCTTATAAGCATTTTCTTGTGCTTGGACATGAATAGATCCCTTGTGAATAAATTTGTAAATATTTCTCCATTCTGTGTCTGACAAATCAAGCGAGAGATCTCTTTCCCAAAGTTGATTAGCCCAATTAATTTTAGGTGTCTGATCGGAAAATAGTAGAGAATATGTAGCTGAGACTAAGTGCCTGAGAGGTCCATCGTTCTCACACCATTTTTCAAAGTCACTTTTTTCTCTCGACCAATTCGGTCTGGGGTTAGGTTTCAGGAAGAATTTCCTTAATTGAACATAGGTCCAAAAAGGAAATGACTCCACTTTCAATTTATCGGCCAACTTGGATTGGGATATAAACTCATCACCAATGAAGAACTGTCCTGCCCTTACTTTTGAATGGGGCCAACTTTTAGGTAAAAAATCTTCATGAATTCCTGGTGTAAAACCAGGATTAAGTGTAATAGGAGTCATTGGACCATTCGGAGAGGAAACCTTGTGTTTATTGCAAGCTCGACGAAATGTAAGGATAGTTGGATGGATCAAATGATGTTGTTTACACGCCAAGGGAATATCAGTGGTTTTAATCCAAGGGATTTGAGAGAGAGGAATAGGTGAGAATAAATGTTCCAATCTAACCCAATCTTTGTGGTCAAAATGAATATTCCAATCAACAATTCTGGTTAGGATACAAGCTTGGTAATATTTGTACATGTCAGGTAGACCTATACCACCTGATGGTTTCGGGGCAGTAAGCCTATCATAACTGAATCTCGGGCGGAGTTTATTCCAGATAAACAATGTGCACATTTTCTTAAATGAAGAAAAGAAGGCTCGGGGGATTGCAATAGGAACAGTCTGTAAGACATACAGGATTCTCGGGAGAATATTCATTTTTACGATCACAGCCCTGCCAAACCATGAAAAGAGGCCTGAAGACCATTTTGAGAGATCAGATCGAATTTTTTGTAATAGGGGAGTATAGTTAAGGGAGTACAAGTCGGAAAGACAAATTGGAAGTAATATACCTAAGTATTTAATGGCTTGGGTACTCCAAGAGAAGGGGAAGTCAGACTGGCATAAATTGCACAGTGTTGTGGGCAATGAAACGTTAAGGGCATTGGATTTGGAGAAATTGATTTGAAAGTTCGATAGGGTTCTAAAATTAGCAAAATCGTCAAGTAAGTTGGGTATAGAGGTAAGCGGATCTGTGAGGAACAAAAGGACATCATCTGCAAAAGCAGCCAATTTATATGTGTGATTTTTAATTTTTACACCTTTAATGCTTGGATTGGACCTGAGACAGTTTAACAGTGGTTCCAATGAGAGTATAAAGATCAATGGTGATAAAGGGCATCCCTGGCGAGTACCATTCGATACAGAGAAGGGGTCCGACAGGTGACCGTTCACACATATTCTAGCAGTAGGTTTGGAATAAAGCGTAGAAATAAAGTTTAACATGGCAGGTGGGAGGCCTAAAGCGATAAGCGTTTCGGTCATGAAGTCCCACGCCACTCTGTCGAACGCCTTCTCTGCATCCAACGAGAGCAGGAATCCAGGTGTCTTGGAGGAAGTGAGCCAATGGTGAATATTAATGACCTTAAAAATGTTTGTCTTTGGCCTCTCTGCCAGGAACAAAACCCACCTGATCTGGGTTTATCAGGTCAGGTATAAGTGGAAGCAGTCTGTTAGCAAGGGTTTTTACAAACCACTTTGGGTCAACATTTAGCAGTGAAATCGGCCTATAATTAGCAACTAAGGAGAGGTCCTTGTCAGGTTTCGGAATACCTACTACGTGTGCCGACAGTAGATCACGAGGTGGTTCAATTGGATGAATAAACGAGTTGAAGGATGACAAAAAAAAAGGAGTGAGGATTTCCTCATATGTTTTGTAATACCCTACTGTCAATCCATCAGGGCCAGGGCTTTTAGCAGGTTTCATCTGCTTGAGAGCGAGACTCACCTCTGACTTATTCAAAGGTGTATCCATTTGGAGTCTCATTTCGTCAGAGATGGGTTTGAGGCTATATTTTTGTAAGAAGTTCCTAATCAAGTCTCGTCTGTCGTGTTTGGACAATGAAGCATCAGAATGAGGGAGATTATAGAGTTTTGAGTAATAATCAACAAATTGTTTTGCTATGGCAGAGGGTGAATGTAATTTGTTACCCTGGGCATCAGAAATAGAGTGAATCATTGTTTTAGCTTTGTTTTTTTGTAAGGCTTTGGCAAGCATTTTACCAGCTTTGTTACCAAATTCATAAAAAGATTTCTTTGCCAGAGCAAATTTGCGTTTGACTTGCTTGTTTAAAAAATGTAACATATCGGACCTAGCCTGAATAAGTTCAGTCAAGGTCGTCACTGCTTGTGTAAGTTTATGCGTCTTTTCCAATTTCTGAATAGCAGAGGCAAGATCAGAGTATCTCTTTTTTCTCTCCTTATTACGTTTGGCTGCGGCCGCGATAAGAATATCCCTAATTACACATTTGTGAGTCTCCCAGTTAGTGACAGGAGAAGTATCTAATGGATTATTTTCATTAAAAAATAGTTGAATTTTACATCCCACCTCCTGAGCTATAGAGGAATCAGTGAGCAAGGAAGGGTCAAGCCTCCAAATATTCATTCGAGGAAGTGCATCTGGGAAAGAGACAGTCAAAGAAATAGGGTTATGGTCTGAAAAGAACATAGGATCAATTGAAGCTTTTTGGACCATTGGCAAATCATTTTGAGTTATAAACAGATAGTCCAATCTGGAAAACCTGCCGTGTGGTGGTGAATAAAACGTGTAATCTTTGCCGTCAGGATTCAGAGTTCGCCACGTGTCATGAAGTAAGAGGTCATGAAGGTGGGATTTAATTTTCTTTATATTTCTACATGTTATTGAAGAAGTACCTGTGGAGGTATCCTGGATAGGATTAAGGGGAACGTTGAAGTCCCCACCCAAAATGAGCACACCTTCTTTAAATGAGGCTAATTGTTCTGAAATGGATCCAAAAAAAGAAACTTGATTTCTGTTTGGTGCATAGATAATGGCTAGAGTAATCGTATGATTTGAAATAGTGCCTTTTAATAATAAGTACCTGCCCTCTTCATCGATGTTGGAAGCAGAGACAAGAAGGGGGCAGTTCTTGGCGATTAAAATCGAGACACCTTTAGATTTCAGTAAAGGGTTAGTGGAATGGAAAACTGTGGGGAAGTTGTGATCAGTCAATTTGGGTATCGAGTTTGAACGAAAATGGGTTTCCTGGAGAAATACAATGTCCGCTTTATTATGTTTCAGGTATAGAAGTAATTGGGATCTCCGTTCCGGAACATTAAGACCTCTGGCATTTAGTGAGATGATCTTCACTGGAGGGATATCTTTCGATATAGTATTGGTCGTCATGATGTAATTGGGAGTGAACAGAAAATGGTATAGGATAAGGAAAGGTATGTAATTATAAGGGCAGACAAGGAGAGGTATTAAAAGGGGGAATAATCAATCACAAAAGAGGGAAAGGGAAGAGGTACAGGTGGAAGGGTATCCGGACTATCTGTGAAATTCCACTCACTAATAAACTTGAGTGGATTCAGCAGAAGTGGGGGGAGGGGGGGGGTCCAGAATGAAATAGTAGTCTACTACTAGTAGTGAGAAATAAAAACCCACTTTTGGATAAAGCGAGACTACTGTATGGGGGTTGGCTAGACCATTCAGAAGATATACAGAAAATGATCTATCAAATTACGAGATGGTTGTCACAACCAAAGCCCTTATAAAAATGGAATTTCAATGCTCAGGGTAATATAGGAACACAATATCAGTCCAAATGTCCAGAATGTGGGACAGCTCTGGTCATATTATAATTCAGCAAACTTTACTATTTCTGAAATCTTTTTATATTCTTGTAGCTAAACTATTAATGGCATCAAGATCTTAGGATACCAGTGAGCAGAAAATGCACTGCAATACATTTGACTGGGAAGAAGCTTTTCAAGTAGAATGCACTTTGCATACAGATTACCATGGCAATCTATTGTGATCTCTGTTCCAGCATCAGCAATACGATAGCAGGGCTACTGTAGGCAGCATGGGTGGGGTGGGTTATTTGTCGAAAGCAGACAACAGTGCAAAGAGTTTGCAGAAGGAAACGTTATTTCCCCATTTGCATGTACGCATAATGGTTCCTAAGGATTGCACTTCCACTTTAATTTGCTTGGACAAAGTAAAATGTAAAAATTAAGCAAATCTTTTTTATACCTTTTTTTTATACCTGTATTATAAAGAAGACCTAGACTTAGAAAAACATATCCTTCAAACAGCGTGTAGACAAGTTCTTTGATTGCACTGGGACTGTGTGTGTGTGTTATTGCTATCGCACCACGCTGCACCCCACCTACAAGTTTGAGGCAAATCTTTTGGGAATCATATGACAACTACAACTACCAATAGCATCTCCACCTGATTGAGAAATTATAAAAGGAAGGGGAAAACATAAAGGCACTTACATATGCCAGCATCCGTAATATTCAATAGAAAAGGCTTTTTGACTGCTAAGAAAGCAGTGGCAAGGCGGACTTTAAAGGCAAGGACAGGGAAAGTGTTTTAAGAAAAAATACTTTAATACAAAACATAGATTACATTAAAATCATACAGTGTATACATTAAATATCAAAATATCCACTCGTCTACACGTTTCGCTTGTTGGCTTCCTCAGGACGAGGTAGGAGAATTTTGAGAGTAGGATAAAAAATATTTAATTTATCGAAATTGGTTATCAGACATCCAGTATATCACGGACGTTTATACTTGTAGGTATGTAAAGGAATGGTTTATACGTGGCCGGTAGAAAAAAGGGCTTGTACAGCCAAGCATAGAGAACTGACTCCGAGTAACACCAGGACTAACATCAGATCCGTAATGGAACCTTAAATCTAACAAATAGCCATAGTATCAGAATAGCCAGGACCAAGGAAAGGGCCACATTCAGGAAATATATCCAGATTAGGCAGCCAAACTTTATCATCCGGTATGGAGGAAAGCCTTTATAGGTTGAGTCTCATGAATGGAGAGATATCGTATGTCCCGGGGCATAGCCAGTGCTATACCCTGGGACATACGATATCTCTCCATTCATGAGACTCAACCTATAAAGGCTTTGAGGCTACTCTCAAAATTCTCCTACCTCGTCCTGAGGAAGCCAACAAGCGAAACGCGTAGACGAGAGGATATTTTGATATTTAATGTATACACTGTATGATTTTAATGTAATCTATGTTTTGTATTAAAGTATATTTTTTCTTAAAACACTTTCCCTGTCCTTGCCTTTAAAGTCCGCCTTGCCACTGCTTTCTTAGCAGTCAAAAAGCCTTTTTCCATCTCCACCTGATCTCACCATATAAAATCTGGTATGGTTTGTCATTCCTGGAAAAAACATTGCCCAAGATTTGTGAGATTTCACAAGTTGAAAATAAAGTTTCCATGAAAGGCACCAGAAAGGCTCTGGATATGTCACCAGTGTTTTTGAATACTAGGATACAACGTGACTTAAGGATGTTTACAGATCAGCATGCAGAGCTTCATTCACCTGAGCCTTTTACATTGCAGAGGCGATTTGCAGTGGTTTTTAACCCTTTTTTGGCCGCTAGTGGGGGTAAAACCGCCCCGCTAGTGGCCGAAAAGCGCCGCAAAACTATCGGTAAAGCGTCGATATAAATATTGATGCTTTACTGCCACCGCACCCCAGTGTGAAAGGGGCCTTAGTGAAGGTACAAACTTTTACCAAGCAGTGTTCCCCTATTCCTAGACCCAACCCACTTATGCCATCATCAGTGTATGCCAGTAACCTAAAGCAGGAGTGGGTGGCTAGAAAAATAGAGCCTAGGCACTGTCACATATGAGGACATGCTCTTCTGCATCTAGCCAAAAATGATGTGCTAAAAGTACAATTGTTTACCATTTGTTTACCACTTGCTTTTCCAAATCAAACTGCAGTAATACATCCCTGTTAGACAGACTTTAGATTTCCAATATAGGCAAGCTTTTAGAAACATACTGGGGTAGATTCACATGGAGATCCTACGGTATATCTACTGATACACCGTCGGATCTGTGAGATCCGACGCTCGGATCTATGCGGCTGATTCCTCGAATCAGGTTCCGCATAGATCTCCCTTAGCGCCGACTGGTGTAAGTGAGTTACACTGTCGGTTCTTAGGCTGCATTCTCCCGCCGTCCGCTAGGTGGCGTTTCTTTTTTTCTACGCGACGAATATGCAAATGAGGAGAACCGCCGATTCAGAACCGAACGCCCGGCCGTCGCTTTTTTTTTACGTCGTTTGCGTTCGGCTTTTTCCGGCGGATCGTTACCCCTGCTATATGCGGGGTAAGTGCGGCGGATCCTATGTTAAGTATGGCCGTCGTTCCCGCGTCGAGTTTTGAATTTTTTACGTCGTTTACGTAAGTCGTCCGGGAATACGGCCATACGTTAATTGCGTTAACATCGAAAACAATGACGTCCTTGCAACGTCATTTAAAGCAATGCACGCTGGGAAATTTAGCCGGCGGCGCATGCGCAGTACGATCGGCGCGGGGACGTGCGTGATTTAAATAGTAAACTCCCCCTAGCCGCGGAATTTGCATTCCGCCGGGGGATTTACGATCCGCCAGGGCTAATTACGAGGCAAGTGCTTTCTGAATACAGCACTTGCCTCAAAAACTGGCGCAGGCAGATCGTAAAAAAGATAGATCACGCGGATCAAAAGATCTGCTGATCTACATTAATCTACCCCACTGTATATAATTATTTTCCTCTACCTGTTCTTTCAGTGGGCAGGCTGTGTCCCTTGATAAGTTAAAATTGAATGTTTTTTTTTTCAAGTTTTGGACAGCTACATAGTTACACAGTTAGTCGGGTTGGAAAAAGACACACATTCATAAAGATCAACCAATAGCTAAAAAAAGAAAACCTTTGTATACACAATCCTATACCCACAGTTGATCAAGAGGAAAGCAAAAAACTCAAATAAACTATGATCCAATTTCAAATATACTTGGAGTTATTGCCTATAAAATATATCCAGTTATATGGTGTGCATTTAGGAATCCATCCAGCTATTTTTTAAACCAATCCATTGAGCTGGTCAAAACTAATTCTTGAGAGAGTCTATTCCACATTTTCACATGAAACCACAGTTAGGTTTGTATTGCAGTATGTGTCCCTATTGGAGAGGTTTCCCCCTTCAGTAATGGAAAATCTCTCTAGAGGCAACACAGGCTACAACAAAACAAAGAAGCTCTGTGACTATTACTGTCAATGTCCCAGAAATATATACTCTTATATAAATTTCTTGTCCCTTTGTCACATGCTGTCACCGAGTAAAATCTCCCCATGGGCTCACAGACAGCAATTAAAACTTGGCAGAAGCATTTACCCTTCCCAAGTCTATCAAAAATTAAAGAAAACACAGTTTGGGTTGGTGTTGGTCTTTTGGACTAATGCAGAGATGTCCAGTTGATAGGGTGATAATAAAATGGCACACACTGCAACAAAAATTGGGCATGACTTGTTACATTTACAAAATCCTGAAAATTAGATTCAGCATGCATATCAAAATCTAGTACTATGTAATGTTCATAAATACATGGGGCCAGATTCAGATACACTTAATATTGCGCCGCGGAATAAAAAAAAAAAAAAAAAGAAATACTCTACGCTGCCGTATTTCACCAGGCTCTACACCGAATCCTGGTAGATTTTTGCCCGTACGCTATGGCGGTGTAGTCTATTTCTCATCGTGTAATCGAAAAACGCGATTGGGGGGCGTGAAGCATTTAAATTAAGCGCGTCCCCTCGGCGATCGAACTGCGCATGCTCCGTTCAGAAATTTCCCGCAGTGCATTGCGCGAAATCACGTCGTTACGTCATTCGTTGTTTGAGTAGCGTCGTTTACGAACATTCCTATTCCCGGATGACTTACGTAAAAAATAATAAAAGACGTCGGAAAACGTAGAAATTCAACGCGGGAACGACGGCCATACTTAACATGGGCTGTCTAATATTAGACCAGCAAAAAGCTGGTATAGTGTTACGTAAAAGATGACTAAAGGTGCCGTAAGAGATTGCGAATGAAGATCGTAATTTCGCCGGCAAAAGCTCATTAGCATACCCCGACGCGGAAAACGACGGGAAGTCCACCCAGTGGCTGCAATTTTATTGCAGTGTAGATCCGAAGGTGTACTAACACGTAATCCAGTCGAATTGAAGCCTGCAGCCATCTATTCATGGTTTGAGGTTTCCGACTAGCTAGAAAACGCGCATAATTTGAAATTACTCCAGTCTAACACCAGTTAGACAGGCGTAATGGCTCTGTGAATCTGGCCCATGGTGTCTACAGCACGTCGGTGTCTTCTACGTCACCGCGTTCTCTGTCCGTGGGGATTTTGGTCTGATGGTGTGTACACACATCAGACCAAAATATCCCTTCTGACATGTCTGATGAAAACGGTCCGCGGACCATTTTCATCGGACATGTCTCCTCGTGTGTACAGGGCCTAAGGGTTCGTGTTATGCCGCATACACACGATTAGTTAAACCGATGAGAACGGTCTGATGGACCGTTTTCATCAGTCCAAACCGATCATGTGTGGGCGCCATCGGTTATTTATTCATCGGTTAAAAAAAAGACAACTTGTTTTAAATTTAAACGATGGATACCTAACCGATAGCAAAAAAACGTTTGTTTGTGGGCACGACCATCGGTTAAAAATCCACGCATTCTCAGAATCAAGTCGACGCATGCTTAGAAGCATTGAACTTCATTTTTTTCTGCACGTTGTTGTGTTTTACATTACCACATTCTGACACAAACGTTTTTTTTTAACCGATGGTATGTAGGGCGACGGACCATCAGTCAGCTTCATCGGTTAACCAATGAAAATGGTCCATCAGACCGTTCTCATCGGATGGACCGATCGTGTGTAGACGGCATTATGCACCTGTGCGTGTTATACGTCGATAAATACGGTATTAACTATATTTTACATGGATAAACATACTAGGATGGTCTTGCAAAATGCGAGATGCCTGGTAACTATGCAGGGGTTCAGAGAAAATGGCTGGTTCAGGTGTCTAGGAATGAGAGGAACCATGGAAGATTTGTATATCATGTAGGATGACAGAGAGAGAGTGGTAAAGAAAAAGGTTGACTTCTGAATTTTAGAGTGAATATATATATTGATGCTAATGTTTAACTATACATGATTTGCATTGAAATTGGATAATAAGAGTTGATTATATACCAGTCTACCAAGTATACCTACTAGTCAACAAATCTTATGTTTATTTATGTGTATTCATCTTATAATGAAGGCACATGGGGAGCTTTAATATTGGTACGCTTCCAATTCAAATATAAAGTAAGTGAAACAGCAATGCTAACTTATTTGTTAGGCATAATCAATACACCAGTGTTTCGTGCCTAAGGTTGTACTCATTGATTAATTACCCTCACTTTTGTATTTGCTAATGAGACGGTTAATCTTGATGGTTTTAAGATGTGAGCAATTATCAAGACCCCTGTTGGGAAAACAAATCTACCAGGAACTGGAGTCTAGATTAAGATCATCAATACAATTCAACTAAGAAACTTGTAACCTTGTATAGTTTTGGTTATTGATGATTTCCTGGCTGGAGTGTGCAGACCAGTTCAGATTTGTTTATCAAAAAGCAAATAGCTGTTTATATACAAATGAATAAATTTCACCTTATGATCCCAGTTTAGTTTCTCAGGCTGGTTTAATATTATGTAGAGTAAAGCCTAGTACACACAGGCTGAATGGCGGGAGGGATTTGGCCAGTTATATAAAAAAACTGTCGACATTCAGCCCATTCAGCCCATGTGTATGGCAGCCGCTCGGCCAGCTTCTGTTGGATATGCATGCTGGAAAATAAGCTCCCGATCAGCGCTCTCAGACAATGGCTGAGAGCGCTGATCAGAGTGTTCTGGCAGGGGGGCATCCCCTTGTCAGAACACAATAGCACAGCAGGGGATATTGATTTACTAACATTTGATTGTTAGTACAGCGGCTCAAACCTGAACCGCTAGTCGTGTGTACTAGTTTTAAGGAGTTTTCTAAATGATGTACTTGAGGACATTAAGTGCATGCCAATAGAAACATAAATAAACTGTCAATTACATTACATGTGCCATTACATGTGCCAAGAACAACCCTCATTTCCTAACATCTTCTGAAAGGTCCAAACAGAAGTGCTGCAGAAAGGTACATAAGTCAATGAAATGACATTCCTCCTGATTAAATTCGGGAATTCAAAAAGATCCCAATATGCAATATAGAGAAAACTCCTAGAAATTGCTGGGCTTGCTTTAGTTGGTTTAAAGGTTTAAAACAAATTAGCAAATGTCTAAACAAAGTCAGTGACAAATACAAATAAAAATGTAGTACTACATATAAGTCATATTGAACAGTTGTTTAAAATTGTATTGGGTCTTCTGCCAATGTGGTTCTTTCTTTTTCCAGAAAACCAAAATTTATTGACTAAACTGCCGGTTTAGCGCAATCAAGTTCTGAAAGGTATGATTCCTTTTCCACATAGATCGTCGTGTCAAATGATCGTATCATAAGATGTAAGAACGTTCTAAAATTTGGCAAACTGTGAGAAATAAATAGCTGGTGTTATATAATCAATATCATAAGAAATATTAGTTACAGTATGTATTTTCTATTAAAGTGCTGCTAAATCAATGCTAAAAAGCAGGGTTCAAAACTGAAATATAATTTAAAGTGTATCCCTGGCTCAATGTTTTTTTACTTAAAGTGTTACTAAACTCACAACAGTAAAATCAGTCTGTTAATATATATACTGTATATATATACACAATACATATATATATATATATATATATATATATATATATACACATACATATATATATATATATACACACATATATATATATATATATATATACACACACACATATATATATATATATATATATATATATATATATATATATATATATTAGGGCTGTTATTGATCAACATTTTTTTGTTCGATTAATCGATTTTTTAAATCGATTAATCGACTAATTTCGATTAATTATAACGCACATACAGATCCAAGTACTTTTAGCCAATCTCCTTGCAGGCTGATTCCCAGTGCAGCTCCCAACAACTGGAAAAATGGATAGCAGGATACAAAAAACACACAAAGGCAGCGCTCAATGGAAATAGCATTAAAACTTTTATAGTCTTCAAGTAGGTAACCAAATAAATATTGCACTGGAGATAAAATCGATGTAGCTACATAAACTGTAAAAATGGTGCGAGTAATACCAAACGGTAGCAAAAGCAGTCATAAAAACATGTAGCTAAGTATGATACTGGTATAAAAATGTGTACAATGATACCATTGCTGAATCCAGGTGAGGAGAGGATAACATCAGTCCAACGGCATGTAGATGTCCCATGAAAGGAACTATCACAACTTCCAGTGTATGGCTGTAGAATCTCAGATTGATAGAGGGAAGTGATAGAGGGAAGTGTAACAGCCCTTGCGTGCGGCAGATAGTAAGGTCCCGCCGGCATGCAGATATGAAGGCACAGCAAAGGAGCCCTTCAGATGGACAAGGCAAGCCCCGCCGGTGTCCGTGACGTTACCGGATCTCCGACGGAACTCCCTGAAGGCCCGGAAGCCGATCAAAAAAATTCAAGATTAATCGATGAATTAAAAGTTTACACAGCACTAATATAATATTTTATTTTATGGGGTGGAAAAACTTGCCTAGCCTACACAGAATTCTGACTTCAACCCGACAGAACATCTTTGGGATTAATTACAGCGTAGATTGCAAGCCAGGCCTACTCATTCAACATCAATGCCTAACCTCACAAATGCCCTTCTGGAATAATAGTAAAACATTCCCATAGACACACTCCTAAACCTTGTGGACAGTCTTCCTAGAACAGTTGAAGTTGTTATAGCTGCAAAGAGTGGGCCAACTCAATATTGAACCCTACGAACTAAGACTGGGATGTCATAAGGTTTATGTGCGTGTAAAGGTAGGTGTCCCAATACTTTTTCTAATATAGTGTATGTATAATAATTTAAAGAGGAGTATAATCAAATTTTTTGGGCTATGCTTCTTTGCTGGGTCACAGGAGAGAACTTAATTATGGTCTTCTGTGACACAGAATCAGAAGACAGCAGGCTAAACCCCCTATGAAAGCCCCTAAAGCTTCATCTGACATCACAAAGCCACTCCACACTCTTGAAAGATCCAGACAATAATGTAGGCATCCACCTAGATGCTTAAGATGCTGCTAAGATCCTGAACCATCTGCTCCTGCTCCCTCCCTAGCTCAGCTCTCCAGTGGGCACTGGTGGGGCACAGCAGAGAGCCAATGACTGACAGACAAGAACTGAGTGATTGGCAGTCATGTACTCACTCAGTTCTCAGTCTTAGAGCTGGCAGGGAACAGCTGCAGCATCAGAAAAATGCTCCATCCATAGGGATGAGTGTGCATGTTTATTTTTTTAGTTTCCCACATTTCTCCTCTTTGTGATTATTATTCGTAGCTAATGGACATACATCCATTTCAGATATTTATTTTTGAATTCTATATATGTTTTTACCCTCAAAAATATCTGAAATACTTTTACTGACAATCAACATAAAAAACACAGTCACTTCCAGCGCTAATAAGTCTTCCAAGGTGTGGCGTAACAGATATCAGATAAAATGGAGGTGTGAGAGGTATATATGGTATTCCAAAACTAGGTGGATGCTGCCTTCTTCAGATGAGGCAATCCGAAAGGAACTACAAGAAAAACAGAAATGGAAGGCACACACCTAGTGCATTACCAGAGATAATTTAATAAGAATAAATTTTTGTATACAAGTGGGTACTCACAAAATGCAACTGACAAAAGGCCATAAACACAGTACATGGACATGCACAGAATACGGGGTACAGCTAATGCATTTGGGGGGCGCATCCCCTTCCTCTGGGCTAGGCTACGTTTCTGTTTTTTTTTTTTGTAGTGACAATCAACATAATTTAATTGAGGAAAACATTATTAGTCAATCTGTTAACTGATCATTCACTGTTGTTACAAAAGCTATAGAATAGTCTCCTGCCAGATTCTGAACACTGGTTTACTGGAGTCACATTCAAAACAAAATTATTATTATTATTTTTTTTATTACGTGGGGGAAGAGTTAGAGCCTTTGTCAGGTTTTTACTGGTCTCTATACCTCTATTGGTGATATTTGCTTTTACTACCTGTCCAGACAGAAAGAGATTGGAGATTTCTGGGAAGACAGACACAACGTACTGTGTTAGTAAAGTGAGGAGGGGGTTAGAACTTCTGACCCACTCTATTCAAAAATAAAAATAAAAGGTTAGTTTTTAAAAAAAACATGAACACCTATATTTCTAAGTAATACAAATTAGGAATAGGAAACCAACATTGTGTAGAATCAATTCCAAGATGTAAAAAAAAAAACGACCGTATTTATCGGTGTATAACACGCACAGGTGTATAACACGCACCCTGACTTTAAGAGGGAAGTTTCAGGGAAATAAAATTCTACAGCCCCCTGGGTATCATTATAATAACTCTCTATTTCCAGGGTAAAAAAGTCAGTGTTATACGCCAATAAATACAGTAATTAACATTAGTGAAGGAAATCACAATGAACATAGCAGTGTCAACTTCTAATTGATAGTCTATAACCAGAGTAACTTAGGCAGTGAAAATAGATAAATAATAGGACACTGTTTATACTCAGAATGGATGTCACAAGCCAATAAATATCAGAGCTATAATAAATAAAAGAGCAAACAGATATGGAAAAATCATGAGAAACTTTTCTGAAATGAACAATTTTCATACTTCTTATTCTTGAGCAATAATTCTTAATGAAGTAACCCCATGAAGAATTCACTCAGGTGAAGACTGTGCAACTTATTTGTTGGTATAGCTTTTTGCACTTAAGAATAGACACTTCAGAATAAGAACTTTTTATGGAAGAACAATTACTGTATGTCTATATCTGTATAATAATGGACATTCTATTATCTGGTGACCTTTACCGCATATGCATTAAAAAAGCATATTTCGCTGTTTAATGTGGTTCTTTATTATACAGCACGTTTTGTATAACACGCAGTTTAAATTCTAATATAGCTTTCTTCAGGAAATTGATTCTGAGAGACAACTAATTTAATCCAACATATGTACCTTACAAGAAATAATGACTTTTGAATAGGATTTCATGTTCAATGGCAACCATGCATATACCAACCTAAACCAAAAAGACTAAAATTTAATATCCAAAGAATATGATGGCTAATAACATTTGCTGCTTCAATGTTCCAACAAAAAAAAAAAAAAACCCTCTGCAACTAAAAAGCATAAAGCTTTACATCTCTACTTAAACAAAAATGTTATTAAGCAGCAGACAATAGGGATGAGCTTTATGTTCGGGTCGAACATGAGTTAGACTTGAACATTGGCTGTTCGCCCGTTCACCGAACAGCGAACAATTTGGGGTGTTAGTAGCAAATTCGAAAAGCCACAGAACACCCTTTAAAAGTCTATGGGATAAATCTAAAGTGTGAATTTTAAGAGTCGGTCCAACTTGAGGTCGCCTCAAGTCGTCCCAAGTCGCGCTGTAGAGAAAAACAATGCAAGTGAATGGGAGCGGTATTAATACACACTACTCAAGTCGCTCCGACTTCAGAAAAGGTTCCTGTACGACTTCAATCCGACTTCTACCCATTGATTTCAATGGAAGTCGCCTCCAAGTCTGATTACTGTCTTAACTGAAGCTACTTTGCAGATAAGATAACATAGTCATGTTGTAAATCACCCCAGATCACCCTGTGGTTCATGCTCAAGTCGTGTCTGAGTCGCCTCTGAAAGTCGCGCTGGAAGTCGTGTCGCCCCAGTGTGAACCGACTCTGAAGGTTAATATGCAAGTTATTGTCATAAAAAGTGTTTGGGGAGCTGGGTCCTGCCCCAGGGACATGAATCAATGAAAAAAAGTTTTAAAAATTACAGTTTTTTCGGGAGCAGTGATTTTAATAATGCTTAAAGTGAAACAATAAAAGTGAAATATACCTTTAAATTTCGTACCTGGGGGGTGTTTATAGTATGCCTGTAAGGTAGCACATGTTTCCTGTGTTTATAACAGTCTCTGCACGAAATTACATTTCTAAATGAAAAACAGACATTTAAAACTACTCGTGGCTATAATCAATTATCGGGTCCCGGCAATACAAGTAATTTAAAAAAAAATGCGTGGGGGTCCCCCCGAATTCCATTAACAGGCCCTTCAGGTCTGTTGAGAATATTAAGGGGAACCCTGTGGCAAAAAAAAAGTGGTGTGGGGTTCCCCCCAAAAATCCATACAGATCCTTATCCAAGCACGCAACCTGGCAAGCCGCAGGAAAAGAGGGGGGGACGAGAGAGCGCCGTATCAGGCCACATGCCCTCAACATGGGGAGGATGTCCCCATGTTGATGGTGACAAGAGTTGTGGGGGTCTGCGGGCAGGGGGCCAGGCAAGGGTTGTGGGGGTCTGCAGACGGGGGGCTTATTGGAATCTGGAAGCCCCCTTTAACAAAGACCCGCCGCTGCGAACGATACCACCTCCACTGGAGGCTCCCGACCAAATGACGCGCAAGCTGTCTGGCTGCTCTTTTATAACTGAGGGTGGGGTCATCTGTGTCGTGTGACCCTGTCCCCTCTGACACGTCATTGGAAACCCCCATTGCATCAGAGGGGGCGGGGTCACCCGTCCACGTCATGGTTGGCCCCGCCCTCGGTTATAAAAGACCTGTCATTCAGCCAGGAGCCTCCATTGGAGTGGCGGGTCCGGGATGGGGATCGTAGAAGGAGTTTTTTTTAATTAACCACTTAAGACCCGGACCAATACGCTGGCAAATGACCCAAGGGGTTTTTGCGATTCGGCACTGTGTCGCTTTAACAGACAATTGCGCGGTCGTGCGACGTGGCTCCCAAACAAAATTTGCGTCCTTTTTTTCCCACAAATAGAGCTTTCTTTTGGTGGTATTTGATCACCTCTGCGGTTTTTATTTTTTGCGCTATAAACAAAAATAGAGCGACAATTTAAAAAAAAATGCAATATTTTTTACTTTTTGCTATAATAAATATCCCCCAAAAATATATAAAAAAACATTTTTTTTCCTCAGTTTAGGCCGATACGTATTCTTCTACATATTTTTGGTAAAAAAAATCGCAATAAGCGTTTATCGGTTGGTTTTCGCAAAATTTATAGCGTTTACAAAATAAGGGATAGTTTTATTGCATTTTTATTAATTATTTTTTTTTTTACTACTAATAGCGGCGATCAGCGATTTTTTTCGTGACTGCGACAATATGGCGGACACTTCGGACAATTTTTACACATTTTTGGGACAATTGTCATTTTCACAGCAAAAAATGCATTTAAATTGCATTGTTTACTGTGGAAATGACAGTTGCAGTTTGGGAGTTAACCACAGGTGGCGCTGTAGGGAATGTGTACCTAATGTGTGTGTTTACTACTGTAGGGGGGTGTGGCTGTAGGTGTGACGTCATCGATCGCGTCCCCCTATTACAGGGATGACGCGATCGATGCTCCAGCCACAGAGAAGCACGGGGAAGCCGTGTGTACACACGGCTCTCCCCGTTCTTCCGCTCCAGGGACGGATCGCCGCACTGCAGCGGCGATCGGGTCCGCAAATCCCGCGGTCCCGGTCCTGGAGCTTCGGACCGGGTCGCGGGCGCGCGCCCGCGGGCGCGCGCCCGCGACCCACGGCTGGGTACTAAAACCAACGTATATATACGTTGATGTGCCCAGCCGTGCCATTCTGCCGACGTAAATCTGCAGGAGGCGGTCCTTAAGTGGTTAAAGGTGTTGTCCCAACTTGGTGTGTGTGTGTTTTTTTAAACATTTTGACACTTGTTTTTGTGAAATGGTAGGGGTACAATGTACCTGTTACCAATTCACATAGGGGGGCGGGATCTGGGGGCGCTCTCTTATCCCCCCTCTGTTCCTGCAGACTGCCAGGTTGCGTGCTTGGATAAGGGTCTGGTATGGATTTTTGAGGGAAACTCTACGTCATTTTTTTTTTTTTTTTGGCGCAGAGTTCCCCTTAAAATTCATACCAGACCTGAAGGGCCTGTTAATGGAATTTAGGGGGAACCCCAAGCATTGTTTTTTTTTTCAATGACTTTCAATGACTTTTTTCTGTATTGCCAGGACCCGACAATTTACAATAGCCGCAAGTAGATTTAAATGACTTTTTTATCCTTTAGAAATGTAATTTTGTGCAGAAACTGTTGTAAGCACAAGAAACATGCGTTACTTTACAGGCATACTGTATACACCCCCCAGGTATGAATATTAAAGGAATATTACTTTTATTGTTTTATTTTATTGTTTCACTTTAAGCATTATTAAGTTTCCTGTGAATCAATTAACTTCAAGTACTGTTACCCAGGGAGGCTGATGGCTTGTAGTTCTAAATAAACTGTGGGGGCGCTAATAAGTGCTCTTATAGTCCATTCACAAGCCCTGCAGCTTTCAAACAGACAGTTTGAATAAAAGTATGGACAGAAAGCTGCAGCTGCCTGTCTGCAGAAGACTGGCATTGCACACTTGACCAGGGGTGCAATGCTTTTCAGGCTCCTGTAGGAAAAAAAATATGAATGCAATCATTTTTTTCTGCAAAAATATGTGCATAGATTATTTTTTCCTAAAAGGTGAATTTATCCATCAAATTTAGTGACGCTTATTTACTATTCCCTGTGAATATGCACTGATGTTTCATAGGATTCACAGACCCTGATGACTACAGTACAGAGGTGCTGAGAAGAGCAGTTTCAGGAGGCAGAGTGGGTACAAGAATCACAGCTTGCAGTCCACAAAGTAACATGGTATAGCTGGTCCTTAGCGATAGAAAATAAACCAAAGGAATGAGAAGAGGAGAAGCTGCAAAACATGCAGAGAATCTAGGAAATTGTATAAAGAGATGGCCAGCAGACAGACAGCAATCACAGCACGAAAGGAGGTTTTTCAAGCAAACTTATATGTTTGTAAAAATAACTAACATTTGTGTTGCTATTACATGCTGATGCTGTAAAATGAAAATATATGCCCCTAGTATAAATCTCCTTTAGCCCAGGTTCACACTGAACAGTGAAGCCGTGCGAGTTCAGTTGAACTCGCACAATTTCACTCCCGCTGGCAGTCCCGATTTAGGCCGCGATTACAGAGACATTTGTGCAATGTCAATGTAAATCGCGGTCCGAAATCGCAAAAAGTAGTACAGGAACCACTTTTTGAAATCGGTGCAGCGCCGCAGATGCGGCGTCGCACCGATTAGGACGGTGTCATTGCCAACAATTGCCGGCAAATGCCGCCGATTTGAGATGCAATTTGACATGTCAAATCGCATCTCAAATCGTACCATTGTGAACCAGGGCTTTAAGCAATAGTAGAGCCCGCTTTGTCATTTTTACCAACAGGGAAGCGTATAATAAGGCTTACCGGTAGGTAAAATGAATATCTCGGAGCATATCGAAACTTCAGAGCTTTGTGCTTTATAACTGAGGGCTCCCACGCGTACGGGAGTGACGTCACCGTAGGTCCGGCCAATAACATAGCCGGGGCGTGCAAACCCTGGAACAGATCGGGGGAACATTTCAGCCTTCTTAGGCCACGTACACACGATCGAACATGTCCACTTTCGGACCGTTTTCCAGCGGACAAAAGTTTCCAAACATGCTTAGAAACCTGTCCGCTGGAAACCTGTCCGTCGGACATGTTCGATGGTTAGTACACGAAATCATCGGACCAAAAACCCGTGCATGCTCAGAATCAAGTCGACGCATGTTTGGAAGCATTGAACTTTGTTTATTCATCACGTCGTTGTGTTCTACATCACCGCGTTCTGGTCCGAGGGGATTTTTGTTCCGATGGTGTGTACGCACATCAGACCAACAGACCACTTCAGCCTTTTCCGATGAAAACGGTCCGTCGGACATGTTTCCTAGGACATGTCTGATTGTGTGTACAGGGCCTTAGTGGTACAGCACTGGAGGGCTTGATTCCAAGCTGAGTATATCATAATGTGCTAGTATGCGATTCATACTAGCACATTCTGCCATTGCCTTGCAGTTTTTTTTTTTTTGTTTTTTTTAACATAACTTGGTTTTTGACCACAAAAAAATCCTGAAAAATTACATACATATACAGTATGTAAAGCTTTTAGGAAATATAGAATTTTATGCGGTAGGAACCATTTTGCCTAAAGTTTTACTTGGTTGTTAATCTGTCAGATTATAATGTATTTGGCTCCTGAAGTGTGACACTTTGTCATCCACTTCTCTTTGATATTTTTTTTTTCAAACTTCCCCTCGATATTTAAGCAAATATGAATTAGTTAAGAAACTGTGGGGGTTATTTATGAAAGGCAAATCCACTTTGCACTGCAAGTGCACGGCAAGTGCACTTGGAAGTGCAGTCGCTGTAGATCCGAGGGGTAGATCTGAAATGAGGGGAAGCTCTGCTGATTTTATCATACAATCATGTGCAAGCGAAAAAGGGTGTTTTTTATTTTCCTTGCATGTCCCCCTCAGATCTACAGCGACTGCACTTCCTTCCAAGTGCACTTTTAATGCACTTTCAAGTGCACTTGCAGTGCACTTGTAGTGTAAAGTGAATTTGCCTTTTGTAAATAACCTCTTAACTACTCAAGACCCGGACAATTATGCAGGTAAAGGACCTGACCCCTTTTTGCGATTCGGCACTGCGTCGCTTTAACTGACAATTGCACGGTCGTTCGACGTGGCTCCCAAACAAAATTGACGTCCTTTTTAACCCACAAATAGAGCTTTCTTTTGTGGAATTTGATCACCTCTGCAGTTTTTATTTTTTGCGCTATCAACAAAAATAAAGCGACAATTTTGAAGAAAAAAACCAATATTTTTTACTTTTTGCTATAATAAATATCCTCAAAAAATATATAAAACATTTTTTTTCCTCAATTTAGACGGATACATATTCTTCTACATATTTTTGGTTAAGAAAAGCGCAATACGCGTTTATTGATTGGTCTGCGCAACAGTTATAGCATTTACAAAATAGGGGATCGTTATATGGCATTTTTATTAATTTTAGTTTTTTTTACTAGTAATGGCGGCGATCAGTGATTTTTTTTAGTGACTGCGACATTATGGCGGACACATTGGACACTTTTGACACGTTTTTGGGACCATTGTCATTTTCACAGTGAAAAGTACTATAAAAATGCACTGATTACTGTGAAAATTACACTGGCAGTGACTGGGTTAACCAGGAGGGGGCACTATAGGGGTTAAGTGTGCCCTAAGGGAGTGTTCTTACTGTGGGGGGGCGTGGCTGTGCATGTTACCCTAACACAGGGAACAGAAGATCAGTGTCAACTCACCTCTCCACATTCTTCCTCTCTGTGACCGATCGCGGGTCAGGTCCGCGGTTCCCGCAGGCGTGGTCACGGAGAACAGGACCAGGTCCAGAGCACGCTGCTGGCTCTTAAAGTCGACGTACAGATACATGCCTGTGCCCAGCCGTGCCCTTCTGCCATCGTATATCGGAGTCCTTAACTGGTTAAAGTGGAACGTTAGTCAGAAAATTAAGTTATGTTACCTATCTCCAGGCTGACGTCTTTTGCAGGTATAGCTATGTAAAACTTTAAAAATATGTGCCTATACTGTTTAAAATCCCATAAGGCCACGTACACACGATCAGACCAAACCGATGAGACTGGTCCGACGGACCGTTTTCATCGGACCACCGCTGAAGTGGTCTGATGTGCGTACACACCATCAGTCCAAAATCCCATCGGGTTAGAACGCGGTGACGTAGAACACAACGACGTGCTGAAAAAACAAAGTTTAATGCTTCCAAGCATGTGTCGACTTGATTCTGAGCATGCGCAGGTTTTTGGTCCGATGCTTTTGTGTACTAACCATCGTTTTAGTCCGACGGACAGGTATCCATCTGACAGATTTTAAAGCAAGTTTTAAAACTTTGGTCCGATGGACAACGGTCCGATGGGCCGTACACACGATCAATTTGGTCCGATGAAACTATTCTTCAGGCCTAATACAATGTCTCATGCTGCTCTGCACATGCTCAGCTGCTCTCTATTCTCGGCACTGTACCAAAAATGTAAAGGTCAATTTGCTGACAGCCTAAAACTGTACTGCTGTTCAGGGGCTTCAGCAAAATGGCACCAAGAAGAAACAGGAACAATGCTGGAGGCAATTTATAGCTCACACAGATTTTTGGTTGCATAATTATTAATCTGGAATGTATGTTCCTTGCTAAAGAACATTATTTGTTATCTAGGGTAGTGTTCCACTGTAGGCTTGCTGTGAGCACAATATAGTATACAGACTTACCATAAGCAACTATGTAAGCAGGTGCAATCTACAGTGGGGATCAAAAGTTTGGCCACCCCAGGTAAAATTTTTTATTAATGTGCATAACAAAGCCAAGGAAAGATGGAAACATTTCCAAAAGGCATCAAATTACAGATTAGACATTCTTATAATATTTAAAAAAAAAGTTAGATTTTATTTCCATCATTTACACTTTCAAAATTACAGAAAACAAAAAAATGGCGTCTGCAAAAGTTTGGGCACCCTGCAGAATTTATAGCATGCACTGCCCCCTTTGCAAAGCTGAGACCTGCCAGTGTCATGGATTGTTCATAATCATCGTCTGGGAAGACCAGGTGATGTCAATCTCAAAGGTTTTAAATGCCCAGACTCATCTGACTATCTGACTCACAAAGCTGGAGAAGACGATAAGAAGATAGCAAAGCGTTTTCAGATGTCAATATCCTCTGTTTGGAATGTAATTAAGAAATGGCAGTCATCAGGAACAGTGGAAGTTAAAGCAAGATCTGGAAGACCAAGAAAAATATCAGACAGTACAGCTCGCAGGATTGTGAGAAAAGCAATTTAAAACTCACGTTTGACTGCACGATCCCTCCAGAAAGATCTGGCAGACACTGGAGTTGTGGTACACTATTCCACTATAAAGAGATACTTGTACAAATATGGTCTTCATGGAAGAGTCATCAGAAGAAAACCTCTTCTACGTCCTCACCACAAAAATCAGCGTTTGAACTTTGCAAATGAACATATAGATAGACCTGATGAATTTTGGAAACACGTTCTGTGGACCGATGAGGTTAAAATATAACTTTTTGGCCGGAATGAGCAAATGTACGTTTGGAGAAGAAAGGGCACATAATTTAATGAAAAGAACCTCTGTCCAACTGTTAGGCATGGGGGTGGATCAATCATGATTTGGGGTTGTATTGCAGCCAGTGGCACAGGGAACATTTCACGAGTAGAAGGAAAAATGGATTCAATAACATTTCAGCAAATTTTGGATGGTAACTTGATGCCATCTGTGAAAAAGCTGAAGTTAAAGAGAGGATGGCTTCTACAAATTGATAATGATCCTAAACACACCTCAAAATCCACGGGGGAATACATCAAGAGGCGTAAACTGAAGGTTTTGCCATGGCCTTCACAATCTCCTTACCTCAACATAATTGAAAATCTATGGATAGACCTTAAAAGAGTAGTGCGTGATAGACTGCCCAGAGATCTCAAAGAACTGGAAGACTTTTGTAAGGAAGAATGGGCAACGATACCTCAAACAAGAAATGAAAGACTCTTGGCTGGCTACAAAAAGCGTTTACAAGCTGTAATACTTGCCAAAGGGGGCAGTACAAGATATTAACTCTGCAGGGCGCCCAAACTTTTGCAGATGCCATTTTTTTGTTTTCTGTAATTTTGAAAGTTGAGAGGAATCTTGATCCTCTGTGATTGCCTTAGCCACAGAGAGGCAGCATCCGATTGGATATTGACATCCCATGTGACTGTTGCAGCCATCTTGGGTCAGGCAAAGTCTATTTAAGATGCTGGCTCCCAGGTTTGGCACCCATGTAGATACATCCATCCTGGAAGCCTCCCTACTTGGGTACTGACCAGCCAGACCGCACTCCCCCCTGTCAGTAAACCTGAAACCTACTGCTACTTCTCATCACTGTACATCCTGTAAGTGCACCCAGTCAGATTTTCTTGTGCGTTACTGAACTTCAATTTCTATACAGTTCTGTTTTCCACAACTGGATTCTGAGTGTTTACTGCCACTGCACCACGCTGCACTTAGTGTGACCAAGAATGGAAGTTTAGGTCTATGTAGGGAAGAAAAAGAGGGAGGTGTGGGTAGACTGCTTCATTGCCAACTTATTTGGAAAGTAAGGTATTTCAACCAATCTGATCGCTCAAATCGCCAGCCAGGGCTTTCTTCAGCTACAATTGCTTTATGTTTATGTGCTCTTGTAACTGAATTAATTTAATCTTTACATAATAGCCAGGTGTATGAATAGAGCAAAATCATTGACTAGCTCCAAAATAAATGAAGACATTCAGAAGTGTAAGCAAATTTTTCTAGAGTAAACAACTTTGGAAAGTAAAATGTTTCACTCTGTCATTTTCTGAAGGGAACTTGCACTGCAAATAATTTAAATGACACAGGCAGTCACCCAAACAATTCAAATAACATCTCAATAAGGCCGCTTTGTTAAATTCTACTGTGATAGTTAACGCTTATATAACTACTGTTAAATACTGTTAAGTTCTCTCTGAAATAAACAATACACAATATCACAATGCACCTGAACAAAGAGTAATATATTGAGTATAGAGAGAGCTACTTCAAACACAATAGATGTTGCTTACCTTATTGCAAGAACATGGGGACTTCAAGGCTTTCGGGCAAGCTTTTGTAGTATTCACACATTTTAATTTATATACGCAAAACGGTATCCAACGCTGAAATATAGCACTGTCAGCATGCCCACCTCCTTCTATCCATGGCAGGGAAATTATGTGCTGTTTTAAAATTAGCTCTTCTTATTACTGTTGTCCAAGCAACTCATTTTCTTTGAACTGTCAGCTGTAGTTTTTGCCTACAGCCAAGCTTTATGTGCTAAAAACCACAGTATTAAGTAGCATCATATGATATGACATGAGTGAATCTAATCAGCGTGAAGTGACCACCATGGTGCTCCAATCCTGCCCCATATCTGTGCCACATTCTGCAGTCTGTGTAGTGTTCACAAGCTGCCAATTTCTCTCATACTTTTTTCTGTTCTTTTAAGTCAATCAGGTCACATTAGTTTGTATTGTCAAAAATGGTACATTGGAAAACATGCACTTTATTGGGTTCAAGGAAACTTAAAGCCCTTCTCCAGTGTTGAATAGAAATTAAAAAATGACTTCCAATCACTTACATAGTATTCAAGATATAAAGGCAATCAGCGCAAAGGACTAATGAATATAAATAAATGCAGCTGGACACTAAAAGATATTCACAACATCTAAAAGCATAATGATAAACCAAAAAAAGTGCAGCGCAAGAAATTAATAAACAAGAAGTCCATGTAAAATGTATGGTGATCCACAAAGCCCAGGGAGTGGTGGGGAAGATGTTTCACATGATGGAAAATAGCAGAAGCAACAACTTAAAGTGACAATTATTTCACCTCCAAGGTACTGTAATAGCTTTGCTCACCTCAATCAATGGACTCCTTAAAGCATTACATTGAGCTCACTTCAGAGATTGACAGTATGGCGATCTTTTTTTTTTTTTTGCCGTACATACTGTATAATCGCTATCCCCCCCCCCCGGCTTCCGGGGAGTGAATCCCACAGAACTGTGCATTCCTATCCAGCAGGCAAGTGATTGATGATTGATGTGATGACAAACACTACCCCCGTCGCATAAGGAGAGTCACGAGTTGCCGAAAGAAGCCGATTGGCGAGTCGGCGCTATATGGCGCCTGCGCACCGACGTTCGGCTTTTTTTGGCAACTCGTGACGCTCCTTATGCGGCGGGGGTAGTGTTTGTCATCACGTCAATCACTTGCCTGCTGGATAGGAACGCCCAGTCCCCCGGGATTCACTACCCGGAAGCCGGGGGGGGGGGGAGAAATAGCGATTCTATGGTATGTACGGCAAAAAAAAAAGATCGCCATACTGTCAATATCTAAAGTGAGCTCAATGGAATGTTAGAAATGCTTTTTAGGGTGAACCCCCGCTTTAACTAACAGTTAGTCAGAATCACATGTCCCACTGAATGGGTATATAGACACCAGGAACTGAAACAATACTAAGAACTGGAACTACCGAAATCCAGGACAATATGCCCAATGTAGGTTTGGAATTATTGGATTTAGTCTATTCTCTTTGCAGGAATCCACTGTTCTCTCTGCAACATGTGCTCTCTCCAACAAGGACTTCATGTGTATTCATTGATTGTGCTGCACGGTTTTTGTTTTATCATTAATCACTTACATAGAACTGTCCTGGGTGCAATACTCACCATATCTGTAGCACCATTCACCAGAGACTTACTTTTCTGAAAAAAAGTACCATACCTCTTTTGAATTGAATGACGCCCAACATCATTCAACCTATTTCCTGTGAGTCAAGAAAGTCAAGTACTCGTCTCCAGGAGGCATGTTATTAAGCTGACCCAAACTCACAGGATAATGCTGCAGAGAGTGCCACCACATTATGATGCCCTACTCTGATTCATTCAAAACCAGCCTACCATTGGAGGAAGAAGAGGAGTAAGGCCTCCTACACATGATAGGTTAAACAGAGAACAACGGTCTGATGGACCGCTTTCATCGGTCAAAACCGATCGTGTGTGGGCTCCATAGGTTATTTAACCATCGGTTAAAAAAAAGCCAACTTGCTTTAAATTTAACCGATGGATTCCTAACCGATAGGTCAAAACCGATCGTTAATAAGCACGACCATCGGTTAAAAATCCATGCATGCTCAGAATCAAGTCGACGCATGTTTGGAAGCATTGAACTTCATTTTTTTTAGAATTCCCATCATAGGAGCATAACGTGCATGGATTTTGTCCTTAGCTGTTCCATGTTGATAATTAACCGCCGTCTTACACTTTTAGTACTTTGTTTATTGCACATTCAATGCAGTTTTTATAATATTTATTGATTTTTGGTATATAAATGTGGCATCCCCACACATGTTTATCCATATAGTACATCGCTAGTGTTGTTGCATTTGACATAGCACGTTATTTGTAGGTTTTGTGCACTTTTTTTAGCACTGTATGAAATTGCACTTTCTTAAAAATCTTTGGATCAGCGCAGTAAAAAAAATTCCTAATACATTAAAGTTCGCCTTTAATTAGGAAACAATAATAAATGTGCATATTTTTGTTAAAATTTTTTTCTTTTTTTTTCTTTTACAGAGGAGGCCAGCAAAACATTGCACTCGTGATCAGTGGCTCATAGGTGCAATGTCAGGGCCATGCACACTCCCCCTCCAGCTTTCTGTCCGTACCGCTGTAAAGGCTTTCATTTAGAAAGAGTGAATGAACTGCAAGTGTGCTGATCAGCGCACTTATGCCGCGTACACACGGTCGTTTTTTGCGATGAAACGTCGTTTTTTAAAACGTCATTTAAATTGATAGTGTGTGGGCAAAACGTCGTTTTTTGAATTTTTTGTGTCGTTTTTCAAAACGTTGTTTTTTGTTTCACAAAAAGTCACCGTGTGTAGCAAAAACGTCGTTTAAAACGACGTTTTTCAACCCGCGCATGCCCAGAAGCTAGTTATGAAGCGAGCTTCAATGGAAAAGTGTGGTGAACGTAACCTCGTTTGAAAAAAACGATGGTGTGTATGCAACATCGTCTTTGAAAGTGACGTTTCAAAAACGTCGTTTTTTACTTCACAAAAAACGTAGTTTTTTTTCATCGCAAAAAACGACCGTGTGTACGCGGCATTATAGTCCATTGATAAGTACAAGCTGTCTGCCCTGGTGGAAGACCGGACTTGTAGCTCATTAAATCACAGATTTCTGTGAATGATTGATGCAGCTGTCTGAGTGGAGCCCTGCCCAGCCACATTGATTTTAAATGTGACAGCAGCTGCAGGGGAGAGGAACCCCCTACCTCCTGTCAATGGGGATGCTTTAAAATTATTTTTGCCAATATATTGAATCCCCTTTCGTGAACATCATTCTTTTACAAATTTGGTGCAATATAATATTTAATCATAACTATGAATCCAGCTAAATCAGAATCTATCAACCCATATGAACAGACCAAAATTGACTAGCAAATGGTAAGTTTAGAAGAAGGTGTGCAATGACAGCCCCCCACGCCCTGAAACATTCCTTTATCGTGTGCCCACTGTCATGGCACAAACTTCTGATTGTTAAATGATTAAATTGATTAATTGTATACAAAAAAAAAACTCTGAGATGCATGTAAGATCTGTTACTTTCTACTCATTCTGCAATGTAAAAATGGGGAAAAGGTTGAGCATTACCACGTCAACATTAATTATAACTCAGCAATGTAACTCTTCCGGTATGCAGCTCCAAAGACATGCTGGTAGGTAAATTGGATCGTCCAAAAATTGGCCCAGTATACATGTATATATGTGTGTATGACTGTGTGTCCATAGCGTGTCAAGATCCTACGGGGTAAAAATGACCGCACCAGCCAAGCAGACTCTGGCTGGAAAAAGCGCCCAGAGGCGATTCAGTTCGCATGCGTTGTGCTATACAAGTCATTCATTCATTCAGCTGCACACATTACAATTCTAGTGGTTCACTTTAAAAATACAATTAAAGCAGAAAACCAGTTTATTAATTTTTATTTTGCCTATTTATCTATCTTCTTGTGAGCAAAATGATAGTTAATAAAGCACTACCCATTTTCTCCAAACTAAAAATTCTCCTCTCTGCATCCTCCTCCATGCTTGCTACCATGTCAGCATCTTTCATCCGTCTTCATGTGAGCCTAGGCCTTGAAAGACACACTCCCTGAGGTTGTTTCCATCTCTGGGTAGGAAATAACCTGCTCTTTATGGGGAGAGGTTTAACTTTCATCCAGCCAGAGTACCTCTCGCTAAGTTTTAATACAGGGGTGTTATTATTAATGATCTATACGATGCTAAGGCTCCATTCAGACCTAGGCGTTTTGTCGCCCTACGCCCGACGCTGCAGCAGCCTGTGATAGGCTGGAGGGGCGAATTTACATTGTCGGCTATGGAGATGGTTCACATCTCTACGCCAAACGCCGAAATGCCGTACGCCTGAAGCCTGAAACAAGTCCCGGGCCCTTTTTTCAGGCGTATTCGGCGTTCGGCCATAGCCGACAGTGTAAAATTCTGCCCTCCAGCAAAAAAACAATAGGCATTTTGTCGCTGCAAATCGCGGAGACAAAACGCCTATTGCATGTCGCCTGAATACGCCGCTGCCGCTGACGCCTAGGTCTGAATGGAGCCTAAGAGAGTAATAGGGATATTACCCAAGGATGGTAAAAGGCCCCACTGTCAACAAGTCTCTTTATGCCTCTCATTGGGTCACTTATCTTCATGTTACACATTTAACCAGGGCTCCTCATTAATCATTAGTAATGCGGTAATTCTACCATGTGCAGAGCAGTCTGAAGGCAATAATTTGGGCTGTGCATGGAGTTCCCCAAAAGGTAATTTGGGGTATGATATAGCCAAATATGGAAGATAAATATGAAAGGGGAACAATTATGTTTGCAGAGACTTCTGTTGATTTTTATTTAAAGTTAAAGTGATTGTAAACGATCACCTTGTAAAGCAACTTATTCAGTTTAAAATGAAAGGCAACACTTTTTTTTATAGATATATAAAAAGAAAAAATTGGAGAAGCAGCAGCACACTGAGCTTCCCATTGAATGGCTGTTTAATCATTGGAGGAGAGCAGGCTGAATTCCCAGCATAGCTAGAGAACTGACAATGTTCTCTCCAGCTTAGTGTGGTCGGTTTATAATAGGAAAGCAAGGTGACTAGCAAGAACACCAGGGATTTCATACAGTACAAAGGAAGCAATACAAAGAGAACCAGATTGTTTCTTATACAAGTACATGGTACAGCAGGCACATATCATAAATATGAATTGTTGGGGTAACAAATGCTTTAACTGTCCTACTGTACATTAGCTGCATTTAGCTTCATATACAGTACTCCACTGTCTAGAAGTGAAAAGACAGAAACCGAGTGACACTGTAGGAGCTAGATACAGAAATGTGACCCTTATAGACGCAATTAGATACAGAAAGGCCAAAACCAGCAATGAATACAAGACGTTAGAACGGCTATATAGTATTCAATCTGCTGAACGTGAATCTCAAAGTATCTGCTAAATGGTTTTATTTCTTAATGTTAACAGGATTCTAACTGGTATGATGGAAAGTGGAAAGAACAAAGCATGTAACTTAGATTAGTCTAGGTGAAACTGTAGGCTGGGGAGTTTCAAGGCAAAGCACTATATAGCACATATAAAGTGTGCACACCTATAAGCTAAGCATTTGCTGTAACACTATTCATACACAAAAGTATCTGTTGTGCTTTCATTTAGTAGCCAGGGAGTTATAATACAAAAGCTGTATCTGCCCTTAGGAATAGAAGCAATCACATGTATAATAGAAAAACAATGAGATTACTGAAGCAGGGGCACTGAATAGTATTTTTTTTTTTTTTACGTGCTGAGTGCTTGTGTGTCCGCATGGATAACTACTTTTTTATCTTTTATTTTTAATCCAGCCTTTTGACGACATAAGTAAGTCTGGAAAAGATGCACTTGTATATCTCTGGAAAAAGCTATATTGATGTTAACACTTTACAACACAGCTTGAATCTAAAAGCTTATTTTACATTTAATTCAGCTTATTGATTTGGATTAATTCAGCTTTTTAACTCAGAAGTAATTCCAATGTAGCACTACCCCCGGAGGAGCTGCTGGTTTGTTTTGGGTGGCAAATTTACCTCGTGGCTCTTCCGAGCTCCTAGGGGTGAATGGTGCATATAGTAATAGTAAAGGAATGTCCGCAACAAGTGTCTTTTCTGTGCTTTTTATTACCCAGCTGGGTAAAACAATGAACTGTTGATGAAAGGATAGAGAATAGCAGATTCAGGCGTAGTATTTGGAACAGTCCTGCTCCCATACGTAACACTTTCAGCACCACTTCTACCTGAGTGGGCTTAGCGTACCTGGACAGGCCTCTCTCACTGACCTGGCAGCCAGAGTATCGCTCGAATCCTTTGAGGAAAAGTCTCTGCCACTGACCCTCCTTGGAATAAACTTGGATTTGAGGAAAAGTCTCTGCCACAGACCCTCCTTTGAATGAACTTCAGGGAGACACCTCTGCCACAGGCCCTCTCTGATTGCAAATGTGGAGGCAATCCTCCTTAGGTGACTTACGCCTGGATCTCCTTCTTAACGTCGCCCAGGTACCGACTGACAGGTGATCAGTCCTTCAGTGTCCGGCTACCTTGATCTCCGGTGGTTTGTTGAAATCCTTTTGGACGTCAGCCTCTCATTGGCGCTCCTCAGACGGACTCCCCACCGAACAGCTCTACCACTTGGGATCTTCAAAAGTGGGAACCCAGTTGATCACCGTGTCCCGCCGTTGCTCATACGTTCTGGACCAACATGGTCCCGGAACCAGGAACAGCGTTTGGCATGCACGCCAGGTAGGACAGGTAGGCCATAACGCCGGGGCGCCGTGATGTGGTCACCCTAAAGGTGGGTGCCACACTGGAAAAAGACCCAGACTTAATGGTCTCTGTCCAATAAGTACCCTCTCCCAGCATGCCCAGCAAGGACACTCCCTCCTGATTGGCTTCCGGAAAAGAACACCCAAGTCTCGACTCTGCTGCTGCCACCTGTCGCCCTGGGGTGGGATAGCACCCCAGTAACAACAGAATGAGCCCACAGCACAGCCAAGCTGAAACTGAGACCCTATTTGAACACTGTCATTTGGATCAGAGTCATTAGTACTCTTGGAAGTAACCAGGCGCTACAGCAATTTCTAATTTAACAGAAGAATAATATAGCGAGTAAGAGCCAGGGAGCATCTGTGGCAGTGCCTAATTTTTAGATAAGGTGCTCATGACAACAAAAAAGTACTGCAGTGCAAGTATGAAGACTTCCACACAAAATATTATTACATCCAGTGCAAAATTATAGATCGTTTTGTAATAAATGCCTCACCCACTGAATTTATTGCTCCCCTACGGGTATGCTGCTCCACCATAACCTTTTGGAAATATACAGCATTTCTATGTATTGGAGATAATGTGACCTCCTCCCAGGATGCATTGCTCTGGTCTGAACTTCCTGACATGGTAGAAAGAACAAGTTACATTGTGTAAGCTCTGGAGCTTACAAAGAGTTACTGTAGGTTGTCCAGCTCCAGACAAACAGAGTGACAGAGAGTGCAAGAAAGGTCAGTATCAGTGAGTGGGAGGTTTCTCATAAAGACAAACCAGAAAACAAAAAAAAACATGTTACTTTTCCCTGACGGTCAAATATGCCTTCTTCTACTGGTGTGTTCCATAAGTATTTTTGGTATTCAACAATGACTTTCCTTTTTTTACCTTGCAATGGCGATATGCAAGTTTACACATTTGGGTTTTTCATCTAGAAGAAGCCCTATACTCTAGCTGGGATCTGCTTTTTACCAGATTGTATTTGAGTCCATTCAAGATTGCACCATGCTGTAAAACTTAAGTGCTGTGATTACATATCTGCAGTATGGCTGCTTGGTATGGAACATTACATGTCGTAGGGGGGGCTCTACACCAAATCTTACTGTGTGTTTTAAATGATCGAATGTATAATTCAATTTAAATGTGTTTCATAGAACATAAATTAATATTAATTAATATTTTGGTTCATGCTTATTATAAGGTCTATTGAAAAATGTGGACTGGGTATTATATATATCTATCATAAATCAAATCAAAAATTACTCCAAAAACAATAGTGTATACAAAAATTCCTTAAAATTTTGACTGTCTGTCTACCTCCCATGTTGATCTCCCTGAGAAAGTCACGTGATTGGTGACAAAATGCGTAGGGGCGGGGCCTGACAGATGACACTGGGAAGGTGGTCTTATTTGAGATGTATGCATGTGATGCTATGCAGAGCCAGAGCAACAATATATAACAGCAGCTTTTGTACGATTTGAGAGGTATATGTATAAAGAGGCAAAAGTTTTAAATTGGGACTGGATGAATAATGAGTTTTTAAAGGATAAAGCACTATTGCACCTTTTATGACTTTTACATGTGGCTGAGTGAGAGAGAGGATGGGAAAACATCCGGAGGAGAGGTTATCTGTTTGCAGAATGTCATAAGCTGTGAATCTAAGCATTAAGTGTAAGAAAAAGAGAGACAGAAGGATCAAAAAGGAAAGAACAATATTTGGGCTGGCAAACATTTGATTGACATCTATAATAAAGCCAATATATGAAAGGAAGCAGGTGAGGACACATCTGGTAAAGGTGGCACAGCTGATTGTATAGCATTAGAGTATGGTATATTTTATTTATATGAATAGCACTTATTTGAAGTAATGTAAGTTTACAAATTTTAAGGCAATATATATATATATATTCTACATGTCACACTGAGCACTTTGGAGAATGAGGAGGAAGCAATTGGAGAGTATAGGATATTTGATTTGACACAGAATTCATGTTGAATATTGGCAGATGTACATATTTTAAAGCGATAATTGACTATACTTGATAGTAGGGTCAAACAAATAAGGTGAGAGCGCAACTTTACAGAAAAATAAACACAGGAGAAAGTAATACATTTTATGTATGGACTATTGTATATGGAGGACGTTTTGATTTGATTTATGATACATAAAGGGAATAGCGCTGCACTGATATTGTGAATGCTATAGGAAAACATGTGTATAGGAGTGTGTTGGCAGCTGTTTACTTTAACAGGTCACTAAAACAAAACACTACAGTATGTAGAGATGTTGTGCACACACAATATATCTATCTATATATAGATATATTTCTATATATAGATATATATATATATATAGGCCCCAACTTCACCCCACCCGCAGCACCCCCTTCCCCTGCTGCACTCCCCAGCCTGACAGATTGCTGGGGATCAGTGCAGGGAGAAGCTGGAGGCGGCAGGAGGGGAAGGAGGAATGCTGCTCGAAGTGGCCATGGATCAGGTGTGCAGGGGCAGTATGGGGGGTGATCTGAGTGATGGGGGGACACATCTGGATCCCCCCCAAGCCCCATGCAGCACCTGAAGCTGGCGGGAGTGGAAGAGGAGGGATGCCAGCTAATGATGGTAGCTGCAGGGGATGGGGGGAAAAAGGGGGTGAAGGGGATAGTAAAGGTGAGTGGGGGGAGTAGTTTTAGGTGGAAGTTAGTGGTGGGAGGTGGAGAGGCGGGGGACAGGGACGTGGCAGAATGAGGGTGGGGGGACAGTCACATTAGGGGTTAATAACTACAATCAATGGGTTGTAATTGGCTGATCAGAGTTTTAGAATTGTTCAACAGAGTCTGCTGAACAATTCTGCTATACGTTTATGGTCATTGAAGTGACCCTGAGCTTATAGCAGAGCGTATAGCAAAGGGTATATACAGAAGTCATTTTGCAAGCCGCCCTGAAGTCGCTCTGTACAGGGTGGCTTCGGAGTCGAGCGACTTTGAAGCCACCCCTGTGTGAACCGGCACTAACAGGGCAAGTAATAACCCCTAACATAATAATAAGCCCCCAGAACAATAATAGACCCCAGAATAATAACAAGGCCTTTGCAAAAATTGTGGACCCTCAGCAGAAATATTAACCCTCATTGTCCCCAGCAATAATAGACCTCCAACAGCTATAATATATGCCCCAACAGAAACAATTGATTGCCTAGCAGCAATAATAGTCTCCATCTGTCCCCATCAATGAGTACCCATATGTTATTGGGTACTTTTACTTGGGTAACAACAGCTATTGCAAATGCAGCTCTAATTCAGCAAATTCAGACATTATTTCCTCAGCATAAAATTATTGTAACAGAGTGACACCCAGATAAATATAAAGTACATTCATTTAATGTATTACTTTTACAGTTCACGTCCTTAAAGTTTTAAATGTACTCGTAATATTAGAATTTACTTACTTTTAAATGCACAATTTTTAAACCACTTCCAGAATTTAAAAAAAATATACATGTTTTAGTTAAGATTTAGTATAACATACCATGCACAGCAAAACTGCTGTATATTTCTTTGAAAATTGCTCTAAACACAAAATGAGGAACAAATCGACAATATTTCTGCTGTAATACAGGGGGAAAATGTTTGTTTCATGGGCTTTTTCCGTGCTTATGATACGACTTCATTCATTATTGTACTCAGTAATGGACAAATCATTTTAAATGTGAAAAGAAAGAAAACAATATTCCTCTCGCTTCTGGTGTTTACTATGATTCATATACACAAATTGGCTTAATACAGAATGTACAGTGAACTTTATGATCTCAACTGAATTGGAAATTAAAATACAAAAATATAGGTATATCTTTTTATAGGGATCATTCCAGGATTCTAACATATAATGCATTAAAATGTGATAACATTTCACACCCTCTGCATTTCATTTCAGAATTTTCATTGGAGCCATTGAGCTCATCAAGTTTTATGTGTCTTGGAACCCCCTTGTTGTTATGCAAATGTTTCATTTTTTGCACAGGAAACCACAATGATTTCTTATGGTCTGCCAAAAGGTCTACATCAAACTGTGTACATTCATTGATATGCCTTTGAATGTACAAGGGGATGTTTCGGTCCTCTTTAAGCAGAGACTGCAATGTCTGTCAGTTACTGCTCCCCATTCTGCCCCTCCAGCTCTAACTGGAGCACCAGGCTGGAGAGGCACAGGCACAGCTGGCTTCAGCATTCAGCCACACACTCAGAGCCAACTGTCAATTAGGCAGCTGGGTGGATCCCGAAAATATGATCAGGATCCTTCTGAAACCTGGAGCAGCTCTATGAGTCAGCTGATAGAGGGATTGAGCCCTCTATCAACTGACTCTGGGCCACAAGAGAGCAAAAGTAAGTGCACTTCTGTGACCCAGAATAGAAGTATAGCCAAAAAAAGCTTTGGCCGTGCTTCTCTATTAAAGTGAAGTTGTGCTTTTTTTACAGGAATGTCTCCAGGGCCCTGAATAGTCAGTCTGACCTTATAGGAAGACACCTGAAACAGCTGTGCGCATGCTCTAGGATAATGTACAAACCCACTAAAATATAACTCCCTGGTGAAATTTAAAGTGCACCTAGACTTGACAACAATATCCTTCAAACAGTGAGACAAGTCAGTTATAAATGATTTAGCATTTAGAGTAGGTACACAGCGCTCCAACTGCTTTCTCACTAAGCCTCCATTCACACTTGTGTGACTTGTCAGGCAACTTTGGACAATAATGTTGCATGACAAGTCGTGTCCCATGTTTTCCAATGATACCCATTAATATATGCACAACTTAAAGTTGCAGCAACTTCAAAACACAATGCACTACTTTGGTCCGACTTTCATACAACTTGAGGGCCATAGACTCATAGACATAGAAGAAATTGCATGAAAGTTGTACCTGAATTTTATACAATGCAACTTGTGTGCAACAGTTGTCCATTATCACTGGTCAAAGCCAAAGTTGTTTTCAAGTTGCACCCTTCCAAAGTTGTTTCAAAGTTGCACCAAAGATGAACTCCAAAGTCAGCGCAACTTTGGAGTCGTACAAGTGTGAATGGAGCCTTAAGCCTGCTATTTAACAATTCCACTATGTTCAATGGCTCTGAGGTAGCCACTACTGTATATTAGTTGGTATGCAACTTATCAATGGGCAACAAAGTGAAAAGAAAACACCACTAATTGAAATTTATTAAGATAGCAACTTGCCACTACAAAAATCCTGAAAATGCAACTACCTGGCCACCATGCTGTTCTTTGACTTTGGTGCTGTCTGCATTTCCAAATGTTTTGCACTACTGACTCAGAAGAAGAAAAATACAGATCAGGAAGAGCAATAGGGAAAGGTCAGGAAGAGCAACCTCCAGGTAACGCTAACAGCATTTTTTTTTTTTTTTACTGTAAGGACACCATGCTCGTGATTAGTAGAAATACTTAAAATGACACACAGCGGACTATGGGGTTGATTTACTAAACTTGAGTGCAAAATCAAGCGCAGTTCTGCACAGAAACCAATCATGTTGCATTTTTTTTTTGGTCAAAGCTTAAAGAGTTTGTAACTCTACATCGGGATTTTCTACCATCCCCTATCTTTTAAGCTTCCATCCTGTGTTGTGTAATTGTTTATTAGAAACAAAGCCTCTAAATACCTTTTTAGGAAGTATCTTCAGTCCGGTCACATGACTTTCAGCCACTCTGATGCTCCGATCCAGGGCTACATTAGGAAGAGCTGAGCTCTCCCTCTGACGTCAGCCAGGAGTCACATGACCGCTGAGCTAGCATCTTAGCTCTTCCGCTGTAGCCCTGGATCAAAGTATTAGACCGGCCAAGAGTCACGTGACCAGCCTGAAGATACATCACCAAAAATGTATTTATAGGCTTTATTTCTAATAAACAATGACACAGCGCAGGATGGAAGCTTAAAAGAGAGGGGGTGGCAGCGTTTTTTTTAAACATTTTAGTATTTTATTAATGGCAGTGCGGTGGGGGGCAAAAACAGAGACACAGACTCCAAAGCTGACAGGCAGGAAGGGGAGAGCACAGAGGAGACACAGCGGGATGACGGCTTTGCTACTTCAGGCACTGGATGTTTTGACCATGTGCATTGCATTATGAAATCTGAAGACTACCAAAGAATTTTGGGGTGCAATGTAGGGCCCAGTGTCAGAAAATTAGGTCTCCGTCACTGGTCGTGGGACTTACAGCGGGACAATTACCCAAAGCACATGTCAAAAAGTACCCGGAAATGGTTGACGACCAAGCGCTGGAGAGTACTGAACTGGCCAGCAATGAGTCCAGAGCTAAACCCTATAGAGCACCTGTGGAGAGATCTCAAAACAGCAGTTGAAAAAAGGAACCCTTCCAATCTTAAAGACCTGGAGCAGTTGGCGAAAGAAGAGTGAACCAAAATTCCAGTAGAAAGGTGTAAGAATCTCAATGATGGTTACAGGAAACAGTTAAGTTCAGTTATTTATTTCAAGGGGCGTGCTACCAAATATTAAATTGAGGGTGTTTTTTTTGTTCAGTCCATTTTTGAAATTTTGCGTGGAATGTGTTAATTTGGCTTTTTGTTTCTCCACTTTTTTGTGTCATACCAATACAAAACAAAAGAAATAAACACAAAATGCCTAAACATTTGTAATTGGAACAATTTTCTGGGTGAAGTGATGCAATATCTGTCAGACGGTGACAATATTTTTGGCCATGACTGTATATATATATATATATATATATATATATACACACACACACACACACATATATATATATATATATATATATATATATATATAAAATAAATGAACAACGTCAGGTCAGTTTCTATGGCAACTGTTTTCAGTGTACAATTTATATTACACATGTCATATCATACATTCCAAGCTGGTAAAAATAGCTCTTTTTAAACAAGCTCAGTACAAGTACTATTACTTCATTTTTTTTTATATAATCTCACTCTTTTCTCTAACCATTTACCTGTAATCTCTCAGCTGTGTGCTTTTGAACATTGCATAGTAATCTGTTTTACTGAGAGCTTTATCTCTAAGCTACATTACAGTCAAATCTTTTAGACTAGGACACTTTACAATAATGTATTAAACATTTACTGTAAATTATCAAACACACCATTGCCAGAGGACCACTAACCCATTTCTCTCTAATGCATTGCCGACCCTTTGGCTTGAAATAAATTTGAAGATGTCTCAGTGGAATTAACATAACCTTCACTCTGCCACTGTATATGCATATTTATATGGCCAAAGCTTTTAATGGATGAAGGTCTAGGTTTTGTGCAGTACATATAAAAGAACAATTTATTTCCCTTTAATAAACTGTATGCAATAGTCTGCTAATAGGCAATTCTGTGATGAAATGGATTTCAGATTGATACGTGACAGAACCTAGTTAGCCTAAATTTGATCTCCGTTCAAATTTAGATATGATTAGGGCAGGATTGTGTGCAGTGATATTTGTAATGTAATAAACACTGTCCATGGCTTTACAAATTACAGAAAAAGATAAATCCTACACATATTATTTATGCTGGTCGCACACTGACCGTTTTTTTTTTTTTTTTGCAAATGCAAAAATCTAATTTCTGTTAAAAGCGTTTTGGATCATTGGACATCTACAGCTTGAGAAACAAAATTTTACCAACATGTGGGTTTATTTCCGGTGGTTTGGGTTTGCAAAATGCAAAACTGTTAAACCATTTACTCAATTAGTAAAAATTGGGCTATGAACAACATCCTGAGAAATCCCATGATGAGAGTTTATGTAAGCTGAGGTTTGTAATATACATATATACAGTGACAGAATCCCTTCGAGCAGAGGTCCTGTCTGAAGAAAAATACCCTACAGCTAGTCTGCTTCACTGTCCAGTGCTGAATTATATGCATAGGATAAACCTAGACAGTAGCTCTATCCATCCGCCATCGATATATGCTAATAGTGCTAGAGCAGGGGTGTCAAACTGGCGGCCCTCCAGCTGTTCCGAAACTACAAGTCCCATCATGCCTCTGCCTGTGGGAGTCATGCTTGTAACTGTTAGCCTTGCAATGCCTCATGGGACTTGTAGTTTTGCAACAGCTGGAGGGCCGCCTGTTTGACACCCCTGTGCTAGAGGGTTTCTTCACTGTGCTCAAAAATACATTGAAAGCAGGAGGGAGATCTAGAGAAGAATGGATCATGCACAATAAGATATATGATATGACTATCTTTGCCTGCAGACACTCCCCAACCACTCCAGACATCCCCTGTTTGACCTTTCATGTGGAAAACAAATCAATTGGCTTGATTGGATTTTGTCAGCCATTTGCTATTGCATTGCCCAAACCATACAAAGAAGATACTGCACTCAAATGGATCTCATCTTCTGTAATGTAATGTGTAGCACAGCAGAAAACTTTCGGAGACTCTGATTACACTGATTCATAGAGCAAGTGTATGTATAACCAATTTGCTAATTTAGTTTTGGATAGAGCAGGTAAGTGTTAAAACCCCAATCCATTAGTTATTTTGTCTCAAATTGAGTTTTCCCAGTGGCATAGCTCCCAACTGTCCCTGATTTTGAGGGACTGTCCCTGATTTGGAACAATTTCCCTCTGTCCCTCTTTCCTCCTCATTTGTGCCTCATTTTGGTCTGACCCCAGGGCTTTTTTGCTGCCAAAATGTGTGTGAACTTTTTTTTCTCTAATTGACACTGGCAGCTGCAAGTGGGACTATTTGTCATGGATGTGTACAATTCCTGTGGGAACTGCAGCCACTGGCTGCGGAGTAATCAGTCAGTCAGCCGCATCTTCCGATGCTCACTCTGTAGTTCCGGCTACATCATCCCTGTCAGCTAGATATCACTCCGCCGCCAGCTGTCAGAGAAGAAGCCTGTGAACTTCAGAGAGCATCGGAAAACTCCTGACTGCTCACTTTACAACTGGGGCTGCAGTCCTCAGAGGAGTTACTCACCATCCTATGCCCTGTGTGCCAGAAGACAGCTGCTTGCCGATCTCCTCTCTGATGCAGCAGAAAACTGTCTCTCTCCTCTGTTTCCTATCTGGCTGAGTCAGTCGGGGCTTTCAGTGCCTGTCACAGCTCAGTACAGGTGGGAGGAGCAGGAAGAGGAAGAGATCATCACACACAGAGTGCACCCACAATCTCTTTCTTCCTGTCCAGCACACAACACAGCTCTCCCTGGGGGTGACTGGAGATGTGAGAGGACAGATAGCAGCCTTTACATGTGAGTACTGACATCCTCTGCCTATACAATTCTGTGCTGTAAACATGCCATGTACTTTGCAGGACAGGGTTACTGAAAGAGAAAGTACAATTCTTGAAGAGGTTAGGAATTTCTGGGACTTCTGAGGTGTTACACAAATGTATTCCACATATGAATGAATGAATGAATGAATGAATGAAAACTTATATAGCGCGGCACATGCAAACTGAATCACCTCTGGGCGCTTGTTGTTCCTGTCTCCTTTGGTATCAAAAGAGATGAGTCTTGATCTTCCTCCTGAATGCTAGGTGGTTCTCCTCCAACCGAATGCTGGTTGGTAAAGCGTTCCATAGTCTGGGACCTTGGACCGCGAATCTTCTATCTCCTTACACATTATATCCTGTTATTTTTTTTTAATAACGCATAATGTGTATATGTAATACATCTATGGAGCACCTCAGAAGTCCCAGAAATTCCTAACCTATTAAAAAGCTTATCATAATAATAAAGCCCAACTCCAGGACAGTAAAAATGGCCAGCCTTGAAGTGTGTGAGGGGAGGGGGGGTGACCTCTTTTACTTAACCAATTCAAATTTCTCTTCCTTCACCCCAAAGCCGTGACATCATCACATACCATACAGGGACATTGACCCTGTATGGTATGATGGGGAGGCTGGAGTGTGACCACAGCCAGTAACTTAAGCTACATTCACACTGGTGCATCACGGGCGTTTGCCTTTACTGTCGGTTTTTCTGCGCTTTTTGGCCACTAGCGAAGTTTTTTTAACCCCCGCTAGCGAACGAAAAAAGGGTTAAAACCACTGCAGCAGCACTTTGCCAGCATTTCGGAGGCACTGCCCATTGATTTCAATGGACAGGGGCGCTTTAGGAGCGGTGAATACCTCAAAGATGTGGCTGGCAGGACTTTTTTGACCGTCCTGCCCTTGGACTTTCACACTGGAGTGAAAGGAGAGGCTCTTTCAGGGAGCTTTGCAGGCACTATTTTTATGGCTATAGCACCTCTAAAATGCCTCAGTGTGAAAGTAGCCTAAGTTATAGGAATATGAGAATGTATAAACTACAAGTTCAATCCAACACTGCAGCCAGCACACTGATCAGCACACATGTAGTTCATTCACACTGCCTACAGCTCTGCAATGATAACCATACAGAGGTACAGGCAACAGAACTGTAGGCAGTGTCTGCAGGAGCCTGACCTTTCACCCACATTTTGCTGATTGCGGGCGCAATACTTTGCAGTCTCCAGTTTTAAAAGAGAATAAATGCCCTAGCAAAAATCTACGCATAAATGGGTAGTTTTATGTAAATATATGTGAGTGTTTGTGTGTGTATATACAGTATATGTATGCGTGTGTGTATATATATATATATTATACATACGCATCTGTGTTTGAGTTTTGGGGTGCACACCCTAATGCAATAGCCTGCCTATGCATGCCTATGGTCTGATCTATATAGTTGTATATAAAATGCACTTTTTATCTATCAAAAAGTGTTTCCCAGTGCTAAACCTTTCATCCAATTCCTAAATTGCTGCATTTGTAACCTTTAAAAGACCAATATAAAGGAATAGTAGTGGTAAAAAAAAGATGTTGGGAGGTATGCAGTGGGGATGGAAATCTTTCTAAAAACTAAAAAAAGGTTTTGTCTATGCACATATTGTAAGACCCTACCTGACACCCTTGCATGAACATTAATGCATGTTTTTTTTTTGTGCATTTATAATCATTATATTATAGTAGTCCATGCAAAATTAATGGGACCTTAATAAACTTCACACATGCGAAATGCATCTGTACTATTTTGGGGGAAACTCAGTGTACCACATCTATGTGTGTTATAGTGTATTGTGGTAATGTATATTAAAGTGTGCGATATACGGCAAGTTACCACACAGAAAAAAATGTGAAACCATGTATATTGTGGTGTTTTCTACACCAATTAAGAGCAGTTCCATTTGGGTCCCATTTTCACATAAAATGTGGTTTAACAGCTGGAAAACAGACAATTACCAGCACCCTTGGACATACACAATGCATATAAGGGACACCTACCACTGGTGGTAATTTAAACTTGCCATTGTATGCCTGAGGCAAGCTAATGCACATGATATCTGTATATTCTCCCCCTCTTCCTCCTCAATAGGCTTTAAGATGAATGTTCAGTCAATCCAACCCTAAAAACCTTTTTTCAGTAAGCCAGGCCACACATTATGCAATTTTCTTTCCTTCAATCGCAGGTTTAATTCCCCGCATCAATACAATCAGTGTTGATGGGGGGGAATCCCTTCCGCCACGCTATAGTATTCTGACAGCGGGAGGTTTCCCAGTCATCAGTAAACAATGATCACTGTAGCAGCAATAGCCGCTGGCAGTGTTCGAACAAAACAACTCATCAGGCTGGTTGTACTGAAGTCGATTGATAGATTGATTTCAGTACAACCAGCCTGCCCATAAATTACATAGTTAATGAAAAAAGACATAAGTCCACCCAGTTCAACCAACAGAATAAAACACACACATTTAGATATTCCCTAGATCAACTTTACCTAGGCTATAACACTAATGATCTGGACAAAATCAGGGAATCTATTTAAACATTTTCACTGCTCCTACTGTCACAAAGCCTGTCTATATTTTCCTCTAGACGTAAAGAGTGCCCCTTTTTCTCTGTGATTACCTTAAAGTGAATAACTCAACACCAAGTTCACTATATGGATCACTTATGTATTTATATATGTATTTCATATGCCCCTTATCTCCTCTTCTCAAGAGGGAATAGATTCAGTTCCTCATAGCTGAGCCTCCTACCAGTTTGGTTGGCCTTTCTTTGCACTTTCTCCAGTTCCCCGATATCCTTTTTGGGAACTAGTGCCCAAAATTGAACTGTGTAGTCCAAATGAGGTCCTACTAATGATGTGTATAGGGGCAAAATTATCTCTCTCTCTCTCTCTCTTTCTCTGCAGTTCATGCCTCTTTTAATACAAGAAAAGACTTTGCTTGCTTGGCAAACCGCAGTTTGGCATTGTATGCTATTATTAAACCTATCTACCTGAACACCCAGATCCTACTCCACTATGGATTTCCCCAGTTTTTCTCCCCCTAGTATGTATGATGCATGCATATTCGTAGTCCCCAAGTGCTCAACTTTACATTTTCAACATTAAACCTCATTTGCCACTTAGTTGCCCAATTTAACAGTGCATTGAGGTTGGCTTGTAAGTTGGAGACATCCTGAAAGGACATTATTCCACTGCATAGCTTGGTGACATCTGCAAACATCCCAGAGCCTATATCATTTATAAATGTATTAAAACGCAAGGGTCCCGACACTGGATGTTAAGGGAACATCATTAACAACCTTAGTCCATTCAGAGTATGAATCATTAATCGCTACTCTCTGAATTTGGTCTTTTAGCCAGTTTTCTATACATTTACAAACACATTTTTCAAAGCCTGTAGATTTTAACTTACACATTAGCCGTGTGCGGGCAACTGTGTTAAATACTTTTGCAAAATCGCGTTGATCGAAATTTGGCAGATTCCTGCTTAAGACTCCATCTTCATACCTTACTGTCTCTGGCTAACTTAAAGTGATTCTAAAAGCTGAAGGTTGTTTACCTTAATGCATTCTCTGCTCTTAGGTATACTTTAATGTGAACTTGTGCTTCAAGCAGACAGGCTTTTGCCGGCCCCATTTTTATGTACATATGAAATTAACCACTTCAGCTCTGGAAGATTTACCCCCCTACAATATATATGTATATATATATATTTGTAATTTATGCTATAAAACACACCCAATAGAAAAAAAAAATAGGCCAATATGTTTTCTGCTACATTTTTTTGCAAAAAATCCCAATAAGCACTTTTTGGGGACCAGTGACACTAATATATTGAGCAGTGTTAAAAAAATATGCACTGTCACTGTACTAAAAACACTGGCTGGGAATGGGGTAAACATCAGGGGCAATCAAAGCGTTAAATGCATTCCTAGCCAGTGCTTGTGCACTGTGGGCAGTGCTTTTACTAAGGGAAGGCATTGATCTGTGTCCTTGCTTTGCAGGAACACAGGATCAGTGCTTTCCTTACTGACAGAACGGCGATCTGCTTGTGTACTGAACAATTGGAGGGTGTGATCACAGCTAGAGTGGGCTGCCACCGTTGTGTGTGTGCCTCAGACCCCGAAGTGTCAGATCACATAGTAGGTAAGTGATCTGTCGCAGAGCACCTGTCCTTCCACAGTATATTTATGGTGAGTGGTCTGCAAGAGGTAAAAGAATGGATATGAATTCCAGTCAGCAGCTCTAGACTGCTTTTTTATGTTCACCAGGGTAATATTAAAGCAGAGTTCTGTCCCCTGAGCATAAAATTAAAAGTTAGCAGCTACACATACTGTAGCTGTTGACTTTTAATATTAGGACACTTACCTGTCCTGAAATCCAGCAATGTTGGCACCCCAGCCAATGTTTCCTTCGGCTCTCGGGTACTGCCCCTGCCATTGCCTGTAAGGGAAACTGGCAGTGATGCTTTGCGGCTTCACAGCCAGTTCCCTACTGCGCATGAGCGAAACGGCCCAGCGACGGGGGAAAGAGGAGGGGGTAGAAACTTCTGAGTGATCTCGCCGCAGCACAATCTTTAAGAATTGGGGATGGGTACCAGTTAAAAACAGGGCTTAAACTTTTGGGTGGAACATGGCTTTAACTGTGTAAAAAAAAGCTTGTTCTTTATAGGACTTAGAGGTGCAAGCTCAGAATGCACACAGCTACATGAATCAGAAAATGAATCAGAAAAATGCCTTTTAACCCATTCCTTTTTTTTCCTCTCAGATTTCCATATACCTTTTCCACAAAGGTGTGTGAATCCTGTGTTTTGAGTGCACCACATATTCAATGCTTATAGTAAAAAGAAAAACATTGATACAAATAGTTAAGAAAAAAGAAACATTTACCTCCAAAACTGATCGATGTTTAAAATACAATTTATTAAAAACCTTTAAAACTGCCTTGTTATTAGAAATGAATCAACTCTCAGCACATAAGGTGACACAGTCCTCAAGCAAACAACCTCCTAATTGCAGGTTGACAGGATGCATTTTACCATACTTAATAAGTACCTGTTTACTCTGGTTAAATTTCATGTGAAAATATATATATATTTATTTTTTACAGAATTACTTTCTAACATGAAGGGAAGCTTGCTTGTTCTAAATAGAAAATAGAAAACTTGCCACTATGGCAACAGAGATAACATGTTATTTCATACAACAATTTCTAATTGCTGAAGAAGCTGAGAAGGTCTCCAGACCTAAACGCTATTGAGTGTCTTTGGGACATCCTCAAATGGAAGGTGGAGGAGCGCAAGGTCTCTAACATCCACCATCTCTGTGATGTCATCATGGAGGAGTGAAATAGGACTTCAGTGGCAACCTGTGAAGCTCTGGTGAACTCCATGCCCAAGAGGGTTAAGGCAGTGCTGAAAAATAAAATGGTGGCCACACAAAATATTGCCACTTTGACCAATTTGGACATTTTCACTTAGGGGTGTACTCACCTTTGTTGCCAGCAGTTTAGACATTAATGGCTGTGTGTTGAGTTATTTTGAGGGGACAGCAAATGTACACTGTTATACAAGCTGTACACTCACTACTTTACATTGAAGCAAAGTGGAATTTCTTTATTTCTTTAGTGCTGTCACATGAAAAAATATAATAACATATTTACAAGAATGTGAGGGGTGTACTCACTTTTGTGAGATAATGTAAATCCAACATTTCATATTCGTGATGTATCCTGTTCTCTTTTTATTGCTTCCTTTGTGTAAAATCCCTGATGTTCCTGCCAGTCCCTCTGCTTTACTATTAAAAACTGACCACACTAAGCAGGAGAACACACCATGGTCAGTTCTGTAGCTATGACTGTTTTCCTCCAATGTTCAGGCTTGTCCTGCCATGCCCCCCTGCATCAGCCATCTACTGGGAAGCTCATTGTACTGCTGTTTCTCCTTCTCCAGCTTTTATGCAGCAGAAAACAGAGGGAATGTGATCAGGTATTTATAATTTTCTTTTTATATCTATACACAATTTTAAACTGAAGGGGTTTTACAAGATGAAGGTTTAAAATGTTGGTAAAGGGATATGTGCACGTGGTGAAAGTATATTTTGAAGAATTAAAAACACGGAGGAAGAAAAATGATTGACACGTTTGGAAGGATTTATAGCACCACAAATACTATAACGCATGTTTACGAGAACATTTGGACACTTGAGACTTTTGTGCTTTTGTGTTAATAATTTAAAAACTTGACAGATGTTCCCTGCCCTTACCTAAAAGGAAAAATGGCTCTAGATACAATTAAAAATAAGTGTTGTAATCAAGTCTTACTTCTTGAGACTTTTTCAGGATTTAGAGGAGGGGAGCTCCAGTTTGAGGTCATTGAAGGCATGTAATACTGATTTTGAGTTTGAAGGTGACTTAACCTTTAAGATGTTGTGTTCCCAAAGGGTAACATAGCTTATGTATTTATCGAATCTTGCCTTAGGTATTGCTTCCAAAAGACAATGAAAATAATATGATTCACATTAGGTTCATGCTGGTTGCTTTGCATAGACCCTGCGTTATTATTACCTGCACACATCAGGCACATTTTATAGTGAGACTCCTGTAAAGTATTTAAAAATACTATTTAATTACAGTTTGTGCCTGAAGTTCCTTTTTATTATATTAAATATATTACTGCTAAAATCAATCACGTTTTGAAATGATTTTTCCATGTAAAATATATATCTTTGCACAGTTCAATCTTTTTCTTCATGTAGTATTTCCTCAGTACTCTACGATTATGCTGGTATAATATAAGGAAAAATAAAAATGCAGAAAGTAAATAGGTTGAATAAAATGTTATTTTTTTTCACCTTTTAGCTTTTTCCTAGAAGCATATGTGTAAAAACTTAAGAATCTTAGAACTAACAAATACGTTATACAATATGATACTAAGATTAGAAGCACTGTCCTTTTAGTCACCTGCTCATAAGTAATGAGACGCAACAGAGAAAAAATAAATGGTTAAACCTTCAACAAAAAAGATTGTCAATTTAATTAAATGCAATCTTTGTAGGACTGGAAGCTCAATGGACTTTAACCATTTTCTACTGGGACAATTTTTTTTTTTTTCTTCACACATGTTAAAATCTGCATTTTTTTTACTAGAGATCACTGTAGACAAAACATATATATTTTGTGAAAGCAGAGACCCTTTTTTATGTTGCATGATATTTGCACCGTTATTTGTCAAGCTCATATTTTTCAGAAAAATACACTAAAATGAATTATAATGCAAACAAACACAACATTTTACCCATTTGTTGGTAAAATATAAAGGATGCGGTTATGTCAAGTAAATACATACCACAAATTTCAAGTCTTAAAAATACTCATGCTGTTGGAATTGCAAAAAATTATGGTACCCAAAATTCTCTATAAGCGACATTTTAAAGTCAGAGTAAATTCCCATACATTACTTTTGCCTATAGGTAAGCCTAAAATACGGCTTACCTATAGGCACTGTAAATATCTCCTAAACATGCACTGTCCACCCAGTCGCTCTGAAGGAACGGCCACCAGCGGAGCGAAATCTCCCGCATGCGTCGAATGGATTCGACGCATGTGTGAAAGTATTTTACTTCCTGGTTTGGTGATGTGGCGGCGTCAATGTTACCGCGCTGTCTGTCTGCGGGGATCTTGGTTTGATCATGTGTACACACATCAAACCAAAACATCCAAGGAGACATGTCCGATGAAAACAGTTAGTCAGACCGTTTTCATCGGATATGTCTCCTCGTGTGTACGCGGCCTTAGTCCGCGTACACACGATCAGCCCATCTGATGAGAATGGTCTGAAGGACTGTTTTCATCGGTTAACCGATGAAGCTAACTGATGGCCTGATGTGCCTACACACCATCGGTTAAAAAAAACGATCGTGTCAGAACGCGGTGGTTTAAAACACAATGGCGTGCTGAAAAAAACGAAGTTCAATGCTTCCAAGCATGCGTCGACTTGATTCTGAGCATGCGTGGCTTTTTAACCGATGCTTTTGCATACTAATGATCGGTTTTGACCTATCGGTTAGGCGTCCATCAGTTACATTTTAAAGCAAGTTCTTTTTTTTTTAAACAAAGGATAACTGACCGATGGGGCCCACACATGATCGGTTTGGACCAATGAAACGGTTTTGACCAATTGTGTGTACGCTGCCTTACAGATACAACCGGCCCTTTGAGGGCAACCATTTTGCTGATGCGGCCCACAATGAAATTGAGTTTACACTATTTAACAACCAGCAATAGATACTTTTGTACACTTTTTACTAAATTCTGTATACTAGGGATTATACCTTACCTGTATATAGTTTACCTTAGTGATGTGTCAGGGAGTAAAATTGGGAGGGGGCAGGGGGCCTTGCTTTCCCTGGGTATCCTGGCCAGAATAAAGGCTGTGCTATTTGAAAAAAAATTGGGCCTGGAGGTAAAAGTCTACCTTCATCATAGTTTTATACACCGGACAAAGAGTGGGGAAGGGTTAGAACTCTTGTCAGATTTTTATTTTTGTGTTCCCCATTGTGAGATTTCCCCCTCACTTAATGCTCCAATTACATTATAGGAAATGAAAAGAAATTCTCCAAAGTGAGATCTTATCTTTGAAAGTTGTTACCAGACCACTTCTGCCTATTGGAAAAATTCCTCTGACAAATATCCGAAAGCTTAAATATGTCCACTTACTGTAGGACACAGAGACAGTAAAACTGCCAAAGAAGGTCTAAAAAAATAAAATAAAAATAATAATTAAATTAATAAAATTAAAAAAGTAATTAAAAAGTAAAAAAAAAGAAAAATAACAAGAAAATTATACAAAAATCAAAAAAAGTAAACAGGCTACAAATAAATAATAATAAAAAAGAAACAAAAATATTTGAACTAACTGTGCCACCCCTGCCCTCCGGTTGCCATTCTCTGTTGATTTGGGGGAGGGGGGGGGGTGTTCGGGGGGGCGGGGAGGGGTGCATTGCGGAACCTGGCCTTGGGGCGGCAGGGAGAGCAAATCCGGCCCTGACAGTACATATAAGAACATTGAGTTTTAAAATGAAACACTACACATTCCAAAGGATACCAAAAAACGGTGCTATCATTAATAATAACCTCTCCAGAAAACAAACAAAATAAACCAATTTAACCTATATCAAGGAATATAACACATTTTTTATAAAAATTTATTTTCTTATGCTGAGTAAATAAAGTTTTGAAAACATTTTCATTTAAATTTAAAGTAAAAATACATTTCAATTTTGGATATAGTTGTATAATTGGTGTTTGGCTATTAGCTATTGTTTTTCTTTCAGAAGATAATGGCATTTCCATGTCTATGCTATCGTATTTCTTGAACAGAATATATTTTGCTGATAAACAGTCCCAAAGGTCAGAATGTGTATCTAATTCTGCAAGGTGTTCAAGATTCCAAATGCGCCATCTGTACACTTGAAATAGAGATGCAGGTCTTTTGCCAGGGTGCATGCAGTTTTACCAATGCTGTCCATATTTGAGTTATTCATCAATTTACAGGCAGTTTCAAATATTTTCTTTGGTTCAATTAATCTCTATTAATTTGATTTGAATGAGTGTTTGTACCAGTATGTAAAGCCCAATGTTTACATGTGTTAACCTCAAATGTTGTTGATTTTTCAGATATACCAAAGAGTGTCTTTTCCGGATTTTTTAAAATATATGTTTTGTGCTTTTAATAATATACAGTATTTCCATACATTTTGACACATTGGGGGTTATTTTCGAAAGGCAAATCCACTTTGCACTACAAGTGCAAACTACAAGTGCACTTGAAATTGCACTGAAAGTGCACTTGGAAGTGCAGTCGCTGTAAATCTGAGAGGGACATGCAAGGAAAATAAAAAAAAAGCATTTTAGCTTGCACATGATTGGATGATAAAATCAGTAGAGCTTCCCCTCATTTCCGATCTACCCCTGAGATTTACAGCGACTACACTTCCAAGTGCACTTTCAGTGCAATTTCAATTGCACTTTGCACTTGTAGTGCAAAGTGGATTTGCCTTTTGTAAATAACCCCCATTGTGTTTTCCTTCATCACATTTCATATAACAATTGTATTCAACTATCCTAATACAACTATGTATGTACTGTAACTGTCTGATATGCAGTAACTAACTATCTGAATGCTAGGTATTTCAGAAATCAAAAACTTTAAAGTGACAATCCAGGTTACAAACACAAGCTTTCAATGAGCTAATAATGCTGTCCAGTAAAAAAACAACAACTGCTAAAATCTGAAAGGCCACTTATGGCCCTTACAGGCAATCAGAAAATCATTTGAAAAAATACCGCTTTCAAAGCAATGGAAAGATAATATGGTTGTTAGTACATGGCTTTTGAGCCGATCACAACAGTTCATCCAATATTATGCGATGGGACGAGCGCGATCTGGTATCGTACAAGAAAAATGTTCGTGCTTGTTCAATGGGGACATTTAATCAGTACACTTGTCATTCGAAAATACAATACAAATACACTACAACACATTACATCACTTCCAAATTTTTGTTCTGTCGTACGAGAATTTTCATAAATTTAGTAAACTCATCATTCTCGATATGAGATTAGCATCCAAAAACAAAACGGACAATCATTCCTGCCATAATCTCATTGTGTGTACCAGGTTTAAATCTACCTTAATTTACTTAATTCTGTGTAATCCAATATAAGCACTCACAGCTTCATAAATGATCATTAGGTAGGCAGAAAGAATTTACTTCCTGAAGTTTGTTCGTGTAACTTTCTCTTTCTCTATGCTACCTGCATGTGAACTGCTTCTCTCCCCACACAAGATGATTGGAGGATCACCAAATTTCAAACAATATCTGGATGGAAAACTGAACCAGTCAGCAGGTAAGCTGCACTCACTGAATCTTTATCAAGGATCCCATGTCATTCTGTGTTTCTTTTGATTTCCTCCCAGGGCTTTTTTTCAGGTGAAACTTGGTGGAACTCAGTTCCACCACCTCTGGCTCAGACCCTTTGGTGCCTGCTCACCACAATCACTTGTAAACACAGAAGTCTGGTTTCTGTGTTTACAAGTGACAGCTCAACACTCTGTGTGCATCCCTCCTGAACTCCGCACTCTGTATTTAATGCAATACTGGTTTTTAATGCCCCTCCTACTGTTTGTGAGGTGTGTGTGGGGACAGAGGTTTTGGGGGGTTCGTTTTGGGTTTTGGGAACTCAAGCGAGTTCCAGCACCTATTGTTTGAGAAAAAAAGCCCTGATTCTTCCACAACCGTTAAGAGAACCAGAAGTAATCATGGAGGATAGGGCTTGCAGTAGAGAAGGATGTTGTGCAGCTATTATTGATACCAATATTGTTAAGTTTAAACTTGTATTTTGTTACAAAAAAAGTTAATATTTCAGAATCAGCAACCAATCATCTGCAACTGACAGTGGAGCACAATTACGAATACATTTGCCACATTTTGTGACACCTATACCAACATACAGTATAACCATCCAGGAGCTCAAACTTGAGACAATGCTGCAACAAACTTACAATCTGTGCCATGTTGGAGCTGACTCTGTTATCCCAGTGCTATATGCTACTAACTGACCGTAGCAAGGTCCATCTGTGAAAATTATCTCCTTACGTTTTACTGTAAAATCAATTGGGTGTTCAGAAAGTATGTATTTATTTTGTTTTATCAATAAACGCTCAACAATCATTCTACATCCAGTTTTATCTTTTCCTTAGGATAGCCAGACAAACAAATACATTTGTTTAGATCTTTATGCCAGGTTTACTAAATACTTAATAGTCATAATTATTACCTGATGAAGAAGTCTCTTCCATCTCGGTTTGTCGCCATCTCCCATCCATAAGGTGGTCCCTGTGGCAAACTCCAGGTCCCAGAAGGTGGAGGCCACCCAGAAGATTTTGATCTATGACTGTAAAGAGGCAAATAATTATGGTCATACATTCCGTTCACATGTATATTGTTTAAGTATCTGTTGTCCAAGTAACACATCTGGCAAGCTAACAGATAATTTAATAGTAGAAATGTGCTAGTTTAAAAGCAATACAGCAGTAGTTCTAAATTCAACGTTTTTTTTTTTTTTACCATAATGCATTCATTCAAGGACATCTACAGTATGTATGGAGTTTGAACATTCTGTATGCATTTATGTTGAGGTATGAACCAATATGAACACATTCATTTTCTATGCTATAAAATAAGTGATATAAATAAAGCAAACACAAGCTGATAGATATAAACACAGAATAAAATGTAATAAAACCATTACATTCCCATCACTCATTTTTTTTTTTAAATGTATACAATATGTATTTTTCACTTTTAGTGTTTCCATTAAAATGAGACACTTACCACTTTAAAAATAGATGGTGGTTCCTAAAAAGGAAACTGGTTGATGATGGCTCTGACTAAGGAAGACAATAAGTGACCAGTAAAGAATATTTAACCCTTTTAGCAGATTCTTTAGCAAACTTCGGGAAAGCAATGGGTACCACGAACCAAACAACATCTGCCAGATACTAGGTTTTGTTTATAGCGCAAAAAATAAAAATGGCAGAGTTGATCAAATACCACCAAAAGAAAGCTCTATTTGTGGGAAAAAAATGCAAAAAATATAATTTGGGTACAGTGTTGTATGACCGTGCAATTGTCTTTCAAAATGCGTCAGCGCTGAAAGCTGAAAATTGGTTGGGCAGGAAGGGGGTTTAAGTAAGGAAGTCGTTAATGCAGCAAAGTCCATCACTCTTTGCAGAGTGCACTTGTGAATACCAGGCAGTTCCTTCGACTCTTGTGTCTTGGCAACTCTGGCACCACATTTTCAAAACAAAGCAGTCCTGAATGTGGAGAAAGAAGAATTAGCGCATCTTTAAAAAATAAATAAAAAGAGTGCTTCTCCATCTTTGAATTTTTAGGGGGTCAGTTTTTGGCACAGGAATGAAAACGGCAGGTTAGCTCCAATGTAACAAAAGCCCAGAGACAGTGTGAAGCCAACCTTCATTGATAACTTCTGCTGTGCATGTTTTGTAATCAGTGTGTGATTAATTTTAATAAAAGTGAGTTTCTCAGTCACAAATCCTTCCACTGCATTGAAGGCACTCTCTAGCTTGACACCTGCAGCAGGGCCAGCCATTCCTTTTAGCACATGTTGAGCCATCTTCAACCAGTTGTACACCCATAGCACCCAATAGTCAATTTAATTTCCTTTACAGTCTTGCAGACCTTGCCTATGTTTGCTTAAACAGGGCAGAGATGATCTTACAAGATAAAAAAAACAGTCAAATAACATTTTCTGTAAGCAGTTGAAGGTTCAAGCGACTTTGCCAAAGATAAATCCAGGTGCTGAATTAGTTAGTGTTTTTTTATCCACTTCAGCAACTGGTGGGAAGGAAACCTGGCTTGGAAAAGTTGTTACTGGTGGGTGTTGGCAAATGCTGCTTTGAGTTCCAAGGCTTCACTCTGGGGAAAGGTAGCCAGCCATAGGATTTTATGCTTACTTTTTTTCTCCTGCCTGCTCTTCCCTTCTTGTCCCTGGAGAATGACTCGAATGGCTTACAGGAAAAGGTCAGCGAGGATTGAAGAGTGATTAAAAATTAGTCTCCCACTAAATGTGGCAACCCCACAAAAGCCAGTTGGGTCCCCCTGCAGAATCCTGCCCCGCTGCCAATATTTTTACACTATTTGTATTTCTATCCCTGCCCAAATCAATTAAACACAGGCAGGGACCACAATGCAAATAGGGCCTTGCATGGACAAATTAAAATGTAAATAAAATATATTTAAAGAATTGCAAATATGTAAAGAAAATGTTTATAGAAATATGTTAGCGGCTGGTAATATGTCATCTTGAAGATGCCCAAGCCAATAACGTTCTACTAAATAGGGAAGACATTGCAGCCAATGTTTTCTTGTGTTTTCATCAAATATGATACGTTTCACTTTTCATTTACCCCAGCGAACTTGCTACAGCGGTTACATTTCTCCAGAAAACAAAACACATTTTTTCAGTTCTAGTTTTCTAAAAAGTTTAAATTGACATCCCTGCCCATGTTTTTTTGCCCTGTGCAGGGACGACCCTACAAGGGAAAATAAGAGGTTAAAATAATGAAAATATGGAGAGTGGTACAAAAGTTAATGTGGGACCCCAAGAACTTTCAGCTAAATATGGGAGGAGTTGCAGTGTAGTTGCAGTGAATGTTTTTTTTATGAGTGAACCATGAGTCTATTAGGCTACAAATTATTTTCCATATCACTCAGTCTAATTTTATTGAGTCAGGGGGTGTTTTAGGGCCACCTATGATTCAAATATGCTCATATACCAGCATTAAAGGTTATCTACGGATTTTGTTTGTACCTTAAACATGGTGGACTTGTCACAGAAATCTTATGGGCTGTGCACTATTTTCTCTTTTTTGGTATAGACACCTCCAGGGCTTTACTGCATAGTATGGTTCAAGTAAAACATGCAGTATGTACAAAAACCAATGCCAACTGAACTGTAATTGCTGTCTACAGGCTGAATCACCTCTTTGCTCTTTGCACAATGCATTAAGTGAATTCCATTATCTACTCAAACTGTCTACTCTTCATTCTTATGAATTACACATCTATGCCTCCTAGTTAAGTGAATTTTATTTCTCAAGTGACTTCCTGGACCGGCAACATAAAGTGAACAATTTGCCAATAGGACTCATTGTCCTAAAGTGGGTCACTGCTATTCCCTTTTTTTTCTCAAGCTAGTGATTTATATTATATTGATGTCTTGCTACAGCATATGGCATGTTAAACTCCACTGAGTAACAAATTCTTTCTTTTGGCTGGTGTTCAGGAAGAGAGTTTTGCTTTTGAAGCTTATGATGTACTTTAAAGCCTTTGGCATATTGGCTGAAATGTCCACAGATTTAGTGAAATAGTACCAAAAAGATGTGCACAGTTAACAATGCTTACAGTGTTCTCCCAGATGTCTTCTTTATTACTGTTGTTGGCAGTTTAGCCAGTTAATTTATTGAACACATCAACCAATTAAGGAAGTCAGTAACTATATGCAGTAGATAGAATATGCTCATTTTAGTTGTCTTTAATGGCTTTTAAAAATGGGGGAAAGGTTGGGACTTTAAATGAGACACTTGTATTGTGCCTCCATCCCGGGTTCAATAATAAAAAATCAAATCTTTAATGGCTTTTGGATACAGAATGATGGGCTATGTCAAAGAGAAAAAATTCAGAGGAGTTAGCTTTTTGTGCTTTCAAACTCCTTTTATGATTTTATTTATGGCAAAAAAGTTTTTTGAGTATACCTTTTTTTTCATGCTTTTAATACTTAAGGCTATCTCCATCTTTCTTACCATGTTACATATTGCAACGATAATTAGGGTGTAACATGGAGTCAAAGTAAGCAAGGTTTGGCTAGAGTTAGGCTTTAAAATATATTCAGCCTTATCATTTTGAAATGCCATTTTAGTAGATCTTACATTAAATTAGATGTCACTACTGAAGACTTATATACAGTAGAAGACAGCATGCCTGAAGCATGGCCAAAATGTTTTTTTTTTTAACATTGTATGCAATATTGTTTTGTTTTTTGACACAGAAAGGAACCACCTATTTATCAGCAACAGTGCATTGATCTTTACTGGACAGTCAGGAGAGGAAATGAAGATGTGCGCTTATGCGTTAAGCTAGAATGCATGATACAGTGACATTTTCGATTATCAGTGTGCATGCTGGTGCTGAGACTTGGCTCTCCATCATGAGCACTTAATCAAATATTACAATACACAAACAAAAAATACCTAGCAATAAATACAATATTCAATCTAAAATATTTTCATTTATAGATTAGCAATTTAAGGTATATTACCTAGGTTGATTATAAAAGAACTTATATGATATCCTATAGCAATATGCTCTAGCAAGGACTGGGCACTTAGGGCTATCCTAAGACAATAAAAACTTCCAGAGCCAGAAGAAATCAATATTGCTAGGAGAGAACTTTTTAATTGTTGGAAATTCTCCTTAAGACCTGAATAATTCATACCTTTTATTAATTAGAAGAGAAAGGTATTAACCCCCCTGGTGGTATTCCCGAGTCTGACTCGGGGTTACATTTTTGTGCTACGATCGGTAACCCAGAGTCAGACTCGGGCTCGCCTCGCAGCATCCACAGGCAAGGTTTACTTACCTTGTTCCTGGATCCAGCGATGCATCAGCGCTGTGTGAGCGAGCGGGTGCTCGCTCGATTCACACAGTGCCTCTGCGTGCCGTTGATCTCCATTCTCTGCGACGTTACGACGCTCCAAATTCAAAAACGTGGCGCATGGTGGCGCATGTGAAAATGTGTAATTACTGGCACTGCTGTGTGTCTGCTAAAAGGCAGCCTGTTTCTGTGCATGTTGGAAAAGCATGCAATTTTTCATGTTTTCGACATGCATTGACGTAATCCTACCCTTACTACTTAGCTGCCGCTACTGCCCCCTTTTACAGTGACTATAGGCATATCAGTGTTGCATGATGACATCAATAAAAGAGACATCATTCACCCTAGATCATTCCTGAGTCACAGGAAGGACTCTGAAGCACAGGCAAAGCTCTGCTATATGCTTGCGTGGAATAAATGATCTGACACACCCCCTCCCCTTGCATTCTTATTCAGCCCGTGTGTATGTCGGTCTGTCGCTTCTGTTAAACATGCAAGATGGAAAAACTGTTTTCTGCCAATGGCAGTTTGATTTTAGCTGTTCGATTTTTCCGTGCAACCTGCTGCTTTGCAGGAAAAAAAAAATTCCCGATGTGATTCCTCTCCAGCCTGACTTGCAAACACGTTCATCCAAAAAAAGTCCAACCAAAGCCCGGTGACATACAACACGTATAACGGGACTATAAAGGGCAAGTTCCTTTTAAATGGCGCCACCCTTTGGGCTGCTTTTTAGCTGCATACTCGATTCTGAGTGAAACGGTCACCACCGTTTACGATCCTCCATCAACCCAAGACAAGACAGCTTAGCCGACACTCTGATGATCCTGCATACACGATCCATTTCCCCAAAATCTAGACACGCAGCTCTGTACTTGTTCCAAAATGAATGAACGCTTTAATGGTATCTTAGCTTGCTTATATATCCAGTACGGCATGTTAAAGTTAATCACAGGAACAATGAAATCTCCACCCCCCTCATCACACACTGGGGGCTTCCATACAGATTTTAGAGAGACACTTTGGCACCTGTCTATAATTATGATCTAATTACTACCCCTGAGAAGTCACATTCGTTTATCAATAGAATTCAAACAAAACACTATCACACAATGAGTTCCCTTAAATCCACATCTTTAGATAGACGGGCATCAATAGGCTTTAAACCGTGTTATCACTTATCACAAAATGTCTAGGAGTAGATGCAATTAACACCTCTCAAAAGCATGTGTCCCCACATTGAATAAGCCAACAACGTGTAATATCTCAAGACATCCTGCAATATGAACTATCAGTAATGTCCCATCCCATGTAATACATGAATTATGATTTATTAGCCACCCTATGCCCAAAAGGGCACAGGGTGAACTTAGACCCAAGAGTTATTAGCGACGCTGACACAGGAGTACCTCTCATCCTTCCAAAGTCTCTGGTTGTCACGGGTCAATCCGTTACACTGAGCATGCACATTTTTTTCCCCTCGGAAAAGCATACACACAATGCGGTCTCAACAGCTGGTTTCAACTTTTTTGCGGACAGTTTTTTTCGTCGAGAAAACTGCTAGGGAGCATACACATGAACGGTTTTCTCAACCAATATAAAAAATGGCAGTGTTCTCGTCGTGAAAACTGGTTGTGTGTACGAGGCATTAGTGTGTACCAGGCTTTAGTGTGTCTCTGGCAAGCCCATGGATCTTGAGATTACATTAGTGCCAGGCCTATTAGTTATGATTCTCCTTGCTTGCTGTGTGGTCAAACAGTAGTGGGAATGGGGGGGGGGTAGCTAGTTCAGCTTGGAAAAAATGCAGAAAAATGGGGCAAGTAGACCTAAAAACAAGACATTTTTTGATTTTTTTCTCTTCTACTGTTGTGAACAATAATTCCAAATTTGCCATTTCTTTCACTTTCACTCAGACAAAAATACAAATCTAACCTCTCTCAAATCTTTTCGCTGTATTCAAAACTAAAAAAAGAAACACAAAACTTTAGTCATACTTAAGGGGGTTGTAAAGGATTTTTTCCCCCTAAATAGCTTCCTTTACCTTAGTGCAGTCCTCCGTCACTTACCTCATCCTTCGATTTTGCTTTTAAATGTCCTTATTTCCTCTGAGAAATCCTCACTTCTTGTTCTTTTGTCTGTAACTCAACACCGTAATGCAAGGCTTTCTCGCTGGTGTGGAGAAAGCCTCTTGAGGGGGAGGGGGTGATCAGGCAATTCAGGACACTCTCTACTTTACAGATAGTGAAAGGAGCTGTGTGTTAGTGGGCGTCCTGACACTACTGCTCGCCCCCTCCCCCTTTTAAGAGGCTTTCTCCACACCAGGAAGCAAGCCTTGCATTACTATGTGTAGTTACAGACAGAAAAACAGGAAGTGAGGATTTCTCAGAAGAAATAAGGACATTTAAAAGCAAAATCGAGGGATGAGGTAAGTGAAGGAGGACTGCACTAAGGTAAAGGAAGCTATTTAGGGAAAACATTTTTTTTTCCTTTACAACCCCTTTAAAGAGCACACGATTAAGACACAGTGGCTGGTACCAACCCTACTGAGGACAAGCAGATCATCCTTAATTGGGAGACATCTGCCCATCTTTTGTGGCAAGTTTAAACTAAGATTTATACCAACTGTGAACAATGTTATGATAACTTAAATTGCTGCAAAGCTCTTTGTATCATTTATTACATGTTTCCAATAATTTCTGTGGATTTCTGCAAACAGAACCCTTATATCTAATAGCATGCTTCCACATCAACACTCTATTACTGCACTACTCATATATATCCCTAAGCTATGTAGTATAGCAATCTCTCAAACTCTGTGATCTGATTCTGCTTTGAACTATGTAAAATGTCAAAGCTTAGGGGCGGATGATCCAAACGTATATTCAGCTGAAAGGGTCAGAGTAATGTGCAGCAAAGACAAAGCTCACAGGACCCTCTATAGCACGTATACAGTAGTTTCCTGCTATCAAAATACAAGAAAAATAAATTAATCTGTTAATTGGTTCACCTAAAAACACAGTCTAGTGCTTACAGGACACATGGATCTTCCACAATTGTGTATGACAAGGCACATAAGGGGCATGCCAACCCCTATTGGACTAATTAGAAGAATAACTTTGCCAAGTACATATATTTATTATGACCACTAAAATTGTATAAAAATAATGTTTGGCTATAAAAATTGCAGTCAATGATTATTTGTTTCAGTTGGAAAACATCATAAGTGCTATTGGTGTTTAACTATATCTTAAAGTAATTAATTGTATCAGGAAATGTGAGAGTAGTTTTTATGCTGACACTCTCCCTTTAATATATTTTCTGAAAAATGTATAGTGCAAATGGTTTAATGATCTCCCATTCCTCAGCATAAGAGAGACTGAATAGCTTATACACCCACACATCTTTCCTACATGTAGATGTTGCTATCCTGCTGCCCTGTATAATAAGATCTGTCAAATGTTGAAGTTAAAACCATACTCACCTCTACTGTTCTCTGAGGCTGAGCATTGTGCTGAAGAGTGCAGTGCCTTCAGTACAAAGAAATAAGTGTATTTAACAGGGTAAAGTATATGTGTTAGAAGTTTATACCAAAAACTTCACAAGGAATATGGAATTAAATATATACCTGGATCTAGGGTTCAAGTTATCTAGAAGCGGTGTCGTCTTACTGTGGACATATTGCTGTTTTTTAAAGAAACTTTTGAAACCTTTATAACCACTTGACCTCCAGAAGATTTACCCTCCTTCTAACCAGGCCATTTTTTGTGATACGGCACTGCATTACTGACAATTGCACAACACTGTTCCCAACACTCGCACAACACTGTACCCAAATAAAATGCATGTCCTTTTTTCCCCACAAATTGTTTTCTTTTGGTGGTATTTGATAGCTTGAACACGTGAACACCGTTAAAGTCTATGGGACACAAACATGAAAAATCAAAAGTGCTCATTTTAAAGGTTAATATGCAAGTTATTGTCATAAAACATGTTTGGGGACCTAGGTCCTGCCCCAGTGGACATGTATCAATGCCTATCAGCACCTATCCGTGCCACCTATCAGTGATCAATGCCTATCAGTGCCACCTATCACTGCCCATCAGTCCCGCCTATCAGTGCTCATCAATGCCTCATAGCATTGCCCATCAGTGCATCCTATGAGCGCTGCCTATCAGTGCTCATTAATGCTGCCTATCAATCATGCCTATCAGTGGCACCTATTATTGCTCATCAATGCTGCCTATCAGTGCCCATCAGTGCCACCTACCAGTGCTCATCAATGCTGCCTAGCAGTGCCCATCAGTGCCACCTATCAGTGCTTATCAATGCTGCCTATTAGTGCTCATCAATGCCCATCAGTGTTGCACCGCCTATCTGTGCCACAGACCATTGATCATCAAAGCCATCTATCAGTGCTGCGTATCAGTGCCCATCAGTGTAACCTATCAGTGCTCATCAATGCTGCCTATCAGTAGACATGTGCAGACTGGAATATTTTGTTTTGTTTTTTCGTTTGGAAAATAAATTTATTTAGTTACTCCCAAAAATTGTTTTGATTTATTTCGTTTTTCGTTGGGGAATAGCTTTCGTTCGAAAATCAAATAATACTTGGTTTCTGTCGAATGGTCAAAAGAATATTCAACGGAATGTCGAATCTTTACGTCGAATCGTACATTTCGTTCGAATATTCCGCCTACAAGAATTCTAATGTTGTATGACTAGTAATAATGTCGAATCTATTTTCTCATAAATCGAAATCTAATCTCTGTAATGTCGAATCTATTATTTCTATAGTGTCGAATCTTTTCTCTATAATGTCGAATCTTTTCCCTATAATGTCGAATCTTTTCCCTATAATGTCAAATCTCTTTATATCGAATTTTTACCGCAACGAAAACGAAAATAAAGCATTTTTTATGTCGGATCTTTCAGTTTTCGTTTCTTGCGCTTTCGTTATCGTTTGTTAAAACGATAACGAAAAAAAATGATTTTCGGACGAAAATGCATTCTAACGAAAACTAATGCACATGTCTACTTATCAGTACTGCGTATCAGTGCCCGTCAATGCCTCCTATCAGCACTGCCTATCAATGCAGCCGATCAGTGCTCATGAATGCTGCCTGCCCCGTCAGCACTGCTTTGAGGGGACAGCGTCTCTCACACAGCTCAGAGCCGACAGTTCTCCCTGTTCCCCCCTCCCTCCTCTCTTGCACGGGATGATGTAGCCGATCTGCTCATTCTCCCCCTCCCATATGTGTACTGCGTGAGTTGTGAGCTTGTTAGCTTTACAGATGACTTCCCGTAAAGCACACACAGGAAGGGGAGGGAGGAGAAGGAGCAGATCGGCTGTGTCATCCCGTGCAAGAGAGGAAGGAGGGAGAATGAAGGGAGCAGGGAGAACTTTTGACTCTGAGCTGTATGAGAGATACGCTCTCTGCTCACAGCAATGGGACAAGCAACCATGCTGGGCCCCCCCGACAGTGGTGGAATGCCAGGGCCCGGTCGCAAGTGCGACTGTTGCAGTACTTCCGCCACTGATGTAATTGATCCATATAGGAACAACATATTCAATATGCAACACTCACAAAAGGCGTCAACAGATTGTCAGCAGAGCATCTACACATTTCTCTCTCCCTTTATATTGTAAGCGTTCTAGAGGCAACATTGATAGGAACTTTTCTTAACGATTTACAGCTAAATCTTTCTTCCAGCAGAAAACAAAAAACAGACTGCCATACTTAAAGTCGCTCCATCTGCACTCTGCAATCACAGGCTGTGATAGACAATTGCAGCCCTAGGAGAAAATCTATTTTGGTAATGTCCAACAACTACTCATTCTGATTAGTAAAAAGGCAGCCTTCTAACTGTGTCAATGTGAGAGGTAAGCAAAAATGCTTGCTTAAAGTTCATGACACCTGCTCATGGTTCATTTATGTATTCCTAATGTTATACTCTGGCACATAACCAGCTTGGGGAACAGATATCTTGTATGGATTACCCCAAATTGCTCAAGGCTCAAAAAATATTTTACACTATGGGGAAAATATAGAAAAATCCTTTATTATATAAATAAAAAATATATATAAATGAAAAATGATTAACATAAAAATATAGAAAAAGTATTTATTATATAGCTATATTTTTTTTTTATAATATCACATAAATATAATAAAATACATTAAATACACATAAACCATCCTACCTACTACTATTGGGATCAGATTTTTACCTCTGGGTATTTATGTGCCTTAAATATACAAAGAAGGCAAATGGACTTTAAATTGTAGAACAGGATAAACTTCTCACCAATTAAATATATACATGCTATGTTTTAATAATACAAAAGGCTTATTAATGACATAGATATATTTAGACCAAAAAAACAGTAAGCCTGGTAGAAAGCACTTTTGTAAGACCACTAAGAGCATTGCATTATAACAAATATGCCCTTTCACAAATAGAAATGTGGTTATTGCATTTTGTAAATTAAATGCAGTCGTTTAAAAAATTTAAAAAACAACCCAAAAAAATAAAACATTTTAACTTTTAACAAAAAAACAAATGCAGCCATCACATCTAAAGACTGGTAAGCTTCAATATATCACAGTTTTGTTTTTGGATTTAGATATGCTTAAATATGGAACATTATAATGCATAAATACATAAATAATTGTGCCATTATGATTAGAAGTAAATTTGTTCAGACCTGGGTTTAACTAAATCTAAAAAAATGATTTACCGTAAGTAAATTGGATTTACAGCGAGGGAAAAAAGTATTTGGTCCCCTGCTAATTTTGTATGTTTGCCCACTGAAATAGAAATGATCAGTCTATATTTTAATGGTAGGTTTATTTTAACAGTGAGAGACAGAATAACAACAACAACATCCAGAAAAACACATTTCAAAAATATTTTTTTAAGTTTATTTGAATTTTAATGAGTGAAATAAGTATTTGACCCCTTTGCAAAACATGACTTAGTACTTGGTGGCAAAACCCTTGTTGGCACTCACAGAGGTCACATGTTTCTTGTAGTTGGCCACCAGAAATGACACACATCTCTGGAAGGAGTGTGTCCCAGTCTTCTTTGCAGATCCTCTCCAAGTTATTAAGGTTTTGAGGCTGACTTTGTAATATAATACCCATCCACGATCCATTTTTAATGCCTTGGCTGAGAAAAGAAGGTTCTCACCCAAGATTTACATTATAAGGCCCCGTCTATCATCCATTTTAACAATTGTCCAGTCCTCTTAGCAGAAAAACTCCCCCAAAGCATAATGTTTCCACCTCCATGTTTGATGGTGGGGATGGTGTTCTTGGGGTCATAGGCAGCATTCCTCCTCGGTGTAGTGTGTTACCAATCGTTTTCTTGGTGACTATGATGTCAGCTGCCTTGAGATCATTGACACGATTCTCCCACGTAGTTCTGGGCTGATTTATCACCATTCTCATGATCATTGAAACTCCACGAGGTGAGATCATGCATGGAGACCCAGACCAATTCAGTTTTATTGTGTTTCTTCCATTTGCGAACAATCACACCAACTATTTTCACCCTCTCGCCAAGCTGCTTGGCAAAGGTCTTGTAGACCATCCCAGCCTTGTGTAGGTCTACAATCTTGTCCCTGACATCCTTGGACAGCTATTTGGTCTTGGCCATGGTGGAAACATTGGAATCTGATTGATTGCTTCTGTGGACAGGTGTCTTTTATACAGGTAACACGCTTAGATTAATCTCAGCTAATTAGCTGTTTAGAAGACATCTGGGATCCAGAAATCTTGCTGATAGATAGGGGATCAAATACTTATTTCACTCATTAAAATGCAAATCTATTTCTAACTTTTTTGAAATGCGTTTTTCTGGGTTTTTTGTTGTTATTCTGTCACATTATAGACTGATCATTTCTTTTTTTCAGTGGGCAAATGTACAAAATCAGTAGGGGATCAAATACCTTTTTCCCCCACTGTAGAAGTTTGATGTTGAAGAATGTATACTCATGCAACTTTCAATAGCCATGTAAATACAAAACCAAGTACAATCCTCTAATATTATAGATGGCTGCATGAAAAGACCTGAAAAGACCTCTAATGCCTTGTACACACGATCGGAATTTCCAATGAAAAAGGTCAGACGGAATTTTTTCATCGGATAGTCTGACCCTGTGTGGGCCCTATTGGACTTTTTCCCATCGGAGTTTAGAAATAGAACTTGTTTTACTTTTTTCCGATGGAAATTCCGATCGTCTTTGTGGTACTCCGACGGAGAAAAAAACAGGCATGTTCAGAATCGACACGTGCTCGGAAGCATTGAACTTCATTTTTCTCAGCTTGTCGTAGTTTCTTACGCCACCGCGTTTTGTACGGTCGGAATTTGGTTTGACATTGTGTATGCAAGAGAGCTTGAATGGAATTACGACGGAAAATTACATCGGATTTTATCCTATCGGAAATTCCGATTGTGTGTACAGGGCATAAGAAAGAAATATCCTAGTGAAATTGCAGTGGACTAAAATGAAACCATTAAAAATGCACCATATGAAATATGCCCCTATGCTACATATTTTGAAGTCATGTTAGCATTCATGGTCTTCTTTCAGGTGATATTTTTTTGTATGAATTCTTAACTTAAAAAGGTGCCTTCCTGTATATTGCTTTCAGCCTCCTCCAACTATCCAACTTTTTTTTTTTTTTTTGCTGCTGTGATCTGATGTTTATTCTCCATGGTCTCACTGTATGTAGGAACAAAGTCAACATCTCTTGCTTGCTCCTGAGATGGACCAAGGACAAAGTTCTATGAACTATGTGATTTGTAGTGTGCATAGAGCAGTGCAAATCACTGCAATTAAAGGGGTTGTAAACCCGTGTGTTTTTTCACCTTAACGCATCCTATGCATTAAGGTGAAAAAAACACCTGGCAGTGACTGGCCTTCGCACTCTTCCTCTTCCCATGGTTCTCGGCTCTTGATTGGATAGATTGATAACAGTGCAGCCATTGGCTCCCACAGTTGTCAATCAAATCCAATGACGTGGATGCTGGGGGCAGGGCTGAATAATAGATTAGGTGACTATGGACGCAGAATGATGGAATCGGGAGCACGCCTGCAGGGAAATGCATCCAAAGAATCTGGAGTGCGTTTTTGCCCTAAGAAATTATTTAATGGAAAATAGATTACAGGGCCATTAAAGTGGAGTTTCCATCCCAAAAAAGGAAAAGATTAAAAAAAAAAATTTTTTTTACTCATCTGAAAATGCCTGTTGCTATGCGGTCCCACAAAATCTGCCTTTGAAATCACCTAGGATTCTGATATCATCTCCCTCTAATGTTCCTGGGAAATGTGTGTCATCATTTCCCAGGATGCAGTGCGCTGTCCAATTATCACTCCCCATCCAAGACTTCCAGGAAGTAAGTGCTTGTGGGCTTCACAATGCCCACAAGCAAAATGACAACGGTGTAGACATAGTATTATAAACTATCTTTTTTGAATAACTATGCGGAGCGGCGGCGAATTGTAAAATAGTAAGTGAGCGGATTTATATTATAAAAACGCATGATGAAAGGACATACATTTAAAAAATACTAATTGTGGTTGGAACTCCGCTTTAAGTGGAGAACATGTATGGATTATTTTTAGAGAATAAGGATATTGTATAATGTCACTTTGTTGATATGTGCTTTATATATCATTAAAGCAGAGCTCCAGGCTCCTTCAGAAAAAATTAAAAGTCAGCAGCTACAAATACTGTAGCTGCTGACTTTTAAAATTGGGACACTTACCTGTCCTAGAATCTGGCAGTGTCCTCACCTGAGGTTTCGAGTGATGCTGCTGAATGCTGCTGGAAAACCAGCAGTGATGCCTTGCTGCTTCACAGCCAGTTCCCTACTGCGCATGCTCGAAGCACGCTGTGCTCTGTGAATAGACTGCCTGCGGGGAAAGGAGAAGGGGGGAACTTTTTGGGTGGAGCTCTGTTTTAAAAACTTAAATTAAATAGAAAACAGCCATGCAGGTGTAAGAAAGTAGTGACAATACTAATTAAATAAAAATATATTTTGAGAGAGATGAGTGTTTTTTTTTTTCTAGAGATTGGTCATTCTGTTTGTAAATCAGGTAAATTGCATTTCTTTTTTTTGTTAGTCTGGACCTGATTAATATAGTTTTATGTTAACTGTAAAATGCTGTGAAAAAAACAGATGGATTATAAACCTCTAACAAGGCCAGTCAATGTCACCAACATTAAATATAAAGCTTGAGGATTTTTTTTTATATTTGAAGCTCTTCAGTATTGTTAGTGAGATCCTCAGATTTAGGACATGCTGCCAATGACTGCGTAACAATGGTCATTAGCATGCCTGATATACACAGCATCCATCAGCTGACAGGGCAGCTAGTGCCAGTCTGTCTATTGATTATAGATGGTGATTTGCTGAAACATGTGAAACCAGCACAGCAGGCACCTTTTACTACTTCCAATTGCAGCTTTATTTCTTCTGGCTTATATTTCTCTTGCTTAATTTGTTAGAATGTTATGGCTGGTCATAAATTTCAGGAAAAGCTAGGTATTATACATTCATAACATAGAACGGGAACCACCATGGCATTGCTTGTGTGGTTAAAGCTAAAGCAGCTTTAGCCTTCATGATTTTTAACTAACCAGCCTTTTATCTTTTAGGGTCTTGAAGGATACCTCTGTCAAGGTCAAGAAATGCCAATGCATTAGAATGTGCCCTGTTCTCTTTGCATTGCTTCCTTTGTGTGAAATACCTGGTTACCCTTCCAATCCCCCAGCTTTCCAATTTAAAATTGACCACGCCAGGGCATGGAAGCACATCTATCCAATAAGTATAAAGTATAAATGACCAGCGCTGTCTATACTTGTGTCTTTAAATTGGTGTAACGCTTAAAAAAAAATATATAACTGAAGCCCCGTACACACGGCAGAGAACCTCGACGGGCGGAACACATCGTTCCGCCCGTTGAGGTTCTCTGCCGGCCGTCAGATTCGGCGACCCGCCTGTCGGGAAAGGCGACCAGCCATTCATCCAGATGGGCCGTCGAGCAAATAGAGAACCTGCTCTCTATTTGCTTGACGGGTTTCCCGACGGGCGGGGCTCGCCGAGAGCGTACACATGGCTGAGGTTCTCTGCAGAATGCGGCTCCCAGCGAGGTTCTCGCTGGTTTCTGCCGAGAACCTCGGCCGTGTGTAAGGGGCTTGATTTTCTCCTACAACGTGAATCAATAAAGTGAACACATTCATTAATTATATTTTCTCATACAAAGTAAAAAATATATTATTTGATACAAAAATCCAACAATATTTGATCCGAGTTCTATATATCTGAGAAAAATTCTTTGAAGTGCTTATTCCATCCTAGTGTGATCAGCTTTCTACTTGGAGGAACACCATGCACTGCCTGCCTGCACGCAAGTGGTTAGACTTGTGCTGACACGCCCCCTGAATAGCTAATCACTGGGAAGTTCAGTGTGCTGCTGTTTCTCTGCCTCCAGCTGACATGCCCCCCATGCACAGCTTCTCAGAGTGTATTTCTGTCTCTAAATTTTACACTAGACTGTGTCTTTGCTTTGTTCAGGCAACTGCTGCCATACCCCCTCCCTCCCCCCATCATCACAAGGAGTCCCCCCACTTATTTCTTCAAGCCCTTTATGCAGCTGAGAACAGAAATCATTTAATCACTTTTAAAACGGAAATAAAAGGTATTTAGATTTTTTGTATGTATATAAAACACTTTTGCCACGCATTCCTATTTAGAAATGAATGGGTAAATGTACATATACTTTAAAGAGGAAGTAAAACCCTATTTTTTTTTCTGGAAAAAAAATAAAAAACCTTCAAGAGAAAGGCATAATGAGCTAGTATGCATAGCATACATTGTGTTATACTCATTACAATTCAGTGTATATTTCTATAACTTATTGTCTTAATTTTTACTCAGTTGAATTGAATACAATTTCGTCTTCATTTAATTTTGTTTCCAAAGTTCATGTGACTTGTTTAGGCACCGTTATAATCCCTCCAATAGAAACATTGTCATTTATAAAGTGTTAGCTGGGTGCTGGAGGAGAGGCAGTGGAGGTTCCTGTGTCCCCAAATGCACTGGGATAACAGAGGACTAGGAGAGAGAGAAGCTTCAAATGCAAATGCATCAACCAGCCAACAATACTGACAGTGGCAGGTAGAAATAGGGGCATTGAGCATTATTGCAAGTGGCAAAGCTTTTTATGTCAGCAAAGTGCCAGTGCCTGCCAGCAAGTTTTGGTGCATGCAAGTGACTGTGAGAATGTTTCCACGATCATCTTGAACTAGACCAAACCAAGCATACAAATCCATCTTGCAGACAATTCACAAAAATGCCCGCTATTGTACAACCTAAATACACATCAAAGCTTAAAAATCTCTCTACGTCACTTCCCCTTTAAGCATCTCTAATGAGAAAAACATAACATTCATGGGTATTTAACAAGCACTTTCCATGATTTTTCAACGCTTCAAAAACACAACAAAAACGCATCATAAACATGTCATAGATGATATAGAAAAGTTAATGAGCGATGCTTCATTCTTCACACACATGTGAACCAGCCCTTACAGTCTTCTAAAACAAATGGATACAGATGCAGGAAGCCTATTTAAGATGCTTATACTGTATATTTGATGTAATAGTTCTGTATGATAAATAAATTGAAGAACAATCAAATAACCTTGCTCTAGTTTACTATTAGAATAAAGAAACTTTTTTTATTTGATCTTTAGGCAGATACAGTATATAAAACTCCATTTACTGTATTGCAGTTGGGAATTCCTTTAAAACAATTCAATGTTTTTTTCCATACAAACAGCTTTGGTACCTGTATCTGACCTTTTATCAGCCTAGGAAAGAGAAAGTTAGCATGGACATTGAGACTCTTCTGCATGCACTTGTGCTGATTGGGAACACACAGATAGGAAGAGAGAGCAGAGTGAAAAGAGTAGATGATTTATATTTGTGTTGCTACTCTATTGTCTATTCAGCAGGCTGAGGGTGATGAGGATACCCCACTGCTTTTCCTAATTCTAACAGAGAAAGTGATGTCTTCCCCCAGGCTATGTTATGGTATAGGAATCACAAACATGGCTGGATAGAATTGTACTTCCTTCAGAAAATAAGATAGTCTGGTTATATAAATTTGTTTATAGAGTTCAGGTTTAAAAAAACAAGTTATGCCCCGTACACACGGGACGTTTTTTCCGACGGAATTCCGCTCAAGCTTGGCTTGCATACACACAGTCACACAAAAGTTCTCTGAACTTTCGACCGTCAAGAACCAAGTGACGTACAACACTACGACGAACCGTGAAAATGAAGTTCAATGCTTCCGAGCATGCATCGAATTTTTTTCGAGCATGCGTCGGAATTTTTAGCGTTGGAATTGCTACAGGCGATCGGATTTTCCGATAGGAAATTTTTCCGTCTGAAAATTTGAGAACCTGCTCTCAATCTTTTGCTGGTGGAAATTCCGACAGCAAAAGTCCGATGGAGCATACACACGGTCAAAATTTATGTTCAAAAGCTCACATCGGACTTTTGCTGTTGGAATTTCCGATCGTGTGTATGGGGCATTACTCTGCAACTGGGGATGAGCAAAATGAAGCATTTGCACTTTACTGAAATGTCTGGAAAAATTGGGTCATTTTAACTTTTTTTATTACTTTGGCAGAATGCAGGAAATTATTGGTGTTTTCTTTAAAAAGACTTGAATCCCTTAAGCAGGCCATAGATGGTGCAAATTCCGTTCCTGGAAAGAAATTTGCACAATTATCCCATCAACACAGATAGTGCTAAAAAGGGAATCCTACTGAGACATTTGGGTTGATTTACTAATACTGGAGAGTGCAAAATCTGGTGAAGATCTACATAGAAACCAATCAGGTCCAGGTTTTTTCGTCAAAGCTTAATTGAACAAGATGAAATAAGAAGCTGATTGGCTGACTGCACCAGCATTTGTACTCTCCAGTTTTAGCAAATCAACCCCATTGTATTCTACAACCGGGGGGTGATGGAAGCTGTCCACGCCGATAGAAGTCAGTCATTATTGCTAGTGGCTATAGCAGCTGCTATCGATAATTGCAAGTAAATCCGTCAGGCTGGTTGCACCCAAGTTGATTGATTAATCAACATGCTACATTCAGCTTGCCCATACATGGTTTGGATATCAGCTGATTCCTACTGAACTGCCTGAAATTCAAACCATCTATGGGTGGCCTTGGACCATTTTTTCCCTATAACACCCTTGGCTCACAGATTTTTTTTTTTTGTTATCGTAAAGTCTCATGCCGCGTACACACGATAATTTTTCGGCATTAAAATAAAACAAAATTTTTCAACATGTAGAAAAAACAATGTTTTTTTTGGGTTTTTTTACGACTTTTTTCCAACTTCATCATTAAAACGACGTTGCCCACACACGATGGTTTTTAAAAAATGCTTTTAAAGGGGAAGTTCCATTCGCCTTTGGGCTGCTTTAGCTGTTTCCGTGTTAGTAAAAGACGCTTTGCAGTGTGATGAATGTGATTACACCATTATGAACAGTAGTTTTACCAGAACGAGCGTTCCCGTCTCATAACTTGCTTCTGAGCATGCGTGGGTTTTTAATGTCGTTTTAGCCCACACACGATCATTTTTTACAACCCGAAAAACGACATTGTTTAAAACAACGTTAAAAAATGCAGCATGTTCGAAAAAAAAAATTGCCGTTTTTCAGAACCCATGATGTGAAGCCCACACACGATCATGTTAAATTACATTTTTTTAAATCGTCGTTTTTTTCATGCCGAAAATTTTTCGTGTGGTATTAGTCTTGTAACTTGTATCTTTTAGGCTTTGTAGCCTATCCTGACTTATTACATTGTTTTTCTTGGGACAGATAGGGATTTAATTTGATAACATATTTTGATACATATAATTTTTTTCTAGATTTGATAATTTGCCTGTAATTATTCCCAATGCAACATAAGTGTAATTTTTATCTGTCGCTCAAAGACACTCAGAGACTTTCAGAGACACTCAGGAATGGAGTGTTTCTGAGTGTTTCTGAGTGTCTCTAAGCATCTCCAAGCACCTCCGAGCATCTCTGAGCTGCTCCGAGTGTCTCTGAGCGTCACTGGCACCCCCGCGTCTCTGGCCATATGTGGTACTGCACACCCCAGCAACTTGAATCCTGCTCATCTTACGAGACAAGGCTCACAAAGCAAGTCAGGATTTTAAAAAAATTGCTTGTATTGCAAAATGCTCATAAACTGCATTACTCGCAATCCGAGGTTCCAATGTATTGTATATTGTAACTTTTTACACTTTTTTTACAATTATTATTTCTTACTTTAACGTTTGTGAAAGTATTTCGTTCTAGGTGAAGTGCAGTCACCCATAGTGACCAGCCAAAAATGTTACTAAAATCAGTCCAGTAAAAGATGATTCGATTCTACAGTACATCACTTTGCGATTTGCTGCTTGTACTGGTTTAAAGATTATTCATTCTTCATTAACATGAAGATGTTTAAATCAAGTTAAAATATTATGTAAAGTGCTAGTTACCCAATCAGCATTTAGATGTTTTGTGTTTTCGAACAAAGGAAACATTTTTTTTAATTGGCTTCTAAGGATTACTGCATAATTCTTCTTGCCTTGTTAAATGTTCCCTTATCAAAGATTGATCCTAGCATTCTTTTTATAACTATTCCAATTGAACAGTGCACAACTCAATGTTTTACTCTGCTTAACTTATTGGGTCATAGCCCATATGTACATTTCTGCACTTTTGGTTATGGGCCCAAAAATTCCCTGTTTTTTTTTTACACGTAAGTGAGTAAAGTAATATCAATAAATGAATACCTTAAAGGAGTTGTAAAGGTTTGTTTTTTTTATTTTCTAAATAGGTTCCTTTAACCACTTTAGCCCCAGACCAAAATGCAGCTAAAGGACCAGGCCCCTTTTTGCAAATTGGCACTGCGTCGTTTTAACTGACAATTGCGCAGTCGTGCGACGTGGCTCCCAAACAAAATTGGCGTCCTTTTTTTCCCACAAATAGAGATTTCTTTTGTTGGTATTTGATCACCTCTGCGGTTTTTATTTTTTGCGCTATAAACAAAAATAGAGTGACAATTTTGGAAAAAATGCAATGTTTTTTACTTTTTGCTATAATAAATATACCCCAAAAATATATATAAAAAAAAATGTTCCTCAGTTTAGGCCGATACATATTCTTCTACCTATTTTTGGTAAAAAAAATCGCAATAAGTGTTTATTGGTTGGTTTGCGCAAAATTTATAGCGTTTTTTTTTTTTACTACTAATGGCGGCGATTTTTTTTCATGACTGCAACATTATGGCGGACACTTCGGACAATTTTGACACATTTTTGGGACAATTGTAATTTTCACAACAAAAAATGCATTTAAATTGCATTGTTTATTGTGGAAAAGACAGTTGCAGTTTGGGAGTTAACCACAGGGGGCGCTGATGGGGTTATGTGTTCCCTAATGTGTGTTTAGAACTGTAGGGGGTGTGGCTGTAGGTCTGATGTCATTGATTGTGTCCTCCTATAACAGGGATGACACGATCGATGCAGCCGACACAGTGAAGCACGAGGAAGCTGTGTTTACACACGGCTCTCCCCGTTCTTCAGCTCTGGGAACCGAACGCTGCACTCCAGTGGCGATCTGGTCTGCGAGTCCCGCGGACCCGAAACAATGGAGCTGTATTGTGGAAGGAGTACTTATCTGCAGTTGTGGTTCTTCTGGCAATTCCCTGGAGGGAATAAACGCACTCAGTGCAAGGCGTGTTTGACCCCTTGCAGGGTCACCTGAAGGAGGTAAGCGAGCAATCTATATGGTGGTGAGATCACTTTTCCTTGAAGTTTGTTTAAAGATTCATCACCCAAGCTATTTTTTCATGTGGACTAAATTGGTTTTATAATCATATTTTAGACTTGTTCATGGTATTATTTATCATCTAATACTGTTATTTGGCACTGTATTATTTTCCTATTTACATATATTTTCAAGCTCTGTGTAAAGTACTTACTGTATCTAGACAATGCAAGTTTTCGTTTGGTGACGAATAATCTTGCGAGCCTAAATCCTAGTATACACTGCTATTTTTTTTTTCATTCAACCCAGCTGGCTAATTAAAAACACCCCCCCAGACAGAACATTCTGGTCAGCACTCTCCACCTGTGGAGGAGAGCACTGATCGGATGCCGATTGGCAGACCTTTTTTGGTCATGTCTCTTTGACAGAAGCCAGCTGAAAGGCCGACTTCTGTCAGACTGGCTGCTGTACACACGGGCTGAATGTTGGACGGTTTCTATTGAACCGGCCAATGCCACCCGACATTCAGCCAGTGTGTACGGAACTTAAAGGTGGCAATAGATAAGCAGATGTGTCATTGAGAACAAATAGGGATGAGACATCTGTCTACCTCTTGTTGTGGAAATTTTATGAAGATGTATTCAATATGTATTGTCATAATGTCACCCAGTGTAATTACTCCCATAGCCCGCTCTAAAGAGCTGACTGGGGCAGACTGACGCTGGTTGAGTCCAGTCTGGTAGTGTAAAACTTCCTGGGATTGGAGAGCGATGTTTGCAGTGTGGGAATATGTCCGCCGCTGAAGGGCCCCTGTGCAATGCACAGAACGATCGTATACAAGGACATTATCGGTTATAGACGCATGTACGCTCTTATGCTGGGATTCGTAGCATACATCTGCAGGTAGCCTCCCATCTACAAGGAATGGTAGTATAATCTGGGTATGCGTTGTTCTCTGGAACAACGCAGAGTAAGGATTCCTATCAGCTGTAATACGAGAACCTTTGGGTTGTTATGGTCAGAGACATAGTCCATGTTTGTTTAGCTTCCATGCACTCTGTCTCTGCTCAGACACACTCATATGAATCCTTTAGCCATTATTCATTGGTTGTTTGCATTAACTCATTCTGTTGGAAGGATCACCTGTGCACCCCCCCCTCCCTTTCTGTGAGTGCCCTTCCCTTTACTGTTTGCCATTTCCTGTGATGTCATTTTGTATTGAGGAAGCGATTGGCTATCACTTCCTGTTTGTCAGAGCTTTTATCTTTTATGAATAAAAGACCCAAACAAACTGCTTCCAGGGGAAGTCATGCTGAGGTGCTGAGAACCTAAGCTATGGTGATGTCTGTTTACTTGCATTGCTGGATTTTAGATATACAGGAAATAGAGTTGTAAGCAGTGCCGATCCTGACCTCCCCGGGGCCCTAAGCAAGATGACATGTCACATTAAAGTTATTAAAGTTGAGAAGCAGGGGGGGGGGTGTTACATCTTACATTAACATGAGAAGCGGTGGGTGCCGACTTCTTACCTCTTCTCCCATGCAGCCAGGGAGTTAAGAAGCGGGGTCAGGGGCCGAAAATGACTTCTCATCAGGCGGGCCCTCTAGTAATTTAGGGGGCCCTAAGCGGCTTGCATTGCGATCGGCCCTGCTTGTAGGTAAGATGTATTGTATCATTAGACAATACGTGTGCTTATTAGCACAGGAGATATGGCTGTGCGCTCTGCGCACAGCCTTATCTCCATGACACTCTGAACAGCTACTGTATTAACAGAATCTTCTTCACAACTCTATTAACAGATGGAGTCACATGCACAGTAAAATCTTTAATCTTTTTTCTTCACAGAAAAGGGATGACTGTTGTTGAAAAGGTTTTCCAAAATGACGGAAAGCCTAGCAGGGGCGGACTGACCATTGAGAAACTCGGGCACTGCCCGAGGGCCCCATGCCACTAGGGGGCCCCATCAGGGTTGCCAGGCTCATTAAAACCAGGGACAGTATGTAAAAATATGTGTTTTTTTTATATCTGTCCCTGATATGTCCAAAACCTACATGCTTTGGATGTGAAAATCCTGAGATTTTAGCTGCCCCGCCTCTGTACTGCCACCTGGCTTGGTGACCATCTGTAAGCCCGGGGGCCCCATAATCTTCTATTGCCCGGGGGCCCCATGAGTTGTCAGTCCGCCCCTGAAGCCTAGTCATTTGATGAATCAGTTTGAATCACTTGCTAATATCATGCTGTGTAAGTTGAGCCCCAGTGCTGCAGTATAGTAAGACTTGTACTATTTCTCTGCTCTCACTGTAATTATATATTTGATTGTTTTTGAGATATTGTGAGCAAAAATTGATGTTTAACTAGTTTGTACTTTACATGTAATTAGTTCATTAAAGGCCAGAGTCTCAAAGCAAAATCCCAAGTTTAATTATAACCAAAGACATTAAACGGTTGGCTAATAATATATCAAAGTCATTTTAACAGTAGCGTTTTATTTTTTAATTATGCTTTTTACCTTCTGCTAACTTTCATTTGTGGTGCTAAAATGTGCTTTTGACTATTTTTGATAAATACACTGGGCATCTTTTCTGCCCAACCCAGAGGAGAGAAAGTTACCCAAATAGTTTGTAGAAATCATTTCTGTTCAAAGGGGATACAAGTAAGTATCTGACTGGTTGCTATGGAAACACAAACACCTTTTTTCAAAAGTTTAAATATAAGCCACATTCATTTTTTTTTTCCTGTATCCACCCTGTAGTTTGTAACTTTCACCTGAATAGAAGAAGGATGTTTACTTGAAGAGATGTAAAAAAGAACAAAAACAAAAGTGTTGCCCAAAGTAACTGACTCCTTGTTTCATTTTACTGTATGATAAAAATATAACTTGATTGTGTTTAATTGTTTTTGACCTTTAATACATTGTGCCAATTGTGCTAGAGGAAGAAAAAAATGGAAAACAATTTGAAAGGGTATACTGATTTGGACAGTTTGCCAGGTCATCAAAATGTATACATTTACTTACGGAAAAAGGTAAGATGAAAAACATAAAATAAAGACTGGCATCTAAACTGCAATAACACAATACAGCAAATCATTTCTTCAGTTGTGTTCTGCCAACAAACGCAGACAGATATGTATCAGAGCTACAAGTCAAAGCCTTGAAATCTGAACAATTTATATCACATTTAGACAGGTACTTTGAACTGACTGAATTTTTAGGAGTTAGCACTTACAATTACAAATCTTTATTCCATTCTTTTATCAAACATGGTATCACACAAAGAGTAATGCTATTAGTATTGTGGTATTGTTATATGCAGTGCCATCACCCTATAAACCCAGGGTCCTCAAACTATAGCCCTCCAGTTGTTCAGGAACTACAATTCCCATCATGCCTAGTCATGTCTGTGAATGTCAAAATATTACAATGCCTCATGGGATGTGTAGTTCTGCAACAGCTGCAGGGCCTTAGTTTGAAAATCCTTGCTCTAAAACATTCCAATAAATATATTGTGTATCACCCATCTGGGAGTACACATTTGTTAAAGGCATTTGTTCCATGTATTAGTTCCGCTAGCTTGTCCCTATGTGCCAAGAGACAAAACAATTCCCTGTTCTAGATTACACAGCATCCAATGTATGCCATGTCATACTCTTTGTGTTGCATTACAAATTTGGGAGTGCTAACGTGGTGAAAGACATCATGCAGCTGCATTTGTGCGCTATCTGTGTGTCTGCGAATGCTCTTCTTTCTTGTGTACGTGTCAAATCTAATTATTGTGTTGCTCTCACCTGCACCAGAGGTAGACTGAAAGACCTGGGGATTCTGGGATGTTTAGTTTACTTCACATGAAGTGTCATTTCTCACACTACAGAAAGAGGTGATGCATTGACCCTTGCAGTGCCATTCCACATGCCTCATTTTTAACACAAAAGAATGCTTTAGTCAATATTTCCTACTTCTTCCCCCTAGATAAATTTGTGCTCAAATATGTGTTCTTATCACCCAAATGTTCATTAAACATTGCCTATTCTGATGCAAAGGTGTATGGAGCAAAAGTGCCCACACTACTATGAAGTGGAGCTTTACGTGAATATGAGATGTTATGCAACATTTCATGAATCAATTTATTTTCCTTATAACTGCACTATCTCCACTGTGAAGTCCTTACTATTTCTACTTAGGTGTTTACAAGGAAGTAAAAGGATTTATCGTCTTGACATGTATGGATCGTGAGATCTCTTGAGCTACCACCCACTGTTTGTAAGACCTTCAGAGCAGTTGTGCATGGCAACCAATCAGAGTCTTTTATTTTCAAAGCATAACTGAACAAGCTAAATAATTTAATTGGTTGTATATACAGTGTTGGCACCTCAATGTGTTATTTAAACAGACAACTTGACCCTACTATAGATGCAGAAAAGAAGTGTAGGGCTTATGTTTATTCTGCTAATTCAGAATCACCTGTCTTTGATGCTGTGGTTTTACTCCAGTTTTTAAAAATGCACCACTCGGAATAACATTTTTATTTACAGACGTGACAGCTTCCCCTTTCTCACTAAAATAGCATTATTTATAAAACATACAGAGTTCTAATTTTTTATAATTTTCTTTTTATTATATTTACCGAAAGACTCATTTATTCAGAATGAAAACAACTGTAGTCAAATTAACGCATTATGGATTATGTTTAGTTGTTATAGGTTACTGTGCTTAAGAATTAGAACTTTGGTTTAGAGAACCCTTAGGTGTACGGCACCGTTATGCATCCAGGGCCTATATGGTTCTTCATCACCAATGTTACCGGGAGTCCTCACCTTTGCCCTTATATCACAACGGGTCTCATCAGTTGCCCTCCTGTATGGGATATGAGTCCCCTTTCCCTACCCTGACCCCTGTGCACTTCCCTTCTGCACTTTCTTCTGTCACCCAGCCCCCTCTGTTCCCCTCTCTCTTTGCTACAGCTTTGTCTTTCTTTTCTTCTCTTCTTTCAGTATTCAACCCTGCCAACTACACCACTTTAGTACAACAGCCTGTGTTCCACCTTTGAGAATTCCTGACAGGATATATCTATTCTTTTAGTATGTTGGGTCATTGTGATGCGTTAACATACACTCCCCAAATGTTGCTTCGCAGGCCATTTCCTCCTTGCTTTTGTAGACCATGTTGGTCTTTCCCTTTATATACAAGTATGGCATGTATCTTTTTGTTCTGATATATGAATTTTGACTTTGCATGTTGGTTGCCCTGTATTGTGCCTACTTTTTCTTCAATAAAACACTTATAAAAAAAAAAAAAATGAATTAGAACTTATAAAAAATTACTTGATTTGAATTAAGGGGACAATTCCAGCTCTTCAACATTGTAGAGTAAATTGGTAATAATCATCTTAAATGCAAAAAAAACATTAAACTATTAAGCTACTTAACATTTTTAGCTTCAAAGAGATCATTTGTTAAAACTAGTCCCCAGGTAAACAATGCTATATAATGTAATTATAGATTCATTGAACATATAACTACATTAATTTTTTCATAGAATCTATATAAGTACCTAAGTTTGCATTGCTATTAGCTTCATAAAAACCATTGTAGACTAGGAGACATATAAATGGTACTTTTTGTCAGTCAGCCTCTGCTGCAGTGCACATGTCCTGCCAGTGAAGAGAAAACAATTACGGTACATATAATCCCCTGATGTCCCTTCATTATGAAGTCAGTCGGCCGTGGGGTATGTTTTTAAACAAAATGTGCCGCTTAATGGAATTTAACCACTTCATTACTGGGCACTTAAACCCCCTTCGTGCCCAGACCAATTTTCAGCTTTCAGCGCTGAGGCATTTTGAATGACAATTGCGCAGTCATACAACACTGTACCCAAATTATATTTTTATCATTTTTTTCCACAAATAGAGCTTTCTTTTGGTGGTATTTGATCATCTCTGCAATTTTTTTTTTTTTTTGCGCTATAAACAAAAATAGATTTGGAAAAAAATGCAATGGCCCGGATTCACAAACAATTTACGTCGGCGTATCTCCAGATAAATGTGCGCCGTTGTATTTTTACGCCGATTCACAAAGTGAGATAAACCTGAACATAAAAACCTGCAGGAAAACTGATAGTGTGTATGGGGCTTAAGACAACAAAACTGAAAAAGTCGTTTCTTGATCTTTTGTGTGTGTCTTTATATTTGGGGTAGAATCATTTATTTTTACTGACTGGCTAACAACAGTTCTGAGTTCCTGGCAACAGGACATCTATTAAGTATTGCTTTTTCAGACACATCTCTCCTTTATTAGCAGTATACAATAAATTGATCTGTATACTGCGTTGCAATGAAAGGCTTACCCTGTATTTGTTCTACCCATATCTTGGACTGTGCAAAAGGTTTCATTGATGAAGATACAAAAATATGCCCTGTGCTACAGATCCACATGAACAGCATAGAAAAATAATACTTATGCTTGAAATTATGCACAAAAAGAAACACTCCGCCATACAATAAGTACATTTTTTTAAATAAAACACACCATTTTTGTATTTATGGATACATTGTGAACAGATAGATAAAGTGGACTTGATCCAGCCTGGCTTGCAAAGTCATTACTGCATAAGGAGCAGCAGGCATTTATGGAGAATGAGGAGAATGGGGGGCTGCTGTGCCCCTGTATAATATCAGTTTGCAAATATTAATGTCCTGGTGAGGCCAATTTTAAATATTTAGAATTAATTAATTTATAATGCTCACATTTTCCACATCTGAGTGAGCATTGTCACCTTAGGAAAGCAAGTGTGTTACTGGCAGGATCACCATATGAAAATGAAGGAAAAAACCTGAGGGAGAAAACTAATGCTTCCACCTCATCAAATGATTAATATTGTACAATATATCACATTTTAGTTCTTGGGTTTAGATGTACTTTAAACTATTTTTGTGCATTTCCAAATGTAAGAGAACAACATAAAGATAGCAGGATGGATAGGATATAAAGAAATATACTCATATATATCTCAAATATATGGTATAAGGTTGAAGGAAACATCCTGCCAAAAATACAGGAACTGCCATTGCTGACTAAATTCTGAAAATACTATTTGCCTGGTAATCATGCTTATTCTTTGGCTCCAATACTCTCTTACTTTTATGCCTGTGCTTCCAGTCATCACCTTTTCTATACATGCAGCTTTACAACTTAGAAAGCCTCTGTGCCATATATAAAGAATTCTCTAAGTGAGAATGATGGGTAGTATTGGATCTTCTGTACTCATTCTAAAGTGAGCAGCTGCTGTAAGGATCAATATTCTCCTTGATAACTGCATTCAGTTGACATTACAATAGAAGTATGCTGGAAACAGGATGTTGGTAAACGTCACTTGAATCAACGATGTAGGCACACAAATATATATATAAATATATATATATATATATATGAGTATATATATATATAAAAATAACATCAAAGCATTTGTATTACTGTATAATTTTCTGTATAAATGGAACAAACGCTTAGCAGAAAAAAGTACCGTATATTTTGGCATATAAGACAACCTTTTGCATGTAAAATATTGCCCCAAAAGTCAGGGGTCGTCTTATACGCCGGTACAGTACCTGTCTATCAGACGGCGGCCATCCATTATTCAAAAGCCGTGCCTCCTTCTCAGACTGTTTCGTGATAGGCGGAACACTAATTTTCCCAGCAGAGCCTCTGTTCAGTATTCCGCCTATCACAGATGCCTTCTCACCCTCGGCCTCAGACAAGAGGACATCCGTGATAGGCAGAACACTGAAAATTAGTGTTCCGCCTATCACTGAACAGCCTGAGGAGGAGGTGCAGCTTTTGAATAATGGATGGCCGCCGTCTGACATACTCTGCAAACAGGAGAAGGTAGGGAGTTTGTCAAGGCAGGGAATGGAATGGTACAGTGAGGTCGACATGAGGCATGTAATAATGGCACAGTGAGGCATGTAATAATGGCACAGTGAGGCATGGAATAATGGTACATTGAGGCATGTAATAATGGCACAGTGAGGCATGTAATAATGGCACAGTGAGGCATGTAATAACGGCACAGTGAGGCATGTATAATGGCACAGTGAGGCATGTATAACGGCACAGTGAGGGGTCGTCTTATACGGCGAGTACGGTATATCCCAAAACCAACATTTTAGCTGGAAAATTAGGGGGTCGTCTTATACGCCCAGTCATCTTATACGCCGGCAAATATGGTAACCATTCTTGGGAAAAAAAGATAGATAAAATGCGCCCTACCTGTAAATAATTATTGTGCGTTTTTCTGTGTATACTCTAGGCTGGCTCCATGTGGCTCCATGCACACTGGGCTTAAAAAAAAAACTCCAGTTCCCTTGGCAGTAACAAAACGCTGATATAGAACGTTTTTGTACACAGTTTTAGGTGAGTTTAGTAGAGTTTAGTGTTTTATTCTGCTAAAAAGCTCCAATCAGTAATCATCGTCTGTAAACGTCCTAATGTGCATGGACACGTAGGTTAACATTGAGCTGCTTCTACAGGCAAAACACAAAACTCCTGTGGAAGCAACATTTTTTAAGCCAGTGTGCATGGAGCCAATACAGATTATCAGAGACTGTCAAAAGATCAATTTGAAGAGAAGTTTTGCATATTATCGTATATAATTTAATTTTTTTTGTGAAAATCTATTTAGCTACATGATTTTTTATATGTTCTTACAAATTAGATTGTAATTACACCAGTGAGGCACAACTCTTAAGCCTCGTACACACGATCGGATTTTACAATGGGAATTGTGTGCTGACAGCCTGTTGGCAGAAAATCCGACCGTTTGTACGCTCCATCGGATTTTGTCGGATTTTCCGCGGACAAATGTTGGATGGCAGGCTTTAAAATTTTCTGTGGACAACGGTCTGTTGTTGGATTTTACAAACGTCTGTGCACAAGTCTAAAGTACACGCATGCTCAGAAGCAATGCTCACCAAACATAACATTAGCAGAAGGTGCCCAAAGGGTGCCGCAAAAGAGATGAAAAAACACCTGGTACATAACTACGTTCATGTTTGTTGGCCAACAATTGTGTACCGTTTGTATGCAAGACAAATTCCTGGCTGAGGCCGCGTACACACGACCGAGAAACTCGTCGGGCTAAACTCATCGTTCCGCCCGTCGAGGTTCCCGTTCAGCTGTCGAAAAGCTCATCGAGCCAAATTTCCCCATAGAACAACGAGGAAATAGAGAGCATGCTCTCTTTTTGGCTCAACAAGCTTCCCGACGGGATGCTCGGCGAAAAGTGTACACACGACCGGTTTTCTCGGCAGAATACGTCTCCCATCGAGGTTCTCGCTGGATTCTGCCGAGAAACTCGGTCGTGTGTAAGCTGCCTAACACCCTTCAGACAAAAGTCTGAGGCTTTGTCTGCGGGAAATCCGATCGTGTGCACGAGGCTTAAGAAAGAAAATCCCTTCAGTAAAGTCAGGGGGGATTTGTTATAGCCTTGAAACTCAAGGAATGTATTAAAAAAAAGGACTTGATGTTTATTGATGCTTTTTATTTCATTGACAATAGAACATTTCTAAAAACCCACATTTTTTAAGTTTCAAGCTGTTACCAAGAGTTTGAAATTGTGTGTTAAATAGTATTTGCCATTGCCCAAAGAAAATGTAACACAAATAATAGTCAAATAAACCTAATAATTCATCCAGAATTACAATAAGAGCTCCTTAAAGCGGAGTTCCACCCTGAAAAAAATCTTTCCACCAAAAATTTAAAAAAAAAAAAATGTTTTTTTACTTACCCTAAATAGCTGTTGCTATGCGGAAGTGCCGAATCTGCCTCTTCATCTTCCGCGGTCGATTCTCTTCCTCCTCCTACACTCTGTTTATTCTTGTGAATGGGGCGCGCTGCATATTGGGAACTGTGTGTATCCCAGAAAGCAGCTGGCCCATTCACAAAGCGCCGTGCTGCTCACGCATGCGCAGTAGGAAATGGGCAGTGAAGCCGCACGGTTTCCCTTACTGTGGATGGCGGTGCCTGGAGCTGCCAGGATCGAGGATAGGCCTCGGCAGGGGCCGACATCGCTGACGACCAGGACGGGTAAGTGTCCTTATTAAAAGTCAGCAGCTACAGTGTTAGTAGCTGCTGACTTTTAATTTTTTTTTTTTTTTTTTTTAACGGTCCTCCGCTTTAAAGGTTTCTGCAATTGCTATACTGCCTGCAAATTATATAACTGTGTGTATAATCTATTGTTCTGTCGAAGCTACTAAAATATTACTAGAAGAGTTCATAGACAACACTGTAGATCATGGGTCTTCAAACTACGGCCCTCCAGTTGTTCAGGAACTACAATTCCCATAATGCCTAGTCATGTCTGTGAATGTCAGTGTGTTACAATGCCTCATGGGATGTGTAGTTCTAAAACATCTGGAGGGCCGTAGTTTGAGGATCCCTGCTGTAGATCAATAAACAAATACAATTATTACAGACTAAGTCAACAACCAAGCTTTAATCAGGCAATTAAACAATGCTATTCAATTTTTATATTTCAATTTAATAATCAGTCCACACAGTACTTATGTTCTCTGCCCCGTTGAGTCTTTGTTTACTTGCTGCACTCATGTCATTATGATCTCTGAATGTAACATGAATAGTCAGGCAGGGACAGTGAGACTACTAGACACCTTCTGTGGGATATAAATAGAGCTGGGAAATAAGGCACAGAAATCTCACTCCTCAAGTGCTATTAGCCAGTGTGTAATTTAGCCATGTCCCCTTTGTATATACCAATCTATACAAAAAAAATTATAAAAAATTGTACGCTTATTATATTCCTCATACAATTATTTTTGCTAATGTTAAGGTTGGCACAACAATATTAAACAAATAACTAAAGCAATCTTGTATCCCTGTATCCCTGTATCATTTTTATCCTCCCATAAAATTTTAAATTTACAGTACCATAAAAAAAAAACATATATCTGAATGTCATCCTGAGACGTATGCACTCCACCCACCCCAACCTTGTTGTGGGGCAGCATGGATTCACCTGGGACAGAGAAAAGAGAGTTGGGACACCATTGGCCGGGAGCCCTAGGCAGCAGTGCGCCGTAGGCGGCTTCCTAGTTTGCCTAGTGGTAGCACCTGCCCTGTGTCCATATACAGTAAAACCTTGGTTTGAGAGTAACTTGGTTTGGGAGCGTTTTGCAAGACAAGCAACATTTTTTATTAAACTTTGACTTGATATACAAGCGATATCTTGATATAAGAGTAGCGTCATGTCACAACTGAGTATAAAAGAGAAGATAGGCGTCTCTAAGTGTAGCAATATGGTTACACTTAGAGGCGCCTCTCTTCTCTTTTATACTCTGTAGCTCCTACTTGATTTTGCTTCTAATCCCCCTGTGGAGGTTTCCATTTGTGGATGGACATTTTATGGTTACACAACCTGGTCACATTGCTATAATCTTTTTATATGAAATTTTAACTTAAAGGACTTATGAATAAATGGTTGCGGAACGAACCATCTGAGTTTCCATTATTTCTTATGGGAAAATTCGCTTTGATATACAAATACTTTGGATTACAAGCATGTTTCCGGTATGAATTATGTTCGCAATCCAAGGTTTTACTGCATTTGGTTTTAAATATGGCTGTTTTTTCTTTGATGGCATATTGAAAACTGTCAGTGTGACACTTTTTTTTTAAATGTTGATTCTTATGTGCTGTACACCAATATAGTTGTATTTATTTATATGCTCTCGGATACATAACATGTTCTTCTCCTGAGGATGTGGCTGATAGTCCATGAAAGTTTTGAGCACAATCCTTTATTCCCCAATGCACATACTGAACATTGCTGAATACTTTTGTAGAACTTGTAGTGTACAACAGTCTTTTTTAACCTTTTTAACATGAGGGAACACCTCTTGAAATACAGTTGTGCTCCATACCCTGCAGAATTTATGATTGGCCATTTTTCAGAGAATATAAATAACACAAAAACATTTCTTTCACTCATGGTTAGTGTTTGTCTAAAGCCATTCATTATCAATCAACTGTGTATACTCTTTTTAAATCATAATGACAACAGAAACTGCCCAAATTACCCTGATCAAAAGTTTACATACCCTGGTGATTTTGGCCTGATAACATGCACACAAGTTGAAATAAATAGATTTGAATGGCTATTAAAGGTAACCATCCTCACCTGTGATCTTTTGCTTGTAATTAGTGTGTGTGTATAAAAGGTCAATGAGTTTCTGGACTCCTGACAGAGCCTTGCATCTTTCATCCAGTGCTGCACTGATGTTTCTGGATTCTGAGTCATGGTGAAAGTTCAGGTGAACTTCAGGTGAAATACAGGATTCTTTGAAAACGTGGTGTGGCTGTTTCAAGATGCACAATAAGGATTCACTTGAAGAAAAATGGGCTGCATGGTCGAGTCGCCAGAAGAAAGCCATTACTATGCAAATGACACAAAGTATCCCACTTATAATATGCCAAACAGCACAGAGACAAGCCTCAAACCTTCTGGCACAAAGTCATTTGGAGTGCTGAGACCAAAATTTCGCTTTTTGGCCACAACCATAAATGCTACATTTGGAGAGGAGTCAACAAGGCCTATAATGAAAGGTACACCATTCTGTGAAACAGGGAGGGGGGTCGCTGATGTTTTGGGGATGTGTGAGCTACAAAGGCACAGGAAATTTGGTCAAAATTGATGGCAAGATGAATGCAGTATGTTCTCAAAAATACTGGAGGGACATTTGCATTTATCAGCCAGGAAGCTGTGCATGGGACGTATTTGGACATTCCAACATCATAATGATAGAAAACACAAGGCCACGTCGATCTGTCATTGGCTACAGCAGAATAAAGTGAAGGTTCTGGAGTGGCCATCTCAGTCTCCTGACCTCAATATAATTGAACCACTCTGGAGAGATCTCAAACATGCAGTTCATGCAAGACAGCCCAAGAATGTCAAAGAACTGGAGGATTTTTGTCCAGAGGAATGGGCAGCTTTACCATCTGAGAAGATAAAGAGCCTCATCCACAAATACCACAAAAGACTTCAAGCTCTCATTGATATTAAATGGGGCAATACACGGTATTAAGAACATTTGAACACGGTAATTTGGGTATTTTCTGTTGTTATTGTGATTTAAAAAGAGTAAACACAGTTTATTGATAATACATGGCTTTAGCCAAAGACTAACCACAAGTGAAAGAAAAGTTTTTGTTATCGTGCATATTCTCTGAAAAATAGCCAATAAATCATAAATTCTGCCAGGGTATGTAAACTTATTAGCACAACTGTACCTCTCCGGACTCAGGTAACCCTTGCTAATAATGACTAATTACTAATAATATTTACTGATATCTACAGCTCACAGTACATTAGTTTGAAGGTTATTAGGAGGAATGCTCCTTACATTGGTGGTCACTGGGAAGATTTGATGGCCAAAAAGTTAATTGGTGTCACTGGTTGATCATTGTTAAAGAAATTAAGAAAAACATCCCCACAAGGGTACAGACTGCAATAAAAAGGTATTAAATGCAATTAAAAAGACCATGCAATTCACACTTCTTATTTAGACATCAAAAGTATTAAGATCATTATTTTCGACGTATGATGTGTTGTGCATTTTCATAGAATCCAGGGATTAAGTTGGACTTGAAGTCTGGGACCTATCAATTTTTTATTACTCCCTGCACCCCGTTAGAGACATTCACCCTCTCTATTTGTCCTGAATATGTTATTATCTAAAGTGAAAGTGAGACAAAATCCCAAATCCTGGGTTGTCCCCAGAACAGTAATAGAGAGGAACTCTTCCAAGGAGGGCACTAATCCTAGTGACTCGTTGACAACCAAGGACTCCTTCACTTTGGAGGGATTTCATCTTTTCCTCTTCTTTCCTGTTTAGGCTATGGGACAGTAAGTGAGGAAAAATCTCTTCAATAGGACACAGATGACAAGAAAAAAAAAAACTGTCAGGAATTCTGTACACAAGCTAAACTGCTTACTTATATGAGTAGTGCAATAATTAATGCTTATTTATGTACTGGTCACTGCTTATATGTACTAATTACTAAATTAAAGGTAATCATATTGGCGTTAATATTTTTAATTTACAGCATTATTTGTAGAACATTCTTAGTTTTTTAAAAACATAACACGGGATGTTTTCACACTAAGTGTGCTGTGCATCTTGGACTCTATATATGAGAAGCTAGAATTAGATGTTCCTTTTTTGACTACTTCTATGGAAAAAAGACTAGACGTCATCCTCCCTACAGGAGAACAGGAGGGACAGTTGTGTCTTAGTTGTTTCTTAGTTGTTTATTATGCTGCATGTATATAGAAAACCAGATTTAAAAATGTGTTTGTTCTCCTAAACAGAATGCTTTAATAATGAAAATATGAAAAATACATTATTTTACATTCAAGCAAAAATATAGTGGTTTTGTATGTTATTCTGTATATATGGTTCTAAAAGAAATGTAAAAATGTTTCTCACATTTTATTTTTTTGTCTGGAGGCTGGGGTTCTTTTTTTACATCTTTACCGTCTAAACATCTTTGTCTCCCTAACAATGGCTGTAAAAAGCCTGTTTACAGAGCTCAATGGCTCAAGATGTCATTTGCACACATCAATCAGTCCAAAAATGTCCAAGAATTCAATCAAACATAACAGCCCTTAAAAGCAGACTACCACTGCTGTGTTATTGCTCTCAATAGTGGTCTGATAATACTTAGTTGTGTATTATATGTATGTAAAAAGCAAAAATTGTATACATATTTTATAACATTCTATACAAAACAACAGAATAAATATTTTTTTAAAGTTTAGGAAAAAAGTCAACTGACAAAACATCTAATTTCACCATTACATAATGTATACTACAATATCTTGGGGACGCTGCATGTTTAAAGGCCCATTCACACCAGGTGCAGTAGGACTGCGCTGGGTAACTATTCTAGGGCAACCCCACTGTAAGACAAGGAAAATGCTTTGAGTCCTACCAGGCCAGTTCACATCACCACAACACATGTGGTCATTTTTCATTATAGTTCAATGTGACACAATCCACCAGCTCGCACTACGCTGCAACCAATAAAACTTAAAGGAGTTGTAAAGGTTCGTCTTTTATTTTCTAAATAGGTTCCTTTAAGCTAGTGCATTGTTGGTTCACTTACCTTTTCCTTACATTTTCCTTCTAAATGTTTTTTTTCTTTGTTTGAATTTCTCACTTCCTGTTTCTCCTCAGTATGCTTTCCACCATCATCCGAGCGGTGGAAAGTCATTTAGAACAGCTTACTGAACACCAGACTGAGGAGGAACAGGAAGTGAGAAATTCAGACAAAGAAAAAAAAAACATTTAGAAGGGAAATTTAAGGAAAAGGTAAGTGAACCAACAATGCACTAGCTTAAAGTAACCTATTTAGAAAATAAAAAAAACAAACCTTTACAACCCCTTTAATGAAATGTCACTTTGTAACATTTTTGATAAAGCTTATAAAAAAAGAAGCAAACAAGGATGCAATGCGATTGGCACATTGGCACCATTGTCATCCTATCGCACACCAGTAGCTGCATTATAGCACAGCCATTGGTGTGAGATGACCCTCAATTGTCTTTTTAGGGCTCGGCCACACCAGAAAGTAGTGTGGGAAACCCACATTCCATGCCCATTTCCCAGGCAATGATCAAAACAGACTGGATGTCCGATCTCAATATATTCCTAATGACACCCAAAACGCAGATTACAAACATGCAAACATGCATGTGCATTTGCTTACATCCAATTGCATGGTACCACAGTACCATTGGATCCAGTGCAGTGTGTTTTTGAAAATTAGTGCATGCACTACTTTTGGTGCTATCCAATTAGATTTCAGCCCATTGAAACGAATAGGCTGAAAAATCGTACTGCACTGAATGGCACAGGAATCTCACTCAGACTACGTTCCTGTCCTTTCAGGTGTGAACCGACCCTTAATGTTTAGTACAGCCTGAGGATTGTGCAAGATGAGAGTTTTTCCCTTTTCTCAATATAGTGTTAAATGTTATACTCTATTGCAACTAACCACCAGGCATTTGTTATGCACAATATATGTAATGTGTAAAGCAAGTCAAAACCTAGGAGCTGTGGTGGCTCAATGTGATTGGCACTGCGCTGACAATCCATTCACCTCTGCAGCCAAGGGTTCGGAACCCGGTCTCGGCTACATGTGAATTGAGTTTGGTGGTCTCAGCCCGGCTCCCGGTGGGTGTGCTATGCAAGGTACGCCTGTGCTTAGTACGCCCACCCCCCCACAAAAACCACCACATTTACACGCACACGAAATTGGTTTAACACACACGCACTTTGGCCATGCGGTCTCCTAAAATAAAGAGAGGCGAAGGACCTACGGGGCTGGCTGGGTGGGCTAGGCCCCCTCACTCCCTCATAGGGGGAGTCCCTCTGCCCCATTGGGGTCCTGTTGGGCCCCAGTTGGGCTCCCAAGAGGAGCAGGTAGGGCGGGGTGAGTGGGAGGCCCCCCCTCACACCCACCATTGCCACCAGGGGCATGGAGAAGGATGGCGATTGCCTCCGGGGGGAGGGTCTGCCTCCTCCCAACTCCTGCAGTCCGGCTCCTCTCTCTCGAGTTCACGCACAAAAATACACTTAAAAAAAAACAAAACCTAATTAAGCTTGAATCTATTGACACCCCCTTTCTATGACTTTTCTATCTACCCTACTAAAGGAAAGATGCTTATACTTCTATTCTGAAGTTACTCTGGTCCATTCACAAGAATGGCTTCCAGCGCTGGCTTCAGTGTAGAGGAGGGAGAGCCAACAATGGATGCCCCATAGTAAGCCTGTGGTTGATGGTTCTTCAGCCATTGTCGATGGTCTCTTCTCTTCACTGAAGTCGTTGCTGGTGACCAGAGAGACTTCAGAAAAGGTAAGTATACAGATCTTTCCTTTTTAGAGGGTAGATAAAATGGGCTTAGAATGGGAGTAGGGATAGATTAGCTCAGTTAGGCTTAGATTTAACCCTTCCTCTTTTTTTTTATATTTATTACATGTGACATTGAAAAACATACACAAAGTGATCTAAAATATATTAAAAATATATAAAAAAAATATACAATAATTAAAATGCTGCCATGAGATAATCTTCACATTTGTATGTATTAAATGCTGCACAAAAACTGTAATAAGCTATTACGAGTATCTATAATAGGAAAATCTTTATTTTTATTTTTTACTCTGTAGTTAAAAGTAGAAAACATATTCAAATATTTTTTTCTGTTCAAATACAGACATATGCAGTGACAAACATCATTAGACCCAGTCTGTGTGAAAGTACTGCCACTTGCTGACTTGACAATATCCACAGGTGATGTAACACTTTAAAAAGACACAGCAGGTGAATCCAACACAGTTTTACTTCAGATAAGAGTGCTGCAAACTTTTTTCATTAAACCTGATTTTTCCAACACAATTTTGATCTACAAAAAAACAATGCACAAAAAGTAATTGCCACAAGCACACATAAGCAATTTGCATTTGCTGCTGATTCATGAATGAGCCTAAAATGGTAAATAATTTTGGAGTAAAATTAAGAAAGCTTATTTATGCATGCTGAAAGAAAGTGAGAGAATATTTATGGAAGAGAAGAATGTCAGTGGCCAAAAACTCAGACTGATGGTAAGTTGTGAGACTAAAAAAAGGAAGGAATTCAGCGCTGGAGATAATAAACAAAACAAATTAAATAAATTACAATAATGCAAGCCAGCACTGTAGGATCAATTCAAATAAAACGTCCCAAAATAACTTCAATGACAAAAAGTGCAGCGCATAACAAGTGACATTTAAACAAAAATAAACTAAACACAGAAAGTCCATATAAAGTGTACTGGTGAGTAAATAATCTGATAATGCTCCAATCCAAACGTGACTGCGTGCAAATAATCCAAGATCAGTGACCCACAGGACAGATCCTCCACCAGATAATTAAAGATGGCCTCTCACCTGAGCTAATCGACCCAGGGTAAGGTCATACAGCATGAACACAAATGCATCCGAATCGTATATCAAGGGCACCAAACAGCAGGCAGCTCAGCAGTTCCCGGATCATAAGAGTGGTTATGCAAAAAATAGAAGAAGGAACAGACTAGTGCTCTCTGTAACCAACTTGATTTAATAAAATGAAGGTATAAAACTTACATAGCTGACACTCGCGGCATAGTGTATGGTAAAAAGCATGTCCTGGATCTCCAGGTAAAACAAACAGCAGCAAGCAAGCGTGAGACGGCGATCGCGGGTGACGTCACGTGACTCCTCCCCCTCGTACGCGTTACGTCCCAGTGGGCGGGACTTCATCAGCGTGGGGCGGAGAGATCAACGAGAACGTCCCGCTCTGATCTAAATAGTGTGCCGTTGCCACAGCAACGAAGACACAGTCAGATAATTACAAACCTGCGCCACCTAGTGTTCACTTAATAGAAGGCAGCCAGCACCCACTAACAACAAGGCAGTCAATAAGCAGGAATGTAGGTCAATTTAAAAAGAAAAAATCTAGAGGAGTCAGAGGGAGGAGACGAGTCCAAAAGGCTAAGGCCGTGATCGGCACAGGAATCTTCAACCTGAGTGGGATTACTCTCACTGAGGATGAGGTACGTGTGCTAGATAAAGGCCTCAAATTTGCCCCTATCCGTAACTTAAATAAATTTGAGACTTATGTGAATGTTCAGAAATATGTAAGGAGTTTGAATATGAACAAATATTTCCTTTCTAACCCAATTGAGAGGGCTCTCCCAACGGGTATTTCTAACCATTCGAATCTGAGAAATAAGTCAGTTTTTAATCCCCAATACACTGATACTAGACACTTGGATGTCTTTAGAAATATGGTATGTAAGGATCTTGATAGCTTGCGTATCAAAAAAGTTAGGGATTCACAATGTATTCAGCGAGGTATTTCCTCGTTGGAACAACGTAATGACATTGTAATTCGCCCTGCTGATAAGGGTGGGGGATTGGTGGTCCTCAGCAAAGCCTACTACCATGAGGAGATGTGTAGGCTGCTGGGTGACTGCAATACCTACCTTTTGTTGCGGGGTGACCCTATGGTGCAGTTTAAAAATTAGCTTCATCTTTTGATTAAAGAAGGCAAGGAAACAGGTATCCTTGATAAAAAGGAGGCAGCCTATTTGGATCCTTTTTATTGCCGTACCCCGATAATATATTTTTTGCCCAAACTGCATAAAAACGCTGTGCGGCCCCCTGGTCGCCCTATTGTAAACGGAATTGATTCTGTCACGTCCCGTTTGGGCCAATATTTGGATGTGTTCTTGCAGCCTTTGGTCTGCAAGATGCCGGCGTACCTTCGGGACACCAAACAGATCATTCAAATTCTTGATTCCATTCCCTGTACATCTAACACCATACTGGTGACTGCTGATGTAGGTTCTCTGTATACCATCATTGGGCACGATGCAGCATTGGCATTGGTATTATGGGCATTGGAACCTACTGATCTGAGTTCAGAGCATGTAAAGTTTTTGTTAGACAGTTTGCGATTTTGTTTGCTTAAAAATTACTTTTGGTTCAATAAGGATTATTTCCTTCAGCGATGCGGAGTAGCGATGGGGGCCCGTTTCGCTCCCAGTGTGGCCAATTTGTTTATGGCCCACTGGGAGCGAGATGTGGTTTTTCATGATGCGCCTCCTCAGCTCCTCTGCTACCGCAGGTATATAGATGACCTAGTGATGATCTGGGAGTGTGACATGCCCTCACTTGAGTTGTTTATGAATAAATTGAACACTAATGATAAGGGGATTGTCCTGACTTGGACTATTTCTCGGGAACGTGTCACCTTCTTGGATCTGGAAATATTTAAATCTGGATCCAAATTATTCACTAGGAATTTCTTCAAGACAGTTGATCGCAATGGGTATATTCCCCTTGCGAGCTGTCACCATCGGTTATGGTTATGCAACATTCCTCGTGGCCAATTTGTCAGGCTTCGCAGAAACTGCACCCTGGAGTCGGACTATGTGGTACAGTCTCAGGAATTGGCCACCAGGTTTGTATCTAAAGGCTACCCCTTGCCTGTAATTGAGCAGGAGATCGAGAGAGTCAGAAATACTGACAGGAGTCTAATAATAGCCGATAAACCTCCCCAAGGAGATAAAGGAGTAGCTAATTTCAAATTGCTACTGGATTTCAATATCCAACATAAAAAATGTGAAAAGATCGTGGCCAAACATTGGCCTATCCTTAAAGGGGATTCAGTTCTTGGTCCGGTGCTCCCTGAACGTCCACAATTTATATATAGGAAGGCCCCTTCCCTTAGAGACCGGCTGGCCCCTGGAGTTACTGATCCACCAGTTATCCCCCGACCCAAACTCTTTGATTTCCTGTCAGGCTTTTATGCTTGTGGCCGGTGTGCGACTTGCAGGCATGCCAAATTTAACATAAAAAAACGGAAGTCATTTGTGTCCAATGTCACTCGAACCGAATACCCAATTAAGCAGTTGATCACTTGCTCCACAGTGGGCGTGGTTTACATGCTTGAGTGCGAGTGTGGATTGCAATATGTTGGACGGACCTCACGGTAGTTGCATGTGAGGGTGGGAGAACATATTAGCAATATTAGACGTGGCAAAAGGAATCATAGTGTATACAAGCATTTTAGGGAATGCCATCATAAGAACCCCAATGGCCTCAAGTTTTGGGGCATTGAGAAAGTCTCTAAGCACTGGCGTGGTGGGCATTATATCCGCCAACTGAGTCGCAGAGAATCCTTCTGGATCTATGAAACAAAAGTTTTCTCTCCGGCCGGTCTTAATGTTGAGTTTGATCTCAACTGTTTTATCTCTAACCGTTAATTTTTTGTTATCTAGTGTATTGGGGATGGATAATGATGAGAAACATGGTGTCTCTGCATTTTATATGTATGTTTCCAATATTTCTCTCATTATTAATTTTTTGTAGTGATTATGTGTACCATTTATTGTTGTTATGATAGACAATCTAACGATATGGGTATTCATTGTTATATGGTCCTATGGTTGTAATGAGGAGGCGATTACGGATGAAGTCAGTATTATTATTTTTATTTTTAAATATTAAATTCTTTGTGTAGTTTCTTCTACATTTTATATTATTTGTTTTTATTATTTGTTCTAAATTTTATATACAGTCATGTATTTGGTCCAATTTCCATTGAGACCTACATTCCTGCTTATTGACTGCCTTGTTGTTAGTGGGTGCTGGCTGCCTTCTATTAAGTGAACACTAGGTGGCGCAGGTTTGTAATTATCTGACTGTGTCTTCGTTGCTGTGGCAACGGCACACTATTTAGATCAGAGCGGGACGTTCTCGTTGATCTCTCCGCCCCACGCTGATGAAGTCCCGCCCACTGGGACGTAACGCGTACGAGGGGGAGGAGTCACGTGATGTCACCCGCGATCGCCGTCTCATGCTTGCTTGCTGCTGTTTGTTTTACCTGGAGATCCAGGACATGCTTTTTACCATACACTCTGCCGCGAGTGTCAGCTATGTAAGTTTTATACCTTTATTTTATTAAATCAAGTTGGTTACAGAGAGCACTAGTCTGTTCCTTCTTCTATTTTTTGCATAACCACTCTTATGATCCGGGAACTGCTGAGCTGCCTGCTGTTTGGTGCCCTTGATATACGATTCGGATACATTTGTGTTCATGCTGTATGACCTTACCCTGGGTCGATTAGCTCAGGTGAGAGGCCATCTTTAATTATCTGGTGGAGGATCTGTCCTGTGGGTCACTGATCTTGGATTATTTGCACGCAGTCACGTTTGGATTGGAGCATTATCAGATTATTTACTCACCAGTGCACTTTATATGGACTTTCTGTGTTTAGTTTATTTTTGTTTAAATGTCACTTGTTATGCGCTGCACTTTTTGTCATTGATGGTAAGTTGTCCCTGTATTCCAAAATAGCTTTGCTATTATATTATATATGGCACTAAAACAAGACGGTATTCTTGTAATTAAAAGTGTACAGTAACCTTACCTCCCTGGCTGTATGATTATGTCAGATTTTTGATGCTGAAAGCGGTACAATGTTTTGCATGGAAATTTGGCGTTTTATATTGTAGGCCTGTAGTTCTTAGGAATAACTCACCTAAATCTGTCCAAACAAGAGTCTAGTATAATAAAGTTTGAAACACAAAATGATAAATTATAATATAATAAATAACTATAAATAATAACAAATAATAATATAATAATAATAAAAATTATTCAATAATGTAACCAAATCAAAAACCACTGACATTTTCTCAAGTGCAGAATTGTCGCTGTCATTACTTTCAGTGTTTGATGACAAATTTCCCCAAAAATCACTATCGTTCAATTCTGCAAGTGATTATAATTTATTATCCCTGTTTTCTAGCTGGTCCAAAAGCACTTTTGACATAAAGGGACACTTTTTGGTTGCTATGTACAATCTACAGTTTCCAGGCAGAAAGAACAATATGTATAATATAAAACTGCATGCAGGACACTGGACAGACCACTAGGGACAAAAGGCATGCACAATAATTTGATACAGTAATGTAATCTGTTAGGGCCTTTTCACACTGGTGCGTATTTGCCGCGTTTTTGCCGCATTTTTGCGGTAAAAATAGGGCTATTAAAACGCTCATAAAACTCTCCCCATGCCCCTCTCCATTGAAATGAATTAAAAAACGCGGTAAAAACGTGTTAAAAACGCTGTAAAAACGCGGTGTTTTGCACCAAAAAACACCAAGATTTTGCCGCGATTTTACCGCGTTTTTAATTAATTTCAATGGAGGGGGGCATGGGGGGCGTTTTAATAGCGCTATTTTTACCGCAAAAACGCAGCAAAAACGCGGGAAAAACGCACCAGTGTGAAAGGGCCCTAAGATTACAGTGTACTGTATGTATTGTGTGTTTTGGTGCCATGCTCCGTCCCTGTGAGCGGGCACATCAGACACTTTTGACACTATTTTGGGACCATTGTCAGTTAAAGCATGTTAGTCGACTGTAAACATTAGGGATTCAGAGACATGAATACCTATAGAAAACTCTATCTAGGACATGGTCATAAATGCAGTGACATCCCAGCAACCCTCCCCAGGTGCTTAGTTGGTCAGATGGCCTCTGTCAACACTTCTTTAATACCAGAGAAAAGAGGAATGCCAATACATTGTGGCATTCTTGTGCACCATCAAGCAAAAGAAGACTTGTCAAGTTATGAAAGCCAATAGATCACTTTTCTCATGGACTGAAATCTGCTCAGGATTTGCAATTATTCTTTATTTTCAACTCCTTTTTATTTCTCCATTGCTTCATTGTCTGTTTATTTCTTTGTAACACCCTTTTACTGTAAATATTTTATTTGCACAATTTTTTACTTTTTCATTATTAAACCATAATTTTCTAAAGTTTTGAACTATCTCTATTGCCCTAATGCAAACTCAAATAATCTTTGTCTCTAGTCTCTTAGTATACATTTCTGAATATACCTGTTTGTGGTAATATTTCCTAGTCGAGTTCCTTGTTAGGCTTGTCGAGGAACTCGACAAGCTAGCTTTGCGTACACACGTTAAAGACCAAATCTCCTCGTTCTCAAATGCGGTGACTTCAACACATAGCTAGCTTAGCTTTGCTTTGCTTAGCTTTGTGTACACACGTTAAAGACCAAATCTCCTTGTTCTCAAACGCAGTGACTTCAACACATACAGCGGCAGGGGCTGCTTTTGCTAATCTCATGTTACTGCGTTTTATAAAAAAGTTTGGTAAGAGACATTTGCACTTTTCAGTCTGTTACAGCGTGACAAATGTGCTATTTCCATTACAAACGCTACTTTTACCGAAGGTGCATGGGTTTCTCGTCGAAAAGCAGCCCGACGAGGAACACAATGAGCCAATTTTACTCCCATCAAGGAAAAAGAGAACTTGCTCTCTTTTTTGCTCGTCGAGTTCCTCGACAGTTTCATCGATGAAAAACGTACACACAACCGGTTTCCTCAGCAAAAAAGCTCTCCCACCGAGTTTCTTGATGGATTCTGCAGAGGAAACCGGTCGTGTGTACGAGGCCTTACAGACATTTATTTATACAAAATCATAGCTGTTATTGCTAAGATTGTTAGTTTCCTCCTCTGTAAAAAGGTTGTGGTGGCAGCTTGCACCTAGGACACAAATTTTGGGCACAGCATTGTATGACCACGCAATTACCAGTTAAAGCAATGCGGTGCCAAAATTTGAAAAAATGCACTGGTCATTAATGGGGCAAATCCTTCTGGTGCTGAAGTGGTTAAATAAGGTTTAATTTTTTCCAAAATTCTAACATTTTGGAAATAAGTCTTTATCAACTAAAGAAAAATGTGTGAGTTTAGAAAGAAATGAGGCTGTGTGAACAGAAGTTCATTTTAAACGATGTCTGCCTTAAAACACATTAATTTCACCAGGAGTTCAACACGAAAACTATAGATCATCAGTCCTGACCAAATAATGAGACATGTTTGACCTGCTAAAGAGACACTAATGTAAGTGAAAATCATAGAGCAGTGATAGTACTATTAAATGCAGAAATTATAAACTTCCACACAAACTTTAGAATACCTTATCAAACATGGGTATGCTGCTTCATCTAGGAGTATGCAACACAAATGTGTCTAGCATACAGTATATGTTGTAAATCTGACATGTTATAAATAGATCAAATGTTACTATAAGCCTATTTCCTATATAATAAGTTACTACAGTTTAAACCCAAGGATGCAAAAAAAAACTTTCCTTATGAATTGAGTTATTTCCCCCTTAGTGAATGTGCAGTGAACAATGATGCATTTTTATGGATTAACAACTCTCAGTTTACTATCGTTTGTAACTTTAATGATATTGTCCTCCAAATAAAGCCAAAATAAATAAATGGGATTTCTGATAATACAATTACAGCTAAAACTAAAGCTGGGACTCTATGTGGGGCCTAGATCCACAGATAGCACCCTTTACTTTGCATACTTTGTTCTGTTGCTTTCATTTTTTGAGGTACATAAGACAGTGCAAATAAAATAGTAAAATGTATTATAATCATTCAGATTTAATTGTTCATCACATTAGGGAAATGTACAATCATTGATGATTGCTTGCCATGGATTACTGCCCTTGAATTTCGTCTTATTAATCACTTCCCACCCCCACGGCGGCTTTTTACAGCCGCAATGCGGCTCTCAATTGTCGGGAGGCCGTTTTTATACGGCCTCCGACCTCCAGGCCACTGGGGGGTGCGCGAGTGGCCAGTCACCCCCCTCCCCCCACAGTAAGAATCACTAATTAGGGAATACATTAACCCCTTCCTCGCCCCCTAGTGTTAACCCCTGCCTTGCCTGTCACATTTATACAGTAATCAGTGCATATTTATATCATTGTTCGCTGTATAAATGTGAATGGTCCCAAAAATGTGTGAAAAGTGTTCGATGTGTCTGCCGCAACATCGCAGTCCTGACAAAAATCGCAGATCGCCGCCATTACTAGTAAAAAAATTGTGTTTTTTTTTTTCAAAATTGTCACTCTATTTTTGTTTACAGCCCAAAAAATAAAAACCGCAGAGGTTAAAATACCACCAAAAGAAAGCTCTATTTGTGGGGAAAAAAAAGGACGTCAATTTTGTTTGGGAGCCACATCGTACAACCACGCAATTGTCATTCAAAGCGTGACAGTGCTGAAAGCTGAAATTTCAGGCAGGAAGACAGTATATGTGCCCAGTAAGCAAGTGGTTAAATAAGGACTAATGTTTATAAAGTGGCCATTTACTGGAAAAGTTGCATTTTAATTAAACAAAAGCAAACATGCATTTGTTAACATGTTTATTATATTCATAAAAAAAAAAAATGAAATGGCTAAACAAAAGCAATTCTTTTTAAACAAACAAAAAAATTGTGTGGATACTACAGGGTGTATATTATTTGAAAAGAAGTGTGTTTCCCCAATAGATTTCCTATATCAATTTCTTATTGTTTTCAAATGTATTTCTACCCAGAACTCTCTAGTATATTTTGGGTCTGCTTGATTTATTTAAAGCGGAATTTCACCCTAAATATAAGATCTCCCATGTGATCCAGCATACTGGCGTCAGCGCCAGTATGCTATTTTTTTTTTTTTTTATCCCACACTTACTGTATTATCCTGTAATTTCATTTTTTTCCCCCGCGGTGGACGGCGCCAGTATAGCGCGTCACATCTTCCGAAAATACCCAATATGGACTCGGGTAATCTCGGCGAAAATGCGGCGCCTGCGCACAGACCTAGGAGCTGACTGCGCAGGCGCCGTATTTCTCCGAGTCCTACGGCTATGGCGCGTCACGCCCTCCGAAATAGGACTCGGAGAAATACGGCGCCTGTGCAGTCAGCTCCTAGGTCTGTGCGCAGGCGCCGCATTTTCGCCGAGATTACCCGAGTCCATATTGGGTATTTTCGAAAGATGTGACGCGCTGTACTGGTGCCGTCCACCGCGGGGGAAAAAAATGAAATTACAGGATAATACAGTAAGTGTGGGATTAAAAAAAAAAAAAAACAGCATACTGGCGCTGACGCCAGTATGCTGGATCACATGGGAGATCTTATATTTAGGGTGAAATTCCGCTTTAAGATGACAGAATTTAATGTTTTTTATTACTACTAAACTGCAAACTGCTTAGTGTAGGTTTTCTAAATATTATTTACACAATTTATAACTTAAGCTCAGAGCAAACAAATGGCACACAATATGGGAATCCATGCCTTTTAAACAATGGCTCGATGATTTTTAATTGTAAAGCAAATTAGACATCAATTAAACAATAGTGGCTTTGTGGAAAGTATAATTCACATGGGGCAATGATCTAACTAATTGCATAAACTGCATGTAAAACTTTACTATGCTGTACAGTTTACAACATTTTAAAACATCTTACATTAATCTATACAGTTTTATTGTACCTACTTCATCTACATGATAATACTGAAAGACAGACAGATAGTAGTGTGTGTGAGGAGGAAAGCACCAATAACAGAATGTATAAAGTCTAGTAATGTTTTTTTATTCAGACTTTTATATCATAAAAAGCCAATGTGTGGGTACAAGGGGTCCCTCATCCTCAGGAAATTGGTACTGTTGAACAAACAGTGTACTAGACTAATAGAATTGTGAGGATCCCGAGGTATCATTCAAAGTAGGCTTTGATTGTCTCATTCAGTCGATTTGGAGTTAGGTCCTAAGGCCGGGTTCACACTAGTGTGACAAACGCTCCGACATTGGGAGCTCATGACGCATGATGTGTGAAAATCAATATTTCCCTACGGGAGCCGTCTTAACTGGTCCGATACATGTCGGTCCGACTTTGAAATTGCTCCCTGCACAACTTTGGTCCGACTTTGATCCTACTCCAGCCCATTGAATATCACTGAAGTCGGATCAAAGTCAGATCGCCGTCTTGCATGATCCGACTTTGGCATGCGACTTGTGCTCTGATGATCTTGAGGGGGAACTCCATGCTAAATTTTAAATAAAAAAACAGGATGGGTTCCCCCTCCAAGAAGAACCCAAAAGCACGGGGAAGAGGCCGGAGAGAGCAGAGAAGTCGGAGGAGACCCCCGAAGTCGGAAGAGACCCCCTGGAGCTGCCTAATAAATTACTTTAAAAACCTGTGTCGTGTGTTTTATTTTTGACACTTTTTTCCAGGTGAATGGGTAGGGGTATGATGTACCCCTACTCATTCACATAGGGTGAGGGGCCAGGATCTGGGGGCCTCCTTATTAAAGGGGGCTCCCAGATTCCAATAACCAATGGCCAGGGTTGTCGGGAAGAGGCCCTTATCCTCATCAACATGGGAAAAGGTGCTTTGGACCCCCCATGTTGAGGGCATGCAGCCTGGTATGGTTCAGGGGGGGGCGCTCGCTCGTCCCCACCCCTTTTCCTGACCGGCCGGGCTGCGTGCTCGGATAATGGTCTGGTATGGATTTTGGGGGGACCCTCACGCCGTTTTTTCAGCGTAGGGGGTTTACCTTAAAATCCATACCAGACACAGTATTGTCAGGATCGAAGTTGGAATTTCTGTTCATTGAAGTCGGACGCTTGTCAGACTTCAAGTCGCAGGGCAAAGTCAGATCCAAAGTAGTACGACTTTGAAAGAAATTAATTGTCAGCTCTTGACATATTTTGTCAAATTTGTTGTCTATTTTCTCAAAATAAGTGTGTGGAGGTTCAAGGTCCTTGCAAAACATTGCAATTTCTGAACAGTCAAAACCATGTTGTCCAATAGAGCTTGTACCAATTTTTCCCTTAAAAGGAGGTTGTCTATCACTCGAAAAGGGATTCATTGAGAAAGCAGAAGGGCTAATAATGAGGACTAATACCATAAAACATTCTCTTCATTAAGGTAAAAACCTTTTGTGCCTAGGATCCCCCTAGTGCCCCAAAAATACTTACTTGAGCCCAATCTCGATTCAGCGTTGTATCCGAGAGCAATGGCTCTCTCCACTCTCTCTCACCTACAAGACAAATAGGCAGCAGTGGGACCTATTGGCTCCTGTTGCTGTTAATCAAATCCTGTGATGAGGTAATAGGGAGGTGGGGCCAAGGTGAGCTATCTGTGTCTATAAATCAAGCCCGCATGAGTGCCCCCATAGGAATCCAAAGGATGAGCCAAGAGCGTCAAAGGGGACTCCAGAAGAGAGGGTCTAGTGCTGATCTGTGCAAAACCATTTTGTTGTCGGAATTTCCGATCGTGTGTACATGGCATAAGTGAATAAAATCTTTTATAATGCTACCTGATTCTCTTGTGTCATCTACTGTATATTACAAAAGTTCTATATCAATGTCCATTGTCCAATCATACACTGTACTTCTGCTTAATTCGTTTTGGGTAACATCCAGAAGAATTAGACCTTCTCCTTTTCATTGTTGCCTGGTACCTCATTAGAGAGATTAGCTAATGAGGAATATTGTGAATGGGCACAAAGCACCACACAATACATTTTTTAGTAAAGTGGTAAAGTCTTAAAACCTTTTGGGGATTTTATTACTGTTAGTAGTTTTCTCCCTTAAGACCATTTCCCCTCATTTTGGCCCTCATAAACAAAAGAGAAATGTAATGATAAAATGCAATACAAAAGAGAGGGATGGGGTGGTAGGGAGGGATGGGGATCAGTGGCAGTGGTATGAAGGGATGGGGATCAGTGGCAGTGGTTGGGAGAGATGGTGATCAGTGGCAGGGCTGGGGGGTCAGTGGCAGTGCTGGGGGGGGGGGGGTCGGCGGCAGTCCAGGGAGAATAGGATCACAGGTAGTGGTACGCATTGTGTTTCTGGCTCCATGGTGTCTGCGGCAGCAGTGACACCTATGCCAAGATAAGGCAATGGGGTTTCCTCCAGCACCTCCTACTTCAGGCCTTGTGAGTCAGCTGACTTAAAGTCTCTCTCCCCTGCCATTCCGTGAGCTGAATGGGGGGCTGCAAAGAGGCTGAGTGGGTGGCCGCAGACTCTGCCTGCCTGGACTGCGGGAGACACCAAGCTTCTCACATCCTTTCCTTCTCAGGCTGCCCGAACCCGTGCAGCCGGCCAATGAGGAGGGGACAGCTCCAGTGCCCCTGACTGATGGGTGCTGGTAGCGGCACCCCTGCACACAAAACAGAACAAAAAATGTGGGCTTCAATTTGCTGCCCCTCTTAAAGTGCCACCTGGGACATTGGACCCACCAAGACACATGATAGGGCTGTCCTTAAATATAGATATAAACATCAGTTTCAAATGTATAAACTTCATTAAAATAATTTAATAAAACAAATATATTTTTATATTTATATTTTATATTTTAAATATTTTTCCTTCAAAACATTTGCACTCTTTCAATTTATCATTTGTTTCCTTGTGCAGGATTTTATAAACTGACAAGCCCTCCCTCAAATGATTTACCTTTCTGTATGTTCTATATATAATTAAAATGAAAATGAAGAAACATGTCTTTCCTGTAATGCAAGGTTAATAAATATTACAATTAATACTAAGTTTTCAAAGCATACTGCAGTACCTGACATGGCATACTAGATGTTGCTGCACCAAATGGGCATCATCTCTCTACAAAGTAAAAATAATTAATTCTGCTTGTAGCACAAGGACAGATAATGAAATGCCCAATCTAAAGTCTTGCAGCTTAAAGCAGCTATCTTCTGCTGACCATGCAGGAGACGAATGCCGAATACTTTATATGATTATTTGTAGTCACATCACCTCACACAGCACCTACTTGCCATAAAAATGTACAATTGAAGAAGAAATAGCACAAGCTGTGCCCCAAGGCAACCGGTTTCTGAACATATCTTACATGACGTAAACGAAAAAAGCATTATATGCAAAAGAATAAACTGTGGAAAATAAGGCAGAAAATGACATATTATAACAGACAAAGGTCACATGGACTATCAAATAAGAAAAGGACAATTTTGAAGAAGGAATCTGTGTTCTAAAAAACTGTTCTAAAAATAGAAGTCAAGGATAGTGAAATGGTGCATTCATAGACTGGAAATGAAAATGGAAAGAACAATTGAATAATGATTTTATATATCTAAAGGTGATTGATTGTCTCATGCAGTATAGTATGTGATCCTACTGTGAATAACACATTTTAGAACGTTTCATCCTAATATTATATTTTTCTTTGGAAATTACAACCACATAAAGAACACTTAGCAATGTTCTAAGCAGATACGGACACTTATATTTTGTACTCTGAAGAATTCAAACTCTAAATTAAGAAAACATATCACTAAGTAATAATAACCTATAAGCCAATAATTAGCAATACATTCATCACAGTTCCTATATGAAATACTGCCTCTATTTACTATATAAGGGAGATTATATGCTGCACAACCACAGGTTATTTGGTTTTGTTTGTATGTACACATTAAACATTAAATACAGCAATAGCCATTATAGTAGAGTAAATTAAAAACTAGCTTAAATCATGATTCACTATTTTTATATCTTTTACATTATCATGGTACATTAATCCATGCCAATGTCATGCAGATGAGAACCATCTATGGCTGACTTAACACTCTTAAAAGACTAATGTTTACCCCATAATCTTCAGTCATCATATTTTAAGTGTCTATAGATGTGTGCATGTTTAACATCTTAAGGACCCCTTCACGCTGATATACGTCGGCAGAATGGCAGGGCTGGGCACATCTACGTACCTGTACGTGGCCCTTTAAGCCCAGCCGCGCCACTGGCGCGTGCACGCGACCCGGTCTAAAGCTCTGTGACCGCAGCCACGGGACCCGCAGACCCGATCGGCGCTGGAGTCCCGCGATCGGTCCCCGGAGCTGAAGAACGGGGGAGCTGTGTGTAAACACAGCTTCCCCGTTCTTCACTGTGGCGCCGTCATTGATCGTGTGTTCCCTAATATAAGGACACACAATCAATGACGTCACACCTACAGCCACACCCCCCTACAGTTAGAAACACAGATGAGGTCACACTTAACCCCTTCAGCGCCCCCTTGTGGTTAACTCCCAAACTGCAATTGACATTTTCACAGTAAACAATGCATTTTTAATGCTTTTTTGCTGTAAAATGACAATGGTCCCAAAAATGTGTCAAAATTGTCCGAAGTGTCCCCCATAATGTTGCAGTCACGGAAAAAATTGCTGATTGCCGCCATTATTAGTAGAAAAAATAATAATTAATAAAAATGCAATAAAACGATCCCCTATTTTGTAAACGCTTTAAATTTTGCGCAAACCAATCGATACACGCTTATTGCGATTTTCTTACCAAAAATATGTAGAAGAATACGTATCAGCCTAAACTGAGGAAAAAAAAAGTTATATATATTTTTGGGGGATATTTGTTATATCAAAAAGTAAAAAATATTGAATTTTTTTCAAAATTGTCGCTCTATTTTTGTTTATAGCGCAAAAAATAAAAACTGCAGAGGTGATCAAATACCACCAAAAGAAAGCTCTATTTGTGGGAAAAAAAGGACGCCAATTTTGTTCGGGACCGTGCAATTGTCAGTTAAAGCGACACAGTGCCGAGTCGCAAAAACTGGCCAGGTCCTTTAGCTGCCTAAAGGTCCGGGTTTTAAGTGGTTAAACCTATTAAAAAAATAGCTTAGATCATGATTCACTATTTAGATTTTTTTTTAATTATCATGCAGATAAACCCCTTGCCCCTAAAATCCCTCTGCAGTACACATCATCAAAACGTGTATGAAAAGGAATTATTTTATGTTTTGGATAGAGTGCAGAGCAGACACGGACACAGCCCACAATACTTTTTAGCGAATCTTATTGGAGGTAGGACACAAGTCGGTATATGTCTGCCACTACTTAGAGGTGAATGGAGGGTCCAATTGGTTGGGCAGTCAAACTGACCGTGTGAAAGTGGGCCCAAGGTTGCTTTTACACTGATATGCTGCGGTTTACCCGCACCATGGGTGCAACGCAGTGTACCTTTGGCTTTGGCTTTTCTGCACTTGGAATATTATTTCTTATATATTATTTCTATTATATTCGGCAGGTTTGGTGCACTTTCAGAAAGTTCACAAAACAGGTAATAACAGAAGTAACACAACAGTTTTCCTCGACAGAATCCATCAAGAAACTTTGTGGCAGAGCTTTTTTGCCGAGGAAAACGGTCATGTGTATGTTTTTCGTCGAGAAAACTGTCGTGGAACTCGACGAAAAAAAAAGGGAACAAGTTCTCTTTTTCCTCATCAGGAGTCTCAATTTCCTCGTTGTGTTTCTCGTTGGGCTGGTTTATGACGAGAAACACGTTTATGTGTATGCTTAGAATGAAGTATGCGATGGGAGCGTGCCTTCGGTAAAATTAGGGTGTGTAATGGAGATAGCACATTCGTCACGCTGTAACAGACTGAAAAGTGTGAATCGTCTCTTACCAAACTTTTACTTAACATGCAGTAACGTGAGATTAGCAAAAGCAGCCCCAATGGTGGCGCCAGTGGAATCGAACTTCCCCTGCCATGGTATGTGTTGTACGTCACCGCGTTTGAGATCGACAAGATGTTGTCTTGACAGTGTGTACGCAAAGAAAGCTTGTCAAGATTCTCAACAAGCCTAACAAGGCACTCATCGAGGAAAACAATCTTTCCTTTACGCCAAGTTCCTTGGTCATGTGTATGAGGCCTAAGGCTCAGTACAGATAACCCACAGGTAAATTGCTCTGCACCTGCAGATCAGTTTGAAAGCAGCCCAGTAACCACTGCAGAAAAGATATGCCCATATAATAAACTAACCTTTAATAACAGTATTCTTTTCTATTTCATCCCAGAGCAGGAGGTAGCAGGCCACCTCAGAGGGCTCTGTGGGCCACATGTGGCCCACCGGGCCACTGTTTGGGCACCCCTGATTTAGACTATAAAAATGAATGCTCCTTTTATAGAGTTTCCATGAGCCTGGCTAGGCCTTGGGAGAACAAATTTGTCTGTATTCATCGTTTATCTTGAGATACAGGTCATTTGTGTTACTCATAACAGTATACAAGGTCCCTTGGAGTATACTGTAATCATAACTGAAAATGGTGCACTGAGTTCAATAGGAAACAAGCCTTGTTAATAGCAGTAGTAGTAGTACTGGTAGCTAGAAATTTTAGTAATAGTAGTTACAATAGATCAAAAAACTGCATACCTAAGTGAGATTTTGGGCAACCTTGAGTTATTTTAAAACAATAATGCCATTACTTTCTGTAAGCCTTATAAATTGTATAATTGGATTTAGAAAGAAGTTGTAATGTATTAGGTCAGTAGTAGAGTATTGAAAAGTGATAATCATGGATTATTGCAGAAAGTTTGGTGTTTAAAGCCCCATTCCATGTAAAATATGTCCAATTCCCTATTGTCCCCTCGCACTGACATCACGCCATATCTGGATCCTGAGGGGACAGCCAAAAGGAAGTATTATTGTCATGCTGGAAGGAACATGGAAACCCAAAGAAGCACCCTGCCATATGTAAATAAAAAGGAGAAAAGACTACAGAGTCATGTGACCACTGATGTTTTTTAGTCAAGTGAGCAGGTTAACATTATCTCATAACTGGGCTTTATGTCATGTCCTTTAGGGCTAACGTAAAGTTTTTTTTTTTAGCTAAATAGCTTCCTTTACCTTACTGCAGTGCTGTCCTCATGTCCTCATTGTTCGTTTTTGCTTTGATGTTGCTGTAATTCTGCTCTGATCACCACACTTCCTGGTTGTCTGTTTCCTTATAACCACAGTGCTGGGAGCTTTCTCACTGTGGTCACTAATCAAGGAGGTGTGATTACTGTGTGTAAACTGAAACTGGGTTGGTGCTAAGGGGTTTTAGACAAACCATCACTGCCCTCTATTGGCTCTCTGGCTCTGTACATCAGAGAGACAGGAAATAACAGCAAAAACGAAACTATAACTCTAGGTGATTATATGATTGATTTTTTTTTTTTAAAAGGAATCAGTTAACTTTTATGTCTCTATACCCTGTAAACAGTCATTTCAGCCCTTTTTTTTCCTTTAGTGACCCTTTAAGTTATTAAAGATGCAAGCTTTAAGCCATTATCTCTTCATTACCAGGTGATTTTTCACTCTCCAGTGGTGAGATATTTTGACCGACAATTACCCCATCATGTATCTCTATACCCAAATTCATTTGAAGTATTTATTTTTTATGTATTTTTTAGATATACAGTTTTTTTTTGCTGCTATTAAGTAACTACTGGGATTTCGTTTTTTTTTTTTTTTTTTACTATATAAAGGAAAAAAAAAAGTACCTTACTTTCTATTCTAATAAAAATGTCAGGACGTGTGAACACACCAATATTATACATTTTTGGAAAAGTAGAGACCATTTTTTTTGCAAATGCTGGTATTGAGGTGGTTAGACATTGGAGCTATGTAAAGGTGCACTAGATACAGCACATACATTTTATACACAGAGGGAGGAGGTGGTGAAGGGGTTAATGTACAGGTCATATACAGCAAGTTATGGGGAATAAAGGGGCTAATGTGCAAATGTACAGGATAAGGGAGGTGAAGAATTAACATACAGGAGAAGGGGGGTATGCAAGAGTTAAGAGCGTAACCTGCAGCTGCCGCTGATGTAATCTGTGAGGTGATCAGGGATTTATGAACGACTCATTCATTCATTAGATTATTTTTCCTCTCCACTTTCATTGCAAGATTAGGGTGTGATCACATATGTAACACAATACTATTTACATTTGTGTACACTGTGACTGGTCTTTCTATGAACAGTAAATAGATACTAAGGTACAGAGCAGTTCAGATCTGCTCTGTTGACAGTGTTTGTAAACTGGGTCAGCTGAGGATGGCCTGGTTCACAGGCGTTAATGGGTGAAGCGGCTGGGAATTTGGTAAATAACAATACACCACTTTGCTGTTTTAACACATATGGCAGTACAAAAGTGGTTTATAACTCAAAAGAATTTCTCACATAGCATATGTCATTGTTACTAGTGGTTGATTCAGTGTGATAACTACAATAAACTCACAAACATAATACTGTAAAACATCCATCACTCATATTTGCTGTGAATCACATGCGGTGATAGAAAACAAAAAAGTCTAAGAACACATACCAGTTCTTTCTGACAAGACATATTGGGATGTTGTTTTAAAATCTATTACACATGTAACCAAACCATTGCTCATAGATTTTCTAGCACCCCACTGTCTCTAAGGAACAGTGATGACTGATGATGTGCTATAAGTAATAAGGTTGGCATACTGTAACCAATCAAGAGGCCTATTTTTTTTCTTTAATAAACTATGGAATACATTTTGCATGTAATACCTTAGAACTAACCAGATTTTCAACAGGTGTTGCAACAGTTGCAATTTAGTAAGATAAAAATTATTTCACAATGGCTTTAGTGAGTTATTGTACTTTTCACATTACTAGACATTTCATAAAATGTTTAGAAAATACAGTGGAAAAAAAACAATGACATACAGCTACTCAACAAAACAACAAAAACGACTTAAGTTTTCGTCAGTTTAGGAGAACAAAATGATTGTAAAACTTCTTGCTATGGGCTATCTTTTCCTCATCAAGTAAAGAATGCAAAATACTGTATTTATTGGCGTATAACACTCACTTTTTTACTCTGAAAATGGAGGAAAAACTGTACGTGCGTGTTATACACAGGGGGCTGTGGAAAGCTTTTTTCCTGAAACTTCCCTCTTAGGCCGCGTACACACGATCGAATATATCTGTGAAACTGGTCCGCAGACAAAAGTTTTAAAGCATGCTTTAAAACTTGTCTGCTGGAAACCCGTCTGTCAGACATGTCCGCTGGTTAGTACGCCTAACCAGCGGTCAAAAATCCGCCGCATGCGTCGAATGGATTCGACGCATGCGTGGAAGTATCTTACTTCCTGGTTCGGTGACGTGGCAGCGTCAATGTCACCGCCACGTTACCGCGCTGTCTGTCCGCTGGGATTTTGGTTTGAATTGATCGTGTGTACACACATCAAACCAAAATATCCCAGCAGACATGTCCGATGAAAATGGTCTGTCAGACCGTTTTCATCAGATAAATCTCCTCGTGTGTACGCGGCCTTAAAGTTAGGGTGCGTGTTATACACCTGTGCGTGTTATGCGACGATAAATACAGTACTAAAGAATGGCTGAATTTTAGAAATGAAATCAATTACTATGTAGCATCTGCTAGACATATTTAGAAATTGAGGTTTTATATTAAAGCTTTATGATTCAGCACATTTCACTTCAAGACAAAATTGCATAAATGTACGACATAATAGCACATACTTCTACAACGTTCTCATATTACGTATATACTTTTAATCAGGCTCACTCATTTGGCTTGATAATTGAACAAACATAACCAGCAGATGGTTTAACATGCACTTGTATAATAAGTAAAACATTTTAATACATTTGACATGTCATTCACATAAGCAAACTGTATAGACCAATCAAACATATAAAAACACGTTCATTAAAACTGTCTCTTACATACACAATGTTATATAACCGATTTTCAGTGAGCTGAATGTTATAATTCTGCCAAAATGTGTTCTGTTCTATAAGGACGATATATTTTTGATGAAATGTTCTCATTAACTTGGATGTCAAAAAGCAAACATCCTTCTAGAAATAAAAAGAGCTCAGCCCTATATAAGCGCCTACTTTACTGAATTCTCATTTCAAATAATTTATTGCAATGTTCAGAGATCTATGACCCTGGGCCATTTGTCTTCTGCTTATATTGAAACTTCCATCAATAGGAAACCAACATTCCACAATTATCCCTATAAACATTCAGCCACAGAGAGCTTGATATGTAAGATGGTTTTCAAGTACCAACTTCGCCTAAACACTTCAAAACATCAAGTACATTCAAAGCAGCAAGAATACAAAAACAATCATATATTGATACATTTTTTTAAATATATATTTTGCTTGCTTTAGAAGAATTCTTTGCGATACTGCAATGTTTCACCATGAGATAATAATATTGTTTATTTACCTATTGCAATACTGTGAGAAAATGTCACGACTGTCAGAAATGATGAATAGCTCCTTCTAGAAATGTGCATTGTCACACTACCTGACTACAAATGGAAAAGCTTGCAGAATAATTGTAAAGCTTACCTTTTACTGGCTGTTTGCTGTGCCTGTCCCAGGAGTCTGGGAGTAAAGATTAGTCTGCGGCTCACAGAGAGAGGGGTAGCTGGCTCTGAACTCTGCAGCTCCCTTTGAACGCATTGTGGATAAACATGTCAAGTTCACATTCAAGGCTCTCCTCTGTCTCCCCTCTCTGATACTGCTGCTGATGCTGCATCTCCCCATTCACAGTAAATCAAATGCTTTCTGGGCTGTGACAAAGTCCAAGCGTCTGCCTTCGCAGCATAAGAGGCACAATACTTCAAAAAGATAGACGGCTATCACTTAAAAGAAAAAAGTTAAAATTTGGTTGCATTTGATTTTGGCAAAGCCTTTGTTCTGATCTTCAGTCAACGCTTTGCATTAAAAAGTGGAAGGTACAGTAGCAGCTGCCGGTAGCTGATCCAGCAATATAAGCTCCAGTTTAGAGAGAGTTATCCTGTTTTGGTGTTGTACTCCTTGCCTCCATCAGGTAGATCACGCAATACTGCAGTCCATAATTGTAACAGGAGAAAAAAACGAACTATGCCTAACTCCAAATCCTCAGCTCGGAACAAGACATAGAACAAAAAAAAGAATGACAACTTGATCTATTTGCCTTTTAAAGCTTGAAAACATTTTGGTCTGTTCTGTATCAGCTGAATTTTCCTTTAGCTTAACATTCACTTTGAATGAGGAAGAGCAATGCACTGCCCATCCTCTCATGAGGACAGGATGCATTTATGTGAAACATGAGGAGAATGCCTAATGCTGAAACAGCCAGGACTGCATTCCCAATGAGCTCTCATTACAGGCATGCTGTTGAATTTCACAGGCTGATATTACCTTCCCAATTACTGCTTCCCATTCTTTACAATGAACAGTCCTAGATCATTAGAGAAACAGACTTTAAAGGATTTTGGAGATCTGTGCACAGTTGAGACATTAAAATAAAGGACTTTAAATGTTTATGATATGTATTGAGGAGTTATAATTATAAAGAATACCTAAGATTTGTAGAAACTGTATTATTTGTATCACTTATCTTAGGAGGTAACTCATTTTTTGTGGGAAATAAAATATAACAAATGAAAAAAAAAATATATATAGCATATATAATTGATAGACAAGGCACATTGTAATTTAATGTTATTAATAATCACTTTTCCTTTTCCTTTATAATTCAATGCAATATGGCAAACAGTGTACCCAACCTCTATCAGAAATTACATTTTCTGATTGTGCTCGGCTCACTGATTTTCACTAAAGTATGCACTGAGATACAGGTCAAATTTTAGGCACCCCCTGCAATAGGAAAATTGGATTTGGTGAGATATTTCCCAAGAGATGCCAACACTGCAACTTTTCTCATCAAAACACTGATGAACAAACAGCTATTTCTTCAGAACAAAAAAGTAGAGATCTCCAAACACGTTTGTTAAAATCATTGCAAGCAGCATAGATCAACAAGAGGGGATTGTTTTTTTTTTTTTTTTTAAGTGGAGTTAAACCATAATACAACATTCTGTGTATATGCCTTTTACCACCATATCCTTAGATATGGACACAAATGTTCTGCTGCTCTCTTGTCTATGCAACTAGAGGAGAGTATAGGGTGGATTGAGGACGTGATCTTTTTGGTGTTGCAGGCCTTGATTGTGTATTCTATGTGCCCCTGGAAGAAGTCAGAGATTTGACGAAACGGCGTAGGGAGGAGCGGCATGCTGACGTCACCACTGTTTACCTCGCTGCTATCTGGAAGGACGGGCAGATAGTGAGAGCCGGCCGGCTTCAGCAACAATACATACACTTTTTTATTCCTAAGCATTTGAGTGCAACTTATCTTTTTATACCATAAATGTTATTTGATGCTATTACACTATATCGGCATCTTTCCTATTTTTGGGTCATCTTGAATGGGAGTTTTGATTGAGTGAACTATGGTGGAACGCACAGACGAATAACACACAGGAAGTTCCAGGAAGCTATATGCAGGGCTGCTAGCCACACGCGCTTACGATCTCACTCACAGAGATCCATGGTAAGCAGATAAGATAAAAGAGGTGGAGGTTTCATCTATCCTGCTCTTTGGCACGGTTTCCTTCGGATCTGTTTGGCACTGTCTAGATATATTGGATTTTCACTGGAATCGGACTTTCTATGGACTAGTGTTACACACTTATATTATGAGATTAAGTCACGGTGATCTATTTGCACGGATCAATTTGTGTATATAATTTGTGTTTGATTTATTTTGGTTTCATTATTCATCCACTTGAGCATTAGATAATCATGCAGCACAGCTAAATCGAACTTTATGCTATTGATGTTTATATCTGAAATTTTTTCGCCGCAGCAGCATGATTTGCACAGTTTGAATCAGTTTGGTGTTTATAGACTTCACTAGATTCATCACATTGTATTTCAATATATATATTTTTTTATTATTAATTTATTGAGACCTGCGCAGTATTTTTCCACATTTTACAATACAGAACCGCTAATTTTAATGGTGTCAAAATTATTGGATGTTCCAGTGGTCTCTGTACAGCATGAACAGTGAATCACAGTAGTAGAAACATGGGAATCCTTGTTTATCATATCATAAGTGGTAAAAATGCCTGAGGGAGAAATTATTTATACCTATATTTCGAAACACGTTGGATACCATCCATAAGCTCACAATTGATGGTGGAACTGAATAGCAAGTAGCTGGGAAATGGCACTTCAGTGTATCCCTAATGTACCCATATGTTAAAACTATTGTACTATATGTAATGAAAAATTATTGAGCTTTGAAAAACTGTCTATTTTTCTTTTATATATGCATTGTTTTAAAGTGACTGAATAAAATATACTTTTTTAACATAAATAATGTTTGAAGTGCCTTAAAAATACTATAAAAATGAAGAAATACTTTGTGGGAACTCTTGAGGCATCAGCATACCAAGACATTTTGGACAATTTCATGCTCCCAACTTTGTAGGAACAGTTTGGGGATGGCCCCTTCCTGTTCCAACTTGACTGTGTATTAGTACACAAAGCAAGGTCCATAAAGACATGGATGAGCATGTTTGAAGAGGAGGAACTTGACTGGCCTGCACCTCAACCCGATAGAACACCTTTGGGATGAATTAGAGCAGGGACTGCGAGCAAGACCTTCTCGTCCACAACAGTGCCAGACCTCACAAATGTGCTTCTGGAAGAATGGTCAAACATTCAGAGAGACACACTCCTAAACACTGTGGACAGTCTTCCCAGAAGAGTTGATGTTGTTATCCCTGCAAACATTGGGCCAACTCAATATTAAACCCTACGGACCAAGACTGGGATGCCATTATAGTTCATGTGTGTGTAAAGGCAGGTGTCCCAATACTTTTGGTAATATAGTGTGTGTGTGTGTATATATATATATATATTAGGGCTGTGCAAATTAACTTTAATTGATTAATTAATTAATTAATTAATTAATCGATTAATCTTTAATTAATCTTTAATTTTTTTGATCGATCAAAATTCTTTTGATTGGTACTCACCTCTCCGCCGGCTTCTGGGCCTTCAGGGAGTTCTGTTGGAGATCCGGTAACGTCATGGACACCAGCAGGCCTTGTCATGTCCATCTGAAGAGCTCCTTTGCTGTGCCTTAATATCTACATGCTGGTGAGACCCTACTATCTGCCACATGCTGTTACACTTCCCTCTATCACTTCCCTTTATCAACCTGGGATTCTACAGCCATCCACTGGGAGTTGTGATAGTTCCCTTCATGGGAAATCTACATGCCGATGGACTGATGTTAACCCCTCCTCACCTGGATTCAGCAGTGGTATCGCTGTACACATTTTATACCAGTATCATACTCAGCTACATGTTTTTATGACTGCTTTTGTTACAGTTTGGTATTACTCGCACCATTTTTACAGTTTATGTAGCTACATTGATTTTATCTCCAGTGCAATATTTGTTTTGTTACCTACTTGAAGACTATAAAAGACTATAAAGACCATAAAAGTTTAAATGCTATTCCCATCGAGCGCTGCCTTTGTGTGTTTTTTGTATCCTGCTATCCATTTTTCCAGTTGTTGGTAGCTGCACGGGTAATCACCCTGCAAGGAGATCAGCTAAAAGTAGTTGGATCTGTATGTGCGTTATAATTAATTGAAATTAGTCGATTAATCGATTAAAAAAAAAAAAAAACAATTAATCGAACACAAAAATTTTGATCAGTAACATTATAACACAGTATATAGTCACTTAACTAAAAAATTTGATCATAAAAAAGTGCCATAAAAGAAAACTGCATTGCCCTTTTCGAATTCCAGTACTATTCTGCAGAACAAGTATATATGCCAACTGATCACTGTGATTACTCTGTAAATGGCATACTACAAAGGCTATTTGAACAAGGGCAAAAAGAGCATTGTACCAGGCAATTTAAGGTAGTGAGCTCACCAAACACTATAAATAATGTACCTTTGATTATTATAGTGTGAAAGAGCTCATATCTCAGCCTGCTATTTCCCTATTAGTGCAAATGATTCCAGCATAACTAAAACCAGAGGGAAGTAGATTTTTTTATTTTTATAAAAGAAAGCAGAAAAACAGACTTCCTGGCCGGATCACCAGGTGAAAATAAAGGCAAAAAAAATAAGAAAACACCACATTTAAGAATTGTTAAGCTGCAATACATTACAGTTTTGGTTTTGGGATTGGATACACTTTAATTTGAAGGAAGAGATCAACTTTATATTTCTAAACTTTTTAGTTTATATCTCCTATTTATTTTGTCTGTAGAAATGAAGAGGGAAGGCAGCCAGCCTCCTTGTCAGTTTAATTCTTATTTACAGTTGTTACAAAGGTAATATAACCCTTCACCTTATATTGCATAAATGATAGGATGCGAGTGTGTCTGAACAGTACTGACAGTGATTACAGGCTCCCTGCAAGCCTTCACCCTATAACACAAGGACATATAAGGTGAAAAGTTTAAAGGGTCTGGTAAATGCTATAAGCTGTGTCCCATCTGAGAGGCTAGTTATCTCCATCCATTATGTAATAGCAGATATTTTATAAGTGTTGCATGGGCTGAGTGATTACTGTCAAGGATGTTCAGCTGAGCAAAGATGCTTTCTATCAACTTTATCTTAGACGCTAGCAGTAAGCAGGGGACATCAGAAAGAAATACAAATTAACAACACTGCATAAAGATAAATTAGATCAGCTAATTCAATGTGTGGAAACTTTAAAAAAAACAAAAAAACTGTACATATAATTTAACAAGGACAGTGGGGTCAATTCGCTAAGAGTTAAATAATGGGCAAAAAAATTTGGTAAACTAACGCTTGCGCTAAATCGGTTTTGAAAGTGCAATTCACTAAGAATTTGGTGTTAAATGCCGAATTTAGTGTTTATTCAATTTAGTGGTAATTACCATATTATTTAATGCAGTAATTTATGTCATTGAGCTGGTTGCTAAGGAGCGGACCAGGAAACCAGCCGCCGTGTCCTTAACAACAGATGACTCATTAGCTGAATAAAAAAAAAAAAAAACTTGCTGGCAATTAAAAATGATGAAAAAAACAGCGAAGGCTTCCTCCAATGCATACCAGGCCATTCTTGTCCAGTATGGATTTTAGGGGAACCTCGCACCAAAATTTAAAAAAAATGTGTGGGGTCCCCCCCAAATCCATATCAGACCCTTATCTGAGCATGCAGCCCAGGAGCGCCCCCCCCCTGAACCCCAGGCCAAATGCCCTTGACATTGGGGGTACTTTGGAGCCTCTTCCCCATAACCCTGGGCTTTGGTTGTGGGGGTCGCAGGCAGGGGCTTATCGACCCCAGATCCTGACCCTCCATGTGAATGAGTATGGGGTACATTCTACCCCTACTTAAGAAAAAAAGCATACATACAGTTTTTGACAAGTACTTTTTTTAAAACAAATAAAAATATCCCCTAATGTAGATCCATTGGCAATCACGATGCCCATAGCCACTGCCTGATCAGAAAAACAAAGAAGAAAGCGACAAACGCTACCGCGATCTGCCTTCTCCTCCATGTGGCAGTTCTTAAATATGTAAGGGGCGGGGCCCCCCGGCGATATCACTGGTTGGCACCAAACCCTTGTGATGTCACCAACTCAGCATACACTGGTCAGTGACGTCACAAGAGGGTGGTGCCCCTTACCTATTCATGAATTGTCACACGCTGGAGAAGGCAGACTGTGGGAGCATTTTGTTTTCTTTTTTCGGGTAGGTGGTGCCACGGGCGGTGTGGTTGAAAATGAATCTACATCGGGGGGACATTGTTTTTAAATTTTTAATAAAGGAATTGTCAAAAACTGCCTCCTGTCTTTATTAACTTTTTTGGTAAATGGGTACCGGAACAATGTACCCCATACTTATTCACATAGGGGGGCTTCCAGATTCTGAAAAGCCCCCTGCCCGCAGACCTCCACAACCACAGCCCAGGGAAGAGCTCCTCCTCCCCAAAGCACTTCCCCCATGTTGAGGGCATGTGGCCTGGTATGGTTCAGGAAGGGGGCATTCACCCATCCCCCTTTCCTGACCTGCCGGGATGCACGCTCAGATAAGGGTCTGGTATGGATTTTGGGGGGACCCCATTTTTTTTAAGTTTGGCATGGGGATCGCCTTAAAATCCATACTAGACCGGAGGGGCCCCTCGCATTTTTTTTCTGAATTTTTAATTGCAGACTTTTTTTTACATTCAGCTATCAGCGGGGAACCTGCTGACAGCTGAATCTTCCTTTGGTATGGTTCTCAGCCCACTCCTTAGCAAACAGTTATGGGGGGGTCCTACCCTGTTTTTTTTACAAATACTGCATGTGATACCATCAGCAAAACCACGGTGATACATATTGCATGTTTTTTTAATCTCTGTTCTGTTTGTGAATTGAACTTAAGAGTTTGCCGCATCCATTTTAAACAATATTTACTGGCACATTTTTCATTTTGCAGAAAATACTGCATACTCATAATTTTTTTTGTGAATTGGACTTTATTTACTGCATGCATTAACTTATGCAAATAAGCCATGTGACTGCATTATCACATGCAGTAAATGTTAGTGAATTGTCCTGATTCAGTTAATGTAATAAATCTTATCTTAAAATAGCAAGAAAAGCTACATAACAAACTAACATTTAAATGTTCACTTGCAGTGTAAATACATTTTTAGAGGTTTTTCTTTGCAGCCACATTATCCCAAAGCTTCAGCTCCTCTCTGTGATACAGTAGGTCGACAATGAGGATAAATTGAATAGTGCAGCTACATTACCCGCTAGAATTTACTGCACTAGTCATCAAAGGAGAGAATCACCTCTCATCAGCCACAGTAACTGCATCAAAAGGAGAGAAAAGGAGTGGAGCTGTCTGGACAAATGCAAAAAAAAAAAACCACAAAAAAAGGTATTTACAATGGGATATATTAAATATATATATATATATATATATATATATATATATATATATATACTGTATAGATATATATATATATATAATATATATAATTTATAATATATATTTCATAATATAGGAGACAAGATGGAGGAAAATGTAAATGTCAGTTTGTTAATAGCCTTTCCTTCTATTTTAAAGTGTATCAAACTTTTTTTTTTGCGTTGGATAGAGTGTCATGGGGTTAGATCCCCAGCCAACTTTTTTTTGCTACCTAATTATGCATTATTCCTGGTTTTACTGCTGTCTGTGCCCCTGATGGGGCGCTTTATCCCTGTATTTGAACTGGAGATCATTGTCACTTGGACTTAAAGGGACTGCAAAGGATAGGAAAATCCAACATTTTTAGTTGCTCGGTAAAAAAAATTCAGTGCATGTGCACTAGATAAGACAGCGATGCCAGAGCTCAGTAGACTTGGGCCTCATGCACACTGGACGTTTTTACAGTTGTTATTTTTGGCGTCAGATGTGCAAAAATATATAAAGTAGGGACTCTCGTGCCTCTAAGTGAACTAAAGTGTCAATGCTATGTGAATATAAACAATTACAGCTCAATCGAGGTGTAAATATATGCACAAAGTAAATGTACCGGTAAGTAAAGAATGATGAGCGCAACAGTTTAAAATGCTGAATGTGAAATATCAAGTGCAAACTAGTGCTAAAAGATATGAAAATAAAATGGTATGCCAAAGTGTAAACTGCATGAATAATAAACAAGTGAATGTCCAATATACACAAGTGATATAAGCAATGTTGCTGTGGTCTTTGTGTTAGATAAACACCAAATCTCCTAATAATCTTCTATATGTGGATCTTCAAATTTCAGGGCTCACAGAGCATTTACCTCCTTGTTGGTAATAGATGCCTTTAATGGATATCCTTGCTTTCTTTGATGTCACGTTGCTCCAATAAGAAAGCCCCAAGCTAGGTTCCAAAGGTGCATGTAGTGGCCACCCATGTGTCCCTCGGCATGAGGATAAGATCATAAACAGAAAAGAAGGCTTCCCATGGTGAAGTATATAGTAAAAGGTTTAATAAAGAAAAAGTACATTCTAAAGGGCCGGAACTACCCGAAGAGACCGGAAGTAACATGGAAAGCAAACTTAGCCATCAGTGTTTGGCTCATGATCTTTTAACTTTCTGTAAGAATTTACTTTTTCTTTATTAAACCTTTTACTATATACTTCACCATAGGAAGCCTTCTTTTCTGTTTATGATTTTATCCTCATGCCGAGAGACACATGGGTGGCCACTACATGCACCTTTGGAACCTAGCTTGGGGCTTTCTTATTGGAGCATCCAATAAGAGATCCACATATAGAACATTATTAGGAGATTTTGGTGTTTATTTAACACGAAGACCACAGCAACATTGCTTATATCACTTGTGTATTTTGGACATTCACACAGAATTGTTTACTATTCATGCAGTTTACACTTTGGGATTCCATTTTATTTTCATATCTTTTAGCACTAGTTTAAACTTGATATTTCACATTCAGCATTTTAAACTGTTGTGCTCATCACACTTTACTTACATTTACTTTATGTTATCTTAGGTGTCCATGCACACATAGGCTGTTATTAACTGTTTTTGGCAGGGGTGTTTTTGAGCTGTAAAAAAAACACCAAAACTAGTGTGTTCTGAGAAGAGTTTTTCAGCTGTAAAAACGTGGCTTACCTGTGTTTTTTTTTGACCCCACTGATTAATAAATAAATAAAAAGAGCTAACACAAACAAATGCTGACAAGTGCTAAAAAATACTATTACAAAAACGCTGAAAAACTTGGAGAACTCACTGCAAAGCTACTGCCATTTTTGTAGCGTCAATATAACGTCCAATGTGCATGAGGCCTTAGAGCGCATGTGAACTGGCTGAGACTGAGCAGTGCTGATACATACACACTAGACTAGATGGGGGTGTTGGAGGTCAGTAGAGTTAAAGTGCATGTGCATTGTAGCACAGCTTCCAGGTACCAACAACCCTAGGGGGATCAGCAATGTGACTAGAGGCTGACTAGCCCTGGTGGCCTGGCACAAAAAATAAGAATATATTTAGGGAAACCATGCAATAGCTTTATGTAATTTAAGACCATGACAAAAGAGCATAATGTCATTGTGCATATGCAAGACAACCTTGCAAAGATACGTTTATCGTTTTTGTCTGGAGTTCCATTTTTTTGTGTGCGTGAACTCGAGAGAGAGGAGCTGGACTGCAGGAGTTGGGAGTAGGCAGACCCTCCCCTCAGAGGCAATCTGCCATCCTTCTCCATGCCCCCGGGTGGCAATGGTGGGTGGGAGGGGGGGCCTCCCACTCACCCCGCCCTATCTGCTCCACTTGGGAGCCCAACGGGACCCCAACAGGGCAGAGGGACTCCCCCTATGAGGGAGTGAGGAGGTCTAGCCCACCCAGCCAGCCCCGTAGGTCCTTCGCCTCTCTTTTTTTAGGAGACCGCATGGCCAAAGTGCGTGCGTGTTAAACCAATTTCGTGTGCGTGCCTTGCAGAGGCGTCGTTAGACCCTGGCTAGGGGGGCTGGAGCCCCGAATGTGCCCCCGAAAAGCCCCGAGTCTCAAAAGGGCACCATAGACTATTTAGCCCCGAATGCCGCCGACCAGGAAGCAATCTGGTCTGCCGAGTGTGGCCGCGTCACAGGTCCCGCCTTCTGGAGCCTGCAGAACATATGATGGACGTCCCAGTGGTCCAATGTCCAATCGTGGGATGTGTGACGTCCATCATACGCGCCGCCGGCTTCAGAAGGCGGGAGTTTCCAATCCCACAGCCGCCGCCACATCACAACACTGACATCTACGCTCGGCACTGAAGGAGAGTTCAGATCAGGCCCAGGGCAGCGGAGGAGCGATCGGGCAAGTCCGAAATCTGCCACTAACTGCACCGATGAAGAGGAGGGGGATTAGGATGACTGGAGGAGCCCGCTGCACTGGGGTGAGTGTTCATTACCTGATGCATTATCCAATATTGCACTGCACTGCCACTGAGTAAAAGTTAAGGGTAAGATTGTACATGCAGGAAGGTGCTAAACATGCATCTGATCTTTTAAAGCTGTGTTCTTTTTTATTTTTTATTTATTTTTGCTAAGCAGATCATTGTCTGTATATGCTGAATGTACTGTAAATATGTTCAATGCCCTGAAAAAAAAGATGTTTTGTACTTTTATTTCTTACAGTGAGGCAGATTTAACTAGCTTTTTAATATTAGAGATATGTTTATGATTCCATTAAATAGGCAAAAAAACATTTTCCTGAGCTCTTCAGTGCATGATAGTAATCAGCTTCCACCATTAAAGAAAGGCTTTAATTTGTGTTAAGATGGAGGAACACTGAGATCCCCGCTCGGCGCTGAGAGTTCAGATCAGGGCAGCGGAGGAGCGATCGGGCAAGTCTGAAATCTGCCACTAACTACACCGATGAAGAGGAGGGGGATGAGGATGACCGGAGGAGCCCGCTGCACTGGGGTGAGTGTTGATTACCTGACCTGAGCTGTGCTGGTGGCGGATTGGGTGGGGGGGGAGAGGAAAAAAAAAATGTGTGCCACTTTTATGGTGTTATTATTTGTTAATATACTATTACTATCTATCATATGATCTCTACATTGTACTAAACCCTGGATATAATATGATATGTATGTGTGCTATTATATGGTGTATTATTGTGATTAGATTATGTATAGTAATCTAATCACAATAATACACCATATAATAGCACACATACATATCATATTATATCCAGGGTTTAGTACAATGTAGAGATCATATGATAGATAGTAATAGTATATTAACAAATAATAACACCATAATAATAACCTACCACACGGTACTATAACCAGAATCATACAATCACAATATCCCAACCTGAAAACGACCTGGCACATTACAGGCAATGATCATGTTACATTGTATGTAATAATAATCCTCCAATGACAGACCTCTATGTACAGTGTGATCTCTATCTATGTATAGTGTGTAATGTGTGTTCTCTCTCTATCACTCACCTCCTCTCTGGGAGAAGTGTCCACTCTGAGCTTTCCGCTCTTACTGCTGTGTGGGTTGCTGTTGACATCTTCAACTTGTATGGTTTATAGTTGATTGTGTATGTACAGTATGTAGGTCAGTGAGGTCAGGTCAGTGTATGTAAGTCAGGTCAGTGTATGTAAGTCAGGTCAGTGTATGTAAGTCAGGTCAGTGTATGTAGGACAGGTCAGTGTGTGTAGGACAGGTCAGTGTGTGTGTGTGTCAGGTAGGTCACCCCGCGCCACTCCACCGACCACGCGCCCCTAACCCCCCCCCAGGAGCTGGCTTGGCTTCGGGCTGAAGCCCCTGGTCTTTTTGGCACCTAGCAACGCCCCTGGTGCCTTGCATAGCAAACCCACCGGGAGCTGGGCTGAGACCACCAAACTCAATTCACATGTAGCCGAGGTCGGGATCCGAACCCTTGGCTGCAGAGGTAAATGGCTTGTCAGCGCAGTGCCAATCACGTTGAGCCACCACAGCTGCTGTGGCTGGAGTTCCATTTAAATATGTTTAGCTGGTGCAATATAATTTAAATGAAACTATGTGATTCTAAACAAGAAAAGCTATTATGTTTTTTTTTTTATATTCCCAATAAACATGAAAAGGTGATGAGAACACATATTCAATTCACCAAGAGTGAAAAGGGCTGGTTTAGTAAATCTTAACCTTTTATGGTTTGCTTAAGAGCGAAGTGACACCACATTTTATTATTATTATTATAATACATGATTTATATAGTGCCAACAGTTTGTGCAGCGCTTTACAACATGGTAGCAGACAGTGCAGTTACAATAAAGGAGGAATTAGAGGGCCCTGCTCATTAGAGCTTACAATCTAGGAGACATAACACTTTTAAACAGAAAACATTGCATAGCTGTAATCACTGGACCATTCATCTTTTTTGCTTGTATCTGTTATGCATGCTGCACAGCTCTAATAATTTACTCTGAAGGTACAGCTGATAGGGTAGCAAAAACAAATATACTTTATCTATAGAAGTCTAGAATTAACTCTGAGGAGCACATAGCGGGCATAAAGAGGTTGATTTAAAAAAGGGTGTGAGAATGTTCACACAATAAAATGTGTGAACATTCACTTCAATTATCCAGTCATGTGAAAATCCATATTTACTTATCATCTGCATATGTTTGGATACTTGAAGTGCATTTTCACCCATTTTATTGTACGAGCAATTTCAAATCTTTTAGTAAATCAGACCAATTGTGTTGACAGATTTTTATTTATAGACAACATGGCTAATAAGATACAAGGTCTGTTTTTTTTAAATTTTTAAGTGAGGTGAAATAAATTAAAGTTCTGTTGACTTCAAATGAATAATCGTGAACATGGGAATTTATAAGAGATCATATGGGATAACCTGCCCCTGCACCCGATTCGATTTTTGAAGTGAACACAATTTAATTTCACTGTACTTTACATTTCAGTAAATCAGACCTGAATGCCCATAATATATGTAATCTTGCACTCAGTAATAAATAAAAGGAAACGTTGCAATATCATATTGCATATCCTTTTAGAATGTTTTATGGTCACAGTGGACCTGTAAACACAATTGAAATATACAAATACTGTTTAGAACACTTTTTAGAATTCTCCTATGCCACGAGAAATGCCGGTGCCTGCTAAATATTCATGTAGCTAAGGGAGCAAGGTACATTAACTTATTAAAGGTATGGTGGGGCAGCACTGAGGTAAAAGTTTCCATAGCATGGCCAATCCTATCCTTAGTTTTTGTTCAACCCTAGTAGTACAGCATCATAGGTTGCTAAGATGCTGTCGGCTGTGCACAGCATCATAGCAACCAATGACGCATTCCTGTCCTCATTCAGCTTTTGGCTTGGGGATTCCTGTCTTTACCCAATGGGGGCATTGCCATATTTGGATAATAATATCTGCAATCATCCCCTGTCCCTTTGGTTACATTCAACCACAGGCCAGGTAATCTCCCAGAGGGCATTTGAGTGGGGTGATGATTGGTCATCAGTTATTAGAAAGTTGGTGGCTATCAGCATCCTAGCAACTATGATCCCTCTGCCAGAAGCTGTCACATTCATGATAGCTTTCTAGCACATATAATACCCCACTGAGATGACTGACATTTCTCTGTATGCCAACTCACAGTTGGTCTGTTGGCTGTGACAGATTCAAAAATAATTACTGTCAGTTGACATACATGCAAGGGAGCAACAACCTTATGGTCATTCCATTACACAAATGTCCATAAATCTGTTATATCTCACATAAAAATAACAGTGTCTAAAATCATTAGTCCTTCATCCTTATACATCTTTCAGAAGAAACATTTGTGCAGTGGAGCGACCATAAGGTTGTTGCTCACCTTCATAGGTTTGCACTTGTTTGTGTATTGTGTAGACATGTGCATTTGTTTTTGTTAGAATGCATTTTTGTCCGAAAATCAGGTTTTCCTGGCCAGTCCCCCCGTCAGCACATCGTGGGTTAATCCCCTCCTCCGGTCTACCAGTACCACCTTCTCCTAGCTAATAAGTAGGGGGCCCCTCCTCCCCAGTCCTTGTTCCTTTTTTTTGGTCGGACGATCAGCCCACCTAAGACTCTTCCAGACAAACAAAGAAAATTTCAAGGGACAAGGAAGAAGAGAATCCCCCTGCCGAACCATCCCCACCCAGGTTCAGCCTCTCCTCGGGTTGGAAGGTCCAGAAGTAATAAAGGTATGCCCCTTTATGACACTGGACGCTCAGGTGCATGAGCTGCGGGCGTTCTAGCTTGTAGGAAGCTTACTGTTTCAAACAGGGGCTGTGGTGTGGCTCCTGTCCGTCTGTTAGGACATGCTGTGGCTCCCTCTCCTCACTCAGCTCTGAACTCCGTAGGAGCGCGCCACCCCTCCCTCCTCCACTTTCTGCTAGTCGGCGGTGACATCACAAGGGGGCGGGGCCGGGGCGTGCCGTGGGCGGACCCCAAATCGGCTATAAGAACTCTCCAGGGCAGGAAGCTCAGTGTGGTCTGCCACTGTCTGGGAGAGGAAGCTCTAGGTAAGCCTTCAGCTGAGGAGGGGGGTATGTTAGGATTGTGTCAGCTGCAAGTTTTAAAAGGTATCTCTTTCTTTTCTTTCTTCCTCTAAAAAACACTCTGCCTAACAGGACTTCCATCCTCGTTTTTTAGACACCAAAAAGTGCTGCCACCCTGGAACGTTTTCCTCTCCTTAAAGGTAAACAGGAGGTTTAAAGAAAAAAAAAATGTGTGTATGTAAAAAAATAAAATAAAGAAAAAAAGACTTTTTAGGTACACGCTTGTTCTTACTGCGTTGGTATCAATTGCTTCACCGCCTGATATGTGTATCTTTTTTAGCACATCATGAGCTCACCACAGCCCCAGAATGCACCAAGGTCACCGGACAGGTAGGAGGGGTCAACGGGGGCCATAATGTAAAAGAGTGCAATACCAAGAGCTAAAGGTAGTGTTTCTTGGTTGTCTTTTTAGGAGCAGAAGCCCTAAGATAAGACATGAACGGAGAAAAAACTCCCGCCACCGCTCAAAATCTCCGCAAGCGTCTGGCTCTCGGGCAATGCATAAGTCCCATTCTAGTCCAGCACGCAAATCCACTCACTCTGCGACTGTAGCAGAGCCAAATGTACCAAGACCCCGCCCAGACGATGGTCTTTGTTGGGCATGTTCGGCACCATCCGAACCTGGCAAACTTCTATGCACTGGCTGCATTAAGGACGTGGCTACAGACAGGGAATCAGAGGCCAGAAGAATTAGAGACTATATTCAAAAAGCAGTGGCAGAGGGTATTCAGTCAGCCTCAGCCACCAAATCACCTAGGTCTAGATCCAATCAGCCAGTGCGCGACGAATCACCTGCCCGGGAGGCGCAGTTAATAGACTCATCGGACTCTGAAGAGCCCTCAGAATATTTATTTGATTTTCAATATATTGAATCATTTGTCACAGCCGTAAGGGAGGCCATTGATTGGGATCAGGATGTTCAGCCACCTGAAAAAATTAAAAGATTTTTTCCTAGCCGGAAGAGACAAAGGGTTACCTTCCCCCTCTTGCCAGAGATCCGGGAATGGTTCGAGGAAGAATGGGAAAAGCCGGAGAAGCGGGCAAACATACAAAATCGTTTCTTCCCTTCCCCCATGTTGAGGGCATGTGGCCTGGTATGGTTCAGGAAGGGGGCATTCACCCATCCCCCTTTCCTGACCTGCCGGGATGCACGCTCAGATAAGGGTCTGGTATGGATTTTGGGGGGACCCCATTTTTTTTAAGTTTGGCATGGGGATCGCCTTAAAATCCATACTAGACCGGAGGGGCCCCTCGCATTTTTTTTCTGAATTTTTAATTGCAGACTTTTTTTTACATTCAGCTATCAGCGGGGAACCTGCTGACAGCTGAATCTTCCTTTGGTATGGTTCTCAGCCCACTCCTTAGCAAACAGTTATGGGGGGGTCCTACCCTGTTTTTTTTACAAATACTGCATGTGATACCATCAGCAAAACCACGGTGATACATATTGCATGTTTTTTTAATCTCTGTTCTGTTTGTGAATTGAACTTAAGAGTTTGCCGCATCCATTTTAAACAATATTTACTGGCACATTTTTCATTTTGCAGAAAATACTGCATACTCATAATTTTTTTTGTGAATTGGACTTTATTTACTGCATGCATTAACTTATGCAAATAAGCCATGTGACTGCATTATCACATGCAGTAAATGTTAGTGAATTGTCCTGATTCAGTTAATGTAATAAATCTTATCTTAAAATAGCAAGAAAAGCTACATAACAAACTAACATTTAAATGTTCACTTGCAGTGTAAATACATTTTTAGAGGTTTTTCTTTGCAGCCACATTATCCCAAAGCTTCAGCTCCTCTCTGTGATACAGTAGGTCGACAATGAGGATAAATTGAATAGTGCAGCTACATTACCCGCTAGAATTTACTGCACTAGTCATCAAAGGAGAGAATCACCTCTCATCAGCCACAGTAACTGCATCAAAAGGAGAGAAAAGGAGTGGAGCTGTCTGGACAAATGCAAAAAAAAAAAAACACAAAAAAAGGTATTTACAATGGGATATATTAAATATATATATATATATATATATATATATATATATATATATATACTGTATAGATATATATATATATATAATATATATAATTTATAATATATATTTCATAATATAGGAGACAAGATGGAGGAAAATGTAAATGTCAGTTTGTTAATAGCCTTTCCTTCTATTTTAAAGTGTATCAAACTTTTTTTTTTGCGTTGGATAGAGTGTCATGGGGTTAGATCCCCAGCCAACTTTTTTTTGCTACCTAATTATGCATTATTCCTGGTTTTACTGCTGTCTGTGCCCCTGATGGGGCGCTTTATCCCTGTATTTGAACTGGAGATCATTGTCACTTGGACTTAAAGGGACTGCAAAGGATAGGAAAATCCAACATTTTTAGTTGCTCGGTAAAAAAAATTCAGTGCATGTGCACTAGATAAGACAGCGATGCCAGAGCTCAGTAGACTTGGGCCTCATGCACACTGGACGTTTTTACAGTTGTTATTTTTGGCGTCAGATGTGCAAAAATATATAAAGTAGGGACTCTCGTGCCTCTAAGTGAACTAAAGTGTCAATGCTATGTGAATATAAACAATTACAGCTCAATCGAGGTGTAAATATATGCACAAAGTAAATGTACCGGTAAGTAAAGAATGATGAGCGCAACAGTTTAAAATGCTGAATGTGAAATATCAAGTGCAAACTAGTGCTAAAAGATATGAAAATAAAATGGTATGCCAAAGTGTAAACTGCATGAATAATAAACAAGTGAATGTCCAATATACACAAGTGATATAAGCAATGTTGCTGTGGTCTTTGTGTTAGATAAACACCAAATCTCCTAATAATCTTCTATATGTGGATCTTCAAATTTCAGGGCTCACAGAGCATTTACCTCCTTGTTGGTAATAGATGCCTTTAATGGATATCCTTGCTTTCTTTGATGTCACGTTGCTCCAATAAGAAAGCCCCAAGCTAGGTTCCAAAGGTGCATGTAGTGGCCACCCATGTGTCCCTCGGCATGAGTATAAGATCATAAACAGAAAAGAAGGCTTCCCATGGTGAAGTATATAGTAAAAGGTTTAATAAAGAAAAAGTACATTCTAAAGGGCCGGAACTACCCGAAGAGACCGGAAGTAACATGGAAAGCAAACTTAGCCATCAGTGTTTGGCTCATGATCTTTTAACTTTCTGTAAGAATTTACTTTTTCTTTATTAAACCTTTTACTATATACTTCACCATAGGAAGCCTTCTTTTCTGTTTATGATTTTATCCTCATGCCGAGAGACACATGGGTGGCCACTACATGCACCTTTGGAACCTAGCTTGGGGCTTTCTTATTGGAGCATCCAATAAGAGATCCACATATAGAACATTATTAGGAGATTTTGGTGTTTATTTAACACGAAGACCACAGCAACATTGCTTATATCACTTGTGTATTTTGGACATTCACACAGAATTGTTTACTATTCATGCAGTTTACACTTTGGGATTCCATTTTATTTTCATATCTTTTAGCACTAGTTTAAACTTGATATTTCACATTCAGCATTTTAAACTGTTGTGCTCATCACACTTTACTTACATTTACTTTATGTTATCTTAGGTGTCCATGCACACATAGGCTGTTATTAACTGTTTTTGGCAGGGGTGTTTTTGAGCTGTAAAAAAAACACCAAAACTAGTGTGTTCTGAGAAGAGTTTTTCAGCTGTAAAAACGTGGCTTACCTGTGTTTTTTTTTGACCCCACTGATTAATAAATAAATAAAAAGAGCTAACACAAACAAATGCTGACAAGTGCTAAAAAATACTATTACAAAAACGCTGAAAAACTTGGAGAACTCACTGCAAAGCTACTGCCATTTTTGTAGCGTCAATATAACGTCCAATGTGCATGAGGCCTTAGAGCGCATGTGAACTGGCTGAGACTGAGCAGTGCTGATACATACACACTAGACTAGATGGGGGTGTTGGAGGTCAGTAGAGTTAAAGTGCATGTGCATTGTAGCACAGCTTCCAGGTACCAACAACCCTAGGGGGATCAGCAATGTGACTAGAGGCTGACTAGCCCTGGTGGCCTGGCACAAAAAATAAGAATATATTTAGGGAAACCATGCAATAGCTTTATGTAATTTAAGACCATGACAAAAGAGCATAATGTCATTGTGCATATGCAAGACAACCTTGCAAAGATACGTTTATCGTTTTTGTCTGGAGTTCCATTTTTTTGTGTGCGTGAACTCGAGAGAGAGGAGCTGGACTGCAGGAGTTGGGAGTAGGCAGACCCTCCCCTCAGAGGCAATCTGCCATCCTTCTCCATGCCCCCGGGTGGCAATGGTGGGTGGGAGGGGGGGCCTCCCACTCACCCCGCCCTATCTGCTCCACTTGGGAGCCCAACGGGACCCCAACAGGGCAGAGGGACTCCCCCTATGAGGGAGTGAGGAGGTCTAGCCCACCCAGCCAGCCCCGTAGGTCCTTCGCCTCTCTTTTTTTAGGAGACCGCATGGCCAAAGTGCGTGCGTGTTAAACCAATTTCGTGTGCGTGCCTTGCAGAGGCGTCGTTAGACCCTGGCTAGGGGGGCTGGAGCCCCGAATGTGCCCCCGAAAAGCCCCGAGTCTCAAAAGGGCACCATAGACTATTTAGCCCCGAATGCCGCCGACCAGGAAGCAATCTGGTCTGCCGAGTGTGGCCGCGTCACAGGTCCCGCCTTCTGGAGCCTGCAGAACATATGATGGACGTCCCAGTGGTCCAATGTCCAATCGTGGGATGTGTGACGTCCATCATACGCGCCGCCGGCTTCAGAAGGCGGGAGTTTCCAATCCCACAGCCGCCGCCACATCACAACACTGACATCTACGCTCGGCACTGAAGGAGAGTTCAGATCAGGCCCAGGGCAGCGGAGGAGCGATCGGGCAAGTCCGAAATCTGCCACTAACTGCACCGATGAAGAGGAGGGGGATTAGGATGACTGGAGGAGCCCGCTGCACTGGGGTGAGTGTTCATTACCTGATGCATTATCCAATATTGCACTGCACTGCCACTGAGTAAAAGTTAAGGGTAAGATTGTACATGCAGGAAGGTGCTAAACATGCATCTGATCTTTTAAAGCTGTGTTCTTTTTTATTTTTTATTTATTTTTGCTAAGCAGATCATTGTCTGTATATGCTGAATGTACTGTAAATATGTTCAATGCCCTGAAAAAAAAGATGTTTTGTACTTTTATTTCTTACAGTGAGGCAGATTTAACTAGCTTTTTAATATTAGAGATATGTTTATGATTCCATTAAATAGGCAAAAAAACATTTTCCTGAGCTCTTCAGTGCATGATAGTAATCAGCTTCCACCATTAAAGAAAGGCTTTAATTTGTGTTAAGATGGAGGAACACTGAGATCCCCGCTCGGCGCTGAGAGTTCAGATCAGGGCAGCGGAGGAGCGATCGGGCAAGTCTGAAATCTGCCACTAACTACACCGATGAAGAGGAGGGGGATGAGGATGACCGGAGGAGCCCGCTGCACTGGGGTGAGTGTTGATTACCTGACCTGAGCTGTGCTGGTGGCGGATTGGGTGGGGGGGGAGAGGAAAAAAAAAAATGTGTGCCACTTTTATGGTGTTATTATTTGTTAATATACTATTACTATCTATCATATGATCTCTACATTGTACTAAACCCTGGATATAATATGATATGTATGTGTGCTATTATATGGTGTATTATTGTGATTAGATTATGTATAGTAATCTAATCACAATAATACACCATATAATAGCACACATACATATCATATTATATCCAGGGTTTAGTACAATGTAGAGATCATATGATAGATAGTAATAGTATATTAACAAATAATAACACCATAATAATAACCTACCACACGGTACTATAACCAGAATCATACAATCACAATATCCCAACCTGAAAACGACCTGGCACATTACAGGCAATGATCATGTTACATTGTATGTAATAATAATCCTCCAATGACAGACCTCTATGTACAGTGTGATCTCTATCTATGTATAGTGTGTAATGTGTGTTCTCTCTCTATCACTCACCTCCTCTCTGGGAGAAGTGTCCACTCTGAGCTTTCCGCTCTTACTGCTGTGTGGGTTGCTGTTGACATCTTCAACTTGTATGGTTTATAGTTGATTGTGTATGTACAGTATGTAGGTCAGTGAGGTCAGGTCAGTGTATGTAAGTCAGGTCAGTGTATGTAAGTCAGGTCAGTGTATGTAAGTCAGGTCAGTGTATGTAGGACAGGTCAGTGTGTGTAGGACAGGTCAGTGTGTGTGTGTGTCAGGTAGGTCACCCCGCGCCACTCCACCGACCACGCGCCCCTAACCCCCCCCCAGGAGCTGGCTTGGCTTCGGGCTGAAGCCCCTGGTCTTTTTGGCACCTAGCAACGCCCCTGGTGCCTTGCATAGCAAACCCACCGGGAGCTGGGCTGAGACCACCAAACTCAATTCACATGTAGCCGAGGTCGGGATCCGAACCCTTGGCTGCAGAGGTAAATGGCTTGTCAGCGCAGTGCCAATCACGTTGAGCCACCACAGCTGCTGTGGCTGGAGTTCCATTTAAATATGTTTAGCTGGTGCAATATAATTTAAATGAAACTATGTGATTCTAAACAAGAAAAGCTATTATGTTTTTTTTTTTTATATTCCCAATAAACATGAAAAGGTGATGAGAACACATATTCAATTCACCAAGAGTGAAAAGGGCTGGTTTAGTAAATCTTAACCTTTTATGGTTTGCTTAAGAGCGAAGTGACACCACATTTTATTATTATTATTATAATACATGATTTATATAGTGCCAACAGTTTGTGCAGCGCTTTACAACATGGTAGCAGACAGTGCAGTTACAATAAAGGAGGAATTAGAGGGCCCTGCTCATTAGAGCTTACAATCTAGGAGACATATCACTTTTAAACAGAAAACATTGCATAGCTGTAATCACTGGACCATTCATCTTTTTTGCTTGTATCTGTTATGCATGCTGCACAGCTCTAATAATTTACTCTGAAGGTACAGCTGATAGGGTAGCAAAAACAAATATACTTTATCTATAGAAGTCTAGAATTAACTCTGAGGAGCACATAGCGGGCATAAAGAGGTTGATTTAAAAAAGGGTGTGAGAATGTTCACACAATAAAATGTGTGAACATTCACTTCAATTATCCAGTCATGTGAAAATCCATATTTACTTATCATCTGCATATGTTTGGATACTTGAAGTGCATTTTCACCCATTTTATTGTACGAGCAATTTCAAATCTTTTAGTAAATCAGACCAATTGTGTTGACAGATTTTTATTTATAGACAACATGGCTAATAAGATACAAGGTCTGTTTTTTTTTAAATTTTTAAGTGAGGTGAAATAAATTAAAGTTCTGTTGACTTCAAATGAATAATCGTGAACATGGGAATTTATAAGAGATCATATGGGATAACCTGCCCCTGCACCCGATTCGATTTTTGAAGTGAACACAATTTAATTTCACTGTACTTTACATTTCAGTAAATCAGACCTGAATGCCCATAATATATGTAATCTTGCACTCAGTAATAAATAAAAGGAAACGTTGCAATATCATATTGCATATCCTTTTAGAATGTTTTATGGTCACAGTGGACCTGTAAACACAATTGAAATATACAAATACTGTTTAGAACACTTTTTAGAATTCTCCTATGCCACGAGAAATGCCGGTGCCTGCTAAATATTCATGTAGCTAAGGGAGCAAGGTACATTAACTTATTAAAGGTATGGTGGGGCAGCACTGAGGTAAAAGTTTCCATAGCATGGCCAATCCTATCCTTAGTTTTTGTTCAACCCTAGTAGTACAGCATCATAGGTTGCTAAGATGCTGTCGGCTGTGCACAGCATCATAGCAACCAATGACGCATTCCTGTCCTCATTCAGCTTTTGGCTTGGGGATTCCTGTCTTTACCCAATGGGGGCATTGCCATATTTGGATAATAATATCTGCAATCATCCCCTGTCCCTTTGGTTACATTCAACCACAGGCCAGGTAATCTCCCAGAGGGCATTTGAGTGGGGTGATGATTGGTCATCAGTTATTAGAAAGTTGGTGGCTATCAGCATCCTAGCAACTATGATCCCTCTGCCAGAAGCTGTCACATTCATGATAGCTTTCTAGCACATATAATACCCCACTGAGATGACTGACATTTCTCTGTATGCCAACTCACAGTTGGTCTGTTGGCTGTGACAGATTCAAAAATAATTACTGTCAGTTGACATACATGCAAGGGAGCAACAACCTTATGGTCATTCCATTACACAAATGTCCATAAATCTGTTATATCTCACATAAAAATAACAGTGTCTAAAATCATTAGTCCTTCATCCTTATACATCTTTCAGAAGAAACATTTGTGCAGTGGAGCGACCATAAGGTTGTTGCTCACCTTCATAGGTTTGCACTTGTTTGTGTATTGTGTAGACATGTGCATTTGTTTTTGTTAGAATGCATTTTTGTCCGAAAATCAGGTTTTCCTGGCCAGTCCCCCCGTCAGCACATCGTGGGTTAATCCCCTCCTCCGGTCTACCAGTACCACCTTCTCCTAGCTAATAAGTAGGGGGCCCCTCCTCCCCAGTCCTTGTTCCTTTTTTTTGGTCGGACGATCAGCCCACCTAAGACTCTTCCAGACAAACAAAGAAAATTTCAAGGGACAAGGAAGAAGAGAATCCCCCTGCCGAACCATCCCCACCCAGGTTCAGCCTCTCCTCGGGTTGGAAGGTCCAGAAGTAATAAAGGTATGCCCCTTTATGACACTGGACGCTCAGGTGCATGAGCTGCGGGCGTTCTAGCTTGTAGGAAGCTTACTGTTTCAAACAGGGGCTGTGGTGTGGCTCCTGTCCGTCTGTTAGGACATGCTGTGGCTCCCTCTCCTCACTCAGCTCTGAACTCCGTAGGAGCGCGCCACCCCTCCCTCCTCCACTTTCTGCTAGTCGGCGGTGACATCACAAGGGGGCGGGGCCGGGGCGTGCCGTGGGCGGACCCCAAATCGGCTATAAGAACTCTCCAGGGCAGGAAGCTCAGTGTGGTCTGCCACTGTCTGGGAGAGGAAGCTCTAGGTAAGCCTTCAGCTGAGGAGGGGGGTATGTTAGGATTGTGTCAGCTGCAAGTTTTAAAAGGTATCTCTTTCTTTTCTTTCTTCCTCTAAAAAACACTCTGCCTAACAGGACTTCCATCCTCGTTTTTTAGACACCAAAAAGTGCTGCCACCCTGGAACGTTTTCCTCTCCTTAAAGGTAAACAGGAGGTTTAAAGAAAAAAAAAATGTGTGTATGTAAAAAAATAAAATAAAGAAAAAAAGACTTTTTAGGTACACGCTTGTTCTTACTGCGTTGGTATCAATTGCTTCACCGCCTGATATGTGTATCTTTTTTAGCACATCATGAGCTCACCACAGCCCCAGAATGCACCAAGGTCACCGGACAGGTAGGAGGGGTCAACGGGGGCCATAATGTAAAAGAGTGCAATACCAAGAGCTAAAGGTAGTGTTTCTTGGTTGTCTTTTTAGGAGCAGAAGCCCTAAGATAAGACATGAACGGAGAAAAAACACCCCCGCCACCGCTCAAAATCTCCGCAAGCGTCTGGCTCTCGGGCAATGCATAAGTCCCATTCTAGTCCAGCACGCAAATCCACTCACTCTGCGACTGTAGCAGAGCCAAATGTACCAAGACCCCGCCCAGACGATGGTCTTTGTTGGGCATGTTCGGCACCATCCGAACCTGGCAAACTTCTATGCACTGGCTGCATTAAGGACGTGGCTACAGACAGGGAATCAGAGGCCAGAAGAATTAGAGACTATATTCAAAAAGCAGTGGCAGAGGGTATTCAGTCAGCCTCAGCCACCAAATCACCTAGGTCTAGATCCAATCAGCCAGTGCGCGACGAATCACCTGCCCGGGAGGCGCAGTTAATAGACTCATCGGACTCTGAAGAGCCCTCAGAATATTTATTTGATTTTCAATATATTGAATCATTTGTCACAGCCGTAAGGGAGGCCATTGATTGGGATCAGGATGTTCAGCCACCTGAAAAAATTAAAAGATTTTTTCCTAGCCGGAAGAGACAAAGGGTTACCTTCCCCCTCTTGCCAGAGATCCGGGAATGGTTCGAGGAAGAATGGGAAAAGCCGGAGAAGCGGGCAAACATACAAAATCGTTTCTCAAGGTTGTACCCTTTTAAAACCCCAGAAGCAGACCTTTGGGACTCTCCGCTGGGCATAGATGCGGCCTTACAACGTCTGGCTCGACAGGTCGCGTTGCCATTGCAAGATTCTACAACCTTCAAAGACCCAATGTATAGACGTGCAGACACAGACCTGAAAAAGGTGTACTCAGCTGCGGGTGCAGCGTGCCGTCCAGCCATTGCCCTAACCTCAGTCTCCAGAGCACTCAAGGTTTGGACCACGAGAACCCAAGCAGCCTTAAAGGCAGATACAGGGTCAGAGTCAGTCATACAAACAATGGAAGAATTCGACCTTGCCGCCGATTTCATAGCAGAAGCCTCTATTGACCTGACAAAGTTACTTGCAAAAATCATGGCATTTGCAGTGACAGCAAAGAGGGCCCTCTGGTTGCGACATTGGGGAGCAGATAGCACCTCAAAATTGAGTCTCTGTAACATTCCGTTTAACGGCAAGGTGCTGTTCGGAAAGACCCTAGAAGAAGCTATTAGTCGAGCTACTGGGGGAAAGTCGGGTCTAATACCACAAAGACCCAGGAAGACACAGCAGGCCACCCGGCCAGCCCAGCTAGACTACAAGAGGGCGTATGACGCCAGGTCATACAGGCCAGGACGGGAATATACAAGACCGTACTGGAAAAATCCACAGAATTCTTTCTTGCGGAAGGTAAAGTCTAGAGCGGCACAGACCGTGAAAAAAACAGAGAAGTCTTTTTGACGGGTTAACCGCCCATTCCCCCCAGGTGGGCGGCAGGTTAATGTCCTTGTGGGGAGTATGGGCGGAAGAAGTCAAGGACCAGTGGGTCCGCAAGACGGTCAAATACGGTTACAGAATATCTTTTCAGAAGAAACCACCCAATACGGTGGTCCACACAGAATGGCCGACAGACCGGAGGAAACAGAACTGCTTACAAGAATATTTAGACGACTTTCATCAAAAGAATGCAATTTCACCGGTACCCCTATCCCAAAGAGGAAAAGGGGTATACTCGCCAATCTTTTTATTTCCCAAAGCATCGGGGATCTCAGACCAGTTCTGGACCTGAGGTTTCTAAACCACTTCATAGAACCCAAGACGTTCAAGATGGAATCTGTATTTACAATCATCTCTGTGTTGCAACCAGGAGACTGGCTGATATCAGTCGATCTAACGGATGCATATTTGCACGTCCCAATCAACGACAGCCACCAAAGATACCTAAGATTCTTGGTAGGGAAAGATCACTTCCAATTCAGGTGTCTGCCGTTCGGCATCAGCACAGCTCCGCGAGTGTTTTCCAAGATCCTGCTAGCCGTGATTGCCATCATTCGCCTGAAAGGCATAAAAATATTTCACTACCTAGACGACATTCTGGTAGTGGCACGCTCGAGCGGAGAACTGGCGTCCCAACGCGAGACGGTTCTAGAGATCCTATCAAGATTTGGCTGGATCATCAACAGGCAAAAGAGCCAATTGATTCCCTCACAACAGATGGAATATCTGGGACTGATTTTCAATACAAACAGAGGCCTTGTCCTCCTACCCGAACGGAAGAAGGCAGAATTGGTAGCCTGCATCAGCACCGTGATGAAGTCAACGTCGCTAACGGCAAGAGATTGTATGACCCTACTCGGGATGTTTACTGCAGCAAGCCCAACCATTCCTTGGGCAGGGTTCCACACAAGAGCCTTCCAGGCAACCTTCCTGAACCAATGGCACGGTACCTCTCTCCATCAGAGGATTCGCATACCAAGCCGGATTCGACAGAACCTGGCGTGGTGGAAGTCATCAGAGAACCTGTCGCGGGGCATGCCCCTCAGCCCCGGGGACTGGGTTCTGATAACTTCGGGTGCCAGTCTCCGGGGCTGGAGTGCTCACTGCCTCGGCAGGCAGGTGCAGGGAGTTTGGAGCAAGACAGAATCCTGACACTCCAACCTCTTGGAGCTGCAGGCCGCATACCTGGCCTTGCGGGCCTTCGAGAAGCTAGTACAGGGAGCTCGAGTCAAACTAATGTTAGACAACAAGACGGCGGTGACATATATAGCCTGACAGGGCGGAACCAAGAGCTTGGCACTTCTGCAGGTAGCAACCAAAATATTTGTGTGGGCCGAAGCACATCTGGAAGCCCTAACAGCAGCCTACATTCCGGGCAGCCAGAATTCAATCGCGGATCATCTAAGTCGGGAGTTCCCCAACAAGAACGAATGGGCCTTGAACAAGAAGTTAATAGAACCAATCTTTGCCGAGTGGGGGACACCCTCAGTGGATCTAATGGAGACCCAAGTCAATACAAAGACACCCCAATTTGTGTCCAGGTTCCGTTGCAACAAAGCCTTGACCCACGATGCCTTCTCTATTCCATGGGACTTTCCCCTAGTCTACATCTTCCCGCCGGTGCCGCTAGTAATGAGGACCTTGTTAAAGATCGCGAGAGAAAAGGTCCACACAATAATAATTCTACCATTTTGGCCGCAGAGGCCGTGGTTCCCTCTACTCCTACACATGGCTTTGGCCCCCCCGATACGTCTGCCGCTAAAGAGGGATCTCTTGTGGCAGCGCCAATGGATACACCCCAACCCGAAAAGGTTGCAACTGACGGCCTGGCTGCTGAATCAACCAGACTCCAGGCACAAGGCATTTCAAAGGAGGTAATCTCAACACTGCTAAAGGCTACAAAGGCCTCAACTAACGCCACCTACAACAGGATTTGGGCAAAGTTTACAACTTTTGCGTTACAGAAAAGTTTTGCTTCGGTGAATCCAAATGTGGCACAAGTACTGGACTTTTTGCAATCTGCTCTAAACAAAGGCTTAGCCTATAGTACATTGAAGGTACAAATTTCAGCCTTGTCGTGTTTTACAGGATACAAGTGGGCAGACGAACCTCTGGTAAAACAATTCCTAAAAGCGACCATGAAGATTAATCCTCCAAGAAAGTCTCTATTTCCGGCCTGGGACTTAGGCACAGTACTAAGAGCACTGCTTCTACATCCTTTTGTACCGGCAGAATCCTGTCCATTCTGGTTTCTAACACTTAAACTGGTCTTTCTCACCGCCGTAACATCGGCGAGAAGGGTATCCGAGCTGGCAGCCCTGTCCAGTAAGGAACCGTACTGCATCATCCTTCCAGACAAGGTAATTCTGAGGCCTTCACCAATAACAACGCCCAAGGTAATTTCAAGATTTCACCTTAACTGGGAGGCAGTGCTACCTAGCTAAACATCACCTCCTAGGCAGGAAGAAGAACTGGACCTCAGACCTCTTGACATGGTAAACCTTTTCTCAATTTACCTGCATCGTTCTCAACAAGTGCGCAAAACGGATTCCCTTTTCATCTTACCCTCTGGGCCTAAAAAAGGACAAGCAGCCTCAACAAGAATAATCTCGACCTGGATCACCAAAGTAATAAAACTCACGTACGAGAAACAAGGGTTGACGCCTCCTCAGGCAACTAGAGCTCACTCTACCAGAGGGGTGGCAGCCTCCTGGGCAGCATTTGCCAAAGTACCAGTTGAGGAAATATGCAGGACGGCCAGCTGGAGTTCCTGCAAGACCTTTGCAAGACATTACAATCTAGACGTGACGTCATCTAAGGCATCTAGTTTTGGAAATGCCGTGGTATCGGCTCCTTTTCAGGAAAAATAAATAAAGATTCACTTAAGCAGCATTTATAGTTGTCGTCCGAGTCTTATATACATTTTCCCGCCCTAGGGTGCTAAATTAAATCCCACGATGTGCTGATGGGGGGACTGGCCAGGAAAATGGAAAATTGTTATTCTTACCTACGGTAATTTTCCTTTCCTGGCCTGTCCTCACGTCAGCACAGCCTTTCCCTCCCTATAGTCTGTCGTCCGCCAAATTAGTGGAACAAGGACTGGGGAGGAGGGGCCCCCTACTTATTAGCTAGGAGAAGGTGGTACTGGTAGACCGGAGGAGGGGATTAACCCACGATGTGCTGACGTGGGGACAGGCCAGGAAAGGAAAATTACCGTAGTTAAGAATAACAATTTTCGATTTTTTCGTTATCATTTTTAAAAATGATAACGAAAGCGCAAGAAACGAAAACCGAAAGATCAGACATAAAAAATGCTTTATTTTCGTTTTCGTTGCAGTAAAAATTCGATATAGAGAGATTCGACATTATAGAGAAAAGATTCGACATCATGGAGAAAAGATTCGACATCATAGAGAAAAGATTCGACACTATAGAAATAATAGATTCGACATTACAGAGAATAGATTTCGATTTATGAGAAAATAGATTTCGATTTATGAGAAAATAGATTCGACATTATAGAGAATAGATTCGACATTATTACTAGTGAATGAATGAATGAATGAAAACTTATATAGCACGGCACATGCGAACTGAATCGCCTCTAGTCATACAGCATTAGAATTCTTGTAGGCGGAATATTCGACCGGAAATGTACGATTCAACGTAAAGTTTCGAAGATCCGTCGAATAAAACCAAGTATTATTAGATTTTCAGACGAAAGCTATTCACCAACGAAAAACAAAATAAATCAAAACAATTTTCGGGAGTAACTAAATAAATTTATTTTCCAGACAAAAAAGAAAAAACAAAACAAAATATTCCAGTCTGCACATGTCTAGTATTGTGCTAGCAGCATTTTTAAGTCATGTGGTGGTGTTTTTCCACTGTTATATAGTGTGTACACTACAAAAATAATATATAGTCATGTTAACTACTTCAAAGATAGGCATATTTAGGAGCAAGACCCATAGATAATCAAAAACAATTGTTGTAAATAAGAGCTATCTATTAGCTGTAGTGTGAGTAGTACACATCTTTTTCTTAGTTATCCCATTGTATAGTTAGGGTCATACAGAGGTATGAAAATAAATATTCAGTACATTGTAGGATGTTCAGGATGATTAGACTCTAGAGCTGCATGTGATTTCAGGAACACGTGTCAGTTCAGACTGCATTTTAAACACAATTTAAAGAAATAACAGCAATTTCCCTTGCAGGGGGTTCCACCATTACTGTATTGTTCACACATTCAGTCTCCCAGCTTACTCACTTGCAGCATTTGAAAGCTCCTCAGAGCATATGTCCATGCTGCCAGCTCCAGTCTCATTCTCCTAGAGAACGTGTCCTCCTGAGACTCAAACACAGACCTTGTGTCTGTAAGGCAGAGTCCTCCTGACTCCTCGGCCAGACTGCCTGGGTGGAGCTGTCTCCAAGTGGGAGCCCTGAGCTCTAACCTGGGACAGATTATGAAGCCAGCCCACAGGTGCCTCTCCACAACATAAATAAAGTCCTTAAAGGTCTATTATAAGATCACTATAATAAATATGTAACATATATATTTGATCAAAGTACACAAGCTAATCTATACATGTATTTATTATACTATAAGCAAATTAAACATAATCTATGAAAGTATTTATTATTAAATATTAGAAAAGCAGAGTCCACCAATAACTCTGCTGGTAACTTGACTGGTCCTGATTTAACCTTAAATGTTGCTACAGTATATACGTTAAGATTGCTATCATGAACTAATGTTTCCAAGTCCACCATGTAGATTATACACTCTATTATACATGCTATCGAATAGATTATATTGATTGGTGGTGTGACTATAAGGACTTAGAACAGGTCACTATGACTGAATATAAGACTGCTTAGTGAGCGTACTGTATATATACCTGGATTACTCTGGTACACTTTTTTAAACCTCAGCAGAAAATCTCCTTTCACAGCATGAGCACAATTCTTCAAACTACAAAGTCTTCTATTTGTCACATGTCAAAAAGTCTAGTAAAGTGCGCAGTGTATCATTTTAAGTTTAACTAATTTATTATGTGAAACTCTGACAAAAAAGCAATCTCCTTCTATCAGTTCATAACAAGCTGACTTGCAAGGTGCTCCATCATTGCACTAGAAAATGTTTGTAAAGTTATGAATTACATAGATAAAGAATGACTTATGGAAATTCTGCCAATGTTTTTTCAAGACATTTTACAGTAACTACGATGTTAAGTTTGAGACATATCAGTATAAATTTAATTAGGAATATATTCCTGTGTTGACAATTATAGTTAAAATTTGGTGATAGTATTATAACCATCCTTAATACATAGACTTGAAAACTGGTACTTTTTCACAATGCTTTACCATCTACTGTATATGAGATGCTAATTCAAAAATAACAATCGTGCTAATCAATGTGCTACCTAGTGCATATTTCTTACAGTACAGTTCAGGTCTTTGATATTAAGACCTTCATAACATGTTCTACCCCTAACGTAGTTTATCTTCTTACCTGCCCCTGCGGATTACAGTATATTAGACGCACTATACGTCCATTGCCATTTAGAGTTAACAAGCACATTAAAGTCCACCTTGTCTCTAAGCACTACTTGGAAGTGCATAAAAAAATATGGCTGGTACTTGTTTTTTAGGTACAAACCTAAATTGCATTGGAGGGGGGATCTTGAGATGAGTTGGATTAATAGGATCAAATGTCTTCGACCTCTCAGCTTGATGTACAGGTGAATGCCTTTATTGATAACGCTTGAATATACCATTTATTCCCATACATATGGTTTAAATAATAGGATATTTTTTTATACTTCAATTCTAAATGTATTTTATTACTAATTCATTTTTTAGGTCATTTTACTGTATTTTTGTGATCGGTTTGGCTTCATTCTCATTTACATATAAATCGTTCAGTGAATTGCATTGGCCATTATCAGAGATATCCTCTAGGGGTCACCTGTCACGTACTAGTGTCTATGTGTGACGGGAATGACATTAGGGATATTTTTGCCTTTTATTCATTATGGTAGGATATCACTCTTTTTTACTAATAAAATCTATTTGTTTGGCCTTGTATCATGATATGGTGCTTGAAACCGAGGCTTAGTTCCTCTGATTGAAGTGAATCAGGAAGCTTGATTGACATTCATCACTTGGTTTTATCCTTGTTATATATTGTGATGACTCAGCGCCCCATGTGATCCCAGAAAGACGGGTGTAAGTTTTGTTGCCGGCAAATAGTTTTTTTAAATGTGCATAACTAATTCTAATCTTGTAAGTAGCCATTTGGCTTTCCTTTTAATAAAATTTGGTTGTATGATATTACATTATTGGAGCCACGTAAACTTTTTTTTTTTTTTTTTTAATTGGCCTGAAGGGCTTCGTATGGATTTTGGGGGGGACCCCATGCCATTTTTTTTTTACATTTTTGTTGTTAAGGATGCAGTGCCCATCTTCATGGCCCACTCCTTAACAACCAGCTAATCACTGGATGCTGGTGGCCTCCTCATCAATAAAAAAAAAACTTGACCAAACGCTGGACACTGTAGTTTAGAAGAGTTTAGTAGCGTTTAGGAGCTGTCAACGCTTTTTCTGCCAAAACGGTGACGCTCCAGAATTCGCTGCCCTGGGTTTTTTCCTTCTAAACACCCATGCTACTAAAAGCTCCTTAAAGCAAGGATACATAAAATAACATGGAGAGGTGTTTAGAAGCTGTAAAAAAATTCCTGCTAAAAGTGGCAGTAAAAACACCATGTGTGCATGAGGCCTTATAGATTAAGAAGCTTCAGCAAATCCGATTCTGCCTATTTTCCTGGCTGGAAGATGTCCAATATCATCTAACCCTTTCTCCCCACCCCCCTCTACCCATAAAAGATATTTGCATAACTCCTCCCAAGCCAGCCCACTGCTTGGATCAGGGTTGAGTGCTCATGAGAGGCGTATAGGCAGCAGGCTGTGATGTTTTTAAGAAACAATGTACAGAAACCTGCTGACCCCTCCCACCAGCCATAATATGGGGGAAGCACAGAGGCCTGGTGATGATTTGAGAAAGCAATGAACATATATATATATATATATATTATTTTTTTTTAATGTCATTATCATTTGATGAGGGGGAAAGAAAAAAACAATAAGGAAAAATATAAGCAGATTAGAATCCAGATATCAGTATATGTAAATATATGACTAAAGCACCAGCCATAGGTTAATTTTAAGAACCAAGTAAAATTATATTTCACACAGTAATTCCACCACCATGCATGATTTGTGATTGTTGATTAAATTTCCATTAGCAATTGTGAGGTTCTGTGAGATGAGATGAAATAAGATTTCCTGATACAGAAATTTTTAATCATAAAAAATTCTCTTACAATAGTAATATAATAGTTAAAAACTGTCTTAAGAGAATAAATAATATATATATATATATATATATATATATATATATATATATATATATATATATATATAGTATGTATACTATAGATATAGCAATATCTGGATATAAATATATATCTAGATATATATAGGTATAGGTATTTTGATTGAATATTTTGATGTTTTGTTAGATAAACTAAGAAAGACAGTTAAAATAACTCAAAGCCAATAGGATCCCCGTATACGTTATCATTTATTGGTGCAGTCAGAAAAACTATGAGTGGAAAATTTCCTTATAATGGAGAAACAAGGTAGATGGGGTCAGGGATAAATGCATGCATTCACCTATGGTGAAATTGTTTTGTTTGGTAATAAGTCAATGAGACAAATAGGATTATTTTAGATCAACCAGTATTCCGTTATAGTGTACAATCAGCAATTATCCTCTTGGGTTTAATAACCTCCTTATTAGTCACTTGAACTCTCTCTGCCTCGTAGTTCGTGTGTAGGAGCAGTGAGTCACCATTTGACTTTGCTGCTTTATGTTATTGAGAATTGTTTCTTCGACAATACTAAATAATGGCTCTGGTTATTTGTTATGCAGGGAACATAAATGGTTGTCACAGAAACCCATTTTCTTACAAACTGTTCTAATTACTTTTAAATACAGTCATATTGTAAGGACATGCAAGCATGCATAATATACTTTATTTTAAAGTGGGAATGGGGAAAGAAGAATGGGAAGTGCTATTGTTGCTCTGTTTTTCAACACTGGATGCTCCTGGGTTGACTTCCGGATACTAGGTACATCTAAAGTGTTACTGACCTGAAACAAGCAAGTGGATAAGGCCTCATTTACGAGGGTTTACCATCCATACGCCCGTGTGAAGGGCCATCTTCAGCCACCCAGGATACATAGGTGTTCCATGAAGGGGTATTCAGACAGCCTGTTGAAATCAATGCAGTCACCAGCTGCATATACCTGCATGGACCTTCACACGTATTCATCTCAGAGTTTACATCTGTGTGGGTCCAATGCACAGATCAATCGGTCTGCCCTCGGATACATTTTTTTGTGATGAAGTGACACACACACATATATATATATATATATATATATATATATATATATATATATATATATATATATGTTCTCAGTTATAAGTTATACTTTTCATACCACCCACTTTTTTTTAAATCATTAACTACCAGTAGCACATTTGAACTTTGTCATAACTCATCATGCAGAATCATAAATTAACATGCAATTATTCCACCAATGCATGTGATGGCAGCTGCATTCATCCTTATAGCAATATCTACAATTCCTGACATCTTTGCCAGTCAGGTAGCATACTCCAGTGGAGGTCATTTTTATTAAATAGCTTACTCTGTCCTAATAGCTAGCTTAAGTTTGGGTACCCTTTACATATGACCCATAAGAGGTTTGCCAAGTATTATAAGTTATATATGTATAAGAGCACTTTGGATAATGTAAAAAAAATATAGATTATAATGTTCAACCTAACTTTAAAATGGGCAGAACAAAATACTTCTCTTTATCACAACTTAATGTATCTATTTAATTAATCTATGACAAGTATTGAGTGTTTTATTTCCAAGCAATATTTTAGCACATTGAAGTGTATCTAAAATACAATTTTTGTACTGTAAAAGGAACTATAACCTTGTTACATTTTATGCTACTGGGAAGCTATTATTATACTTATTCTTCCCTTGACAACACTCCAAGACAGTTAACTGCCGATTCAATTCCATCTGTGTATTTTACAAACAGAGCACAGTATGTAAAAAGAAGCTGAACAAGGACTTTAAAAGAGGCAAAGCACAGGCAAAGCACAGGCAAAAGACATCATTCTGTATTCTAAAACTGTATATCTACATGTAAATATTTTGCCAAGAGATGCAAAAAAATGCTGGCTTAATGGTGACGTCTTCAGTGGGGACCAGATCCAGACTCCCCATGCAGCTGTTCAGTAGCAGATAACTGCTAATAGTGACCTATTTTTGGCTGCAATCAGCCAAAAGTAAATGACTATAGTAGTGATCTACTGCTGTAGGGAGAAGCTGGACAGAGCGCAACAACTCTGCCTGAGCCTGTGTAATGACAGGAAGTGCTGTAATGTCATTAGTGATGTCACTGCTCTCTTAATATAAACACAGCACAGAAATGTTGTTTACTTTGTTTCTACAGCATGCTTCTATGGAGATGTAGTAGAAACATCAGAAGCCAGGAGCGTTTTGTGCCCGGGGAGTGTGTGATCAAGCGTGCTTCCAGCACAAACATATGTGGCCCCATGGAAGAAGACCCACATACACTTTATGTGGTTAAAACCTGTTAGGGGTCCCATGGATTACCCCTTTACCACATAACAATATTTATATATTTAATTTCCAAAACACCAATGTTTCAGTATAAAACACACCCCTTGACCTGGGGAGCCCCAAGGAAATCCCTTGTTTGTAGGTATTTTATCCACCTTCTTTTTGGCTATGGGACAAGAAGTGAAAAGGAATCTCTGCAATGGGACACAGATGGTGAAAAAAAATCTGACAGGCGTTATAACCATCCCTCGCTCTATTCAAAAAAAATAAAAAAAAATGAAAAAAACGTTTTGACTTTAGGACTTTAGGGCCCAGGCAAGTCGTTTTACTACATTTCAGGTACTCCTCAGGAGTGCATAAAAACATTGGTTGCATACTTCAGTAATCTTGTGATTTCCATTGTTAGAGAACACTATTATCCAAATAGCTATATTTATATGACAGGGTTGCATTAATTATATAATACTGTAAATACATGTATTGGATGCTACACATGTTCATGCTATTACTCTGTGATAGAATTACATATATAACCTTAGACATCCTGTGGCTGTTATGTTGTTAATAGAACCACTACTCCTAATACATGCTGTGCAGAGATACAGTACATGTTTAGAATAGCAGTTTCCTACTTTACATCTAACGGAAGAAAACAGGCAAATACATCAATATAGCTTGGATTCGTATTGACTGCTTTTGTTACATAAAATGGATGACGTAGGTTTATTACATTATGAAGAGAAAGAGAGGAGGAGGAGTGAGAGAGTTTTTTTTGTTTAAGAGTTAGCTATCTGTGTTGCCTCCATTCTTAATGTGAATCTGCTGTGGCAGAAATAAACCTGATTGGTGTAGAATTTGGGCTGCGTTCACCCAGATGGCCAAGGAGTGGTAAAAACAGGTCGTCCACATTTTTACTTTCACCCTACTGCCCACCTACAATGTGACATGTTGGGCATGCTGGTCTGTTCACATTGCCACAGCCATAATTCTACACGTGTGGCATTGTGGGTGTGACAATTTTAAAATTGACATGTTAAGTTTTGGCAAGCAGTGCCATTTGTCAGATTCCCCTATAAAGTCAATAGAACAATGCTGCACCTATGTGCCAAATGGCATTTCAATGTAAAAACAGCCTTTGGATAAAAATAAAAACAAAACGGGCATTCAGGAGGCAGCACCTTTCTAAACACCTGTAAACTGTCTCTAAATCGCTTGTGAAAAAGTTATCCATTGCAGATTGCTTTTCAGATGGGTGGTAGAGCCTGCACTCCCATGAAAAAAAAAGCCTTTACATTGTGCCCATTGACCCATTAAACTACTTAAGCTGGTCATACGCTGATTCCCCTGTCCTAACAGCACAAATAGATGAATCCCTCCCTGGCGACTTTTGTATATATGCCAGAATATATAAACAGCAGCTGCTGTTCAGTCAACAATTTTTCACCCAGCTTCTTCTATTTTTCACTCAAAGAATTTTAGGCTGGAGGGGGGTGACAGGGCCACCCATGAAGCAAGGAACAGGCCAACATTTGTACAGTGTATGTCCAACTTTAGTGTAGCATTATGTCTCTACTGTACATTTTCGCCACATTTGTTATGCTACTTTGACAAACTACTGTAAATATTATATTTAGGATTTATATATATTTTATGTTACCAAAATGCTTCCAGCAACATGAATTGTCTTGGGATGTTTTCATAGTAACAAAGTTGCTTTAATGTGTTCCTCAAAATATTATTCATAAAGATGTAAAAGATTGCTTTAGATGGCAATCAAAGGCTACAGAGAACTCCTTAACTTTTTTTTACGTGCAGTTAGCTGGGTGGGAGCTTCACTGTTCTGAGTGGACATTCAGAAATGTCCCTCAGAGCGAGGCCACACAGCTGCGTGATCCCAGTGTGCTGGGTCCCCTGGACCGCCAGGAGGGCTCTATGATTGGCCCTCCTGATCACATGACCGCTGTGTCCATTAACAGCCATTGTGTCAGTTGTCAGACGATTGGCTCTGCTTCTCCTCACACAGAGCCTGCCCGTGAGGAGAAGGACAGATGATCTATGCTACCAGCCAGGGATCAGTGAGTTTATAGCTGTTTTTTTTTTACAGCTTTACAGACACTGATCACCCAGCTAGTGTCCCCGAACAATGTCCCAAAACAGTATCCTGTCACAGTGTCTCCACACAGTGACCCACATCTGTCATACATCTGTCACAGTAAAAATATCTGTACCAGTGAACATCTGTCTCAGTTATCATATGCACACATCTGTCCCACTGATCATCTGCACACATCTGTCACAGTAAAACATATCTTACCCAGTAAACATCTGTGCACATCTGGCTTAGTGATCATCTGCGAGTATCTGCCCCAATGATCATACAGTAATCAATATCTATCACATCTGTCCCAGTGATCATATGTGCACATCTGTAATATCGGCAGTGCAGCATCAACCTGGCTAGAAAATTGTTCAGCAGCGAGGAGGCTTTCCAGATACTTCAGAGTATGTTGGAAGAGAGTAGCAGGAAATTATCTCCATCAGACTCAGAGAGTGAGTATGAGCCAGTAGAAAGCAGTGGCTCTGAAATGGATTCTGAGGAGGATGGAATCCAAACAAAGAGGCTCAAGAGATCCTGTGGCAAGTACAAGCAGTGCAGCACTTCCAGATAATATGCAGGCTTCTGCCAGTAGTGCTGCAAGTCTTGGTGAAGTGGCAAGCAGAAGTGGGGATACGTTCCCAGATATTAGGCCAGGTGCTAGTAACAGGGCGTCCCATCCACAACAATGAGGTAGGGCCCGTACTAGTCTCCCAGACATACTATTACATCCCAAATGGCTGCTTGCTACTTTGGCAAAAACCTGTAATTCTCCCTCAGATACAAACAGAAAATTTACTTTTTCCATTTATTTTTCATGGATGGTCTGCTGTATTCCATTGTGGAGCAGTGTAATATGTATGACAACCAATATATGACCAGCAATCCTGATTCTTTTGTTTGGAAACCCCTCACTGTGGAAGAATTAAAAAAAAATCTTGGACTAACCCTGAACATGAGACTGACAAAAAAATGAAGTCCATGCCTACTGGTCTACACAAACTATACATTATAAGTCAGTCTACTCTTATGTGATGCCCAGAACTCGGTATGAGATGATAATGAGATTTTTGCATTTCAATAAAAATGCCCTGTGCCTCCCTCGAAATCGTTCTGATTATGACAAACTATTCAAACTTCGGCCACTAATCAACTTTTTTTGTTCTAGCTTCAAGAAAATGTTTACTTTCCATATAAATATTTGTGTGGATGGATTTCTAGTCCACTTCATCGGAAGACTTTGCATCAAACTGGTAAAGGGGTCAAATATGGGGTAAAATTCTACAAGCCGCAAAACCCTCGAAAGCCTGTGACACCTGATACTACTGTCCCCAATGTCCCTCCCAGCCAGGCCTCTTATTAGATCTATGACACTATTAGTGCAGTATATGTGAAGTGAAGATATTTTTCTATTTTCCACAATTTCTGTGTATGACTGGACTGTTTATCCACTATGCCTCTGCCTGTCGCTTCAACTATTAACCATGTTTCGGCCTTCCATGTGAATTGACCTTGGCCTGCTAAATGGCCATGCCTTTTTCCTGCCTCCTGAACTGGTCTTTTGCCCTGCCACTGTATTAGTGGGATTCAAGGCAACACAGGAGTCTCACATATGTGAGTGGCTCCAGAATAGATTTTCTGAGTTTTGTATTTTTTGCAGGTTTTTGTTTTCTCGGATTAGTGTCTGGGGACCCAGAGGTTTTGAAGAGATTTGGGTGGGAAGAAGCCTCTACCCTCTACCCATGTCCTCAGGTCTTTCCTGACCAAGGCCCTATAGCCTTATAGTTCTGCCTGTTGCCACCTGAACTGGCCATGCCTCTGCCAGCCACCTGAACTGGCCATATCTCTGCCTGCCACCTGAACTTGCCATGCCTCTGCCTGCCACCTGAACTGCCTGCTTATGGACCATGTTCTTGCCTACTGCCAGGACTATTACATATCTCTGCCTGCTGCCTGAACAATTCCTGGACAGTTCCTTTGGCTGTCCCTTTGGCCTGTGCTGGGACAGTATTTCTGTCTGCTACAATTGCAGGAAATCCTTTTTTTACCCCTTGCTCAGCAAAATGTATTTTGGGGTGTAATTCTTGGTATGTACATGCTATGTGTTGGAAAATATGCTGGAAAAGAACACCAAGGAGTCTGCTTATAAATATTTTCATACAAAAAAATACAACTTTTAACCTAAATGTATTCCTTTTTTGCAATTGGATTGAATGGAAAAAAAAATTTTAATCCTGAGTGATGGCTGCATGTATCTTTTATGATTTTTTTTTTAATTCTCTATCCCATGTAAACCTTAAAAAAAAATCTCCATGGTAAGTTATTTTTAACCAGTCTATAAAGATGGTGCCAAGTCAAAAATTATCGCATTCATTTTTCTGGCAACACGGATAGCCATTTTTACACCCCGGAAATGTTTGTCCATCTCATTCACACTGATAAATATTAAAATAATGTGGATAATGATAAATTAAAAACGGTATGCTAATTATATATTACCCCTGAAAAATGTATTTTCTAATTATATAATCATATAATTATATATATAAAAAATTATTTATGTACAATGTAAACCAATAACACAGGTCAGACTCATTGTTGTCAACAAGCCCCTGTATGGCGCATTGACTACTTGTAAAGAGCATCCATTGGAATGGTTCCCTTAAGGCTCATGTACACAGGGCAGTTAAAAATCTTTTCTGAATGCTGGAAACTTGACAGACGGAAACCAACAGTAAAAATCGTCAGTTTATCAGCTCGTCAGTTTATCAGCTTGTCAGTTTATCAGCTACGTTGAGTTTATGTCGAGTTTTTGCGAGTTTCAGCAGCAGTTATGAGCATTTGAGGACATGAGGTAAGAAGTGTTTTTTTAAAGATAACCTCAGGAGACCGTCCCAAATACCCACAATGCATATAAACTTATTTTGTGTGTTTTCTCTATGGATACCATCATGAGCATGTGTCAGGAAATGCTCCTGATGCTGCTGTTGCTGAGGCTCCGAAGACATAGAAAATTGCATGAGAGGACCAGAGTTTGTCACTACTGGACTCATCCATTGATGCAGGCAACAGCATGTGATATATTTTTATTTTCTTTTAAACATTTTTCAAAAATTATAAGAAATGTTTTCCCCTTTAAAAACTCTTATAAGCGCAAACGTGCATAAACGCAGTTTACCGTGGTTAACCACTTTAGCCCCGGACCATATTGCTGTCCAAAGACCAGAGCACTTTTTGTGATTCGGCACAATTGAGTGGTCGTGCGACGTGGCTCCCAAACAAAATTGGCGTCCTTTTTTTCCCACAAATAGAGCTTTCTTTTGGTGGTATTTGATCATCTCTGCGGTTTTTATTTTTTGCGCTATAAACAAAAATATAGCGACTATTTTGAAAAAAATGCAATATTTTTTACATTTTGCTATAATAAATATCCCCAAAAAAGATATAAAAAAACATTTTTTTTCCTCAGTTTAGGCCAATACGTAATCTTCTACATATTTTTCGTAAAAAAAAAAATTGCAATTAGCGTTTATTGATTGGTTTGCGCAAAATTTATAGCGTTTACAAAAAAAAGGGGGTCGTTTTATGGCATTTTTATTATTATTTTTTTTTACTAGTAATGGCGGAGATCAGCGTTTTTTTTTCGGTACTGCGATATTATGGTGGACACATCGGACACTTTTGACACATTTTTGGGACCATTGGCATTTTTATAGCGATCAATGCTATAAAAATGCATTGTATTACTATAAAAATGCCATTGACAGTGAAGGGGTTAACACTAGGGGGCAGGGAAGGGGTTAAGTGTGTTCCTGGGTGTGTTCTAACTGTAGGGGGGGTGGCCTCACTAGGGGAAATCACTGATCTTCTGTTCATACATTGTATGAACAGAAAATCAGCGTTTCCCCCGCTGACAGGAACGAGAGCTGTGTGTTTACACACACAGCTCCCGTTCCCCGCTCTGTAACGAGCAATCACGGGTGCCCGGCGGCGATCGTACCCGCCAGGCATGAGCGCGGGACTCAGGGGACGTGCGGGGGCGCACGTAGAGCTACGTGCTCCCGCGTAGCAGTGCCACCGTCCCGCAGTAATATGACGGCGGGCGGTCGGCAAGTAGTTAAACAAGGTTACAAGCATTTACCAAAAATGAAAAAAGTGTATCTAGTGAAATTCAATAGTAAATATAAAAACCAATGATACAAAACAGCACTAAATGTGGCTGAACCACATAAGTGAACAAAAACAAGTGAAAAATAAACAAATGTAAATGAATGAAGAGACCCGTGAAATGAGTCAATAAGGTTGAAAAAGTTCATAAAGTGTCTGAAGAAATATAACTTCTGTGTTTCTCCAAAGGGCAGTCCTCCACCACACCAGTGTGTTGTAACTCCTCCACCAATAGAATTGTCCACTCACCAGAACTAGTAGCCTTACACTCACGTGTTTGGCACAGCAAGCATGTATTACAATCCTCAAATCAGTGTTCAGGATTCATATCCATAGATTGCAGCAGTGAGATCCATATAAATTATAAAAAGAAAGATATAATAGTGTGATATTGCTAAAACCAATTTATTGACTAATATTCCGACGCAGCGTTGTATAACAAAAAATGTCCTGGTCATTAAGCAGCCAAATCTTCTGGCCTGTAAGTGGTTAAATAGACCCCCCCCCCCCACATTGCACAAGCATGTCAACATACAAGGAAGTAAGGCTTAGTGTTGTTGCCAGTTTCAGACAATCATAGCTGGCTGTACATAGAAAAGGCAATATTCATTAGCCCCTTAATTACAAGAAGTAATTATAAGCCATTATAAGCTATATAAAAATTAAATTTGTTTTCTATAAATAGTAAAACAAAAAACAATTACAATATATTAGGTTGATTTCACAAATCTAACAGCAGGATAATGACCCTTATGTGTTTCTCTGCGATTATCTAACACAATCAGAACTGATTGATAATGACGTTTGTAAAGAACTATATATTTTTTGTCATCTCATTTAATATCCAAGTCAGGCTTTCAGAAATGTGAGCTGTTTTTTAATCCTTTGCACTTAGTGCCCTCAATTTTTGCTTTTAATGCACCAGTTCAATAATACTGTACGGCCTCGTACACACGATAGGTTAAACAGAGGACAACGGTCTGATGGACCGTTTTCATCGGTCAAATCCGATCGTGTGTGGGCGCCATCGGTTATTTAACCATCGGTTAAAAAAAACCAACTTGTTTTAAATTTAACCGATGGATTCCTAACCAATAGGTCAAAACCGATCGTTAGTAGGCACGACCATCGGTTAAAAATCCACACATGCTCAGAATCAAGTCCAAGCATGCTTGGAAGCATTGAACTTCATTTTTTTCAGACCTGATCGTTTTTTTAACCGATTGTGTGTAGGCGCAACGGACCATCAGTCAGCTTCATCGGTTAACCAATGAAAAAGGTCCTTCAGACCTTTCTCATCGGATGGACTGATCGTGTATATGCGGCTTAAGTCCTTATACGAGTCTACTGTTATTTTTTAGCTTTCGCATGGTGTCAGATCTCAAAAATGTATATGGCACTGTTGAAATGGTAACACATGCAAATTACCGTTTGCTTTTATCAGCTAACAAATTCAGATTTTTTTTATACTCAAAACACGACAATGGAATGTTTCAATACAGATATTACAAAAAAAAAATAAAAATGTTGAAATTTTAATTTGTGCATCTATTTCCTGTTATAGAATTAAAGCTACCTTTGCTTAACATTTTGGAATAGCTGCTTTCAGATAGCCTCTACATTTTCTTTTCTATAAGTATGTCTTTAATGATATATAAAAAAAAAAAAAAAACTAGAAACTGAAGTGCTATATCAATACCCCTCAGCAATCTCTTTGTGTTGTGCTTTCATCTCAAACTAAAAGCTTATTGGACGAATGTGAGAATGTATTGGATTACCATCCTCTTGCTTCCATTAGTAAAATGATACAATTGCCTACAGGGATATTTCTAGCAGTAGCTTTGCCGCTAACCACTAAAATAATTTAAGGAGCTTATTCCACTCCAAAAGTGTACCCGCCACTTGCAAAAGGGCCTTTATTTAATAGAATGATGCCAGACAAAAACTGTGGGCAGTGGTATCTTCATTCCTAGCAAAAACATACAATAAATCCTGACTTTAGTAAGCCTACTAAATGCCAGCTTCCCTTATATAAAGGCATTATTGTTAACCTGATATACACATAGGAGGGTGGTGAGCTCCATAGAGACAATCTGACAAATCTCTGGCACCTGAGATGTTCAGGCACTTGACTGAACCTTCATGATAGTGTAAATGAAAAGAGTCACGGAGAGAAGAAAAGTATTGATGGCAGATGGTCACAAAGAGAACAGCAGTGACTAGTTAGTTTTCTAGCATTTCTGATCAATCGCTGCACTGCTGGCAAGATTAAAGACACATAGTTTGTTGACTGATCTCACTAAAAAATATAACATCAGCATATCTCATCTCGTGTCTACAGGTATCTGTAGTTGTATAGTTTCATTTAAAAATTGAGGTATTGAGGCAATACAGTTTTCTCTATTTCTTTCTCAAGTCACACATTTTTTTTTTCACCAGAAAGGATACAATCATATGTAGAGGTATAGTATTTTTTAAGTATTGGTTAATCATGTGGCTTTCATTAAAGTGGTTCTAAAGCCTCAAGGTTTTTTCCCTTAACCTCCCTGGCGGTGTTCCCGAGTCTGACTCGGGGTTAGATTTCTGTGCTACGATCGGTAACCCCGAGTCAGACTCGGGCTCGCCTCGCAGCATCCACAGAGACTGTATACTTACCTTCTCCGTGGATCCAGCGATGCATCCGCGCTGTGTGAGCGAGCGGGTGCTCGCTCGATTCACACAGCGTCCCCGCGCGCCGCCGATCTCCGTTCCCTGCGACGTTACGACGCACGGGGACGGAGAACGGCGCCAAATTCAAAAATGTAAACAAACACTATACATACAGTACACTGTAATCTTATAGATTACAGTACTGTATGTAAAAAATACACCCCCCCCCATGTCCTTAGTGGTCTGCCCTGTGCCCTACATGTTCTTTTATATAATAAAAACGGTTCTTTCTCCCTGCAAACTGTAGATTGCCCATAGCAACCAAAAGTGTCCCTTTATGGCAAAAATTGTTTTAGAGCAGCTAAAAAACAGCGATAATAAATCAGAATCACTTGCAGAATTTAGCGATAGCGATTTGTGGGGAAATTCGTCATAAAAAAAAAAAAAAATGACAGCAAAAATTCTGCAACTGAGCAAATGTCAGTGATTTTGATTTGATTACATTATTGAATAATTTTTACTATAATTATATTATTATTTGTTATCATTTTTTATAATTATTTATTATATTATAATTTTTAATAAAAAAAAAAAATCATACCCGGGATGCCTATTAGACTCTTGTTTGGTCAGATTTAAGTGAGTTATTCCTAAGAATTACAAGCCTACAGTATAAAACGCCAAATTCCCTTGCAAATAATGGTACCGCTTTCAGCACCTAAAATCTGAAAGAATCATACCGCCAGGGAGGTTAATTCATTCTATGCATTGAGGTAGAAAACCTTCTGTGTCACAGACTCTCCCCTTCTCCCCCCTTATACTTAACTGAACCCCATAGCGATCAAGCACTCTGCATGAGAGCTCCAGGCTTTGTCCCTTCTCCCCGGGCAGATCAATAGCTGTGGGAGCCATTGGCTCTCGCTCCTGTCAGTTAACTCCAGTGATGAGGAAGGGGACAGGGCCGAGTCCTGCTGTCTGTGTCAATGGATGCAGCAGCTGGGCTAAGGAGCGAGCCCACGCGAGTGGCCCTATTGGAAGTGGTATCCTACCAGCAGTGGTAGGGGACCCAAGAAGAGGAGGATTAGGATTGTTCTGTGCAATTCAGTGATATGTCACTCGTAGCCATGCCCCTGAGGCCGCGTACACACGAGGAGACATGTGGGAACTTATTCTCATTGATGTCACTTTTGTAACTACTGTATGCTTTTATTGATTTTCATAATCATCCAAACGTAAACATTTTTGTTTTCTAATAAAGTGTTTTATCCAAGAAAATATCTCGAAATCAGTGTTATGGACAGTGCCAGCTGAAGACAAGTATAATGAAAATGTTACCATAGGTCACTTTGAGAGCTAAATGATTATCTTTCTGTAAACACGGACACTAATGTTTCTCCCAGCAGTTTATGTGTCAACATGCAGCCTGCCGTGGCACTGTAAATCAGATCTGCAGACATTCTGCATATGCTGTAGCCACACTTTGCAAGGCAAATGCTATGCTTCATTGACAATGTGTCAGATCTTCTCACTTGTTAAAATAGATGCCTGCTAAAAGACCGCAGGCTTTACTGTGGTTTTGCTCTTTCTATAAACAAGCTAACATTAATTATAACTTTTTTAGTTCAATAATTTTATTGAAATTTTATTGCATAAACAATGCAGCAAATGACTACAATATATGCATTTATATAAGCACTGGGGTTGATTCAATAAAGGCAATTTGACTGTTCACTTTGCAAGTGCGGTTGCACTCTCCAAGGGAATTATCCACAGAGCTTAGTGAATGAGTTGAAGCTGTGCTGATTTAAAAAAATTCCCTTGAGCCCAGGTTCACACTGGGCTGCGGGAGTGAAGCAGTGCGAGTTCAGCTGAACTCGCACGATTTCACTCCCGCCCGGCAGTCCCGATTTCAGCCGCGATTTCAGAGACATCTGTGCAGGTTTCTGCACAGATGTCAATGTAAATCGCAGGCTGAAATCGCAAAAAGTAGTACAGAGACTACTTTTTGAAATCGGTGCAATGCCGCAGATGCAGCGTCGCACCGATTAGGACGGTGCCATTGCCGTCAATTTGAGGCAAAATCTGCCGTTTTGACATGCGATTTGACATGCCAAATCGCATCTCAAAACGCACCAGTTTGAACCAGGGCTGAATGTGATTGGGTATATTTGCAAAGTAAAAGTTTAGCACGATCACTAAGCTCTGGGCAAAATTCCCTTGCAGAGAAAGGGCCAGATTCTCAAAAGAATTACGCCGGTGTATCTCCAGATACACCGGCGTAATTCGAATTTCCCGCCGGCGTATCATTGTTTTCTATCCAGAAAACAAGATACGCCGGAATTACGCTAGGATACGACTGGCGTAATAATATTACACCATCGTATCCTAAATGTAATGTTAAGCCGGCTGCTAGGTGGCGTTTACGTCGATTTCTCATTTGACTATGCAAATGAGCCTGATACGCCGATTCCCGAATGTTTTTGCACCGCCTCGTCGTCCTTTATGTTGTTTCCGTAAGCGTAAACTTACCCCTGCTGTATTAGGGGTAAGTTTACGAAGGTCCGTCGTATGCCATGTTAAGTATGGCCTTGGGACAGCGTCGTCTTTTTCCGTCGTTTTCCTAAGTCGTTCGCGAATAGGGATTTGCGTAAATGAGGCTCACGTCGGCTTCATTGACGTTTTCCGACGTGAGTTGGAGCATGCGCACTGGCCTATTTTTACGGCCGGCGCATGCGCAGTTCGATCGGCGCGGGGGCGCGCTTAATTTAAATACAAGCCGCCCCTTTGAATTACGCGCCCTTACACTGGGCCATTTACACTACGCCGCCGCAAATTACGGAGCAAGTGCTTTGAGAATACGGCATTTGCTCCAGTAAGTTGCAAGTTGCAGTTGAATAGTGTATTTGCCTTTAGTAAATCAACCTCACTGTGTTGCATAAACAATTGCATATAAACTAACATACTTTTGCAACAGTTATCTGATGTATAGATTATAGCCTTGTGTTAAAAAGAAAAGTTTTTAAAGAGAACAATGAAAGGGATAGGGCAGGGGTGCCCAACCTTTTGAAGCACGAGAGCCACTTAAGTGACTTGGTAACCGCTCTCAGGCCACAATAAACAGAGCGGGCGGATAACAGGTCTGTGTCTGCTCTGCATATGCAGAGCGGACGCAGCCCACTACAGTATAATCCTTTTTTTTTTGCGGATCAAATTGGAGGTAGGACACAAGTCAGTTTACATCTGCCACTCCTTAGAGGTGAATGGAGGGTCCAATTGGTTGGACTGTCGGACTGACCATGTGAAAGGGGCCCAAGGCTGCTTTCACACTGATGCGCTGTGGTTTACCAACCTTTGGCTTTCCTGTACTTTGCAATAGACTTCTATTATATTCTGCAGGGTTAGTGTACTTTCAGAAAGCTCGCCAAACTCGCAGGTAATAACAGAAGTCTATGGCTCAGTGCAGGTAACCCGCAGGTCGGCTGCTCTGCATCTGTGGGTCAGTTTGAAAGCAGCCCAGTAACCACTGTAGAACAGATATGCCCATATACTGTATACACTGTGATTTTAGTAATAAACTCACCTTGAGCCCAGGTTCACACTGGGCTGCGGGAGTGAAGCCGTGCGAGATCAGCTGAACTCGCACGATTTCACTCCCGCTGGCAGTCCCAATTTGGGCCGTGATTATAGAGACATATGTGCAGGTTTCTGCACAGATGTCAATGTAAATCGCGGGCCGAAATTGCAAAAAGTAGTACAGAAACTACTTTTTGAAATCGGTGCAGCGCCATTGCCGGCAATTTGCGGCAAATACTGTTGTTTTGACATGCGATTTGACATGCCAAATTGCATGTCAAATGCACCAGTGTGAATCAGGCCTGAATAACAGAAATTCTATTCCATCCCAGAGCAGGAGGTCATGGGCCACATCAGAGAGCTCGATGGGACACATGTGGCCCCCGGGCCACTGGTTGGGCACCCCTGGGATAGGAAGTATCCACACTGTACTGCACAAACATTACTAGGCATATATCAATAATAGCATCTGGACTGTTATTTTAAGATGATTTTTATTTGTTAATGGGCACTGATACAGTTGTTTTTCTTAATATTTATTTTTGTAACTCGATTCTGCATAAAATATTTAACAGTGTAATTTAATAAGATAATTTACGAGGGCGTGTTTAGGGCAGGGCAGGATGGGAGTTAGGCAGGGAAACTGGTGGCGAGTAACTCCTAAGGCCTGGCTAGTAGCTCATGACTTGAAATTGTGAGCCCTGGTCTAGGATATACGTGACCAACATAATTGTCCTGCTTTGGAGTACTAATTCTTATGATGAGTTGTTTGTAGCCTCTCTAGCAATCCATGTCTGCAATTACTGACTACATTGAGTTTGAAAGGTAGGTATAAGTGCATCACAATAAAATAATCAAAATGAATAAACAAATAATAAAAAAGGTGGAATAAAGTCCAAAGAATTGATGGACAACAAGTTCCAGAAAGCCTTCACAGGTGACGTTAAAAATATAATAAGTGGTGATCCCTCCACCTCCGATAAGGTTGGCTACTCTCACCTTAAGGCATGAACCCCTTAGGCCGCGTACACATGATCGAACATGTCCGCTGAAACTGGTCCGCAGACAAGTTTCAGTGGACATGTTTTATCGTGTGTACGGCCTATCGGACCGTTTTCCAGCGGACAAAAATTTCCAAACATGCTTGAAAACATGTCCGCTGGAAACCTGTCCGTCGCACAGGTTCGATGGTTAGTACACAAACCATCGGACCAAAATCCCCCGCATGCGCAGAATCAAGTCGACGCATGCTTGGAAGCATTGAACTTCGTTTTTTCATCACGTCGTTGTGTTTTATGTCACCGCGTTCTGGTCCGAGGGGATTTTGGTCCGATGATGTGTACGCACATCAGACCAACAGACCACTTCAGCCTTGTCTGATGAAAACGGTCCATCGGAATATTTGGGAACCGGCTCTCAAATTTTTCTTGGTGGAAATTCCCAACAGAAAAATTCCGATGGAGCCTACACACGGTCAGAATTTCTGACCAAAAGCTCACATCGGACTTTTATTGTCGGTACTTCCGATCGTGTGTACACGGCATAACAATCTTACCATGCAACCTTCATACTTGTACCAATTTTATTTCTCATCATGCTCTTTCAAAGATAAATTCTCATATTTATGTGTCGAAATGAAGGCAGCTATATGGAAACGCAAGTAAACAAAATTATACAACTTCAATATACTGCCAGTGCCCTTGAGAATACAATGTTGTTACAACTTTTTATCTCGCACAGTATTTGCGCAGCAATTTTTCAAACACGTTCTGTTTTGGAAAAAAAAAAACAACAGTTTCATGCTTTAAAAAAAAAACAGTAAAGTTAGCCCAATTTGTGTAATGTGAAAGATGAAGTTACGCCAAGTTAATAGATACCTAACATGTCACACTTCAAAATTGCACACACTCGTGGAATGGCACCAAACTTTTTTTTTATTGTTAATTTTACTTACATTTTTTTTGTTTGACACTTTAAAAAAATTAAATACAAATTTTGATCACTTTTTTTGTGTAAACATCCCTTGTAATAGAAATATGGCATGATCAGTCCTCGTTACAGTGAGCTATGGGGTCAATAAGACCCATGTCTCACCTCCTAGACTGGGAAACCTTCAATAAAAAAAATAAAAAAAACGCAGAGGTGGCGCCGTTTGTTTGAATGCAGAGGCCAGGCGTGACATCATAACATTGCGCTCGGCCTCCAAACAATCATAAAGACTCCGACAACATCTGATCTGCTGAAAATTTCTATAGTAAACATCCGGGGCCGGCGTATAAGTTCTCCGACTCACTGATGGCAGCGGTGAGATGGTAGAAGCACCGGAGGGTGGCGGGAGGGGGGATGTCCCCTCTCACGCCCTTAAAGAATGATCAAGTGGCTGAATGGCTGCTATGATCATTCTTATGGTGTAGGGAATCGCCTGTAGCTGCAGGCATCATTCAGATATCCCCGCTCGAAATCATATGACAGCCGGCGGGCGGGAAGTGGTTAATCTTGACTAGTACATTTTGCCATTTAGATTCTTATATTGCCTTGTTGAATATACCCAATATATTATCAGTGATAGCTTTGCTTTAAATACACATCAAATAAATTTGACCTCATTTATGCAGTACTACAGTACATTTTGTGTTGAAAAGTTTTAATATATAAATACATGTCAGCAAAATGGTGCTTTATGCTGGTGAGAGGTCATATTTTCTGTTCACTAAAAATAATTTATAATGCCAGTGAAGATAAAAAAAATCATAGATATGGTAGCTAGATATTACAGAAAGATTATTTATTTCTGGGAATGGAGGATATATGGGCACAATCCATTTTTGTGCTTGTAACATTACAGCTCAGATTTCCAGTATAATGCATGAATCTAGGAAACCTATGCCATTTAATAAAGGCTGGCAGTTTAATACAGCATTTGTAGAAATCATTAAAGATGCACATTTTTTTTCTTACAGGGTGCCGTATTATAATATATAGGACCTTGCAACAAGAGATTCATCAATTTTTGAAATCCACTCAGTTCTGAATCATAAATAAACTGAGACAGCTAGGATTTGTTCAATATTTGTTAAAATATTATTTCAGCTTATTTGATGAATTGAGGGTATCCAAGACCACAGTGTACAGCTAAATTCCTTATGAGGATGCTAAGATTTGCAATTATCTGCATCCACATTGTTGGGTAACCCCCGGCCTGCTGGAGGTTACCCAATGATGTGGACGGATGACCCACACACCCACTTATGCATCATGGGGTTTTCGTTCCTCTTTGGAGAATGAGTAGAGACTGCAGCGTCACTGGAGAATGGATCATTGTTGGACATTGAGAGACAGGATTACCTTGCCTGTAATTTATTTTTTATTTTTTTATTTTTAAATAAAGGACTTGTCCAGCTGCCTGTGTGTTTTTTTTTACACTTTCTTTGTGAAATGGTAGGGGTACAATGTACCCCGTTACCAATTCACATAGTGGGGGGGGCCGGAATCTGGATTTCACCTTTGTTAAAGGGGCTTCCAGATTTTGATGGTTGCTGGCTTGGGGCCTTTGTCCCCATCAACATGGGGACATTCTTCCCATGTTGAGGGCATGTGGCCTGGTACCGTTCAGGAGGGGGGGGCACTCTCTCATCCCCCCATCTTTTCCTGCAGCCTGCCAGGTTGTGTGCTCGGGTAAGGGTCTGTTATGGATTTTTGGGGGAATCCTACGCCATTTTTTTTATTTTGGTGTGGGGTTCCCCTTAAAATCCATACCAGACCTAAAGGTTCAATGAATTCATGAATATTTGCGAATAGTTTTAAATGACTTTTTTCCCTTTAGCAATGACATTTTGTGCAGGGACAGTTCTAAACACGAGAAACATGTGCTACTTTACAGGCATACTATACACCTGGTAATGACTAAGCACTGATATTTGCACGAAACACATCTACCTCGTTGTCCCCTGCTTCATCTGTCAACCACTTCATATGAAGCTTCAATTAAAGGATTTTTGGAAGTGCAGCCGTCCGGAATTATTTCTTCACATTACACAGCATGCGAGCTGGGCTAGCACCTGACTAGTGTGTGTGGGGATTAACCAGAGACTCACTCACCTGGAGTAGCTTTTCATCTTTCATGGACATTCTTTAACAGTGAATGTGGTTTTCATTCAGGAAAGTTCATTCACTCCAAAAGGCAAATGTTCAAGAAAATGTTTTTTTGAAGTACTTGTGAACAACATTAGCCATGTCATCAAAGACACCGTTGAAACGTTCATTTAAAAATCTACTAGTGTATGACCAGTCTTAATGACTCTTCACTAGGGATGAGCTGACCGTAGCTGGGTTTGGTTTGAAGTAGGAGATAGGGGATGAACCTGCAGGGCTTATCTACAGAAGCCTGAGATTGCACCCAGATCCACTGATGATTATAGGTACAATGCTTTCCAGGCTCCTGCAGAGAAAAAATAATAAATGCACATGTTTTTATTCTGCAAAAATCTATGCATTTTTTTTTCTAAAAAGATGAACATATCGTTTAGCTGTCACCTTCCCTCATCTTTCCTTCTCTTCTTCTATTTTACTGAACTTAAAAGAAATTCCCAGTACATCAGGTAATAGGGAGCATGTGACCCATTCTTCTGTTTCCTATGTCACAGGTGTTTGTTGACTGACATATTAATAAAAAATACTTTTACCAGAGCTGTTTTACCTGCTAAATATCTTTTTATTTCTGTGCATGCAGTCCTGAGGTTTGCACAGCTTTGCCACACACCACAACCTTGCCTGGCAGGGCAGGAGATCTGATTTTTCTCCAAAAAGGTTATGTTCCTCCTTCAAATTGAGATTGCACAATGAAAGTAAAAACAGCAGACTGATGAGCTTATAACTCTGTCATCTTGCCCGCACCTTAATTTAAGCTTTTCCCTGTTAGCGCTGCACTGCAGCACAACATATACTGTAGCCTCCTAGTAGTGGATTTCCCTTTCTAAATCTGAGCTTAGGTGTACATGGGACTGCAGGAAAGTGATACCAGCTTAAGTTCAGGCCCTTACACTACTTGCATTAAAAAATGTAAAATATATAATGTTTTCAGGAACCCAATGCAACCATTTTACTTGGCATTGGCTTTATCTTCTATAGAAAATCCCTGTATTTTATTACATTTTAATGCCAAATGAATATTAGCCAGTATTGAATCTTTTATCTTTTAACACATCATGTTCATTAATTAAACACAATTATTACAAGTATGTATTAATAAATAGACACAGTTATTATCACAAACTTTAAAAATAAATATATTATGTATGTATTTGCCACATGTTATTCTTTACTTTGTTTCTATTTCATCTCATTCATCTTCAGCATTTTCACTGGAACTGGACACTCTCCAAATATAATTGAAGATGTTTTAATTCTGTAATTGATTTATCTCAAAATAGACACACTTACATAAATTATTACTGTGCCATCATAATAAATAAGGTTTAATTACACCAGAGAGCAAATGAGCATTTTCTTCTGAAGAGTTACCATTCAAACGTTCATTTACTAATTTATGAATTCAAACAAATTTAAAACATTATTTGAAAGCTACAGCTGCTCTATAAAATCCTAAGCATTGGCTAGTGCAAAGTAACTTAATTATTTAAAGTTAGTATATGCAGCAAATATAAATTGTCCTTTTTAATGCTTTCCAGAGATTGGCTATAGATGCCCTCAACACATCTTTGAATATTCTTAACCACTTAAGGACCGGACCAATATGCTGCTAAATGACCTAAGGGGTTTTTACAATTCGGTACTGCGTCGCTTCAACAGACAATTGCGCGGTCGTGCGACATGGCTCCCAAACAAAATTTGCGTCCTTTACTTCCCACAAATAGAGCTTTCTTTTGGTGGTATTTGATCGCCTCTGCGATTTTTATTTTTTGCTCTATATACAAAAATAGAGCGACATTTTTGAAAAAAAAAAACAATGGCCCAGATTCACAGAGCAATTACGCCTGTCTAACTGGTGTTAGACAGGAGTAATTTCAAATTTCGCGCGCCGTATCACTAGTTTAAATCCTCAAACCATGATACGGCGGCTTCGGGCTTCGATCCGAGAGGCTTGCGTCTTCGTAAGCCTTCGGATCTACGCTGCGATATTTTTGCGGCCGCTGGGAGGAGTTTGCGTCGTTTTCATGCGTCGGGGTATGCAAATTAGTTTTTACGGCGATCCACGAAGGTACGAGTGTTTCTCGCAATCGCCTACGTCATTTTTGGGCTACGTAATGTTAGAGGAGCTTTTTGCTGGTCTAACAGTGCGTAACCCATGTAAAGTATGGCCGTCGTTCCCGCGTCGATTTGAAAATATATATTTTTTTTTAACGTAACTCGTTCGGAAATAGGAATGTACGTAAACGACGCTACTACGACGTGACGACGTGTTTTTGCGCAATGCACGGCGGGAAATTTGCGAACGGAGCATGCGCAGTTCGATCGCCGCGGGAACGCGCCTATTTTAAATGCTTCACGCCCCCTACTCGCGCAGATGGATTGCGACGGGAGAAATACACTACGCCGCCGTCGTTTACTGGACAAAATCTACCTGGATTCCACGTAGAGCCAGGTAAAAACGGCGGCGTAGTGTATTTCTGATACTCTACGAGAATCTAATTCGCTGTGAATCTGCCCCAATATTTTTTACTTTTTGTATCAAATAAACTAAATTTTAGTCAAACATTTAGGCCAAAATGTATTTAGCCACATGTCTTTAGTAAAAAAAAAAATCACAATAAAAAAAAAAATAGCTACCTAGCGGGAAAAGCGACACTAATACAGCGATCAGAAAAATGATCGCTTAGTGACACTGGCAATAGGAAGTGAAAGGGTTAACGGTGATCAAGGGGTTACAACTTTATTAGGGGGAGGTACGGGGGCTACGCTGAACCTAACACTAACTGCATGTCACACTGCCCGTCACACTGACACTAAATGCAGTGATCATACATATATGATCACTGCATTCAGTGACACTGTGACAGGGGGGAGGGGGGTGATCGCTAGGGGTTAAGTGTGCCTGCGTGTCCTGGTGTCAGTGTAGTGTTGTGTAGACTTACTATGTGATGTGATCTCTCCTCAGCGGCGGTTTTTTCAAAGAGCAGAGATCACATCACTTCCCTCTTCCTGTGTTTACACAGGAGGAGGAAGTGACACTGCAGGGGAGCGTGCGCATTGGCTGGGAGCGATCCGGAGGGGGCGGACAAAAACAAACTGCCGCCCCCTCAGCACGGATCGCTCCTACAGCCGATCGGACCCATGTCAAGGCAGCCACGTACAGGTACATTGATGTGCCTGTCCGTGCCATTCTGCTGACGTAAATGTACATGCGGCAGTCCTTAAGTGGTTAATGAAACAAAATAATTTATCATTCATTGATCTGTCGCAAATTATCACAATTTTTCGATAGTTGTACATGCATATTCATTTTTTATGTTCATAGGAGTGTGGGGTGTTGTCATGGAGTATGATTTTTATAAATCATTTTGTATTTTTTTAATTTGTTGAGAATTGTTGACACCATTTCAGTGTTTTAAAGAAGATTTAGCTGCATCTGGTTTGTTACCTGGTCAGGACATGGCTGTGTATGGCCTAAACATTTGAAAACAACGTTGTCTTCTTCAGAGAGAGTTATCCTGTGGGATGTAAATGACTGGAGGGTGGAAGTGCAGAGGGCTGAGATGAAGCAGAAAAAGATTTACTGTATGCAGGCTGTTTGATGTAATCCTGGGGATTACACAGTCTGGAATCTCACTTCTTTTCTTGGTCTATGATATGTATAAATTTGTTTTGCTCCTGGCTCATAGGAGGGTTTATTGTGACTCGACTGCTGTTGGTGAAATAGTCATCCAACAAACCCAACATTTTAATGCAACGATTATGAAATTGTGGCATTTTCATTATATACTGCCAGTTTATTAATTTATTGAGGAAAACAGTGTCCACAAAATTAATCTGAACAAACAAAATTTGCCCACAAGCTACAACATTTTAATTTCCTTGGAAAGCAAAATGATATATATAGTTTTTAATGACAAAAAATGCTTTCTTTTGATGATACTGTCTTGCAAAAATATGTTATTTTTTTTATGCAATCTATAGGCAAAAAATATATAGATTTAAAAACACACTTCAATCAGTGTTAGTTGAAAAAAATTTCATGTTTACATTGACTCTAAATTTTACCTCTGGTGGAAAAAAATGCATTGCAAAATTATTTGCAAACCATGGCTTTTTTAAGGCTGGGGAAGAGAATCCGCGCTTAGGATGTGTAGTGTAGCTGCTGCCTCCCTAAGGATCTCCGAAGAGACCAAAATATGATATACAGGTGTGTATAACCGATCCCAGTTTAAACTGATTGTGGGTATCCTTAGTGATAAAAAATAATAATAAAAATTGAACAAGTGTTGGGTAACATGTGAACAGGGCTTGATCCAATGAATATGGATTCCCTGTGGGCACGCTTTAAACCAGGGGAAGCGTGTGTGGTTGCCTCATTAATGGTGCTGAATGTCCTAATTCCCAAATGTGTAGATAATTAATGGACCTCTGCCACTGGATGGTGTCCACTGATGTGTATAAAATAATGATCCAAAGAAATAAAATAATCCAAAAACATACAATGTGGGTCAGGACACTGTGTAGGCCAATGATTCAAAATTGACCTTATGTAAGCCTCCTGATTTAAGAGGCTCTGTGTTCCTGGGTGTTTAAAAAGTGTTCAAAAGGTGACTTAAACCCCGATGCTCTTAATCAAGAGCCCAGACTAGCCTAGCTCTCGGGGGCATCAGCACAAGTGAAATGTGTAAACATAAAAAAGTGCAACATCAACAAGAACCACCGGTGGATGACAATATGTGTAAACTAATGTTCCTTGGTGTGCACTGGGGATGCCAGAACTGAGAGATATGGACAGGATACTGTGCAGGCCAGTAGAGATGGGTAAAGGTTGTTGACCAGGTATGCAACCTCAAAAAACAGTAAATAACAATAGATATTATGTATTGCAGATACCCCCACACAAACCAGAGGTACAAATCCTTAATAAATATCAGACAGGAGACACCGTGGGGTGCCAAGCAAATATGACTACCCCCCTGCCAAAAACAAGAGTCCTGTTAATATAAATAAAAACGACTAGTTCTGGTATCCAGAAGGTGAAGTTATGGTTCAAACCATATGGTAACTACTATTGCAGAGTATCTGTATGGTGACTTTGGTGCCGGTTCCTCTCTTAAAGCACTGCTGAGTGACTTTTGTGCTGCCCCCGCTTAGGTCTCCACTCACCAGATCAAGGGGCAATAGGCGGAAGGTGGTGGTACCTTGGTTCCTCCTGTTGCACGGTTCCCTGTGTCAGCATCGCAGCTGCTTCCGGGTGTAAGAGGCGCACTAGTGGTGGTGTTGAGTAGGGCACTTCCGGTGTCACGCAGAAAACAAAAAATGGAGTATCCACATAGCGTGATACGTTTTTAAATTCAAATTACATTTATTGTGAATAGTTAAACATTGTGGACATCTCCACTACAACTGCCCAGAGGCACCTGGGCTGACTAAAAAATTTTTTGGTTGTATAAAAACGGAAACAAAACGGAAACAAAAAAGGTTCAATGTATGTCCGCATAACCCGTGTCAGGTAAAGGAGTGAGGCTGCCGACACCGCCGGTGTGTGTGTTCCATGGGCATCTGTGTCAGTCCAGGCAGCTCGCGGCCGGGTGCTGTGGCATACGGATCAGCTGGCAGACAAAATGTATGTACGAGCTTGCGTAATGGTCACTGGGACCGGTTTAGCAATGCCACCATCCCCACACCTGTATATCAATGAATGAATGAATGACTTGTATAGCGCAACGCATGCAAACTGAATCGCCTCTGGGCGCTTATTCCAGCCAGTGTCTGCTTGGCTGGTGCGGTCATTTTTACCCTGTAGGATCTTGACACGCTATGGACACACAGTCATACACACATATATACTGGGTCAATTTTTTTGGATGATCCAATTTACCTACCAGCATGTCTTTGGAGTGTGGGAGGAAACCGGAGTACCCGGAGGAAACCCACACAGACACAGGGAGAACATGCAAACTCCAGGCAGATGGTGTCGTGGTCGGGATTCAAACCAGCGACCCTTTTGCTGCTAGGCGAAAGTGCTACTCACTGGACCACTGTGGCTTTTTTAACTTTCGAGCTTTTCTTAACCACTTGCATTCTGGGCACTTACACCCCCCTCCTGCCCAGGTAAAATTTCAGCTTGCGGCACTGCGTCGCTTTAACTGACAATTGCGCGGTCTTGCGACGTGGCTCCCAAACAAAATTTACGTCCTTTTTTCCCCACAAGTAGAGCTTTTTTTTGGTGGTATTTGATCGCCTGTGCGATTTTTATTTTTTGCGCTATAAACAAAAAAGAGCGACAATTTTGAAGAAAAATACAATATTTTTTACTTGTTGCTATAATAAATATCCCAATTAAAAAAAAAACTCATTTTTTTTTCTCAGTTTAGGGCGATACGTATTCTTCTACATATTTTTGGTAAAAAAATAAATAAAAATCGCAATAAGCGACTGGTTTGCGCAAAAGTTATAGCGCTTACAAAATAGGGGAGAACATATGGTACAAGGGAAAATTCAAGATTTGGATATCAAAGCTTTCAATACAAAACATACCAGCAACCATAACCTGGTGTCGGATGGAATTAAAGCCTTAGAAGAAAACAAAAACATAGTAGTCCGCCCTGCCGACAAAGGCGGTGGAGTGGTAATACTCAAGAAAACAGACTATTATGGAGAAATCCAACGTTTGTTGAGTGCCACAGACACTTATTCTCTTCTTTCTGGGGATTCTTTGGGTAAACTCAAAAATGAGCTTACCCTCTGGGTTAAAGATGGTCTAACCCAATCTATTCTTACAGAAAAGAGGCACAATATTTGGTCCCAAAAAGTACCCGTACACCTGTACTGTACACTATTCCAAAATCCACAAAAACAATACGCACCCACCCGGAGGCCTATTGTTAGTGGAATAGGTTCTCTTTATTGAAGAGTGGGCGAGTACTTGGATATTTATCTCCAATGGTCACTCAAGGCCCTATTTGAAGGGTAGAGAACTTATTAGTCTTAGCAACATTTACAGTCCGGTGCGTCCTAATGTATGGCTGGTTACTGTAAGTGTGAACTCTAGACCAACATTGCCAACCCTGTGCGCATAGATTCGGCGGCCTTTACCCTATGTTCGACCATTAGAACTCCAATCTGCAATATCCCTCTTGATAATTTTTGGTTAAGGGACTCCTACTGGCCATGGGAAATAATTATTTCTGGGCCCAAAGGAATTTTTACAAGCAGATCAGAGGAGTCGCAATGGGGGCTCGGTATGCACCCAGTGTGGCAAACTTGGTACTCAATAGATGGGAGGAGGAAACCATCTATAAAGACAATGCCACCTCTCTGGTTTACTACCGGAGGTATATAGATGATATTGTACTTCTATGGGAGGGCTCCCAACTCTCCTTAGAACAATTTTTAGTCCAAATGATCAACAATAATTATGGTCTCAGCTTCACCGCTGAATTCAACAAGACCTCAATTCATTATTTGGACCTCATCTTAACAAAACAAGGTAACCAGATCCACACTATGACTTACTTTAAGCCAACCGACCGTAACGGGTATGTACCAACCTCCAGTTGCCATCATCCCAAATGGTTGGGTGCCATACCAAAGGGCCAATTTATGCGAATTCGGAGAAATTGTAATGATATAGTGGACTACGAACAACAGTCAGAGGTACTCACTACCAAATTTATAGAAAAGGGCTATTGCCCAAACCAACTACGGAAGGCCCAAAAAGAAGTTTTGGACATTAACAGACAGACAAGCCTTATTAGTAAGTAAGGTTAAACCTCCAAGAAAAGAAGATGTGCCTTTTTTGTCTGGATACCATAGGCAATATAGGAATATAGAAAAAATAATTAAAGAGTACTGGCCAATCCTACTCAAAGATAGTGATTTGGCCAAAATTCTACCCACACGTCCTACCTTTATATACCGGCGAGCACCAGGGCTGAGAAATATGGTGGCAGCTAATGTCCCAGATCCTCCGGCAAAACCCCTTACCTTTCTTGATGGGTCTAGTTTCCATTATTGCACCTGATGCAGATCGTGTAAAAAAACAAAAAGGCAAGGAAAAAAGGTTAATAAATTTAAATCTAGTGTAACCAACCAGGAATACACCATCAAACCATTGATCACGTGCCATTCCAAGTTTGTTACCTATGTACTGGTATGTCCCTGTAACCTTCAATATGTTGGCCGCACTACCCGAGAACTCAAAATTAGAATTAACGAACATGTGGCCAACATCATAAAAGGTTTTTCTGATCATAGTGTGTCCAAACATTTTGATCTCTATCATAACAGGGATCCTAGCTTACTCACTTTTTATGGGATAGATAGAATCACCAATCATTGGCGTGGAACCGACATGATTAAGGCGGTATCCCAGAATGAGACCCAGTGGATCCATCGCCTCAGGACGATGAGGCCACAGGGCCTCAACATTGAGCTGGACCTCAATTGTTTTTTGACCGATGAATAAAGAGGGTAATTTTAATATAATATAAATGTTTAGGTCCAGCATTGTCCATTTAAATCTAACATTTAAATTTCATTTATATTTTTTACACTTTAAAAATACATATTTTAATATTTTACATATTTTAATTTTAGTTGGTTTTATTAATATAGTAATTGATATGTTAATTACTTATTAGTAGCATATGTGCTAGGGTTTGTCTCTATTTAGATTGTAGGATGTTACTACCCAGTTAATATTCATGCATTTTCATTTATATGTATATGCACATTTGTTTTTTATTCAAACTGCGGTTTGGAGACAGACATTACTCATCTGTATCTACGGACTTTTATATAATATCTGGGGATATGTTTGTCACTTGAGTATGTTTTTGTATTTCGAATCTGCTGTCACGATTGTATACTGTAAATGGTTACGATCGCGCTTTTTGATTTCTGTGTCACGATTGTTTATCGCAATTTTATATATGGCTGCCACAACCGGAACAGAGGCTGTTGTAGTATCGAATTGCCCCTTGCCCCTCCCATCTGGTGATTGACAGGCCTATATCAATAGCCCTTAGCGTGCGCCAGGTACGCTTCCTGATGACGATCATATCGAAACGTACGTCGAGGCGGTACCTGGGCACGCATTGATTATCCACATCCGGTTATCTGGTTTCCTCGCGAACAGCAGTGGAACGCACGCCGGTTTTCGCTTCTCTCTCCATACCATACAAGCTCACAGCCTCAGTGCCGGGACACGGGCACTTATTCAAGTAAGAGGCCACTTGGCACTGTGTATTTGCAATTTTACATCTTAATAAATAGTTTTACACTATGGGAGCTGTTCTTCCTTTTTCTTTATGATATCTGCAAGTACCTGTCAACTGCATTGGAATCCCCATGGGAAAGGTGTTGTTACCCAAGCTCTATTGACCTTAATTTAGGTCAACATCATCTGGTAAGGAGCCATCCATCCCCACTTGAGGTGTCCCATTGGTGAAGGTGGAACCTATCACAAGGATATTTGAGCACGGAGCACTTTAATATTATTTATGGTCACTATACGGTTCACTGTATATTGTTTAACATTATCTTGTTGTAATTGCACACTATTTCACTGCAGGTGTTTTAATTATTTAAATATTAGTTCATTACTATTGATTTTATATGTAATTGTACACTTTTTAAAGTAGTTTGCAATAGGATTTATGTCTATATTGGGATAGGTTGTATCTATTCACCTATTTTATTCAAATTTCTTTTAGCGCCCCTATCCCACGTACACAATTGTTATAATTCAACCCATTGATTTATCTAGGGAGCAGCTTTTTTATTATATTTTCTCACCCCTCCCCCTCATTGGCGCGAGATTCTCCACACAATACCTTTAAAAATAGGGGAGAGAATTATTATTTTTTATTATTTTTTTTTTACTAGAAATGGTGGCGATCTGCGATTTTTATTGGTACTGCGACGTTATGGCGGACACATCGGACACTTTTGACACATTTTTGGCGCCATTCACATTTATACTGCGATCAGTGCTATAAATATGCACTAATTACAGTATAAATGTGACTGGCATTGAAGGGGTTAACACTAGGGGGTGAGGAAGGGGTTAAATGTGTATGCTAGGTGTGTTCTAACTGTGGGGGGAGGGGGGAGGGGGGGGTGACTGGGGGGGTGACCGATCTGTGTCCCTATGTAGGAAGGAACACAGATAGGGCTCCTCCTCTCCAGAGACAGAACGCTGTCTCTGTGTAAAACGGCAATGAGAGATGATCTATGAGAGATCATCTCTCATTGGCCCACAGATCGCATCGCAAACGGCCACTCTGATTGGCCGTTCGCCGCGATCTGTGATTGGCCGTGTCCAAGGGACACGGACAACACAGGGCTTCCCCGCAGCGCGCACTACATCGCGCGCTGGGAACGCCAGAATGACATGCCGTCAAATGACGACATGTTGGATATTCAGGCCCGCGCTGTTGCCGTCATTCGACGGTAGCGCGGGCCTGAAGTGGTTAATGCAACATCTCTAATGAATAACTCAATTTTTTGTGAGATAAAAAAACATTTCCCTCTGGGTGATCTATGTACATTGCAAGGATTTTAACAAACTTTGTTGTAGATTCTTATCTTTTGTTGTTCTGAAGAAAAACTGTAGCTGTTTGTTTATATGTGTTTATATGGTTGTATACTTATCAGTGAGCTGCTACACCTGCAGGGTTCTAATGAGGAAATTGGCAAGGTTTGTATCCCTCTAGACGTGATTTCTCTTTGGGAGTATTTTAGCAAAAATAAACATTTTGTTGCAGGGGATGCCAAAAATGTGATTTGCATCTTAGTGCAGACGTCTGGGAAAATCAGTAAGCCAATCCCAAAAGAAGGAAATTACATTTTCAGAGGGCATTGTGTACAGAATTCCTCCAAGTAACCACATTGCATTGCATTTTACAGAAAATTACAGTGCTTTTGATTGAAAGGGAACGGTAATTTTAAATAACAATTAAAACATTTTCAATTCCAATATGATTTGTGTAGCAATTTTTTTCCCACAAAAGTGGAGTTGCGAGCCAGGGATTCTAGTCCAACATCAGTACCTGACCTCACAAAGATGATTCTGGAAAAATGGTCAAAGATTCCCATAGACACACATCTAAACCTTATGGAAAGCCTTCCTACAAGCGTTGAACCTGTTATAGCTGCAAAGTGTGGGCCAAATCAATATTGAACCCTACAGACTAAGACTGGGATGCCATTAATGTTCATGTGCAGGTAAAGGCAGGTGTCCCAATACTTTTGGTAATATAGTGTATATACCATGGTTAATACTTTGATTGGGATAGATGCACAGACACTGAAGAGATAAACACAACCATATTATATACAGTAAGAACAAGTGTCTGATATACCTGGAAGAATCTAGGCTGTACCTTTTGAAGAGAGCAAAGTGAGAACTTGGCATCCATCAGAGAAGTAATTATTTAGAGTCTTTTTTTTTGCAGGTAACTTTTTTGGAATTATTTTTCAAGTATTAGAGTGACTTTAACCCTTTAAGAAGCACTAGTATAATTGTAAGGTAAGGTTCTATGATTAGTTAGAATACATGTTAAAGTACCAAGATAAAGTAAGGCTAAGTAACCTATGCAATGCATATGCTTCAGTTTTACTGGCCAAAAGGTGGACTTTATGGAAAAAGGTTTTTGTTTTTTAAATATAGGTATAGTTATGTGAACTGAGTAGGAAATGCCTAGAACATGGGGCTTAAGGTTTATTGTTGCTAGTATTTTTTGTTTCAAATACTTTTATTAGATTTAGTGAGAACCTATAAATAGATATTTCATGACAAAATATACTTAAAGGAGTTGTAAAGTCAGAAGTTTTTTTTATTTTAATGCATTCTATGCATTAAGATAAAAAAAACTTCTGTGTGCAGCAGCCCCCCTAATACTTACCTGAGCCCCATCTCTCTCCAGCAGTATTCATAAGTTTCTCGGCCATCCGGGACTTTCCTCCTGATTGAGACACAGCAGCAGAGCCATTGGCTCCTACTGCTGTCAATCAAACTTAGTTAGCCAATCAGGAGAGAGAGGGCTGGGACAAAACCGGGGATCCCATGTCTGAATGGACACAGGGAGCGGTGCCCCCCCCCATAGCAAGCTTCTTGCTGTGGGAAAACTCGACAGGAGGGAGGGGCCAGGAGAGTCAAGGAGGGACCCGCGAAGAGGAGGATCTGGGCAGCTCTGTGCAAAACCACTAAACAGAGCGGGTAAGTATACCATGTTTGTTATTTTCAGAGAAATAAAAATGAGAATTTCCAATCACTTTAAATACACAACACTTAAGCACTTGTGTGTCTGAAAAAATACAACGCACACTAAATTTATTAAAAAAAACAAAACCTCTATATTAGTCTTCAGATTTCTGATTATTACATTTACACATACATTTTCCATTATGTTCTTTGACCTTTCTATGTATCTATACAAATTCAGAACTTCACTTTAATTAATTAACACATCACATTTCTTTCATATGTTCCACCTGCACCCAATTACGGCCAATTATAGGCAATGATATGCCAAGGATAATAATTACGTGCAGCAATAATGTAAAGTTTTCTGGCAACAATTAGCAAGAACCCATGGTTTAACTATTACATGTAATATAGTTGCTATACAACATATTAGTCTCTGCTGTTATGCAAATATATTTATTTATGATTTCCCTCCTGAATTAAAAAAAAAATCAGAATGTAATGGATGTCACAGCTTGTGCAGTGTAAAAGGACGTCTAGCAGAGAGAAATCCGTAAAAATTAGGCAGTGTTTGGTTTACGTTGCCTTAGGTGGAATGATACTGGTCAATGACAGTAGCCAACCCTTGAGAATGATCAAGGTCTAAATAATTTAGCCTGACTACAGCTAATAGAAACAGTACAATATCATGGTGGAATGCTTTTTACGTTGACAGAATGGCACGGACAGGCATATGGGTGTACAGGTACGTCCCCTTTAAGATGCCGCCGTGTGGTCACGCGTGCGCTCGCAAACCTACCGCAAACTCTGTGAGCCCAACAGTGGGTCCCGCGGACTCGATCGCCACGGGGATACCCGCAAACGTCTGACAGAGAGATAGAGCGGGAGATGCTAATGTAAACAAGCATCTCCCCGCTCTGCCTAATGACAATGACACTGATCTCCGCTCCATGTAATCGGAGCAGAGATCAGTGTCATGTTACACACAGCCCATCCCCCTACAGTAAGTAATAACTCACCAGGTCACACTTAACCCCTACAACGCCACCTAGTGATTAACCCCTTCACTGCCAGTGTAATTTTTACAGTAATCTGTGCATTTTTATAGCACTGATCGCTGTAAAAATGACAATAGTTCCAAAATGGTGTCAAAAGTGTCCGATGTGTCTGCCATAATGTCGCAGTCATGATAAAAATGCTGATCGCTGCCATTACTAGTAAAAAAAAATTATAATAATAAAAATGCCATAAAACTATCCCCTATTTTGTAGATGCTATAACTTTTGCGCAAACCAATCAATAAACGCTTATTGTGATTTTTTTTACTAAAAATATGTAGAAGCATACATATTGGCCTAAACTGAGGAAAAAAAATGTTTTTTATATACATTTTTGGGGGAAAAGGGACATCAATTTTGTTTGGGAGCCACGTTGCATGACTGCGCAATTGTCAGTTAAAACGCCGCAGTGCCGAATCGCAAAATGTGGCCTGGTCTTTGACCAGCGAAATGGTCCGGGGCTGAAGTGGTTAAAAGAAAATGCCCTCTCTACAAACATTATTGTTACATTATTGTTACCTAGTGATATTGCCATGAAAGTCTTTTCTCAGGAACTTCCTGTTATGGGTGACAACTGTCTCACAGTTTTGTTCCTGCTCTGATTAAACACACTGCCCAGGTATGGTCCACTGTTTATATTATATATTATCAGAAAGCTTCTCCAAAGAAACAATGTGCAACTGATGATGGGGAAAGTGCATGTAGATAGGAAAGGGCTGTAGAGGAAGCAAAAAAGCGATGTAAAAAAAAAAGTGAAAACAATGTTTTACAGATAGAAGCATGACAATTTTTTGAATACACTATACTTTATTCAGTTAAGGTTTAGATCTACTTTAAAGCAATACATGATCTGGGACTGCTGTTTTATTCAGTATGGCTCATGAACATATTTGATGCTGTATCGGATGAAAATGAATAGAATAAATAGCATTTATCTTGATGTCAACCACCACTCCATGAATCTTTAAAATAACAAAATAGAGAGACACAAAAGTGTTTTGAATGGCAGCATTTAGGAAAACATAAGGAAAAAATCTTGCCCTGGACTGCTGTCACATGAGAACTCTGTAGCAGTAAAATGACAGCAATTTTTAAGTCATGACTGTACTTGTGGGAGTTGGAATATTGCTCCTTGATTATTATAACTGTACAGGCTTATTTACAACAGATTTATAGCTTCTCTTATCTTGCTTACATATTTTGTGCAGGCTTGCTTATAAAAAATGTATATAGCTTTACATGGTCTGTCTGAATCTGATACTTTTGCTTGAGCATCAGGAGGTGATAAACTGTACATATAGAAGATGGGAATTGTATGCATAACTCACAACTGTACAGATGTGTATTTAGGTTTTGTGCTGCCCTAGGCCTGACTAAACTTGTGCACCCCCTAATTTAAATATGACCCACCCCTTCCTGTCATGGCCACACCCTGTGTTGTTTAAGACCCGCCCTGAAATTTTCGAGTGAGGACACTAGTTCTGAGGGCCTGGGGGGGGGGGGAATGGATTCCCTTAATTTACTTAGATTTCCTCTTACTTCCTGGTTGCCCATAGAGCAGGAAGTGAAGGTAAATCTTCGCAATGGGACAGGGATGGTAAAAGTGTTGCCTATGGGCCAGATTCAGATACACTTAATTTTGCGCTGCGTAATCGAAATACTCTACGCTGCCGTATTTTACCAGGCTCTACATCGAATTCTGGTAGATTTTTGCCCGTACGCTACGGCGGCGTAGTCTATTTCTCGCCGCGTAATCGAAATACGCGATTAGGGGGTGTGAAGCATTTAAATTAAGCGCGTCCCCGCGGCGATCGAACTGCGCATGCTCCGTTCAGAAATTTCCCGCCGTGCATTGCGCGAAATCACGTCGTGACGTCATTCGTTGTTTGAGTAGCGTCGTTTACGAACATTCCTATTCCCGGACGACTTACGTTAAAAATAATAAAAGACGTCGGAAAACGTAGAAATTCGACACGGGAACGACGGCCATACTTAACATGGGCTGTCTAATATTAGACCAGCAAAAAGCTGGTATAGTGTTACGCAAAAAAAGATGACTAAAGATGCCGTAAGAGATTGCGATTGAAGATCGCCGGCAAAAGCTCATTAGCATACCCCGACGCGGAAAACGACGGGAAGTCCACCCAGTGGCCGCAATTTTATTGCAGCGTAGATCCGAAGGCGTACTAACACGTAATCCAGTCGAATTGAAGCCCGCAGCCGTCTATTGAGGTTTGAGGTTTCCGACTAGCTAAAAAACGCGCGTAATTTGAAATTACTCCAGTCTAACACCAGTTAGACAGGAGTTACGGCTCTCTGAATCTGGCCCTATATTTCTACTTTAAGTAGATGGTGCAGCAGAAACATATAGCACAGTGAGGAAGGTTTGTTGTCCAGGATGACAAAACAGTCAAAATTGGAAGCGCCCCCCCCACAGTTGCGGAATGCCGGCTGCCCGCATACTAGAAGCAGTGCGGCCGCTTTATGGGGGTGTTAGACTAATTTTCCTAACAGTGTAGCGCAAGCCGGCGGGGACTCTTTTCGTGCTGCCCCCCTGCAAAGTGCTGCCCTAGGCCTGGGCCTTGTTGGCCTAGGCCAGGATACAGCTCTTCAACTGTACCTGATTTTGAGGGACTGTTCCCAATTTGGTCTCTCTGCCCCTCTTTACTCCTCATGTGTCCCTCTGATCTATATATTTGTATAAAATGTACTATTTATCTTTTAAATATTGTTTCCCAGTGCTAAAGCTTTTATCCAAATCTAAATTGCTGCTTTTGTAAACTTCAAAAGCCATTAAGAATGAATAGTAGTGGTAAAAAAAAGCACTTAGGGATTTAACTAATATTTTTTTTGTATAATTCTCATTTAAGGGGTGTGGCAGGGGGTGTGTCCTATGCCCTTACTTAGTTTGGGTTTTCAATTTTTTTCTGATTGGTTAATGGGTATTTAAATTGTTTTCACGTTTTTCCACGGTTATCACATGCCTGACAAAGGGGTCCCACGTGACTCCGAAACATTGCACTCTTCTTATGTTGTGATCATGCAATAAACTACCTTTGTGAGCCTGTTCTATGTTATACCTATATTTAGGGTATAACACAAAACATTGTTACATTTCCCAACTCCCCACACCCAAACCAGCCCCCAGTTTGCCTAATTTACAAGGTGTTTCTCACTGGAGAGTCCTGATTGCTTTAAATTTAGCATTGATGCTTTAAATATAGCATTCACAGGGATCAAAGGATGGAAAGAGTACAAGTCTGATCTGCCACAATGGCAAAGGGATTTGTATATCTAAAGTCCAGTGACATCACTGCACTTGTGTTTCAGTGTCCAACAGCACAACTGAAGGTGTGTACAGACCTGGGACTAGGGGAGGAGTTTGCAAGAGCCTGTACAGTTTACCCACAATGCACTGATAGCAGTTGCAATGCTCTGCTGCAGTCTGGTATTGATTTTTATAGCTGGTGATTGTCTTTTAGGTAAACATGATCTGGGTGGCTCTAGAGACTCCTGGTTGTTTTTATGGGGTTCTGAAGTTACTGCACACTGCCACAGGAACTAATTGGGTTTCCTGTGTTTACCTGTTCCTTTGGGGAGAAAGAGATTGGGGAACATCCATTCCTTGATCTTTTCTGCAACTAATAAACCCATAGGCAATGTTTATTATGTCACTTGTGGTTCAGAGTGGTCATTCCTGATTACTGTAGCTGGGTAAGCAGCTAATCAAGCATGATCCATTCTTGATCAGCTGTAGTGGAAGGCAAGGAAGACATTGGGAGTCTAATAGATCCCTGATGTCTAAGCTGGAGTCTAATAGATCCATAATGTGGATCACAGGAGTGTAGTTCATTCTGCACTCCTGTGACCCATTTTCAGCAGACAGTTGGCTGGAGCCTGCTGTTGGTTGACGTCACAGAGCCGGTCCAGGATGGGTAAAGATTGCGACCATATGGTTGGGATCCACCAACATGCCTGATCCGGCACCTAAGTAAGTATGATTGTAAAAAAAAAATATTCCCATACTTTTTTTGCAAGTTAAAATTAATCAGATTGGGCTGCTTCTGTATTAAAGTCAAGCTAAATGTAATAGTTAAAAAATCAATTACAGATCCAAAATATGTGATTCCAGAATATGGTGTCATTAAAAATGTCAATGAACTTCATACTGTTTCACCACAGCTGAAAGGCAAGCAACTTACATGATGTGTGTTTACAAATGTTGCCTCAAAAAACACATTTAAAGAACCTAGTTGCTGCTGCATGGTGCTTCATGTTAATGTATTTCTTTAATAAATGTCCCCATGCCCTTTCATGACAATGGTTTGCCAGAATTTAAATGAAAAATGTACACCCATTACTTTCAATAGAATTCACCAAAAAGTTTTGGTTTTGTGAACTTCAAACCAGATCCAATGAACTGTGACAAAGACTGGCCCATCAATAAACCCACTTATGAAATGGGCATCACTAAAATACATACAGTATCTCACAAGAATAAGTACACCCCTCATATTTTTGTAAATGTTTTATTATATCTTTTCATGTGATAACACTGAAGAAATGACATGTTGCTATAATGTAAAGTAATGAGTACAGTTAAGTGTACAGCTTGTATAACAGTGTAAATGTTCTGTCCCCCCAGAATAACTTAACACACAGTCTAAACTGCTGGCAACAAAAACGAGTACACCCCTAAGTGAAAATGTCCAAATTGATCCCAATTAGCCATTTACCTTCCAGGTGTCAACTGGCTCATTAGTTTTACAAAGTCTGAATAGGGAGAAGGTGTGTTAAAATTGGTGTTATTGCTCTCAATCTCTAATACTGGTCACTGAAAGTTCAACATAGAACTCTCTGACGATCTGATAAAATTGCCAAGACCCTGAATCTGAGCTGTAGCACGGTGGTCAAGGCCATACAGCGCTTTAACAGGACAGGTTCCACTCAGAACAGGCCTCCCCATGGTCGACCAAAATTGTCGAGCACACATGCTCAGTGTAATATCCAGAGGTTGTCTTTGGGAAATAGACGTATGAGTGCTGCCAGCATTGCTGCAGAGGTTAAAGGGGTGGGGGGTTAGCCTGTCAGTGCTCAGACCATACGCCGCACACTGCATCAAATTGGTCTATATGGCTGTTGTCCTAGCAGGAAGACTCTTCTAAAGATGATGCACAAGAAAGCCTGCAGACAGTTTGCTGAAGACAAGCAGACTAAGGACATGGATTACTGGAACCATCTCCCGTGGTCTAATGAGACCAAGATAAACGTATTTGGTTCAGATGGTGTCAAGCATGTGTGACATCAACCAGGTGAGGAGTACAAAGACAAGTGTGTCTTGCCTGCAGTCAAGAATGGTGTTGGGAGTGCCATGGTCTGGGGCTGCATGAGTGCTGGGAGCAACAGTTCAATGAGGGGACCATGAATACTAACATGTACTGTGGCATACTGAAGTACAGCATGATCCCCTCCCTTCTGAGACTGAGCCGCAGGGCAGTATTCCAACATGAAAACGACCCCAAACACACCTCCAAGACGACCACTGCCTTGCTAAAGAAGATGAGTGTAAAGGTGATGGACTGGCCAAGCCTGTCTCTAACCCCTCCCCTCCATTGAGCATCCTCAATTTAATCGGAAGGTGGAAGTGAGCATGGTCAACATCACCATGTGTGTCATCATGGAGGAGTGGAAGATGACTCCAGTGGCAACATGTGAAGCTCTGGTGAACTCCATGCCCAAGAGGGTTAAGGCAGTGCTGGAAAATAATGGTGGCCACACAAAATATTGACACTTTGGACCCAATTTGGACATTTTCACTTAGGGGTGTCCTCACTTTTGTTGCCAGCGGTTTAGACATTAATATCTGTGTGTTGAGTTATTTTGAGGGGACAGTAAATTTACTGTTAGCTGTACACTAACTATTTTACATTGTAGCAAAGTGTAATTTCTCACATAATAAAATATTTATAAGAATGTGAGGGGTGTACTCACTTTTGTGAGATACTGTATACTAATTGTGGCAAAAGCTGTTAATAAAAGTGAACGACAATTTTATTTCTGAAAACACCAGATTGTCTGAGATTCGCTCAAAATCCTTAGGGAGGTGCACTGAGAAACAAATATTAGCAATTGTTCCTCTACAAGTTATTTTTAGCAAAAAACAGATGTTTTACTGGCCCAGATGGTAGTCAATTATCAGAAATCTGAAATTAGCAATCAGTCAGCTGACACGGAATACTAAAATTCTCAAAATAGTACAGGATTTTTCTCTGGGTTTTAAGCAATGAAGCGTATTCAATAAAGTGCAAAAACCCATAGCGACCAATTACATTTCAGTATACTAAAATGAAGAATGAATTATCAGCAGTTTCCTACACTTTGCATATTATAATTGCTTGTTGAGCCGATATACTGAATAAGCCAGATTTATTGTTTATTAGCCTATACAAGTTTAAGAATACACAACAAGATCATTAAAACTCAGAGTTAAATTCCTGTAATCCTGAAGACTTTGCTTTAATTTAACAGTAATGAATAATTAAAAACTAACAAAATGGGCTAGCAAAAATTAGGGAAGTACTTAGATGCATGCAAACATTTATAGAGCAGTGATCACCTGTTGTGATAGCATGGAGGTAGGTTGCTGCAGAACTAGTTGTCTAGCAGCAAGTTCACCAATATGCTGTTTTTATTATTTATGTTTTTAGAGTTGTGGTTGTCGTTGAGTGGTTATTTTTAGTATGCATGTTTAAAGCAAAGTTCCGTCCCCCCCAGCAAAAAATGTAAAGTCAGTCGCTACACATACTGTAGCTGCTGACTTTTATTAGGACACTTACCTGTCCTGGAATCCAGCGATGTTGCCACCTCAGCCAATGTTTCCATCGGCTCTCGGGTGCTGCCGCTGCCATTTGTGGCAAGGGAAACTGGAAGCGAAGCCTTCCGGCTTCACATTCGTTTCCCTTCTGCGCATGTGCAAAGTGCGCTGTGCTTTCCGAATGGCCTGGCGGCACGAGAAGAAGGAGTGGGTCAAACTTCGGAATGATCTCTCAGAAAAAAAAAAAAAATCATACCCGGGATGCCTATTAGACTCTTGTTTGGATAGATTTAAGTGAGTTATTCCTAAGAATTACAGGCCTACAGTATAAAATGCCAAATTCCCTCGCAAATAATGGTACCGCTTTCAGCACCTAAAATCTGAAAGAATCATACCGCCAGGGAGGTTAAGAGTTTACAAATTAGTGACCTCAAACAATTATTAGAATACTCTTTATTTATGCCTGTAGAGCTTGTAATTGTGCATTTATTTGTTACAAGTATTTATATAGTGACAAAAATGTATGCAGAGTCTTGCATATATTTTACATTCTTATGATATCTCGACCACAAGCACCCTGGAGGAACCCAAATGTATACACTGCCTGACACAAAGGACAGTGTGCAGTAGAACTTCACTTCATTTGAGGATTGATTTTGGTGTAATAGCTAAAGTGGGATGGGGGAACCCACCCAGGGATTTTTATACAAAGGTACAACTCAGGTTAAGGACCTTTTGTCAAGAAGATTACTAATTAAGCAAATGCAATTGTTGTCTATTTATAATACTGACTTAACTTTAAGGCTGATATAAACCTTAACTGGATGACACTTGGTTTCCTAAAGCACAATACACTGTATATTAAAAATAAATGACATTTACTTTCATAAAATACAGTTTGACCTTTTTTGCCTCTCAGTATGCTAATCTCCTTCAGCCTCCTGTCTACATGCACTTTTTTTTAGAGTTATCCTTGCTATGATCGCCATCTTTATGGTGACAATTGTGGACCTTGCCCGCACAGTGGTGGGATTGCTGCAAATGTAGTCTCCAACAGGGGCACATGTGATGGTGCCACACTATAGGAGCCGTTTTCCCTCTATAACAGGAAGTGCCTGAACAAGGACCTTAATTGTAGAATCATTAGGTACTATGACAGCTGTAGTTTTAAATAAAAGAAAAACCACTTTTGGAATTATATTAACACATCAAATTTAATATGAGATTTTAGTAATTGGTTCAGATCTACTTTACCTGAAGATCATTGTGTAGCAAATTAAAAATTATTATACTACCCATATAGTTAGCTATTTTCCCTCAGTTTCTAAACTGTGCTGGGGTCTGACTTTTGATTAAGGCAGCAACTTATCTTTTGTGTTAGTTATCTTACATGACCCCATTGTTGTTTCATTAAACACAAGAAGAGTTTTTTTGGGTCTTATGTTGAAAGATGGTAGGATTCTGCAACTCATGTTTGAAAAAAAAAAAATGTTGCTTTCTCTAAGGTTTCTGGCTTTGTCCTGTGTTTTTTCTTAAAAAATACCACTCTTGTATTCGATTTAAATAACAACTCAGGTTTTAGTGAAATACTTCTTTATGGGTGTACTCATCTCCATAGTAGATTTCCTGTCTGTAAATACCTACCTGCAGTCCTGCTTCAGAGACCCTTGGCGTTGTTTATTCCAATGAATGGATGTGTACTCATATTTAAAATAAATGACAGCGCCATTTATAATAAAGAACAGAGACCACTGTATGGATGTACAATAGGGAACTGTTTTAAAACAAAGGCTGTTAAACACTACAGAACAGCACAGTGAAGATCTCAAGAGAGGTACTTCAGGTTTTTACTCAAAGGGAATCCAGTATAAAGGAAACAGGGATTTATTATGAACAAATTCACTACAAATCCTTTGCGTTTACCTGCCCATCATTTTTCCAGGATTTATCTTTTGCTGCACTCAACTAAGTGAAATATTTCAAGTAATTCCTTCAAAAGATTTTGCTGGCTAGAAGTGACAGATGTCACACCATACTCGCCGCTTTGTAATTGACTTCTTAATCTCAAGCATCAGTTGCCTTCTATCTGAAGCTGGCAATGTCAAAAAAGAAAAAGCAATAAAGTTATGTAAACTGAACTTTGAGAAGAGACTGGAGTTGATTTTCTAAAGGCAAATAGCAGTTGCACTCCACAAGTGAACAATAATGACTCATATAATAATAATAATAAAAGAGGGATATGAAATAAAAAAGTGAAAAAAATATATCAAACCCCAAAAAGGTATATGAATCAGTGAAAGTGAAATCAGAATAGAGAAAACTTGTGCAGAGTCCCATCCAAATATTAACACAGAAAGTCCATATGAAGGTTTATCTTTTCATGTTGTAAAAAGAAGTTCCACAAAGTTGAAAGGTGTCACCAATCTTCCCAAACAATTTGTGTTATAGAAAAACACCCAGTGATGTGGTAGCCTGCTTACCAGAGAGCCACGACTGCAAATCACAGTCTCACCAAGCCTCGGGATATTGGTCTCCCCACAGAACAGTCAGGGTACAGCCACCAATATTCCAAGGGTAACTTTTAGGGGATATCTTAGAATAGTCCTTCTTGCAAGCATGGTAGGCTGTGTGGACCACTCCTTGGCTACTATGAGGCCTCCAGCTCATTGTCATAGGGCACAGGAATCTGGTGCCTGCAGGCCAGGTGTATTAAGCTGAGAAGACTTCCTTCACTTCCTACACAGGAAACTAGGAGCAGTTTCACAATGAAAAGTTTTCCAACCCTTTTCTGCTTGACTAATGAACATGGACTCCCTTGCAAAAGCTATAAATATTGAACATATTACAAAGTTTGGTTTGCTATTAAATGTACTGAACAGCATTCAAAAATATATCAGCTGATCCTCTGAGTCTATCTAATCTCTGTTAGTATTTCTTGTACACATATACAGTAGATCAAGCATCAGTCTGTGTATGACATTCCATATTCTGGTGCTTGGAATGGAGATTCCAGTGATAAATACCTGTGCATATGCTGCATCTTTTCTTACGACAACACAGCATCTGGGATTGCTTGATATGCCATTTAGCTTGGCACATTTCACTGCTTACTGAGCCATTCACATTATTTAGCTTTCTTTAAATTTTATTTGAATTGCTTTTTAGGTAAGACATGCACGTCTTGTACTGCACCTTATGTTGGCAAAAGGCATAAAACCAGCTTCGTTTGGATGTTCAAATTGGACCATCACCGGCATCACAGAGAGCTAGATAGGTTCAGGGATCATAAACTTGATGCAAGCAAAATGTAACAATTTATCCCTGCTCTCTTTCATTTGCTTTAATAAATAAACCCCCATGGGGTTTCACCTCATTTTTAATCTATTCAAATGTATACAGCAATCCCTGCTTCCTAATTAAAAGCACAATTATTGAAAATTATAAATATTGATTTGAAATAAATAATTAGTATAGCATTATTCTAAAAGTCTCACAATAAAGTCAGCCATGCATAAAGGTAGAGTATATTTCACAGAAAACTGTAAGGTCTATATGCAGTAAATAGAAAAAAATATTCAGTGCTGAAAAAATATATGTATAGGTAAGATGTGGTTACAAGCCAGCACTCAAGGTAAATTCATACACAATCCCTCAAGAAAAATATCAATAAAACAGTGCAGCGCAACCAGGAAAAATAAATAAACACTATTTCACAATAATGTCTATAAGAAAATTAAAGTAATACACAACATTTAATTCCATTAACAACTACACAACGGGGAAATAAGTTCATATCATATTATCAGGTCATTTCTCTCCTGATTTCCCCTTTTATAGATACGATGTAATGATAGCTTTGAGAGCACACGCACTAAACAGGTTCAAAACAATAAAGAAGGCCTTATAGCATTCATGGCTGAGGCCATTTTGTGAGACAAAGAACAATTTAATGTAAAATAGAAAACATATGCAAGATAAATAGTATTTTTAAAGTACAGTATATCACAGATGTTTTTGACTTCTATCACTATCTGACTTATTTATAAGGCAGTGTAAAAAAAAATCAAGATGATGAGCAAAGTGCAGTGATCCAGAGCAACCAATCGGTTTTTAGAACATTTCCTGTTTCCTTAAATGAGGCCACAAAAAAATACTTGGTTTCTAAAGGGTTTCTGCTTTTTCCTGATTGCCTTTTTAGATAAAGAATGTGGAGCAGCTGTGCATAGTAACCAATCAGCTTCCAGGTATTATTGTCAAAGCTTAAAGTGGATGTAAACATGAAAACCAAAAAATGTTAATGAAGAATTCTACCTGGTACAGTAGACGTCATCTGTGCCCAGTCTTGCCACAAAGAGTAAACCGAGCTCGGAGCAATCCTCTTGTCTTTTTTTAGTAAGATAAACAATGACATACAGATAATTTTGTGTCGCCATATCCCCCCACTGCTGTGACTGACATCTGATTTCTTTATCTCATAAATGGCATGAGAGAGAGAGAGATTGTGTTATGACTCCAGCTCTCCCAGGACTGGCTGCTCCACGCCTCAGCCTGATTGGACATGCTGAAGTCATGTGTTTTCGTTTGGATTTGACACCATTAGTGGGCCACAGTGATGGCCGATTTTTGTGTGGTCACCGAATTTGAGTGATCGGGCATGTTGGAAATGTTTTGAAAAATGAACGTATTTGGCATATTTGTTGTTCTGATTTACAAATCTGTTGTTATCTATGGTCATACGCTTAGTGCATTTTAGGGTATCGTTGTAAAATATTTTCAGAATATTACTCCCCTATGCTGACTTATAGAGATATCCAATCTAAGGTATTAATCATTGAACCGTTTTGTACAAAAGTATTACAACTATGTTGTAATAGGATGGGAGGGGATGGGGCCGAGCCATAGCTCTGTGTGTAAATAGCAACACAGAGCTGCAGCTTGGGAGCATGCCTGCTTGGGTGCCCCAATAACAAGATGCTTCAGTTGGGAGGGAGAAGACAGGAGCACCAGCGTGGGACCCAAAAAAGAGGAGGTTTCGGGCTTCTTTGTGCAAAACCATTACACAGAGCTAGTAAGTATAACATGCTTGCTATTTTATTTTTATTTTTTTAAAACAAGGCTTTAATATCACTTTAAATCAAATAGAGAATTGGGGTCATAAATATATTTTTACATTGCAGTGTTACCTTTTAAGTTTATGTCTATGATAAATATTTATCATCCTAAGTGTTAGCTAAAAACATGACAAGTCTTTATTTTTTATCATTACTTGTTTAAAAGTTTGATTTTACCTAAGGAAATGTTTAGGAATTTCTAGTTGTTACTGAAACATCTCTGATGCAAAACTAATGTGATAAGACAATACAGCACAGACATTGCTCTTATGGGACTTTATTATAAATGGTTTGGTTTCTGGTGTTTAGAAATTGTCATAGTGTTATGACTATAATAGTGAGCAAAGACAGAAAAACATTCTCAGTCGTTCTGTTACTATGAATTATATGTGCCTCTTACTGATGTACAGAACAAACAGTATAAAACTATGTATGTCAACAATACACTCACTGGAGTTGATTTTACTTAAACTGGAAAGTGCAAAATCTGGTGCAGCTCTGCATAGAAACCAGCTTTTTTTTGTTGAAGCCGAATTGAACAAGCTGAAGTTAGAAGCAGATTGGCTACCACACACAGCTACACCAGATTTTGCACTCTCCAGTTTTAGTAAATCAACCCCACTGTCATTCATTTACTACAGTAAAGTAGAACATGCCTTCTTTTTTAAATTCAGTTTTGATTTGCTTAGAACCTTATTGAACAAGATGAAAATATGCTGACTTAATCCAATTATATGGGAAGAAAAAAAACATTTTTTTCCTTGCACAAGATTGTTTTTTTTGGAAAGTGATCTTTCACTTCTACGTCATTCAATAAGCTCTGTGAAAAAAAACACTTTGCAACGCACACATCTCCTTCAGTAAATCTACCTTACTATGTGTGTAAAGTATAACTAAAGCCAACAAAATAACTAAATAACTAAAGTTGAGGAAATCTCCCAAATGGGACACGAAAAAAAAAACTGACAGGGATTACAACTCTTCCTTATTCTAACCAAAATGAGAAAACTTTTTCCCTTTAGTTTAGTTTTGACTTTGCTCAAAAAGTAAAGATATATTATCGCAGAGATAGGGAGGGTAAAAAAGGGTAGGGGTATGCCTGTATATCAAGAATGATGTACAAGTGAATGTGAGAGACAATATCACTAATGGAGCTAGGAAGGAGGTTGAATCCTTGTGGGTAGAGCTTCAAAAGGAGGAAACTAAGGGGACATTAATACTAGGCATAGCTAACCAGAGGGAGGTAGACCTCCTATCACAGCTTGGAATGGCGGCAAGGATGGGAAATATCATTATAATGGGGGAATTGAATTATCCAGATATAGACTGGGCAGAAGTACCGCGCATTCGTCTAAGGCCTCGTACACACGATCAAATCTGTCTGCTGGAAACGGTCTGCTAGACTGTCCTAGCAGACAGATTCGATCGTGTGTACGGCCGAGCCGACGGATTTGGCCACCCGACAGATTTCAAAGCATGCTTTGAAATCTATCGGGTGGGAATCCGTCCGCCCGACATGTCTGCTGGTTAGTACACTTACCAGCAGACATGTCGTCTCGCACCGCCGCCGAATTGATTCGGCGCATGCGCGAAAGTGTTTTACTTCCTGGTGCGGTGACGTGGCGGCGTCAACGTCACCGCCACGTCACCGACATGTCAGCGCGTGGTCTGCTGGCGGGGATTTTGGTTTGCTCGTGTGTACATGCGAGCAAACCAAAATCCTATCAGACAGATTTGTTCAAATCGGTCGGTCCGACCGATTTGAACAAATAGATTGCCTCGTGTGTACGAGGCCTTAGGCTTGCCATTTCCTAAATGTCTTGCAGGACAATTTCATGGGTCAGATGTTAAATGTACCAACAAGAAACAATGCGTTACAAAACCTGCTGATTACCAACAATACAGACCTAATCAAGGATGTAGAAATACCGGGTAACTTAGGAAACAGCGATCACATGTCAATTAATTTCAGTATAAATCACAGAAATAGGAAACACAAGACACTGAATTTCAAAAGATCCAACTTCCTTAAATTGCGCTCTTTGCTAGATGATATTAAATTGGATAATCTCCTAGGAACTAATAACACAGAGGAAAAATGGGAGTGCTTTAAGAGCATACTAAATAAAGGTATTGACCAGTGCATTCCAATGGGAAATAAGTTTAAAAGAGCTAACAAAAGTCCTGGGTGGCTAAACTCCAACATAAAAATGCACATGTAAACAAAGGAAAGGGCCTTCAAAAAACACAAGGCTGAGGGGTCATTGCCAGCATTTCAACATTACAAAGAATGCAATAAGAAATGTAAGAGTGCAATCAAAGCAGCTAATATAGAACACCAAAGGCACAAAAAAACAACCCAATAAATATTTTACGTATATAAAAAGTAAGAACATGAGGCCAGAACATATTGGCCCCATAAATGATGATGAAGGGAATTTAGCTACAAAAGACCAAGAGAAGGCAAAGGTTTTGAATGTATACTTCTCCTCAATCAAAAGAAATGTGGGGGGGGGATACAGGAACCAAGACTGTAATGTTAATATTAAATAACACATCACAGAAAATACCCTCATTGCTGACAGATGACAGAATCAGAAATAGACTTGAAAAACGTCAAAAATAAGTCACCAGGACTAGATGGCCTTCACCTTAAGGTCCTTAAGGAACTCAGCCAGGTGATAGCCAGACCATTGTTGGACAGTTTGCAAGCTTTTTGGAGAAAACCCAAAGTGTAAAAAATGGCTCAAGATATATCCCTGGGATCTACAGGTCGGTTAACCTAACATCAATAGTCTGCAAGCTATTGGAAGGGATGATAAGTGACTATATACAAGATTTTAGTCATAAAGACTGTATCATTAGTAGTAATCAGCATGGATTCATGATGAATCATTCTTGCCAGACCAATCTTTTAACCTTCTATGAAGAAGTGAGCCGCCATCTAGATAAAGGAAGGCCTATAGATGTCGTGTATCTTGATTTTGCAGACATTTGATACAGTTCCCCACAAATGTTTACTGTACAAACTAAGGTAAGTAGGCATGGACCATAGTATGAGTACCTGGATTGAAAACTGTCTGCAGGGGCAAGTCCAAAAGGTGGTTATAAATGGTGATTACTCAGAATAGTCTGGTGTGGAAAGTGGGGTCCCATAAGAAGCTGTCCTGGGACCAATCCCATTTTATTTTATTCATAAATGATCGAGAGGATGAAATATATGGTTCAATCTAAGTACCTGAGGACGATACTAAGCTAAGCAAGGCAATAACATCTATGCAGGATGTGAAAACCTTATAAGAAGACCTAAGTAAAATAATGGGGTGGGTAACTACATGGTAAATGAGGTTTATTATTGAAAAATGGGGGTAGTAGATGACAATGACACGCAATGCCAAGCTGCTACAAGTCAACAGAATACTCCAGAGATATAACAATAATTCTCCCACTCTACAAGACTCTGGTCCAGCTGCATCTTGAGTATGCCATCCAGTTCTGGGCACAAGTCCTCAGAAAGGATGTGCTGAAACTGGAGAGAGTCCAGAGAAGGGCAACAAAGTTAATAAAGAGCAAGGACTACAAGCATTGAACTTATTTTCTCTGGAGAGTAGACGCTTGAGAAGGGATATGATATCAATGTACAAATACCGTACTGGCGACCCTAGCATAGGGAACAAACTTTTCAGTAAAAGGAAATTTAAAAAGACACACAACCATTCACTAAAATGAGAAGAAACACAGTTTAACCTTAAACTGCGTGGAGAGTTCTTTACTCTCAGAGCGGTAAGGATATGGAATGCTCTTCTACAAGCAGTGGTATCAGCATGGAGCATCAATAGTTTAAAAAAACTATTAGATGGGCACCTTAACGACCACAACATACAGGGGTATATGACTATACAATGTACTACTGACATACAAAATCATATTTGGGGGGCACACCCTAAAAATGCATTTACATTCAAGATGGTGCTGCTATAAGAACAACAAACAGTACAAAATAGATTATAGCGCACATATACAAACATTGCATTTAAATCCGGCAAGGCCTTTTAAAAAAAACCTGAACATATTCAATAACTGAAATATGTATATTGTACGGACTCTGACCAGGTTCCTTGGGCCGGAGCCCCCCATCCCCCTTCATTACCTCTTATTAGTGTGCACCAGTTCATAGGAGGAGTCCCTTCAGTTCTCCCATAAAGAGGAGTTTGTCTTCCATGGTTGAGATGCAGGACCTTCCATTCTATTACTAGTGTAGGACCCACTAAGAATGGGGTACTTTGACACAGTAAGTGGGCTTAGCACTATATGACCATATCGTGTGACCAAATACCCATATTTTTTAAATAGCCTTGCAGGATTTAAATGTCATGTATGTGTGTAATCTATTTTGTACTATTGACATTAACACACATTACAGGTTGAACTTGATGGACTTTTTTTCAACCTCACCAACTATGTAACTTTGTAACTATCTTATAGGAAACATCAATAAATATGTTGTCTATGCAGTACCCCCCAAAAAATACCCTTTGTCTTGAATTCCTTGTGGAAAACAGTAATGCATTTCCTGTTCCTGAACATTCCTGTACCTGGCACCTATTAGCTTTATGTTTGCAGTGTAACATTTTAAGGGCTCTTTCACACGAAGCGTCCGTTCAGATCCGCTTGCCAGTTTTTTTTTGCGGACCTGAACGGACGCTCCGTGCTCCTCTATGGAGCCGCGGATGTCAGCGGTGACATGCCCGCTGACATCCGACCCGCTCCGATCCGCCAAAGTATGACGGAGGAAAAACCTACTTTTCCTTCCGTCTGGTGGATCGGATCGGATGAACACGGACAGACGGTCCGTGTTCATCCGATCCCCCCATAGGGGAGAGCGGGAGAAAAAAGACAGGGGGCGGTCCCTGCACAGTGTGCGGGGACCGCCCAGTCATCTGGCAGCTCAGCGGAGATCAATGGAGCGATCCCCGCTGAGCAAACGGAGGTGCACGGGGCGGATCATTACTGATCTGCCCCGTGGGAAAGAGCCCTAAGTCTGTTTTATGAATGATATCACTTGTGTCATGTGCTGCTCGCTGTTCTACTTGCTGGAGAGGAAGCTGTACCTGCAGTGCAAGGATCTCCCTGATGTTGCTTCATCTATTCTGTGGATTTCTGCTTTCACCACCTCTCTGGCTACTTTGTGATAAATATCCATTAGTCACCAGATCAAAAGTCATCAGGGGCAGCTTTGAAAGGATAAAGCGAAATCAAGAGGACTGCCAATTTGGCTGCCTCTATACAGAGACAAGGTAAAGAAAAATGCAATATGAGTCTGTAATAGAGAAAAGAGTAGCGGCAGGAAGCTTACAGGCAATACTGCTGACTAGTCTTTTGCACTCTGACTTTTTAGATCACAGCTTCCACAGTTCATGTTCTCTTTAAATAATCTGTATCTACATTTAGGAATTGTACGAAATGTGTCTCTTTTCCGTTTGTATGGCAATGTAGTACTATCATTGTTATATAACCATTTCATTTTTATTTTTGGAAACAACTTCAGGGAAATATTTTCAGTTAAGGTTGACCTACTATGCCACTGATTAAAAAAGTCTAAATTATTTATACACAGTTTATTTATGCTAAAATGTCTGGCAACAGAGGTTGAAAAATAAATTGCCATTAGCTGTGTATTTCAATTTAAGAAATATTAAATCTGTACTACGGTAAACCATTTATAATATAACAATTGTAAGCTTATGTTACCACGGGTACTAGATGAAGAAAAGGATCAAGCTCTTGTGCTTCAAATGTAATGTGACCTACTCTTAGAATGGGTATTTTATAGGGGTACAATTTAGAACAGTGGTATGCATGGTGTGCTCATTTGTGCTAGAATGATGCAAAGCCATGCCTAGTGAATGTGAAGGTTCTGGTGGATAGGTGAGGGGATTAAGAGGGAATCAAAAATACAAACGTGCCCCATTTTAATGACCATGTGATCATATATTAAACATTAAAAGTTTTAAAGCAGGCACATGATAAAAATAACTGCTATGCCTCGTACACACATCAGACTGGCTTTTTTTCTCAAAAAGTCCAACCGCGTGTAGCCTCCATCTGACTTTTGTTCTCTTTTTGTCCGTCGGACTTCCGACAGGCTCATGGCGGACTTTTGCACGGTCAAAAGTCTGGCCGCATGTACGAGGCATAACTGGAAATTTTTATCCCAGAGAAAGGTTCCATAAAACATCTAATAAAGCATTCAGCTGACATATGATATAAAGAGGAGTAGCATTCATCAAATGGAAACTCAGGGAACATATTTTTCAGAGGTGCTTTGACTAGAAAATGTGGCTTCACATTTCATTTAAAATTCCTAAGCTGGCTGGTGAGGGCCACATAAACCCAATAAACATGCCAGTTGGAAATGTCTAGTTTACAGTTGATGTGGTAATATATATTCACATGTTTTTGCAAATGTATGCAACAAAAACCTATGACTTAACCTAAAAAGTTGAAAATATGTAATTGCTTTTTTTGTGTGCTGACTAGCTGGAGGGGGTGCTAGAGATTTTCTGTACTGTTATGTGCATTGTTCTGACATTGTGCACCATTCCTTTTACTCTAAGTGGTTGCCATTTTTATTTTGTTGCAAAAATAAACAAGTATGGAACAAGTATGGGCTTCTAGTGTGTTTTTTTATACCTTTATAGTAGAATGCTGGGATATAACTAGCTAATCCTAAACATTTTTCCTCCTAGCACCTATGTTAACTAACCTGGGTAAGAAAGATCTATATACTTACTTATTTCAGGCCACTCCAGACTGTTCACTTGATCAAAACCAAAATCATACTCTGGGGGAACACCCTAAAGATGCACTTAAGATGGTCCTGCTATAAGACGATTTTGTACTATTCACCTGATCCGGCTCCCCTGTGTCAGGGAAGAGGAGGTAGTGTTGACAATGGAACGGCCATAGTATACCTATGGGTGATGCCACCTCTCCAGGCTTTAATAGTGCTCTCTCCTAGTCAGGAGCTCTCTCCTCTCCCCTTCAGCTGCCACATGCTGAGACAGGGAAGATCATGTGACAAGACCAGTGCAGCTTGACAATAGGTAAGTATTCAGATCTTCCTGACGAAAAAAAATGAAGTGTAATCTCTGATGCTAGATAATAAATGGCGGGGGCTTGGGGACCATATACCTTACAGGTATAATGCAAAACAAATAAAAAAAATGGGAGGAGGTCCGACTGGGCCTGTAAGGGGCCCTGGGGACCATTGGGCCCCTTATAGGTGTAATGCAATAAATAAATAAATAAAATAAAAATGGGAGGGGGGCCAGCCGGGCCTGTAAGGGGCCCTGGGGAACATTGGGCCTCTTACAGGTGTAATGCAAAAAAAATGGGAGGGAGGCCAGGCAGGCCCCTGGGGACCATCGGACCCCTTACAGGTGTAATGCCTGTGCCCCCCTGATGGCAACCCTGGGTGTTAGCAGGTGAGAAAATGGAAAATTGTATACTCACCTTTCCGTAATTTTCCTTTCCTGACGCATCTTCATGGCAGCACACACTGGGTTGTGACTCCGCCCCCACAACCTGACAGGATTGGTTAGCTATAAATTTGATTAGGAGACACCCGGCATCATTCTCCGTAAATATCATCATTGAACAACAGGGTGGGCAGTTGTGTGCTGCCATGAAGATGCGTCAGGAAAGGAAAATTACGGAAAGGTGAGTATACAATTTTCCATTTTCCTGACGCATTCATGGCAGCACACACTGGGAAATAACTCGCCAGTCGGGAGGGTTCAATGCAAAGTATTTATTTCTTAGAGAGCAGAAGAATTGGCCCTGAAGATAGATCTGCCAAACTCAGCTGTAGCCAGAAGAGCTGCGTCCACTCTGTAGTGGGAGATGAAGGTATGCCTGGAAGACCAAGTTGCTGCCTTGCAGATGGTTTCTGACGAGACCCCGCAATATGCTGCCCAAGATGTCGCCAGTGCCCTGGTTGAATGCGCTCTGATGCCTTCCGGAATCTCCCGCTGTTGAGTAGAGTATGCCCTTCCTATAGTCTTGACTAGCCAAGAGGCGATAGTCCGGGAAGTGGCTGCCTGACCCCGCCTGGCTCCGTGAGGTATAATCAAGAGGGTGTCCGTTGACCGAAGGTGGACGGTGGCCGACAGGTAGCTGGAAAGTGTAGACTTAATGTCCAAAGCGTGAGGCTCACCAACTTCGTTAGTAAGGCATGGCAAGATGATGTCCTGACCATAGTGGAAGGCCGAGGTAACTTTAGGGAGGAAACGATCAGAAGGCCTCAACACCACCCTGTCGGGCAGGAAAAGTAAATATGGTTCTTTAGTCATGAGAGCCTGCAGCTCAGACACTCTCCTAGCTGAAGCTACAGCAATGAGGAAGGACAGCTTTAGGGTCAGGTCCCATAAGGAGATTGAGCTGAGTGGAAAAAAAGGAGGATTGGATAGTGCCTCCAGAACCAGTGAAAGGTCCCAGGCCGGAAAGGATGGTCTTCTCGGGGGCCTGATCTTTACACAGGCTTGCACGAACTGGGTGATTAAAGGGTGCAGGGCCCATCTGGTGCCAGTCTTTGCAGACAGAGCGGAGATCTGTACCTTTAGGGTGCTAGAGCTTAGACCCTTGTCGACTCCCGTTTGTAGGAACTCCAGGACCTGGTAAGGTTCTGGCGAGATAGGATTCCAACCTTTAAGTTGTGCCAAGTGGGAGAACTTTTCCCAAATTCTGGTATAAACGGTGTTAGTGGAAACCTTCCTGGCTTGCATCAAGGTTGCTATGACTGCCTGGGAGCATCCTTGTTCCCTTAATCTAGCCCTCTCAACCTCCAGGCTGTCAAGTGGAGCCTGTCGGGGGCTGGATGGAGGAACCGACCTTGGTGTAGGAGGTCTGGTGATGCTGGAAGATGGATTGGAGGTCGGGTATTGAGTTGTAAGAGAGTTGTGAACCACGGCCTCCTTGGCCAAAACGGTATTACCGCAATTACTGTCGCTGATGATCTCCGGAGTCGACATAGGAATCTCGCTATCAGGGGGGTCGGGGGAAAGACGTACCCCAGGTTGAAGTCCCATGGATGGAGAAGGCAATCTATCCCTTCCGCTGTCGGAAATGGCACTCTGGATAGAAATCTTGAGCACTTGGTATTGGCCGGTGTTGCTGCTAGGTCGATTTCTGGGACCCCCCAGGCCTCCGTCAGAATAGAGAACTCCCGGAGGTTCAAGGACCACTCGTTGTTTGACCAAAGTTCCCTGCTTAGAAAGTCGGCTAGCGTATTCTGAGCCGCTGGAACGTAAACCGCCCGCAGATCCGATAGATGTGCCTGGGCCCACTGCATTATGGGGAGAACCTCCTCCAATAATGTGCGGCTTCGGGTACCGCCTTGCCTCTGGATATAGGCCACCGCCACCCTGTTGTCCATCCGGATTAGGACAGACTTCCCTTGCAGAAGAGGCGCAAATGCTAAGAGGGCTTGGAACGCTGCCCGAAGCTCCAGAATATTTGAGACCACTCCCCGAGCAGAAAAGTGCCACTGTCCCTGGGCCGTCTGATCCTGGTAGTGAGCTCCCCAGCCCTTCTCGCTGGCATCTGACGTCACGACCTCCGGACTCGGGGGAGCTATAGGCCTGAATCTCCTGAGATTGGAAGGTTGAGTCCACCAAAGAAGACTGAGACGCACCTGGCTGGGGATATTGATGGGTTGGTGCATTGAGGCTCCGTCCCATTGTCTGAGAAGGGTGTTTTGTAAGGGTCTCATTTGCCACTGAGACCACTGGATCATGGGTATGGTTGAAGACATAGAGCCCAGCATGCTGAGGCAGGTTCTGGCTGACGGGGATCTGGAGGATAGTAGATTTCGTACCTTCCGAGCTAGGGGTTGCATCTTTTCTAGGGGCAGTTGCACCCTGTTCTGTTTCGTGTCCATCTCTGCTCCGAGGAATGTCATCAATTGTAAAGGTTGGAGGCTGCTCTTCTGCCAATTGATTAACCACCCGAAGTTCTGAAGGGTTGTGATTAGGATCTTCCGCTGGAGGAGGAGAGTCTCTCGATTTGCTGCTAGGAGCAGTATGTCGTCCAAATAATGATGAACCTGCAAGCCCCTCTTCCTGAGGAGTGCTATGAGCGGGAGGAGGACCTTGGTGAACGTCCTGGGTGCCGAAGAGATGCCGAAGGGTAGGCATCGGAACTGAAAATGGTGCTGGCTGATGGAAAAGCGCAGGTATTTCTGAAAGGCTGGGTGGATTGGCACGTGAAGGTAAGCATCCGACAGGTCGACAGACAGCATCCAATCTCCCAGGTTCACTGCTAGAAGGATAGACTGGAGACTCTCCATCTTGAAAGCCTCTATCTGGATTTTTTGGTTGAGGCGTTTGAGGTCCAATACGGGGCGAAGATCCCCTGATTTTTTTCGCACCAAAAATAGAGGGGAATAAAACCCCCTGCCCCTTTGGTGAGAAGGAACTTCCACGACTGCTTCCTTTTGGATTAGATCTGAGATATATTGAATGAGAAGTTTTCGCTTGTGCAGGGAGGAAGGAATTTTGGTGGGTTGGAAGACCCTGTGAGGTAATGCCCCCATGAAATTCCATCTGTGGCCTAGTTTGATCGTGGAAAGGGCCCATGGGTCTTCTATGTGCTCTGACCAAACTTGCGCGAATTTCTTGAGCCTGGCGCCCACCTGAGCTGGGTGGGCAGGCAAGCTTTCAAAAGGACTTTTGCTGATCCCCTGTGGAAATGGCCTTGGTCTTCTGAGACCGAGCAAAGGGAGGGCGAGTAGTTCTCCTATCTCTTCTGAATTCCCTGCCTGGACGATAGGCTCTGGCTTCTCTGTATCTATCAGGCAGATTATGCCTGAAGGTAGGTCCCCTCTGGGGCTTAGGCCTCCTGTCAGAGGGGATAAGCCCTGACTTTCCTCCCGTAACTTTGGAGATCGCCGAGTCTAATTTTGCGCCGAACAGGTTTATGCCATCATATGGTATTTTACACCAATTGGTTTTAGAGGTCGCGTCGGCGACCCAGGGTTTCAGCCATAGGGCTCTGCGGGCCATTACCGAAGCAAACATGGAACGAGCCGAGGAACGGATGACATCTACTGAGGCTCCTGCCACAAAGTCTCCCGCTAGCCTGATCTCTTGTAAAGACGATATCACTTCCTCCAGGTCGGTACCCTCTAGGAGAGACTTCTCTGCGTTGGCCGCCCATGTGGATATGGCTCTGGCAACAGCAGCCGTGGCAATAGCTGGTCTACATGCTCCACCTGCTGAAGAGTAGGCTTTCTTCAACTCCAAGTCCATCCTGCGGTCAAGAACGTCTCGGAACGAGACTGCGTCCTCTATTGGTAGAGTGACATGCCGGGCGAGCCGCATCAGGGACGAGTCCACAACCGAGGGTTGATAAGGGAAGAAACTTTAGACTCCATTAGAGGGTATAGCTTGGCGAGCTTATTAGAGAGACCAGGTCGTTTATCAGGTTTTTCCCACTCATCTTTAATGAGATCCTCTAATTCCTCTATGAAGGGAAACAGCTCGGGATCCTTCCTTAATTCAGGAAAATACTTCCCAATCTTTGGTTCTGCTACGGGTTCCTCCCAGCCTATGGTCTCTTTAACAGAGCGTGCAAAGGGTTCAACTAGGCTGAAGTCAAATCCCGATCTCATCTCATGGTCTTCATGATCGGATAGGTTCCCCGCTAGCTGGGCGTAAGGGCCGAAAGCTGAGGAGGTGCCAGGGGTGGGATCGTCACTGGCCGTAGGGACCGAAGTCCAGCTTGATTCTCGCACCGGCTCTTGAGCAATGTCTTTAGCTATCCTGGCGTCCGCCTCTGTCTCTCCGACTGCCTCTTTAAGGCAGGTGCGACAGGCTAATTTCCCTGGCAACGCAATAGCACCGCACACCCAGCAGGCATTAGCCGCAGGACGGGTATGGTGGCGTTCGCGGTGCAATGAGGGGGACCGTCTCCGGTGAGACCTGCTGTGGCGAGATCGGCTGCGCCGTGATCGGCTATGTCTAGACCGATGGTAGCGGGAGGAAGATCTTGATCGGCTTCTGCGGGACCTCCTGCTTGATGTACGCCTGGATCTCTCCCTGCGCCGTGGGCTCGCATCTCTGGGCCTGGTGGGACTGCAATAAAAAAAGCAGTGCTTAGTGGCCGGCTCTCTTTTTGTCTCTTCAGTACTTACCCCTATGATGGCCTCCATACCTCGTTTGTTGGCAGTGGTCTGCTAGGGCAGTGGGCTCCATGAAGTGTACTGACACAGTTTTGGGAAGCAGCAGCTGGAGGAGGCAAAAGGGTGGAAAAGGGTTAGGAAAAGGTGAGGGAAAGAACTGTTCCTAAGAGGGGGAAGAGATTCAGTACCTAGCGAAAATTCCAGAAGAATTGGGGCAAAGCAGCAGCCTTGAGAGGAAAAAGGAAAAAAGAGCTATTTAAATCTGGCGCCGCTGTCGCGGCGCTGATGACGTCATCGCGCATGCGCAGAAGCGCCGCGCGCGGCCCGTCGCCATTTTGGGTGAGGGCAGAAGAGACTGCCGACCTCATCGCTCCGCTGCGCGCATGCGCAGAGCGGCCAGGGGGGGCGCCGCGGAGCAGAGAGACGTGGGACAGCAGAGCCCAGCAAGCCTGCTGACTAAAAAAAAGGTGAGAGCAAGGGGGAAAAACAACCAAGGTTTGAAAGTAATGTAAAAAAAAATACTTAGGAGATATATAGCCACCGGACCTAAGGGGAGCCATGCCAAATATAAGCTCATTTAGAGCTTGTGTAAAGCCAGGTATTGCCGGGATTTAACCCCTGAGACCACCAGAGCGGGGCTCCCCCCATAGAGCTCCTTTAGAGACTGTACAGGGGGGACTTCCAAACAGGAGAGGCTGAACCTGCTGGGGCGATAGCGGTAGGAGACAAGCTGTACGTCCATGTCCTGTTCAGGTGAGGATAAAAAAAGAGAATGATGCCGGGTGTCTCCTAATCAAATTTATAGCTAACCAATCCTGTCAGGTTGTGGGGGCGGAGTCACAACCCAGTGTGTGCTGCCATGAATGCGTCAGGAAAGGCCATTTTTAGGATTAGTTAGGTATATTCTGAAATTGTACTTTAAGGATCAAGTTGCAAGGTATGTCTATGTGTCATTTGTGCATTGCTATATACAGGTAACAAAATGGGATCTCAGATTATTTATATTTAGAGACCAGAGGTTGTTTTTAGCTTAGAATTTGTCACTTCTGAGGCAAATGCATTAAAAGAAAAAAAAAGATTTTTCACCAAATGTTGAAAGTTTGATTAGGCTTTTTGTGCTGACTAGCTGGAGAAGATGTTGGGGAATTTTTGTTATGTTCAGATTGAGAGTGAAAGTCGGAACCTATTCAGATATCAAAGTATTTCCTAACAGGCTATCTTCCTTTCTAGGAAAGGACAAAGGATAGCAACAGCCTGAAAATACACCAATTACAGTACATACAATGGGCTTTTTGTGGGCCCATATTTGTGTGCATCAATTTAACCACCACTGAATAAACTGTAACTGGAAATCTACCTTTATTCAATCAGTACAAGTTTCTTAGGGTTTCTTTTAGAAAATGCTGACTCCAATATGATATCAGAATTATGAACTATCAACCCAAGATTGTAATATTATATATTTTTAATCAAAGAATGGAAGATGAAAAGTCTCTTGATGATTTCTTGTAACAGGTCCTTCTGCTCTATTAACTCCTACATTGCCAGACGATTATGGTTGTGGAGAATGGGAGGTGCAGAGAACAGAGAATTACAACTAAGGCAGCCTGCACCAGCACAAGGAACACTTCAGGTTAAATGTAAATACTGACCCTTGTTCTGATTTGTAAAAAAAAAAAAAAAAAGTTTTTCTAAACTTAGGCTCTAAACGTTGTTGTAATCATGGCAGCAATGTTTCTGTACCAACATAGAAAGCTGTTTGTATGAGGAACCCCCCAAAATGTAATTTATTGCCAGATGTACTGCCAGCTTTCCTCAGCATCTGTATTTTTTTACAACATTTTTATTTATTTTTGAGGCTGATAATCATATGATTATAGCAGGGAGACCCTCCCACTCAGCAGGAAATAAATAGAATCCATGTTTTTATCAAAAAATAACCAGCAGCAGATAGTACTCTGCAGTGAAATGTTCTAAAATTCTTTAAATGCATGTAATTTTCATGGATATAATTATTCAAGGAATTATTACTTGATATTTGATCCTTGTGCAGATCAAATGACTCCTTAAAGGGGTTGTAAAGTTACAATTTTTTTTCCTAAATAGCTTCCTTTACCTTTTCCTTCACTTACCTCATCCTTCGATTTTGCTTTTAGATGTCCTTATTTCTTCTGAGAAATCCTCACTTCCTGTTCTTCTGTCTGTTACTCCACACAATAATGCAAGACTTTCTCCCTGGTGTGGAGTGTCATACTCGCCCCCTCTCTTGGACTACAGGAGAGTCAGGACACCCACTAACACAGCTCCTTTCTCTATCTACAACGTAAAGAGCGTTCCGACTCTCCTGTAGTCCACGGGAGGGGGGGAGCACGACACTCCACACCAGGGAGAAAGCCTTGCATTACTGTGTGGAGTTACAGACAGAAGAACAGGAAGTGAGGATTTCTCAGAAGAAATAAGGACATTTAAAACCAAAATCGAAGGATGAGGCAAGTGAAGGAGGACTGCACTAAGGTAAAGGAAGCTATTTAGGGAAAAAAATTGTACCTTTAAAACCCCTTTAAGTGTCACTGTATTTATCATGAAGCTCACCCCAAATATAAAATTTTATGTCAAAATATAAAAACAGAAAGTGATTTGTGGCCAAAGCAGATATTTTTATTGCAATAACAATTTTTATCTCTTATCAAACTGGTTAACTACTGTATATAGCCTGTTTAGAAGTAACAATTCCTCTAGGTTCTTTGATTTGTCTATATTGCATTGTATGTATGTTTTCTTCATAATTCATTTTAACAAAACGCATGCTTCGTTGGATGAGAGAAACCTTGATAGTAATGGTAATGTTGTGTTTTCAGGCAAGCGATAAACTACCAGCTGTCATAAATCATCACTCAGGCAGTTCAATCCACAAAGTGAGACAGAAACTTTAAAGAGGAGTCGAACTCTTGACTGACCACTGTAATTTAATTGTACGTTTTGTATAAATGTTATTTCAAATATAGATTTCAAAGAAAATGTATACTGTTTTTCCTACTCTGTCGGTGCTTAATATATTGGGGGGAAGGGGCAGCAAACTAACACCAATATTCACCACCTTCCATCCTGGGGGGAGACTGCCGGGTATGTAGTGAGACAGATGTAATTTGCATCGATCGAATCCCCCAGCCACTTGCGGGAGACTAACGGAAATGAGATGATTGACTGCCCCCGTGGGAAACTGATGGGAAAGCAGCATTTCTGCATAACATTTGGAGTCAGGAGCATAACAATCCGGGCTGTTGATTCTCCTCCTGGGTGAACAGGAAGTGTGTTCTGAGACACGATTTTTAAGACTCCCTGGCCAATCAGGTCACAGGAACTGCTTCCTGATTGGCTGGGAGAAGAATCTGAGAGAACTGGGTGGGCTCGGGGTGCAGTGCTCTGTGCCCCGAGCCCACCTTTTTTTTAAGCCAATTAGAACTCTAATCATGTGCTTACAAAAAAAACATTGGAATCTATGAGTCCAGCACCCTGCATGTAAATTAGGGGCTGGGCGCATTGATTAGGGGGGTGCATTTTCTCCTTTTTTCTAAGCATTTTCATTTTTCTGCATCTCTCCATTCCACACCTCTCTGCTCCATTGTGAACAGAGCACACACTAATTGTTTCTCTTCTGTCTTGAAAAGAATGTGTCTCTGCACATATTATGAAAGTGTCCTTAATCTTATTGACAGTCTGAATCATACATGTAATTTTTTACTTTGCACATAATTTCACTTTTAATTTAGATGAGACAATGGGGTCAATTCACAAAGAGAAACGTTATTGGTTTTCTTTAGGTGTTAAATTAGCACTCCTTATTTAATGCTAGCAAACATGGTATTCACGAAAGCTATAATCGTTATTTAACACAGTCGTTATGGTTTTCAACTGACTCTTTATCCAAACGTTATTCTAACTACTCAGACGTTATTATTAACATTTGGGATGTTAAAATAACTCTTAAGATCGTTAAATAATGCTGGAGAGATGCATTCTGGGAGCAGAAGGGGGGGAGAACAGCTGCATGTGGAAAAGAGCAGATACAGAGAGAGAGAGAGAGAGACACAAGCAATACACATGGAGATTGAGCATGTGATGTGCAAAACTTCTAGTGTGTGCTTTTCTAAAGCCATGTGTATTTCCTCATACAGAGAATAAATCATGGGAGATGATAATCGGAATTTAGCTATCACCTGGGTTTCAGAAAAGTCATCCAAAATAGTATGTGGATGGAATACACATTTATAAATCTGAACAACATTCTAACGTGTTCTTCTTCGCCTCTGGATAATTTTAAGTTCAAATAGAGCACGGTTCTAGCTTGCCCAACACTACACTACACTACAAAAATCGCCAAAAGCTTCCTCTAACAACAAAATATCGCCTGGGAAATGTCATAACGCCACCCTGAGGGAGGTGTTAATTTAACGATTGCTTAACGATTGATAACTGTCCAAAAAATCTTTGTGAATTGCACTTCTGTAAATATTTAACGATTTGAATCTTTAAAATAACGATTTGAATCTTTAAAATAACGATTTGAATCTTTAAAATAACGATTTGAATCTTTAAAATAACGATTTGACTCTTTAAAATAACGATTTGACTCTTTAATAAGGATCCACACCTTAAAATATCGTTTCTGTGTAGGGAAACGTTATTTGATGATTTTTCAGAGCGTTAAATCGTTTAGTGAATTGAACTAGCTTCAATAACGTGCAAAATCGTTAAAATAACACTCGCAATCTGAAAATAAAGCTTTGTGAATTGACCCCAATGTATTACAACTGGAAGATAAACTAGCACATAGATGAGAGGAGTGAGAATAGCTCAGGTTCAAAGGGCTTTTTATGTTCCCTCTATTTATATTTCCTGGAGTCACAACTTATGTGTGCATGAAGCAGAACTTGTATATGCCTAAGACTCAGAGTTGAAGAAATAATGAGCATATCTTTGTCCTTCATATACTGCATGAAATATCGGAGGCTTTAAAGCATCAAAGCTACCCCTTATAAGGCCTAAACTGCAAGGAGATTTTTAATCACTGTGTTGCAGTATAAAGGTGATTCCCAACTATATAGAACAATTAAACTAATGAACAATTAAACATTTCCTGTTTGGCTTACATCCAAGGGAATGAATGCTTTCTGTTTTCAAATATCTCAAACTTGGAGACCCATTTATTAAGAGCCATTAACCTCCCTGGCGGTCTTCCCGTGTGTGGCACGGGGTGAGATTTTTAAGCTAAGATCGGTAACCCCGTGCCACACACGCGCTTACCTCGCTGGATGCAGAAAAAAGTTTACTTACCTTTTCTCTGCGATCCAGCGATGAATCCCCGCAGTACACGGCGGGCGGATGTCCGCCTGATGCTGTGTGTTCCGCCGATTCCCTTCCCTGCGAGCGTCGCGACGTAGGGGGGGGAACGGCGCCAAATTTAAAAAAGTAAACAAACACTATACATACAGTACACTGTAATCTTATAGATTACAGTACTGTATGTAAAAAATACACACCCCCCATGTCCCTAGTGGTCTGCCCTGTACACTACATGTCATTTTATATAATAAAAACTGTTCTTTCTCCCTGCAAACTGTAGATTGCCCATAGCAACCAAAAGTGTCCCTTTATGGCAAAAATTGTTTTAGAGCAGCTAAAAAACAGCGATAATAAATCAGAATCACTTGCAGAATTTAGCGATAGCGATTTATGGGGAAATTCGTCATAAAAAAAAAAATAATGACAGCAAAAATTCTGCAACTGAGCAAATTTCAGTGATTTTGATTTGATTACATTATTGAATAATTTTTACTATAATTATATTATTATTTGTTATAATTTTTTATAATTATTTATTATATTATAATTTTTAATAAGAAAAAAAAAAATCATACCCAGGATGCCTATTAGACTCTTGTTTGGATAGATTTCAGTGAGTTATTCCTAAGAATTACAAGCCTACAGTATAAAACGCCAAATTCTCTTGCAAATAATGGTACCGCTTTTAGCACCTAAAATCTGAAAGAATCATACCGCCAGGGAGGTTAAAAAAAAAGAAATGGTGGCACCAAGGTGGCACCTAATTGAGAGGCAAAAAAAATTCCTATTAATATAATAGGTATAATACTAAGGATAATTGTAAAGATTGTTGCTTCAGTCTTGATCTCGCTCACACCTACATTAACATTTAAAGGCCACCCATAGCCCCAATAACCACTTCACTCATTTTTAATAGAGTTATAAATATCTATGACTGCTGAGTACATCACTTTTTTTGGAAGGATTCTGTCCAAGAAAATACAAGTTAAGAAATGAATGACAATGCCACAATTTCTCCTTGAAAAAGATTTAATAGTTAGTTGTTGTTTTTTTAACCTTAGGATAAACTCTCTGATTCTTAGTGTAATAAGCGCTATACGGTTTGTGTTATAAGGAAACAATGGGAAGGAACTCTACTCCTTTCAGAATAAGTGAAAAATACACTGGGCTTGATTTACTAAAACTGGTACAAAATCTGGTGCAGCTCTGCATAGAAACCAATCAGCTTCCAGGTTTATTTGTTAAAACTTAGGCCTCTTACACACAGATCAGTTTTTCTTCAGGTTTTTCTTTTCAGTTTACCAAAACTATGTAGTACAAGGGCCTGCCTGATTGCATACAAATTGAGACTCTTGAGGATTGACCTTATATTAGATGGATTTGGTAAACTGAAAAGAAAAACCTGAAGAAAAACTGATCTGTGTGTAAGAGGCCTTATTTGAACAAGCTGAAGTTAGAAGCTGGATGGCTACCATGCACAGCTGCACCAGATTTTTCACTCTCCAGTTTTAGTAAATAAACCCCATTGTGTCAAGCTATTACACAAACATCCAGTAATATATCAGTATCTGTTACTGAAATCTTAAAGTCTCCTTTTTGCTGGTACACTCTAGTGGCAAGCTCATCAAATTGTAACCATCATTTTTAAATTAGGTTTTACTGCAGCTAAATGGAACTGACACAGTGGGGTTGCTTTACTAAAGGCAAATAGACTTTGCAAGGAAAGTTGCACTTTTTAAAGGAACTTGCCTCCGATTTTTTAATTTCTTTTACCCAATCAAGTGCAAGCAAAAAAAATGTTTTCCTTGCATATGATATGGTATTATTTTCAAAATGGAACTTCATCACATTCACTATGTTCTGGAACAAATTCCTTGCAACATAAACTTAGGACTTGGTATATATGAGAGCAGAGTGATGATGGAGATGTGAATTTCACAGTTCTATTTTTTTTTTTTTTTTTTTTGTAGTGATGAGTAAATCAGATGTTTTGATTTTCCTGAATATATGCAATAACACTTTCCAATCTTTACAGATTCCTGCAAATAAACAATTTATTATTGCCTAATGCCTCTGGGTTTCAGACACATTTTACATGAGTTGATTATTTCCTATGGAAGGTGTATTTTGCTCAAATCCTGACCAGGGATTGTTTTAATATAGCATACCAAATTGCTCTAAGTAGTATTACGTGGAAGACTGTCTCTAAATCAGACAGAGCTACATGGAAATATTTGAGCACATAAAATAAAAAAATATATACAGTGTTTCTCTTTATGCTATTATTATTTTACAGGATAGCCTATCATTATTATTTATTAGCACATTTAGTCACCCTAAAGATTTGGCTAATAATCTAAGCATTATGCTTCCTTAGTTGTTGGGCTTTTGCTTTTTTGCTTTTCCACTTTTTTCTGCTCTTATGGTTCATAGTTAGCTTGTTATACAATAAAGTTGAGTCATCAGGAAGATATGATTACATTGCAAAAGGTAAGTTATATATTACAGTGTATGTAAACCCAAACTATGAAGTTATTTTATTCATTCTCTTTTGGTCTGTTAAAAACACCCATTGAAACAGTTTTTGTTATATTTGTTTAAAAAGTTCAGGAAAAAAAGATATATACAGTATATAGATCCATCTATCTATCTATCTATCTATCTATCTATCTATCTATCTATCTATCTATCTATCTATCTATCTATCTATCTATCTATCTATCTATCTATCTATCTATCTATTTGTACATCAATTTTGGAGGGTAGTCCAGGTCTTGGTAATAAAAAAAACAGGTTATTTGAGCGCACTTCTGGGTAATAGAGGCCATTTCTAAACATCTCCCTCAAGTAGAACGTTACACGAGATTGTGTGAAAGGGAAAATTATTGGATCTATACCCTAGATAGCCTCTCCCCTGGGGCTTGAATGAGGGTAGGGTTGTCCCGATACCGATACCAGTATCGGTATCGGGACCGACACCGAGTATTTGCGGGAGTACTTGTACTCTCGCAAATACCCCCGATACCTAAATAGAATACCCCCCCCGCCACCGCATACCGCAAAGCCGCCGTGTTAATCCCGTGCATTACAGCGCCGCACTATACAGGCATCTTTCGTTTGAATACTCCTAATCCCCGCCGCACCATGCATAGACACTCCCCTTCTCGGGATTGGAGGGATCTGTCCAATCCCAAGCAAGGGGGAGTGTCTATGCACGGAGCGCTGTAATGCACAGCGCTGTAATGCATGGGGTTAATGCGGCAGCAGCAGCAGCGGCGGTGGTGGCATCGGCATCATCTACCACTAGGTATGGGGGACATGACATGGCTGCATATGTGAGGGAGATGACATGGCTGCATATGTGAGGGACATGACATGGCTGCATATGTGAGGGACATGACATGGCTGCATATGTGAGGGACATGACATGGCTGCATATGTGAGGGACATGACATGGCTGCATATGTGAGGGACATGACATGGCTGCATGTGTGAGGGACATGACATGGCTGCATGTGTGAGGGACATGACATGGCTGCATATGTGAGGGACATGACATGGCTGCATATGTGAGGGACAGGACATGGCTGCATATGTGAGGGACAGGACATGGCTGCATATGTGAGGGACAGGACATGGCTGCATATGTGAGGGACAGGACATGGCTGCATATGTGAGGGACAGGACATGGCTGCATATGTGAGGGACAGGACATGGCTGCATATGTGAGGGACAGGACATGGCTGCATATGTGAGGGACAGGACATGGCTGGATATATGTGGGGGACATGGCTGCATTTGGGGACACATTTAAAAAAAGTATCGGTATTCGGTATCGGCGAGTACATGAAAAAAAGTATCGGTACTTGTACTCGGTCCTAAAAAAGTGGTATCGGGACAACCCTAAATGAGGGTATTGAAATTAACATCTTATTATAACAAGATAATTACCTTATTGATAGCCCCAATCAGAGCTTTTCCATCTAAATATAGTTTTCTTTTCTTTTCTTAGATGAATTACACATTCCATAACTAGTTTGGTGTATATCTATGTCTATCTCTATCCCCCTCTGTCTTTTGATTTTTTCCAATGTACGTCTGATATTACACCACATTATGCAAATATAAATATAAATGAATGTACTCAATACTTTTACACGGTTGCACACACGTATGTGTATGTATTTATGTGTACATGTATTTATACATATAGTGGTGTGGGAACACCCGGAATTTCTGCGTGTGTATATATAATAAGAATGGTGGCCAAATATTTTTAATTTTTATTTCATTAAGTTTTTATCTTTTCAAACATTTAAATATTCCAATTAATTTATTAAGAATTTTAACTAATTGTCTTTAATGGTTGCAATTATATACCATACACCTTTAGTTCAATATACGTGTAATATTGTTGAGGATCGCATCAGTTTTCATAGTGACTAGGTGAACCAATAGGATAGTGTCCTGCCAGTTAAATATTCCCTGATGCAAGATGGCCCCCATAGAGCTTGATGAAGAAGTATGCATGCTTCGAACGTGTGCACCTTCTCGCTGACACCTGACCTGGAAGTGACGTCATCTCCGGGTGTGCGCACGGGAACTCCGTCATCCTTTTCCACTACCTGAGAGCGTTCGGTTCCCCCACCACTGCCGACAGAGGCAAGGAGCCACGGAGACCTGGCCTACCTGACATCAAGGCACGGGCATCATCAGCTGAACGTGGGACTCGAGCGGATGAACAACCATAGAGCAAAGCCCTGTTATGTAGCTCCTTTGTGAGTCCATTTCCTATTTATGTTTTTAAACATTTCTAATAAATATTTTATCTACTACGCATAGAAGGCGCCGCTTCTCTTCCCAGGTCTTGGTAATGTCACTGTTGTGCCATATTTTCTCCACTTGATGAGGACTGTCTTCACTGTGTTCCATGGTATATCCCTTGGAATGCCTTGGAAATCCCTTTGTACCCTCCTACTGACTGATACTTTATAACAATGAGATCCCTCTGATGCTTTGGGAGCTCTCTGCGGACCATGGCTTTTGCTGTAGTATGCGACTAAGAAAATGTCAGGAAAGACCTACTAGACCAGCTAAAATTTATTTGGGGTTTTTCCGAGACACTTTAAATGTTGACAGGTGTGTACTCCTATTTAACACAAGTTTGAATGTAATTGCTTAATTCTGAACACAGCTACATCCCCAGTTATAAGATGTATGCAACCAAATTATTTAAATGTTTTCTTTTACACCTAAAAGATTTCAGTTTGTTTTTCAATTGAGTTGTACAATTTATCGGTCACAATGAAATGATTTGTCTTTGTGTCAAGTTTTTACATCACAGAAACCTGGCATTTTAACAGGGGTGTGTAGACTTTTTATATCCACTGTATATATATTCTTGAGTTTTGATACACTTGAAGAACAGTCCATTTTTATTTATTTTTTAAGTTACAATAATAACATTTTTTACCTACAATATATTGTAGATGTTAGTAGATTATTTTCACCTCTGACATGATTAAGTGGAGAAAAAATGTAATAAAAAAAATACAGAAACAATACAGCAAATCCTTTTTTTTTTGGTCCCATAGTTTTGATCCAATAGACTTTCTAACGCCCTCACAATTTAACCTGCTAGTATTTAAAGCGGAGGTTCACCCAAAAAACAAGTATATAAGAAAAAGAGAAAAACTCTCCCCGGCGGATAAGGCGCATCACGACTTTCCGAAAGTAGCCGAACTGCGAGTCGGCTCTATACGGCGCCTGCACACCGACTGGGAGCCGTGTAGAGCTGACTGCGTGACGCACCTTATCCGCCGGGGGGAGTTTTTCTCAGGCACGTCAATCATATGGGTAAAGTCCCAGATGACATTGCGGCACTGCACAGGAACGCCCACTCCCGCGGGAGCGAGTACCTGGAAGCCAGGAGGAAAATACAGATAATACTGTATGTACACCCCCCCCCCAAAAAAAAAAACGGCATACTGTACATGTTTGAGGTATACTGAATGAAATGTTATATTCTTGTTTTTTGGGTGAACCTCCGCTTTAAGCAATGTGGAGACTGAAGCATCTAATGTGACCTGAATTGTCACCTGCTAGTAGCATGGTATCACAAGCTGCAAACTTGTTAAAGGTCAGTGACCTGCTAAGTAGAGAAAGATCCGGATGACTGCACTAGAACTGTCAGCAAAGGCAGCTTCATGATTTCCTTTATTAAATGTTCATATAGCTTAATGTTCTATAAAGCTTAATGACTCTACAATAGAAACTGACAGTTTTCTGAATCTTCTAAATGAATGGCCTACTGTTTGTTATAAGGTACTGGGGAACCCATGCATGCACTAAGATAGAGTGGCCAAATAAAAGTAACGAATATACTATTTAGACAGAAGAACATTGTAGTGCATTTAACTAGCTATGCTTTATCGAATACATTTTGGCGCTGCATAGCCGGAAATTTGTAGTGCATTTTAATGCTTTTTCCATAGAAACAATGTTGATTTTATGCTGTATTTGTTTTGTGTTGCACTGCATTACAGAGCATCTATTGATTTTCTCCACTAAAAGGCTTATTGGTGGTTTCATTCAATAGATGAGCATATCATTTTATTAGTAGACTGTACGCTGACCTTTGTTTGACAGTGCAGTTTGAATGCAGATGAAATGAAACAGCTATGTTTTTAGCATATCCAAGTGATTTATTGTACAAAAGGTCAAACCATTTAAAGTATGTAATTGGGGGGTAAAACAAGATGATGTTTATAGCCGACGTGTTTTATATTTTCAAAACTCAAACAAAATCTTTTAAATTAAATTAAAGAGAATGTGTTACACACATTTTAGAAACATCTTTGCTGGCTTGATTATAAAGGTAATAGGCTGTTTTTTAGTCATCCTAGTGAGTCATTGACCTGGAACAAATATTCAGCCAGTAAAGTCAAACATGTCTAAACTTCCATCCTGCACACTTGTTCCAGGTCAGTGATTTACTAGGTAGTGAAGCCTGGATCAGTGTGAGTGTGAGCTGGATTTGTTAGTGTATCTAAATCTGCTAGCACATCTAACACTCCCCTTCTCCTAGATTAACATTACTGCTATCCAAAGGTGCCCCTGTGCTCCTTTATCCAGAGTATAGGCATTCTAATACAGGGGGTGTGTCACTGGCAGGATCACCAGGAGAAAACAGTAGAAAAGAAGCTAAAAAAAAACACACAAAAAAACTAATGCAGCCACATCTAGTGATTGGTAATCTGCAATATATTACATTTTTGGTTTTGGGCTTAATATCACTTTAACCATCAGCCGACCAGCCACTGTATATATACGGTGGCAGGACGGCTCTATTATGCAAACTGCCATATCCATTTGGCAGTCCATGCATGTGACACTGCGGGCCTCGATGTCTGCCAGTGACCCACGATCACGGTACACAGAAACAGAATGGATCTGGCTATATAAATAAGGCAGATTCTCGTTCGGACAGGGCACATCATGGAGATCAGCTGTTCCTAGTGATCAGGAACAGCAATCTTTGCGGTGTTCCTGTGAGCCCAGCTCCCACACAGTTAGAACACACCCAGGGAACACAGTTAACCCCTTGGTCTTCCTCTAGTTTTAAACCCTTTCCTACCAGTATCATTTATACATTGATCAGTGCATTTATGTAATAATGTAATATTGTCACTGGTCCCCAAAAAGTATCACTTAGGGTCAGATATGTCCACCGCATAGTCGGAGTCCCGCTAAAAATCGCAGATCGCCGTCATTACCAGTAAAAACATAAAAAAAGTCTATAAACCTTTTCCATAGTTTGTAGATGCAATAAATCACTATATGCTTATTGCGATTTTTTTACCAAAAATATGCAGCAGAATATATATTGGCCTAAACTGATGAATACATCTTTTTATATATATTTTTGGGGATATGTATTATAGCAAAGAATTTTTTTTTTTTTTTTCTCATTTATAACACAAACAAAATCCAAAAAACACAGAGGTGATTAAATACCACCAAAATAAAGCTCTATTTGTGGGAAAAAAACAACATACATTTTGTTTGGGTTCACCTTTTATATTTCTTGGAAAATGTTTCTGAACCCCACTTACTTACCTTATGAAGAAGAAACAGGAAGGTCTCAAATGCTTGTCTCCAAACTAAATGCATTAATACATGTCTAACATAGCACAAGACTCTACTGCTGCTATGATGGCAAATAAATATATTAAATGTATATCATATCTATCTCAATATAGTTACATAATAAAGTTGCTGGTGTCAGCATTTGGTCTAAATAATCGTTACATTCCCCCGTGTAAATTGTAGTCGGGAGCCCTCATATTGACATAACTACATAAAGACAGTTAGCATCTTTCATATTTTTTCTTTCATATTTTCACAACTCCCCCTGTGTACAGTGCTAGGACAAGCTGCAACCACTGAGCAACACTCCTGTTAGGCTGCGTACACACGATCGGTTAAACCGATGAGAATTGTCTGATGGACCGTTTTCATCGTTCCAAACCGATCGTGTGTGGGCGCAATCGGTTATTTATCCATTGGTTAAAAAAAAAAGCAAACTTGTTTTAAATTTAACCGATGGATAAAAAAACGATCATTTGTAGGCACGACCATTGGTTAAAAACCCATGCATGCTCAGAATCAAGTCGACGCATGCTTGGAAGCATTGAACTTCATTTTTTTCTGCACGTCGTTGTGTTTTATGTCACCGTGTTCTGACACAATCGTTTTTTTAACCGATGGTGTGAAGGCACGACGGACCATCAGTCAGCTTCATCGGTTAACCGATGAAAACGGTCCATCAGACCGTTCTCATCGGATGGACCGATCATGTGTACAAGGCTTTAGACAGAAGCCGATCTTTAGCTGAATGGACAGATCAAAATGTGGTGGTCTCTGCTGAACCAGTCGAATTTTGATCCATCTATGGCCAGCTTAAGGTTATATTTAAACTATGAGTGGGTTGGATAGGTGCTGGAACCTTTTCTAGTTGTCATATAGACATGAATAGTGATCACTTCTAGACAGGTAAGATGTGGCAATCATTCTTCTCTATGTTCTAACTATAATTATGGTGTGTAATGTTTAAGTGGTTTTGGGAAGTGTGCACCTACTTTACTTCCTGTCTATCAGGTACGGGTGTGCAAATTGGAAATGCTTTATACCACTCCAATTGGAAGTGATATCTTCAACAGTATCAGTATTTGAGCACATAAAATAAAAAAATATATACAGTGTTTCTCTTTATGCTATTATTATTTTACAGGATAGCCTATCATTATTATTTATTAGCACATTTAGTCACCCTAAAGATTTGGCTAATAATCTAAGCATTATGCTTCCTTAGTTGTTGGGCTTTTGCTTTTTTGCTTTTCCACTTTTTTCTGCTCTTATGGTTCATAGTTAGCTTGTTATACAATAAAGTTGAGTCATCAGGAAGATATGATTACATTGCAAAAGGTAAGTTGTATATTACAGTGTATGTAAACCCAAACTATGAAGTTATTTTATTCATTCTCTTTTGGTCTGTTAAAAACACCCATTGAAACAGTTTTTGTTATATTTGTTTAAAAAGTTCAGGAAAAAAAGATATATACAGTATATAGATCCATCTATCTATCTATCTATCTATCTATCTATCTATCTATCTATCTATCTATCTATCTATCTATCTATCTATCTATCTATCTATCTATCTATCTATCTATCTATCTATCTATCTATCTATCTATCTATCTATCTCTTCTCATTGTAACCTTATTAAGAAGGAACATAAGGAAGGTCCCAAAAGCTTTTCTCTAAACTAAATGCATTAATACATGGCTAACATAGCACAAGACTCTACTACTGCTATGATGGCAAATAAATACATTAAATGTATGTTTTTGTACTTTAGAAGTTTTTGATTGGGAACTTTTTGGTGCCTATATCTGGCAATTTACACTAATAAAATGGTTTGCTTCAATAGAAAATTATTTGCTTCAATAGCCATTTATGTTAAATTTATTTATTTGCATACTTTACTCAAATAAAGCAAATGTGGTCAGCTTTTGCTGTATTTAACAACCCTCAGTTTGCTACATTGATTAATGTTAATGTACCATATAATTTAATTAAAGAAAACTGCACTATCATGTGCTGAGCCTTAAGGGAATTCTCATATCAGAGTTGACATACCTCTTCAGCCATGAACATAAATGAAACATAATTTATTGTAGCATACTGTAAATCAATAAATTGAATCATTTTATTTCATAATTTCCCTTGATTTGATAGTAATATTGTATTAAGTTTGTTTATAGTAGTTGCTTGAGGAAGAAATTTGTACAAAAAAATAATATTTTCAATGATTTCTAAAGGTATAAAAGGTATACAGCTTTTAATAACTGTTTAAAGCTTTGAATCGAACATATTAATAACAATGATGGTGTTTATGAAGCTGTAAGGAAGGGGTATCAAACTCAATTTCATTGTGGGCCGCATCAGCATTATGATTGCCTTTAAAAGGGTCGGTTGTATCTGTAAGATTAGATGTCCAGCGCGTCCCCTCCCCTTACGTTATATGTCAAGAGCTGTCCTACCATCAGAAGTTGAGTCCCTCACTCCCCTTTACATCACAGTGTACCCCCCTTTCCTTATGCTGCTGCTGGGAAGAAGCTGGATGCATTGCTTGAAAGCAGAAAGTAAGGATCTGGAGGAGGACCAGAGGAGAGCTAGAGCTCTCCTGCAGCTGCAGGAGAGGTGCGAGGGCCACATGAAATGGTCTGGAGGGCCGGATTCAACCCGCAGGCCTTGTGTTTTACACCTGTTCTGTAAGGGATGCCAGTATGACAATTAGCTTATCTCCTAAATCAGACACCTGGAATAATTGTGTCTGCACAATTCTTGCTGTAAGTTGAATGGGAGTCAATAATAATAGTAGTAATAATAATAATAATCTTTCATTTTATATAGCACCTTTAAAGGTTGTTTATCAAAGTGCTTTACAAAGAAAACACACAAAAAAAAATAGGATAAAACAAAGGAAAAAAGGGACAATTGCTTATCTAAAGAAAAAAGTTTTTAGATTTAATTTGAATGAGTGAAAGTGGAAGTGAATTTCAGAGTTTCGAAAACATAGCAGAAGGTTCTGTCTCTCATTAAGTGTAGGTGAGTAAGGGGGAGACACAGAAGACCAGAATTTGAGGAGCAGAGGTTTACGAGGGGGGATATAACTTGATAACAGTTCAGACAGGTAATGGGATCCCAAGCCATGAAGAGCTTGAAAGATGAGCAACAAGATCTTAAAGAGTATGCGAAACCTGACAGGTAGCCAGTGCAAGGACTCTAGGATAGGTTTAATATGGTAACTTGTACCAGATCTAGTAAGGATTATGGCTGCAGAATTTTTTACATATTGTAGTTGATTAATTGTGGATTTAGGTACACTAGCGAGTAGAGCATTGCAGTAGTCAAGTCAGGAGAATACAAATGTATGGATCAGCTTTTGAGCTAAAGTGTATAATAGCACAGAACACAACTGAGCTATTTTTCTCAAGTGGAAAAATAAATGTTCTGACAATATTTTGTACATGTGGATCAAAGGTTAAACTAGCATCAGATATCACTCTTAGATTTTTCAATTTAGACTGAAGCTCCAGTACAGTGCCATTGATATATAGGCTACCAGGACTGGCCTTACATAGTTGATGTTGGGGTTCCAATAAGCATGACTTCAGTCTTGTCACGTTTTAATTGAAGGAAATTGTGGACCATCAAAGTTTTTGGAACTATTTTGCAGCCAATAATTGGTATGAAGTGTTAGGACAGAAGAATGGCCACACACAGCATTTCAGTTCTTAGAATTTGTATATATCTGCATAACTGTCGGAAGCATGAATAACAAAATAAAAAATAGGCAAATAATGCATATGAAGTTAACTATTTTCATAATTTGAACGTGTGAAAGGTGAGGTGAACGGTGCAGATAGGATAAAGAGTTCTGACTTGTGAGGAGGTAGTGGGAAAGGCAGGCAAAAGAAGGGAAGCTAACTTTTGAGAAGCAGGTGGGAGATGCATGTCGAAGAAGGAAAGTTGACTTGTGAGGAGGAAGGGGAAGACACAAGGAGGAGCCTTGCGAGAAGGAAAATAGGAGACACAAGTAGGAGCCTTGCGAGAAAGAAATGGGAGACACAAGTAGGAGCATTTCGAGAAGGAAAGGAAATGGGAGACACAAGTAGGAGAAGAAGATTTGACTTATGAGTAGAAGATGGAAGATTCAGGTAGGAGAAGGAGAGCTGACTTAGAAGACAGAGGTGGAAGACACAGATAGAAGGAGAGATAATGTGATTAGGAGGATAGAGATACAGGCAGAAGAAGTAGAGATGACTTGTGATTAGGAAATTGGAGATGCAGGTAGAAGAAGGAAAACTGAATTGTGAGGAGGAGGTGAAAAAAAAAGGTAGGAGAAGAAGGACTGACTTGAGTTGTGAGTTAGAGGTTGAAGATGTAGATATGAGAAGGAGAGCAAACTTGAAAGGAAGAGTTGGGAGAAAAATGTAGAATAAGAAGATCTAAGAAACACAGTAGGAGAAGGGGGAGCTCATTTCTGGAGAGGAAATTAGTACTGGTGCCAGTGTGCTCTATCTCAGAGCTGATGTCAGTGTGCTCTATCTCAGTGCTGGTGTCAGTGTGCTCTATCTCAGCGCTGATGTCAGTGTGCTCTATCTCAGCGCTGATGTCAGTGTGCTCTATCTCAGCGCTGATGTCAGTGTGCTCTCTCTCAGTGCTGATGTCAGTGTGCTCTATCTCAGCTCTGGTGTCAGTGTGCTCTATCTCAGCGCTGGTGTCAGTGTGCACTATATAAGTGCTGGTGTCAGTGTGCACTATCTCAGCGCTGGTGTCAGTGTGCTCTATCTCTACACATTTACTTCCTTAAATTCTGCAACACGTATTCACTATGCCCTGTTAATAATCACTCCTGTGTCACAGAATTCACAAAGCCTGCCTTCTGAACTACAGAGGCACTGGAAGGAGTTTCAGGAGTCAGAACAGGAATCGCTGTTTGCAGACAGTAAAGTACCATGGGATATGTAGTCCTTAGAAATTGAAAGTAAACAGCAGAGGAGAAATTGTAAAGCATGCTTGGAACCCAAAAAGGCAGGCAGAGACTCTGGTCATAAGCAAAGTATAACCTTCAAACTGTGTACAATAAAAAAGCAGAATTCATCTGAAAGGCGCTGTCCCGTATCACTACACACTGTAACTTGATGTATGTTACATTAGGAGGGACATGCCGAGACTGTCCCTATCCACCAGTCCAATGTACCACTGTTACCTCATACCCAGTAACAGAATGGGATCCTGACAGTAACAGAATGAGGACCTTATGTGTGCACTTGTTAACTTCTTCTTTCCTATACCTTGTGACCAGGTTTGGTTCCAATTGCTACTAGGGAGGGAGCCATAACATCGACCCCATTGCTACCCGAGGACCTGTCACAGGTACCATGCTTAAAGTGGAGTTCCCACTTGAAAAAAAGATTCCAGCAAAAATCTAAAAAAAAATGAAAACAATTTAAAAAGGTTTTACTTACCCTAACTAGCTGTTGTTATGCAGAAGTGCCGAATCTGCCTCTTCATCCTCCGCGGTGGATTCTCTTCATCCTCCTACACTCGGTGTCTTCTTGTGCATGGGGCGTGCTGCATTCTGGGAACTGTGTGTGTCCCAGAAAGCAGCCGGCCCATTCACAAAGCGCCGTGCTGCTCGCGCATACGCAGTAGGAAACGGACAGTGAAGCCGCACGGCTTCACTGCGTGTTTCCCTTACTGTGGATGGCGGTGCCTGGAGCTGCCAGGATCGAGGATCGGCCTCGGCGGGAGCCGACATCGCTGCTAGGACAGGTAAGTGTCCTTATTAAAAGTCAGCAGCTACAGTGTTAGTAGCTGCTGACTTTTATTTTATTTATTTTTTGAACGGAACCTTCGCTTTAACAACTGGTTGCTTGTGTCTTGGACTAGTGCTTGGTTACCCATAGCAACTACACTGCTCCATTACCTTCTGTAGCAGCTAAGCTTCATACCCCACATGTGCTTAACAGACACTGATTATTTTGATAGATCAGAACCAGCATGCACCCCTTTTGAATATCTTCAAACCAGGCTCAGAAAAGTTGATGCAACTTTACTTTATAGTTCTTTAGCGATACAGTCCAATGTGAGTCCATATCCTGGCCGTAACTACAACTGAACAGCTGCCCAAGCATACCTCTGCAAGGAAGTAGTCCATCTTGACGTTTCCTGTGCTTGGATTTTCTCCAGAATCCAGGTGCCTCCGAAGGACTGCAATGGGGCAGCAGACCTCCTTCACAGCATTTATGGCTCAGAACAGGCAAGAATAAGAAGAAACAAACTACAAACCCAAATTTCTCCTTATATTACTGGTGATAGTACTGGTGAGTACTAGGCTAGATCCAAAAAGCCTGGGAACTGAGCACATACACTTCACTTCCCCCCCCCTCAGCCTGGGCCAGCCAATAACTAATGGATACGCCTGTAGGAAACCTTCCTCAAGCTTATATTGGATTATCAAAATAGCTATAATTTGTGTTATTACAATGCTGATGTTAAAAAAACAAAGTGTATCTGTGATCATAGATCTCCTTTGTGTAAGATTGCAAGGTTTCAACAATTCATGATGAACTAAACAATAAAGAAATCTTAATCTTTTTTGATGTACTGCCTTTTCAAACCTTTTTGCACATGGGCAATCTAGAATGTTTACAACAGCCAGGTGAGCTTTGATGTATGTTCAACAGGAAAATTGTATAAATGCGCAATAATGAGATAATATAGCAATCATTATAAAGCAATTAGTGCAACATGTATCACCATTTTCTGAAAAGCCACTAAAGGCAGGGAATCAGTTCAATTTATTTCAGGTTCTATATCATTTACAATTTAAAGGTCCTAAATGATATTGTATTGTACAAGCCCCTTTTCATAGAAACAGACCTGCAGTGATTAATAGTACATTTTTACAAGGAGCATTTCTGGGAGGTGCATGTTAATCTATCCCCCCATAATTTACTATGAGTATGGCTTACACTGAAACAACAGGTATATTTTTGTACATATAGTTAAATATATTGAAGAGGCAGTGCTGCACGGAAAAAGATTGAATGTGTATCACAAAAACAGTACCAAAATTAACTTGTGGTAGAACAAAACTGGTACCTGGATCTTTGAAGAGTCGAGGAGAGATCAAGACTTTCTTCCTCCCCAGGGTGCCAGCCCGGAAAATGAGAATGAAGGTCACGTTGATACTTCTGAGTTTTGGTGATGGTAGCGTCTTGTATAACTCCTGAGCTGTGGAATATGTGTTTCACTTTATTGAACATGTTACCGTTTGCTGAATGTTAATGAAATACAATGCAACATAAAGTGCCTGAATTGTTATTGACATGGAAGGGAAGTTTGCTAAAGTATGTACAGCATGACATGCTTGTCAAATCTGATAAATAACAAATAAAAAACAAAAACATTTATTTGTCCAGAGATCATAACTATAGCATAGATGCGAACTGCATACATTTCTTAAAGCAGTGTTCTGCCCACCGCTGCAAAATTAAAAGCCAGCAGCTACACATTCTGCAGCTGCTGGCTTTTAATAATAGGACACTTACCTGCCCTGGAGTCCAGCGTTGCCGGTACCATCAGCTGTCGGGTGCATGCCGCTGCAGTTGTAGGTAAGAGAACCCGGCAATATAGCCTTGCAGCTTCACGCCAGGAACCCTACTGCTCTACTCCTCTCTCCTACTGGCCTGGCAGCAGGGAGAGGAAGAGTGAGTCGAGCAGTAAAAACATGGGCCATGGCCCGGACTCCTGGAAGTAGGAACAGGTATCCCCCCCAAAAGGTGCCAAATGTGGCACCTGAGGGGGGAGGAGACAAATCAGCGGAAGTTCAACTTTTGGGTAAAGATAAATAGTACTAAACCTGAATCTTCTATTAACATTTTTTATAACTTGAATTTTTATGTGATATACACAATAGTTCAATATGGTGTAATAAGTATAAACAAAAGCCACTAATCATATTTCAACATTTTGCATACTTTCCAAATTTGGGACATGAGAAAGATGGACATCTTGGCACTGAGAAGACATGTAGAGTACAGAGTGCATCACTATGAAAATGTTGCTAATTTATGCTAAATAGTGGGTGTGGCTTAAAGGATCAAGGATCATAGTTATATAGGGGAGATTTACTAAAATTGGTGCATTCAGAATCTGGAGCAGCTGTGCATGGTAGCCAATCAGCTTCTAAGTTCAGTTTGTCCAATTAAGCTTTGGTTTCTATGCAAAGTTGATTTTGCACTCTCCACATTTAATAAATAACCCCCATAGAGTCTACGCCTACATACTGAATACACTGTGCTATGAGTAAGAGTCTCACTTACATAAACCCAAAGGATTAATAAAAAATAAATAAAACTGAAGTTAACACTTTGTCTAGGCCTGCCCTAAAAAGGAACTTTATTAAAAAGGTGAAAACTACAATGCAATGAGCAACAAAGTTGAGAAGAAAAAAAAACACTTTACTGTAGCTAGGACTATTTATTACACAACATAGAATATGAGATCTAATCATCCATTCTAGCACACAGCAGAGTGTAGCAGTCCGGAGAATGCAACATAAAACATAGTGTACAAGTACAGCAGTAGACTGTGGGAAGACAAAAATTCCCCAGTGTCAGTTGTGGGGGGGGGGGGGGGAGCCTGTAGTCAGTGTGGGGAAATAACCTGGGATCAATGGTCCCTGGGGAGAAAGAAATGTTTCAATGTGATTGGGAGTAAAAATGCCCTGAAATTGGTGGCCAGTGCAGAGAAAAAGAAGAAGATGCATTTTTCTCAGGGGAGCATTATGGGAGGCATTGGTATTCAGTGGTGGAGAGGGGTCAACATTGATGCTTGGAGGAAGGGGACAATTGTGCTCTACAGGTTGTGTGAGGAACAATAGAGGTTGAATGGAGGGGAACAATGAGGCTTAGCAAATGGTACATTATTGCCCACTGCAGGATGAGGGGACACATTAATGTCTAGCAGGGGGAGAGGAAGAGCAATAGTGACAAGTGGTGGGTACGGGAGAGATCTAGTGCCAGACCTAGTGCCAGAAGGGAGAAGAGATATCGCCAAGCAGGGGGTGAGGGAGATCAGTAGTGCCCAGCAGGGAGTGGGCAGCAACAATGTTGATCAGCTTGTGGGTGGGAAGAACAATGATACCTAGCAGGGGTTAGGCGCCTCTCACACGGGCGGCTGTCCTGCCGCAGTTAAAAGCATGTTTCTTTCTTTTGAAATTCAAGACTCCAGGCACAGCGATCGGCTGCATATGTACACTGCGATTAGCTGCGTTTACATGCAGCTACGTTTAGCTGCGGTTGGCCATTATTGTCATCCCCATAGCAACCGTTTTTATTTTAATGTGCTTCCTGTTGTTTTTTCTTTTGTTCACGCTGCTATCCGCAGCTGACACAGTGCACTGCGTTTACCTGCAGTTATGTGCAGATAGCTGCGCAAAATCGTTTCTGGACGCAGTCAAATCTATTTTTTCTATCTGCACCAAACCGCATGTTTGCTCCTGGAACTATACAGAATCTGAGTGGGAGATTACTCCGCCACATAGAATCTGCTTAGAGCAGAGGCTGAGTGCTGTGAATTTGAGTTCCAACAACCAGCTTTGGGGCATAGCCAGATCTGCAGGAAGTTGAGATTCGTACAGTCCCCAGATATTGGGATGGGTGGGATGTACTCATCTTGATGTAATTGGGTTAAAGGGCAATTTCCGGCACAAAGTGAAAGCAATAAGTGAGAATTTATTGCTATCGAGCAAACCCAGTAACTGTGATAAACTAGTTATCTGCAATTCTCTTAATGTACTAGAGGTATACTTCTTCACTCATTGCTTCCCTTTTCAACAATCACATTCAACCAACCAAGATAGGTCTAAATATGACTGGTGGCCACTTACTGTGCTTACTGTATGAGAGAAGCAGCAAAATGTCTGCAGTGGATTTATTTGGAAATAGCTGTCCTACATTGCATACAGGTGTTTTCAGTGGATATCTAGATTAAAAAAAGATGTATTCTGAGAATCTAGGCTGAGCTCACTGTATTCATCTTAAATTGGAACTAAAGGCAAAACTTTTCTTTTTTTTTTCATTTAGAATATACAGTAGCAAGGGAAAGTTATAACCCCTGTCAATTCTTTATTTTTTATTTTTTGCCTTCTGAGTTCCTTAGTGGAGATTTTCCTTCACTTCTTGTACCATAGGCAAAACTGGAAGTGAAAGGAAATCTCTCCAAAATGAGGGACTCCCTGATTGACACCAGGGTCACCAGAACCAGTGTCCCCATTGGAAGATATCCCCTTTATTCCTGTTATAGGGACAACCAAAATTGGTTATTTACTTTTACTTTCAGTGATAATGGTAAACAGAAAAAAATTAAGAGGGTGAATCTTCTTAATGGGGACACAGACAACAATAATAACCTGACAGGTGTTCTAATCTCTCTCCACTCTATTAAAATAAATAAATAAATAAAAAAGTGTTGCCTTTAGTTATATTTTAAGGTTTCTTTTTTTTTATTTTGATGGGAAAGTACCTTTAATAAAAGACATGCTTACTGTCAAAAGTGTTGTCCAAAGGAAAGGAATGCTGTGCTATTTAATGTGATGGAAATACAGACATACAAACATAGCTGCCATGCCCTGTATATGTATTGGTAATATTGGTGGTACTACATGAGATTACCCACTTAAATAAAATCACCTACTTCTAAAGAAATTACATTTAACATGTTATGGTATTTTTATTTGTCCATAAAGGGTTATTCTCATGCTGTTAGATTAAAATCTAATATGAAAGCAGTGTCCAAAGAGCAGAAACATATAGGGCCAGATTCAGGTAGAGTTAGGCTGGAGTATCAGTGATAGGCCAGCATAACTCACACTTTGAGCCAGCTTATCTGTTTTCTGTAAGCAGAAAACAAGATACGCCGGGATTGAGTTCCTATACGAGCGGCGTAATTGTATTTCGCCGCCGTATCGGAACTGCAATTTTAAAAATGGCACTCGGGGCGTTCCCGCTGATTTACGCAGAGAATATGTAAATCAGCGAGAAACGGCAATTCACGATCGTACTCGGGCCCGACGCAGTGACTTTCCAACGTTTCCGTAAGCGCTACGCAGCGTAAAGAAAAACATGCCCCCTAGGTGGAGTATCCTATGTTAAGTATGGCCGTCGTCATCGCGTCAAATTGAAAAAGTTTAGCGTCGTTTGCGTAAAACGTCCGTGAATGGGGATTGACGTCATTGACGTTCACTGACAGAATTTGGAGCATGCGCACTGACAGTCGACACATGCGCAGTACGTTCGCCGCGGGATCGCGCCTAGTTTAAATAATACACGCCCCCTACCCGCCCAATTTGAATTCCGCTGGCTCATTTTCGCTACGCCGCCACAACTTTAGGAGCAAGTGCTATGTGAATAACAGTACTTGCTCCTAAAGTTTCGGCGGAGTAACGTAAATGACAAACGTTACTCCAAAATAAAGATCCGCTCTCCTACCTGAATCTGGCCCATAGTATCAAATCACAAAACAGCTTTCACTCATCTGAGTTCAGTAAACTGTAAAAGGTTTGGGTTATTGCACTTCACAAATGAATTACTTTTCTGTGCTGCTTTATTGAGACCATTGGCTGCTTGTTAAGACGTGACCCTTGAACACATTAAAAAAATAACATTTTTCAAAATTAATTAGACATAGTGTGAAGGTTGTATACATTCAATAATTACATATCATTCACCTTAGTGCTATCTCTCTTTCCTAATTACCAGTGCTCAAAGTTTTAAAATATTTCTTAGGCAGACAGAGCGAAAATTAAAACACATTAGTGGCAAAGATATTTAATTAATTGATCTATCCAGAGGCTATTAATTAAAAGCGTACTATACTATATAATGCTCAGAAAAGCCATCTGTTCATCCTCTGGCAGGGTCTATGATGGCTTGGCATGCTTTCTCAATACTTCATGATCTTCCACTGCCAAAGACACACATGAAGAGACAGGATTATTCATTCACATGACTATCATTTAGCTCCTGATTTAGGATATGAGACAGAGACACTAGAGAAGTTGTTTGTTTAGGGGACTGGCCAGAGATTTACTCCAGAACTACCTAGCGTTATAGTTGAAAGGCCCTGGGCTTCACACTTTGTTATTCAAACTAAGTTACCGTATATACAGTAGCAGTAGAATATGTGTAACACATGCACAGAACCCTTACTCTCTCTTGCACATAGGTTCTATTTTGCACAGTTGAATTGCTGAACCTCTATTTCCACTTCACAAATAACTTTTTACCTACTGATATTAGATCAATAATACCCAAGCACAAGCACTAATAGGCTAATAGTATAAGAATAAAAAAATATTAACATAAAACGTATATATATCCTTTGTTCTGCCAATGGTGTTTTCACCAAAATTATCTTAGCAAAATATTACTGCTACCACTCATGTGTCCCCACAAGTATACAAATCAAAACATATGTAAACAGCGCCGCGCAGTGCTCAATTAAATTTATTATGTGATAATGTCAAAGGATGTATCTATACATAGAAGCACTGAATACACACCACAATACATCAAATGTGTATATGTTCCCTCTAAATAAATAATATACATGCAATTGTCAGTTAAAGCGACGCAGTGCTGTATCTCAAAAAATGGCCTGGTTATTGAGCAGCCAAATTTTCCGGGGCTCAAGTGGTTAATTAACCTTAGTTTATAAAGACAGAATTGTGTGAACCTTTTTGATTTGATAAAAGACTGATTGTCAACCATCTATCCCTGGATTCTGTAGATGCTTTATATATCTGGCCATATCTGAACCACATCTACCTTGTACCAACTCTCTTGAAAGGGCCCCAACGTTAACCAGCAGGAAAACATCTCAAATGACCTCCCCTCCCGTAATAATTATTCTGCAAGTCCTCTTTGTTCCCCTGCCCACTGATCTACCATCCTCATTTTTTTTTAGGCAGTGCATACCCAGTCAGTCTAGGACTAGCATAGCCAAAATAAATGTGCTCTGGCAGTATAGTTCCTGCACTTGGTAGATTTAACTTTACAACTGCTTAGTGCTGCACTTGAGGTGACCTTGCTACTGTTTATGCTGATCTGGACTCCAAATGTAATTTCATGCCTAGTCCCTACAGTTAATCACTTTGTATGCTAAATTGTGTTGATCTCATTGTTATTCAATTTTATGCTTACTTAGTTAACAACCATATTGGGTGACAATATATTTAGTTTGCCTTTACTACCTGCTTGGGTGCCTGTTTTCTTTGTTATAGTTCTACTACTGGGTACTAAGTATTACTTTCAGTGATCTCCTGTGTCATTGTATGTTTGAATGTTTATAGTGCCCATCCTAATCGGCGGCTTCTACAAAGGTAGCACTACATTACTAAGAAATCATCACTGCAGTGCATTGAATTAATGGCTCCAATTAGGTAGGACTGTAGTCTGTGAAAAAATATTATATATATATATATATATATATATATATATATATATATATATACTCATGCTAAAAGTGAATGAAAATTGGTAATACTGGTGATTGCAGCTGCTGTACACAAGGTGCTATACACTTAAAACATAAAAAGTAAATATAATTAGAGTGTTTGCAATGGTACAAAACAACCAAATTAATAAAAACTTCCATATAAATGTCCATAAAATGGTAAATGGTGTCCTCCAATTAATATAGTGCAATTGTGCTCCATAATCGAGGTGCGCCACACCCCCTCTTGTGTCCCCACTCACTGAATGAAATTAACCAATATCTTTCCAGTCTAAGGGTCATTCAGGCTTACAATGCTGGCCAAGGATGGCAATTCACACCAGGATCCAGTGAAGATCTCCCTCAATCATAACGGTCACATATGGATATTTTACCAAAAATTAGAATATATGAAGGGGACTCATAGTGAAGTAAAGTTTGGCAGGCTTTATTGCGCAAACCAAGAAAGGTAGTTACTAAATAAATAACAGATACAATCGTGCATCGATTAGCAAGAAAATACAACATAAAATGCTGCATCCAGTGTGCATTCCACCGTCAACCGGAAGTGATGCCATTTGGACCCAAAGCCAGATATTGAGTCAATGCATTTTGCCCTCCCACAAGGTGTCCTGTTTTGAGACCAAATTACGTCACTTACGGTTTTCGGTGGGACACACGCTGGATGCAGCATTTCCTGTTGGTATAGCCGGTATATGCTGGTTGCAGTAGTTCCTCTGTTCCCAATTACTTTGATTAGATTACTGGTTACTTTTTAGGAATAGAACCCCTCTGCTCACAGATGTCCTGTCCTGGGGGGAGGCACTGCCAACTTTATGATCAAACCCACTTGGCAAAGGTTTTGGTTCTCTTATTTATCTGCAGGTTTAGCACAACATCAGGTTTGTAGGGGTCCATTTTTTATAGCCCCGTTCCCCTTTCAAAAGAGGGTTACACTTCATTGCCTCATTTTGAACAGGATACAGCATATTCATCAGTGAAATTCCTTTTCATATTATATCTTTACAGCTTTTGACAGTATTCACTTATGCCTAATGCATTATTTTTTGTGGCATTTCACAAACTGTTTACAGGAAACTAGGTAATGATTAAAGCGAGTCTGAGTAATTTTATTGCCTTAGGCACCTCAATACTTTACCAAATGAATCACTGGAAGCATCCATATACTGATGTAATTAAAATGAAATGTACAATACAGGGAGCAAAGAAAAATGATGCTAAATTTGATTTAGCTGATCAAATGTTGATAGAAGTGAATTATGTTTTTTTAGTAAATATGCCATTAGCTGAATGTATTTGTTTCCAGCTAGTTATTCATTCTGTCAATAGTTTTCTAAAAGCATTTTAGTTTTAATAATAATTGATTTAACAATAAAATTCTGACATTGTTTTCCCTTGATTGCTCCACATAAACAGCCTATATATACTAAAAAGCAATGGTCAGTTCTTCAATTATAGTTATATTATTGTTTATATTACAAGATACACTGGTGATAATTAAAGTAAAATTCTAGTAAAAAAAAAATACATTTTTATTTTCTTTAGGCCTGCTGCGTACACTGGGGAGATTTAGTTTACTTTCTGTCCTGGAAACTTAGGAGGAAGTGACAGAAAATCTCCTTAGTGTGTGGGGAAAGCTATCCTCACAATGTAAGATTTGATCTCTGCTCCTGTTCCATTACTTTCTGTCCTGGTGACAACTGTAACTAAGAAACCTTCATTGTTTTATTTATTGCATGATAAAACCTGCATTATCTCTACTTTGTTTGTTTCTCTATTACTTGCCTAGTAAAAATGCTTACAGACTGTGCAGTGACTCTGCACAATGTTTCTAATGGTTCTGTTTTAAAAACAATATACTTTAATATTTATTTCAAAACTAAAGCCTACCTGGTCTCTGTCTCCTAAATTGTGGCATGGTAAAACTGCTTATGTACTGTGTATCTAGTCTGTAGAAGATTTCTGCCTTGTGTCTCTGAAATAAAACATTCTATTGTTTAGTTTCAGATTAAAACCTGCGTAGATTCTACCTCTGAAATTGCAACCTATGGAAACTGCTTACATACTGTGCAGTCTATACATTATTTCTGGCTGTTGTCTCTGATATAATAAACTTTAATGTGTGTACCTGTGTAATACAGGTACCGTATTTTTCGGACCATAAGACGCACCTGACCATAAGACGCACCTAGGTTTTAGGGGAGGAAAATTAGAAGAAAAAAAATATTCTGACCCAAATGGTTTAATGAAATATTTATTAAAATATAACAAAATAATATTTAAACCATGTAAAGTGAACACTATTAGATGACACAGGCTGGATGGGGCACACCACTATAGCCGATTCATATTAACCCCTCACATGCCACAGCAGCTGCGCAATATAGCAATGGCTCACGACAGAGACACAGGCTGGCTGTATTAGTTAACACAGGCTGGATTGGGGAACACCATGGATATGGGCACACAATGGAGTGGACACACAGGCTGGCTGTATTACATAACACAGGATGGATGGGGCACACCATGAATATGATGGAGGAGGGGGGCAATGATCCCTGTATGATAGAGGGGGTACTGATCCATGCATGATGATGGAGGAGGAGGGACACTGCCCCCCTCTTCCATCATACATGGATCAGTGCCCCCCTTTTATCATACAGGGATCATTGCCCCCCTCCTCCATCATATCCATGGTGTTCCCCATCCAGCCTGTGTTATGTATTACAGCCAGCCTGTGTGTCCAATGTGAGCCCATATCCATGGTGTGCCCCATCCAGCCTGTGTTAGCTAATACAGGCAGCCTGCGTCTCCGTTGTGAGCCATCACCATATCCCGCAGCTGCTGCGGCATGTGATAGGGTTAATACGAGTCCGTTATAGTGGTGTGCAGCAGCTCTATGCTTGGTTTCCTCTAAAAGTGGCGCATGCGCAGTAGCATCAGCGGCGGGCATCTTACACGGCGCAACACAGTGACGTTGTGTGGGCGTGCATCCATGCTCTGCAAAGCTTCCTGGTGGCTACAATGGCTGCCCCCTGTCCCTACTGTGACTGTGATGCGACTAGTCTGACACATCTCCCCCCCCCCCCCCGTGAGCTCAAGCTGATCGCGCTGGCTGCCTGCTCTCTGTGGACCTCGGTATGTTAAAAGGAAGTTGTGGGGGGGGGGTGGACATTCAGTATTCGGACCATAAGACGCAGGCACATTTTCCACCATATTTTTGCGGCAAAATAGTGCGTCTTATGGTCCGAAAAATACGGTATTTGCTCCCACTTCCGGGCATAGATCACACACATGTCCCAGAAAAGAGCAGGGACCAGTGGAATCGCGCAGCGTGACTTGTGCATGTGCAGTAGGGAACCAGGAAGTAAAGCCGCAAAGAAAAAAAAAAAGTTTTTGTTTAAGAATGTTCAGTCTTCATTTATTTAGCAAAACAAACAGTGGTGATTAATTACCATCAAAAGAAAGCTTTATTTGTGTGAACAAAATTACATTTTGTTTGGATACAGTGATGCATGACCACGCAATTTTCATTCAAAGTGCAACAGCACTAAAAGCTGAAAATTGGCCTGGGAAGGAAGGGGGCAAAAGTTCCTAGTTTTGAAGTGTTATTTGATGATAGAAACATTGCTAAGTAACTTGCTCTACTTTTTTTTACCTATAGTAAGTATGCTTAGGCCTCGTACACACGATCAAATCTGTCTGCTGGAAACGGTCTGCTAGACCGTCCCAGCAAACAGATTCGACCGTGTATACGGGCGAGCCAACGGATTTGGCCAGCCGACAGATTTCAAAGCATGCTTTGAAATCTGTCGGCTGGGAACCCGTTCGCCCGACATGTCTGCTGGTTAGTATGCTAACCAGCAGACATGTCTTCTCGCACACGCGCCGAATGATTTCGACGCATGCGCGGAAGTGTTTTACTTCCTGGTGCGGTGACGTGGCGGCGTCAACGTCACCACCACGTCACCGACACGTCAGCGCGCTGTGTGCTGGCGGGGATTTTGGTTTGCTCGTGTGTACACGCGAGCAAACCAAAATCCCAGCAGACAGATCTGTTCAAATCGGTTGGTCCGACCGATTTGAACAGATAGATTGCCTCGTGTGTACGAGGCCTGAGAGTAGGAATGAGTTAAACTGGTTGTTTTAAATTCCCTAAAATTTCGGTGCAAATCGAAAGATAAAGACAAAAGTCTGTCATTTTGGCAAACTGCATTGAATGCAATAGAGAAATGTGAAATTAAGTTGTTTTCAGGAATGTTGTGTTATTTGCTCCTGTCTAGGATCATGGACTTGCCAAGAAACAATGGGCCAGATTCACGTACATTGGCGCATATATTGACCGGCGTAGCACATCTCCTTTACGTTAGACCGGCGCAATGTAGAGGCGCAAGTATCGTATCTTCGTAGTATTTGCGCAGAAATTTGCGCCGGTGTAACGTAAATTCTGAGGCGTAAGGCGGTGTAATTCAAATTGGGAAGGACGTGGGCGTGTTCCATTGAAATGAGCTGTGACCCCATGCAAATGAAGGGCCAGCCGGATTGCGCATGCGCGCATGAAGCAAACTATGGTCAGCACCTCTCTGCGCATTCTCAGAACTTGGCACGGTGCAATCAGTGAGATTGGAACTAGGCCCGGTCAACTTAGTGAGCTACGCACAGTGCTTAAATAGACAGAGAGAAATTCCCTTCCTTTGCAAAAGAACATCCATTTGTTCCCCTTCCTACAGCAAGGTGCTTTGGTTCTGTTGTTTGTTAGCGTTTGTTGGTTTGTGTTGTGTCTTTGAGATATTTGGTGACTGTTTTGGATAGTGTTTTGGATAGTGTTTTTGAGAGTGATTTTTGGTGACTGTTTTGGAGACTATTTTGGTAAGTGATTTTTGTTGAGTGATTTTAGGTAAATGTTTTGGAGAGAGTTTTTGTGTAAACATGAGTGGGAGGGAGCGAAAGTTAAATTTTTCCTTGCGGGAGAAGGAAATTATTGGCAGGGCCATTACCCTATATGGGCGATTCCTGCACGGCCCGGAGAGTGCCAACACCACCCCGGCCAGGAAGGCTCAGATTTTGCAGGACATCGCCGACGAGGTAAATTCATTGGGGGGGGGGAGACCCGGACACGCCAGGGGATCCAAAAGAAGATCAATGATCTCCGGCGTGTGGTCCGTGGGAAGCTGGGCAAGATTGCAGCACATGCCAGGGGCACTGGAGGGGGCCCACCATGCCCTGTTACGCTGACTGAGGAGGAGCGTACGGTGGCCCAGACCTTCAACAGGCTGCAAGTGGAGGGGCTGCCTGGCTTTGACTCCAATGAGGAGGCCGTGAGGACAGGTACGTTTTTTTTATGTGGCAAGTGTGTGGATCCTCCAACCTGTGAATGTTTTGTGTCATCCACAGATGTGCAGGAGGGTGCTGGGCCATCTGGCCTGTCCACACCATCCCCGGGACAACAGTCTGAGGAAGACCCCCAGACAAGGCCGGAGTCCTCTAAAGAGGTTGAGGAGGAGGAGTTTGAGTTGGAGGAGGAGGTCATGTCTGGGAATGACTTCATGTTACTTTTGGAGGAGTCTTCCCCTGTGGCTGGCAGCAGCCAGGCCTCCATCAGGGGTAGCCCCTCCCACTCCTCCCCCAACAGGGCTCCCCTCCCAATGGGCTCCCCATCTCCCCGGCCACAAGCCTCATCTGGAGGCAGGAAGGCGACCCAGAAGACCAGGGGGTGGCCGAGGTTCTGCCTGCCAGCGGCGGTAGTTTTTTTTCTCTTTTCTTTTTTTTTTTTTTTGCTGGGCATTTTTTTTTTGGCCTGTTTGTGATTGATTTTGGAATGTGGGGGTGACATTCCTGCCGGAAAAGGGGTTTCATCCTCATTTGTGGTGGAGAAGGGTTCCCCAGGACCAGGGAGAAGTGATCCCCAGGGCAATGTGAATGGTGTATGAATGTACAGTGACATAATTGGAGGCGTGATGTGGCGTTGCTGCTCACAAGTCCTGCATGGTGGGCTTGTGCTAATCCAATTTGATGAGGATGTGGTGTGTGTGATCTAGGGACCACAGTGGTGTGCATGCATGCATTCTCATTTTGCCATGATTCATTTGTGTGTTTAACGTGCAAAGATGCCTAATGTGAGCTGTCTCCTGGCTGCTCTTCCCTCAGAAGATGGGGTAGCCTCGGTTAGGGGGGGATTGACATTCCAGCCACCACTCCACTTGTTCTTTGAAAAGAGCCACTGGCAAGGAAATGGAGTGTTGCCAGGACCTTGACCAGTGGCTGCACTGCATGTGAGCGGTGTGTTGGGCTGGTGATGTCCTCCTGCAGGGTTGTGGTTAATTCCATGATGACATGAGGGGTGAATCTGAAGATGCGGTACACCTCAGAATCACTCATGCCAAAGAGGTCTATGCGTGTGCGGTATATCCTCTCCCGTGCTCTCCTCCGTGCCCTCCTTTGTGCCCTCCTCCTTCTGCGCTCATCTAAAGTCAGTAGTATAGCTATGAGCAAGGATGCCCCTGGCATGTTGGCATACAGATTGTTGTCCTGCAAGTGTGGCTGCTCAGCTCGTCCCTAACGGTGTTGCTTTAGCTGACATGTAGACGGATTGTCTAATTTTAAACCTGCTTTTATATGGACTAATTTTAGACAGGATGTGCAGCTGATGCGCACAGCGCGTGGCCTGCACCGCACAAACTTACTTTTGTGGATCGCCGTATTTCCTTAATTTGCATATTTGCCTAGCAAATCAATGGTGTGTCTAGCGCATTTTTGCGTGCACGATGCGCCGGTCTATCGAAATTACGTTGGTCAAAAATATCGTTTTGGGGATACGGCGCATAGATACGCAGGCGCATATTTACAATTACGCCGCGCATCTCCTGAAACGCCGGCTTAAGTGCTTTGTGAATCTGGCCCAATGTATTTGTAACCCATTTTTTTTAAATAATACATACAAAAGACTCAAAAAAGTAAAATAAAAATATCAACTAGACATAAAAAGGGAAAACCAAAAAGACAAAGAGTGTTAAATGAAATCAGCTAAACTACCCTTAATATACCTCCCAGAAACCCTCTAAACAAAGGGGAATAAAAAAGACAGATAGAAATATAAATTAATAGAGAATAGAACAGGGCTGGAAATAGAAATAAATAGCAGGAAAGTTGAAAATAGACAGTATAAGTGCAGACGAGTACTCTTGCAATGAGGACATGGAACTGAAGGTGAAGTCAGCCTGTCCATTACCCACCATAGTACTATAGCCTTATTGCTGGTTACCAACTGACTGAAATTGGGTCGTGAAGAAAAGTGTAAGCTGAGATTAAATTGTAAGGACAACATTTGCACTTTTCTTACCTGATACTGTACACAGTATATTGTTACATGTAATAAACAATAATTTCAGTTGAGTGATTTGAAAATCAATAAAATGAATTCCTTATGTTAATTGTTATCCTATTTCAATGGCATTCTTATGTATTCTCTAAATGTTCTTCATTCCAGTTGATGGACTTATGCGCCATTCTATTAATAGATTAAGAGTTCATTATCCAGATTTTTTTTTCTGCTGAAGGGATAAGCAGTGTAACATTTTTTCCAATCATATTGCTTGCCAGTGGGGATTGGATTCCTAATATGCTACAAAACACATAACCCAGTCCATAATAATAAAGAATAATAGCCCCATGATTTCTGAGTTAATAATTTCCTTAGATTCTCACTACTAATTGCTACTAAATTTTTTAAAAGAAAAAAAAAACATGTTCAAAAAATAAATAAAACATCTGTGTAGTTAACAGCACATTAAACATTATTCGCTAAAATCGGAGATGATTTTGTAAAACAAACTTTGCTGACCTATCTAAAAAATACTCTAACATAAAATAATTACAGTCTTTTAAAGCTAACAATTTATCTGCAGATGGCATGATGGGCTCGGTGGCACTTTTTTTTGTAAAACCATACAAACAAATGCACAAAAGAATCTCTTGCATTTTACAAATGTTGATTAATGCTTTCTACTAGAGTATATGATATATGTGTCATTTGAATAAAGACAATTTTGTATATCATTTGATTAAAACTGAATATAATAAATTCTTCAGCATTCTGAAATTTTAAGGTTTATTTTTTTTCAGACATCCTCCTGACAGTGAGTGTTTTATTGTTATCATTGTTCAGTTCCTCCATTGTCTGCCTGTACTTTTGAAATCAAGAACACAAGAGCTGCAATTCAAGTTTATTTATCTACCTTGTTAGGCTTTCAATATTTTTTACTGCTTTTTTTTGTGGCACTTTAGTTTTCAATGCACCATTCTGGGTCCCTTACAGTGGAACTTTACTCCGAAAATGAAGTCCTGATAGATCACTTCAGGCTGGTCCTTTTTGCAGGTATAGCCATGTAATACAATAATAATAAGGGCCTATATTGTTTAAAATTCAGTATTGCCCTGTCTCACCCTGCTCTGCACATGCTCAGTTGCTCTCTATTTTCACCACTTTGACATAAAATCAGAGCCACTAGGGGCTGAATAGCTGGCAGCTTTAAGCTTTACTGTTGCCGAAGGGGGGGGGGGGGAGCAACAGGAATAACACAGACTGTGTGGAGGAAACACAGATTAGAGAGGAAGAAAAGAAAAGCAGAAGAGGTGACAGAACAAACTCTGCTATCAGGGATACACAAAAGAGTTAAACTTACAAGGATAGAACAGGAGCAAAGCTGGAGGAAACGTACAGAACACAGTAATGTTGGTAGCACAACTATTAGACCTCATGCACACTAGACATTTTTACAGCTGCTCCTAGGGGCGTCTGACTTTTTTTTCCTGACTCTAAACGCCACTCCATGTTAGCCTATGTGTCCATGCACACATAGTTTTTTTTTAGCAGTGTTTAGTGGCAGGAGCTTTTAGTGGCATTGAATGCATTAAGGTGAAAAACCATGAGGGTTTACAACCCCTTTAAATAATGTTCTGTGTGCATGAGGCCTTAATGTGAAATGTATGATCTTTTGCTAAAGAACATTTATTGTTCTCAAACTGTTATGGTTGAAGTTCCACTTTAATATTAGCTTGCTCTTGTTCTATGAACTTAAAGTGGAACTCCAGCAAATAAAGTGTTTGTTTTTTTGTTGGTCCAGAAAAGTTATCTCTCATGCTTGTAAACCATGCCCTGTCCAGATAACAGCTGGGGATGCTAAAAATGATTTTTATGAGTTTTATTTTGCCAGATACTAATGTCAATGTTCTTGTTCTCTGGTACTTAAAGGGGTGTTCCAGCCAACAAATGTGTTTATTAAAAGTCAGCAGCTACAAAAAGTGTAGCTGCTGGCTTTTAATAAACACTCACTTACCTGCTCCTGCGTTCCAGCGATGCGCCGACCGGGGCTCCGCTCCTCTCCCCCCCTCCCCAGTCGGCGTCTCCATCCCGACTGTGGGCACCCAGCCGTGACAGCCTTCGGCTTCACGGCCAGGCACCCACTGCGCATGCGCGAGCCGCACTGCGCATGCGCGCGCGGCGCGGCTCGTCGCTGATTGGACAGGCGATTGCCTAGGACCTGTCAGTGTCCTAGGCCATCGCCTGCAGGGAGGGGCTGAAATAAGGCGATTACGCCTCTCGCCTTATCAGCCCCTCGGCGGAAGCAGGAAGTGGGACAGGAAGTCCCACTCCTACTGAAGCCCCCACTCCCCCCCAAAAAAAATTACATGCCAAATGTGGCATGTATGGGGGTGAGGAGTGGATTAAGAGGAAGTTCCATTTTTGGGTGGAACTCCTCTTTAAACTGAATTTCCAGCTAGTGTACGGTGAAGGATCGAGTTGTTTGCTCTCCTTCTACTTCTCCTATCCATTCATAAAAAGCCTTGTATTCTTTTCACTGAATTCAAAGCATTCTGTGATTTGATGAGAGAAGATTCCCGGTTTACCATGTCCTCCTCTACTCTCATCTGGACACATAACAATTCATATATTTCCAATTCTTGTAATACGTTTATATTGCTTTTCATTGTACAGTAAATTTGCTAAGTAGCACAGTCATCTTGCGAATAGAATATTTTTAGGTGGATATGCAGTTAAAATTATTATTTTTTTGTTTTGTTTTTTATTTAAACTTTATTTGGTTTTATACATAACAAAGCCAACATGTATCAAATGTTTTTAAAAAAACAACAACAATATTCATCAGAACTTGTATATGTATATGTAAAAACCTCCCACTCCACTACCCCACCTTTCCCCCCTCCCATTGTCGACCTCCTTTACCCCTTTTCTCTTCTTCTTATTCTCCATTTCTACTCTTCCCCTCCAGCACCCATTCTGTCAGTTTCTCTGTATTTTCTAGTTTTCTTAAAATCCATCCATTTTTCCCATATACTATTGTATCTTTCTACCTGGCCCTCCTCTCTACTACTAAGATATTCCATTTTAAATATATATTTTTTAGGTATTATTCTTTTCGCTGCGTTTAATAAGTTTGGTATTAGGGTTCTCTTATATATTTTTTTTTGTACTATTTGTATTATGGAATAAGCATACCCATTTGGTGTTTCCTATCCTGTAATTTGCCTTATATAACATTGTATGTTCTGCCAATACTCATTTATTTTGTACATTTCCACCATGTGGGTAATAGAACCTTTCTGATTACAACCTCTCCAACACAGGGGAGATTTACAATGCTGGTATTTTTAAGCTTTTTACAAGGGTTATATACGATCTCGCTAGGCGTTTATAATTATGTTCTTTGTATATACTGTATATTGGTCACATAATTGTGTACCGCTCCCAACACTTTGGTCACTTGTTGTTTTTCCAATCGTATACCCAACTCCTCTTCCCATTTTCCAAAGAATGGAGGTGCTCCCAGCTCCCCCATGTCTAATGTTTTTTTTATACATCCGAGATATTAAATTCGTTTTAAACAAGACATGGCTTTTCCCAAACAGCTCTCCAACTTGTTTTAAAGTGCCCATGACTACGCTAATTTGTAGAGAAACGTACGTCGGGAGGCTGGCGCACTGACGTCATCGCTCGTGGACAGGTGTCTGAATGTCGGCCGCCTCTTTCTATTAATGAAGGTTTTTATCTGCCATTATGTAAGTACAACTTTTATTATTAAATCTGTTTTTTAGTCTGGTTCACACGATGTGAGTTTTTTCATTCATGGGTACATGACTGTTGGTCCTGCATCATTTGGTGCATTGAGCCCATTCAGTCTGGTTTCCTTCCTTCACCGCTGTAATTTGGAGTTTGTTGCCATTCAGGAGTGATATCTTATACAGGCTTGATACAGCTCACTTTCTGGAAAGCAGTTTATCTATCTGGTGGTGGGCATGTGTGATTGTGTTGTCAGTTTTAAAGTTCACTCTTTCTATTTACCACACCTCCCATAGCTTCTGCATTTATGGGTTATATATTATGGCATTCAGACATAAATATAGTGAGAGGTTCCCACATCGCACAAATGTGAACCTAGCCTTAATCGGGAGTCCTTAGATTTGCAAAAGAAGGATAGCCATCATTCTTTATGAGTGAAAATGACAGGTCCTTTGGCTCCAGTAACCCCACAGCACCAGAAGATTAAAGGGGTTGTAAACCCTCAAGGTATTTCATCTTAATGCTTTCTATGTATTAAGGTGAAAAACCTCCTGTGATGCAGCGGCCCCCAGAGCCCCCCTTTTACTTACCTGAACCCTGTGTTTCCAGCAATTGGGATGAGCACACCAGCACCAGCCAGTGTCTCAGGTCCTGATTGGATAGCTTGATAGCAGCAGAGCCATTGGCTCCCACGGCTGTCAATCAAATAGAATGATGCGGGAGCTGGGGGGTGGGGCCGAGTCCTGCTGTCTGTGTCAATGGAAGCAGCAGCAGGACACTGGAATGCACCTGCACAAGTGACCCAAGGGTGAGCGGCTCTCCAACAGGGTACTCGAGAAGAGGAGGAGCCAGGAGCGCCACTGAGGGACCCCAGAAAAGGAGGATCGGGGCCACTCTGTGCAAAACCAACTAAACAGAGGAGGTAAGTATGACATGCTTGTTTTGTCTGTATATCCAGATACTGAGTTGGAAATTCTGTATTATGTATCAGCGTGTCTGGTCACTTACCAAAGTATATAGCTTTAAAAGCTTAGTACAGCCTTCAAATCTTAGTATGCAGGGTATAAGCATAAAGTTCTTGGCTCTGCATTTTACAGTTGATATATACACCACACCTTATAGCATATCTATCATCTTAAAATATTGCTAATGAACAGTATGATTTAGTTAATATATTCAAGTTACAAGCTAAGCATTACACCTTTTAACTAGATATTCAAAATCCAAAATTAGATTTAATTGTGCCATATATTAGCATATAGTAATAAGGCAAGCAAGTTTAGGTAAGAAAAGTCTCTTGTCTTTCCAACCCCAAAACACCCTTTGCAAGGTAATAAAAGTTTAATGCTGGTGTCATCATTTTTTTATTTCCCCTGGCCACAATCAGCCAATCAGTGAAGCAGAACTCAATTAAAGGCTGCAGTTATGACAACATATTTCAATACTGATAGGAATAAGCCACCAGCAGAGTAATCCCTACTAAATAATGCAGTGACATTGCTAACACAATCAAATATTAAAGCAAAATCTTTATGCTGGCTTTATTTTTCTAGTACCTTTGTCAACAATGTTAACTATGAATATCTACAAGAATAAACCATCACTAATATATGACAGCTAAGGACAAATTATTCAGAAGTGTTACTACATAGTAAAGTTATTACATGGATCCTCCCTTTACATCTGTAGAAGCTGCAATTTTGAAGAGTTTCCTTTTCAAAATGACTACCTGCCAACACTGGAGTGGGCATTTTTTTTTACAGCAAGGCTCTCTTTGCCTAAGGCTGCGAGCGGGGTTATTGAGGATGACAACTTTCACTTAAACTTGAAAGCCTCAAATCTGTCAGTCTACCTAAGTCGCCACTCTCCCAAGAGTCCGACCCCAGCCCACACTTCAGTTCTGGCTACAATGGAAGAGGTAGCAGTAGGGAAGCACTGGCAAAGTTATTATAAGTGGGTTGAGGGGTTGGTAGGGTCACTTTTCCAATTATTTGCAAGCATGTTTCTACTCCTAGAGCACCTCTTTACTCTCAACCCACTGCAATCAAGGTCCATTATAGTGTTCTTTGAGATTGAGGAAGTGTTGCAGCCTGCAGAGTGCTGCATGGAGAGCAGAAAAAGAGTTCCTACTGTCTTATATTTCCTACTTTATTACCACAGCATAAACAATTGCAGTATGTTTTCTTCATTAGGTCCCAATATTATGAAGACGGACATGTAACTACATTAACATTAAAGCTAAACTAGAATTAAGCTTTAAAGGGGGAGACAATTGTGAGCCGGCTTGCTATTATTAGGGATGCGGTTCAGGTTTGCTGCTACCATGGGGAGGGGAATCCTGTGGGTTCCAGATTCATAGTCAAATATTTGTGCCGATTCTCTTGGGAGAAAATTGTAAAGCTATATTGCACTGCATTACACTTGAACTAAAGCCAGTAGGCTTAGAAGAGCCAATAAGTGGGCTTTTAGTTAAAAGGGGGTCACAGAGCACTGCCATAGTGTCAGTAAACTGGAAGACGCTGTAGTAAAAGCTGACAAACTTCACAAGGAGAGATTAGGGTGAGTTAAGGAAATGTAATTTAATTCTGATTACTTGCGACTTAGGCAATCAACCCCTTTGTTGCCTTTTTGTTCTTATTATTTGGCACATTTTTGTAATTTATTTTATTTTGTGATTGATTATAAAAGTCACTTTTAGCTGTGCTCTTCTCCATAGCAATCTTATTGTTTTGCATTTGTTTCAAAGCATAGTATTTTGGGGTTGTAATTTTTTCATGCACTAGCAGATTTAAGGCTCATACACACGGTAGGACATCCAACAAAATTTCCCTTGTCCTATTTGATTTGTCCGGTCACACCCATAGCATACACACAGTCAGACTTTTCTGCAAACTTTTCTAAAACTTTCCCATCATCACGTGGTTTTTCTGCTCTTTTCTGCTCTTTACCGCCACCCTTTGGTTAACTTCTGCTATTGTTGGTTGATTTTAACATTGGTTCTGAGCATGCGTATTTGCACTTTGTACAAAAGTTGGTTGGATTGCTGTACACACGGTCACACAAGGCACCATCGGACTTTTGTTGCCGAAAAGTTGGTCCGTTCGCGGACCCAAATTTTTGTTGGATGAAACCAGAAAAAGTTGGTCCGATGGAGCGTACACACAATCAGACAAATTTGAAAAGTTGCAGATTTTGAAGTTGGTTGGCCAAAAGTCCGACCGTGTGTATGGGGCTTTAGATGGACTTGACTAACAAATTAAAGCTGGACTCCAGCTAACACTTTCTGTAAAATTGTTCTTTTCTTTTGTGATAAAGTTTTTACATAAATTAACTAAATCTGACCATTAAAGGTTCCCTGTTAGGCCCCGTACACACCATTAAATAAATCTGTTCAAATTGATCTGACACGATCAAACCAAAATCCCCGCCGTTGATGCCGCCACGTCACCGCACCAGGAAGTAAAACACTTCCGCGCATGCGTCGAATCCATTCGACGCATGTGCGGGCATATATGTCTGCTGGTTAGCGTACTAACCAGCAGACATATCGGACGGACGGATTCCCAGCAGACAGATTTTAAAGCATGCTTTAAAATCTGTTTGCTGGAAAAATCTGTCTGTCCGCCTGTACAGACGATCGAATTTGTCTGCTGAAACGGTCTGTCAGACCGTTTCCAGCAGATAGATTCGATCGTGTGTACGCGGCCTTAGTGTTTAAGGATAAGTTAACATTTAGGGACAAGATAATAAATGCACATGTTTGCAGAAAAAAAAGTGCATTTATTATTTTGTCCCCCAGAAGCCTGTAAAGCATTGCACCAGCGATCAGTGAATTGCAGATGCAATTGCAGATGCAAATAAAGTTCAATGCTTCCGAGCATGCGTCGACTTGATTCTGAGCATGCGTTGATTTTTAACCGATGGATTTCCCCACAGACGATCGTTTTTTTCTATCGGTTAGTTAACCATCAGATAATTTTAAAACAAGTTCCTAGTTTTTTAACCGATAGATAAAAAAACGATGGGGCCCACACACGATTGGATAGTCTGATGAAAACGGTCCATCAGACCGTTTTCATTAGACAAACCAATCGTGAGTACGCAGCATTAGTGTCAATGAACTATGAAGGTGCTCATCAGTGCTCTCGTAGTTTATAGAAAACGGTGACAGATGGGACTTGAAGTTGCTTTATTCACAGATTGCTGTGAATGGATGAAGTGGCTATATTAGGGGAAGGGGAAGGGGGTGTAGGGAGGTCCTGGAGCATGTTACATGTTATACCCTAACACCCTATACGAGTGTAATGCCTTGTACACACAAGCGGAATTTCCGACGAAAAAAGTCAGACGGAAGTTTTTCATCGGATATTCCGTCCGTGTGTAGGCCCCATCGGAAATTCACATAGAGAACATGTTCTCAATTTTTCGTAATTTCCGTTCGTCTGGATGCAATTCCGATGGACTAAAAGCCATGCATGCTCATAATCAAGTCGACGCATGTTCGGAAGCATTGAACTTCATTTTTCTCAGCTCGTCATAGTGTTGTATATCACCACGTTCTTGATGGTCGGAATTTGGTGTGACCGTGTATATGCAAAACCGTCGGAAAAAATATTGGAGTTTATTTTGATGGGAAAACTGGTCGTGTATACAGTGCATAACATGTACCATGCTCCAAAAAGTGAACACATCCTTTAAATGGTTTGCCATACTAATGTAGCCATCATATTTAAAAATTTGTAAGCTGCTATATAATATTTTTGGGGTTTTCTGGGTTTAATAACACTTTAAATTAATCAAATTGCGGTGTTGCCGTTTTTGTGTAACCCAGGTTAATATAAAATTTGGGCCTTTATTAACACTATTTATTACTACTATTACTATTACCATTACTATTTTACTGCTCTGAATGATGCTTTAGAATAGACATCTAAAATTTGCCATTGGCCTGGGTTCATATAAGGCTGGGTTCACACTTGTGAGGTGTGAATTCCAGCTCTCTTATCTCTGCAAAGAGATAAGAGAGCTGTTCAGCAGATTATCTCAGTTTTAGCTGCGAATTTGGTGACCTGGGAGAGGGGAGATGGAGGGGGGAAGTGTATTGAAGAGAAGGAGAGAAATCCTGATGAGAATTGAACACGTGTGAATCAGATGCATACCCAAAGATAATGGGCCTGAATTCACAATTTTTTTGGGAAATGCGCAGTGCGAATTCATCGTACCAGTCTCATTAAAATCAATGTATTTTATAATGTTATGCGAATTGAACACGGTTTAAGCCCCAACTAATTCGCATAGGTGTGAACAGGGCTTTAAAGATCATTAAAAATTCTAAATGTACAGACCTAAATGTAGCAAATTTTTGCATCTAAGTGCATGAAGACTAGTGTTGCTCACGAATATTGCATATTCGAGTATTCGCGAATAACTCGAATATCGCAGCGAATTTCGCAATCAAATTTCGCAATCAATTTCGCATTCGCACTAGCAAATTATTTTTTTTTATATAAAATATAGCGAATATTCGTAAATATCGAATATTCGTGATATTTTATCCAAAAAAAATAGCGAAATTTCGCATTGGCGAAATTTCGCAATTTTTTTTTTTTTTTATAAAATATCACAAATATTCGATATTAAAAGTCACACAAAAAAAAATTTGCATTAGTGAAATATCGCATTGGCGAAATTTTGCATTGGTGAAATTTCGCAATTTTTTTTATAAAATAACACGAATATTCGATATTAACGAATATTCGCGAATATTCTTTGAAATATTCGCGAAATATCGCGAAATCGAATATGGCATATTCCGCTCATCACTAATGAAGACTAAGGCAAACCAGAAGTGCATGAAGTCTAAGGCAAGCCACCCAACAATAATCTATGTATCAATGTTTTAACACAAGATTCACACAATATTTACCCAATGTCCACACATTTTCTAATTAAGATCAGTTGGGAAAATGTGTGAATCATGGGGGTAAGTTATGTGAATTTTGGATGAAAAAAATGTATACCCCTAAGCATATTATTATTAAGAAGAAACTGATTATTATGAACTAACTATATATAGACAAGAAGGACATGCGCCAAACTAAGTGTAGTAAATTAGGGATTTAATGAGGTGAAAATAATAGTAAACAGTAGATTGGCTACTCACAAAACAATTGAGAGCGAGGGCACATCAGGGGTTAACAGCTGGTCGAGGGTCACAACGATCGTTTACATCTGCATCTGCAGGCAGGCTGACTTGGCCAAGTCATGGGAGTTATGGAGACCCATCCTGGGGAAGCCTGGAAGAAGCGACAGGGGATCCAGAAGCTGTGTTTCCTGGATAGGACGCGCTATGCGTTCCAGCATGAAGCGCAGTCTATCGCCGTACGACCGGAAGTGACGTCGAACCTCGGGCCAGCCAATGGGATGACGCGTTTCTCAGCATCCGCTGGTTCATCAGATCCAAAACGTCCAATAAAAGCGGACGTACTATATATGCAGGGGATTATCGTGATTGGTCAGCGGGGCTTAGTAAACAAATGCACACAGGAAGTACTGGGAAATACTGACACAGATAGTAAAGGGCACTAGAACTATATATATATATAGAAAAAAAAAAAATGTGGAAAAATAGAATATATATAAAAAATGTTAAAGATAATATATATAAAATTATAAAGAGGTATATATATAAATAAATGAATGAGTACATACATATATATAGAAAGAACACATATATATATATAATAAAAAGATCTATGACAACATCCTAAAAATTATTATTATCACTCAAAAATTCCTAGAAAAAATTCACAAAAAGTGTATATGTATATACACATATACACATTAAAAAATATGCATATATATATATATACAACACATGCTAAAAATATATTAAAAATATATATATATATACTAGAACATACACACTAAAAAATATATATATATAAACTAAAAAATACCATAAAGTACCATAGTCACAGAGACCTAATATAAGATGAAATAGTATAGAATAATATAATAAAAAATAATAATCAAGCACATAAATTCGGTATGTATATATAAAGTCACCATACGAATATGCTCAAAGCAAACATAACTCTGTGCGCATGGGTGACTCCAGGTGACACATCCACAGACCAGGGTAATATATGCACAATATATACATGTAGCTGGGGTGTAATACACATACACACACATGTATATACATAAAATCAGTTTGAACAGTAATGTGCGGGGGGAAATAATATAATATAAAATAAAGCTGATGCACAAACAAGGCAATCCTGTATAGTCATGAGTGTGCAGCAACATATGTATTCTCTAAAAGAAATCATGTAAGAAAAAATTATTATTATTATTATACTATGTATATGTGTATATATACAAATGCATGTGTAATCGTATGCACACATGCATACCCACACACATAGTACGGTGCAAGGAAGTATATCGTCAGTCACCAAAAAATAAATAATAAAGACAATAATACAGAAAAAAATGATTATAAGAGTCATAACAGCAGAAGGGTAATTATAAAAATGGATCATTAAAAAAAGTCTAAAGAAAAAAGTCTTAGATAATGTTGTTTGTTTCTATTTCCTCATTGAGTCCATGTGGCGTCATCGTATTGAGGGAATAAATCCAGAAGGTTTCTTGTCTGCATAGTCGTTGAAATCTCTCGACTGCAGTAGGGGTTTCAGGAATGGCCTCAATGACCCAAACCTGTAAAAGGGAAATGTCACCATGATGGTGAATAGCAAAGTGTTGTGCGATACTAGATTTGGGGTTACCAGCATGAACTGCACGTCGGTGCTCCCCAAATCTAGTACGAAGGGCTCTAATTGTCCTACCCACATAAAGGAGTCCGCAAGGGCAAGAAACACAGTAAATGACATATGTCGTCGAGCAATTATAAAACGAACTCAAATTATAAGTCTTGTTGTTCGCTGTAAAATTCTTTTTACCGTGTTTAACATAAGAACAAGTTAGACATTTGGCCTTTTTGCATTGAAACATCCCTACTAAAGGTATGAGTGTTAGTTGTTTAAGCCTATGAAGTTTGGTGTTAGCATTGGACTTTATTTTGCTAGGGGCTATCTTACTCTTGATATTTGGGGCCCTACGGTACGCAAATTTTGGCTGGATAGTGATAGATGAAGACAAGAGAGGGTCCTGAGTTAGAATAGACCAATGTTTTTTAATGATGTTTTCCATTTTTTTATGTTTAGCATGGTACTGGGTAATGAACCTGGTGGTGGGGGCCTGTTCAATTTTCTTAGATATAGGTATATGCTAAACCATGCTAAACATAAAAAAATGGAAAACATCATTAAAAAACATTGGTCTATTCTAACTCAGGACCCTCTCTTGTCTTCATCTATCACTATCCAGCCAAAATTTGCGTACCGTAGGGCCCCAAATATCAAGAGTAAGATAGCCCCTAGCAAAATAAAGTCCAATGCTAACACCAAACTTCATAGGCTTAAACAACTAACACTCATACCTTTAGTAGGGATGTTTCAATGCAAAAAGGCCAAATGTCTAACTTGTTCTTATGTTAAACACGGTAAAAAGAATTTTACAGCGAACAACAAGACTTATAATTTGAGTTTGTTTTATAATTGCTCGACGACATATGTCATTTACTGTGTTTCTTGCCCTTGCGGACTCCTTTATGTGGGTAGGACAATTAGAGCCCTTCGTACTAGATTTGGGGAGCACCGACGTGCAGTTCATGCTGGTAACCCCAAATCTAGTATCGCACGACACTTTGCTATTCACCATCATGGTGACATTTCCCTTTTACAGGTTTGGGTCATTGAGGCCATTCCTGAAACCCCTACTGCAGTCGAGAGATTTCAACGACTATGCAGACAAGAAACCTTCTGGATTTATTCCCTCAATACGATGACGCCACATGGACTCAATGAGGAAATAGAAACAAACAACATTATCTAAGACTTTTTTCTTTAGACTTTTTTTAATGATCCATTTTTATAATTACCCTTCTGCTGTTATGACTCTTATAATCATTTTTTTCTGTATTATTGTCTTTATTATTTATTTTTTGGTGACTGACGATATACTTCCTTGCACCGTACTATGTGTGTGGGTATGCATGTGTGCATACGATTACACATGCATTTGTATATATACACATATACATAGTATAATAATAATAATAATTTTTCTTACATGATTTCTTTTAGAGAATACATATGTTGCTGCACACTCATGACTATACAGGATTGCCTTGTTTGTGCATCAGCTTTATTTTATATTATATTATTTCCCCCCGCACATTACTGTTCAAACTGATTTTATGTATATACATGTGTGTGTATGTGTATTACACCCCAGCTACATGTATATATTGTGCATATATTACCCTGGTCTGTGGATGTGTCACCTGGAGTCACCCATGCGCACAGAGTTATGTTTGCTTTGAGCATATTCGTATGGTGACTTTATATATACATACCGAATTTATGTGCTTGATTATTATTTTTTATTATATTATTCTATACTATTTCATCTTATATTAGGTCTCTGTGACTATGGTACTTTATGGTATTTTTTAGTTTATATATATATATTTTTTAGTGTGTATGTTCTAGTATATATATATATATTTTTAATATATTTTTAGCATGTGTTGTATATATATATATATGCATATTTTTTAATGTGTATATGTGTATATACATATACACTTTTTGTGAATTTTTTCTAGGAATTTTTGAGTGATAATAATAATTTTTAGGATGTTGTCATAGATCTTTTTATTATATATATATATGTGTTCTTTCTATATATATGTATGTACTCATTCATTTATTTATATATATACCTCTTTATAATTTTATATATATTATCTTTAACATTTTTTATATATATTCTATTTTTCCACATTTTTTCTTCTATATATATATATAGTTCTAGTGCCCTTTACTATCTGTGTCAGTATTTCCCAGTACTTCCTGTGTGCATTTGTTTACTAAGCCCCGCTGACCAATCACGATAATCCCCTGCATATATAGTACGTCCGCTTTTATTGGACGTTTTGGATCTGATGAACCAGCGGATGCTGAGAAACGCGTCATCCCATTGGCTGGCCCGAGGTTCGACGTCACTTCCGGTCGTACGGCGATAGACTGCGCTTCATGCTGGAACGCATAGCGCGTCCTATCCAGGAAACACAGCTTCTGGATCCCCTGTCGCTTCTTCCAGGCTTCCCCAGGATGGGTCTCCATAACTCCCATGACTTGGCCAAGTCAGCCTGCCTGCAGATGCAGATGTAAACGATCGTTGTGACCCTCGACCAGCTGTTAACCCCTGATGTGCCCTCGCTCTCAATTGTTTTGTGAGTAGCCAATCTACTGTTTACTATTATTTTCACCTCATTAAATCCCTAATTTACTACACTTAGTTTGGCGCATGTCCTTCTTGTCTATATATATTTTTCAGAGTCTGCTTCTGCCTCAGGACTGTGCTGCCACTAGTGTTGCTGGACTAAACATTGAACTTTTGGGACTTTTTATTTTAACCATCTGTTGTATGGTCATTTATTTGGACTATCATTATATGGTCATTTATTATTTTATTTATTTATTATTTTTTTCCCTTTTGATATTGACATGGACCTTATGATCTACTAATTGTTTATTATACTATTAATTTTTTTGATTGCATTTTTTAAGTCGTGCGCCATCTACCTACAATTTTTATGAACTAACTATACTGCCAGTCATTTCTTTGCATACTAGATTGTCATGCAACTGTTTCAGAAATTGAAATACTTCAGTGCAATTTGTTGGTCATTTGGTACAGTATATTAAAAGCTGGAAACAAAATACTCAGGAAAACCAAAGTTGACAGGTACAACATATTAGCGTGTCAAATGAAACACATGTCTTAATACACCGAGCAGAATTTCAATGTATTTATGGCACATGTCCAACAGCAATGATTTTCTCAATGAAAGCTGTATCCATATCTTGTTGCTGGGTAACCAAAGACTTATTTTAGACGATCCGGAACTAGAATAGACATGTTACATCAATATTCTTATTAAAAGGAAATGATGCTGTTAAGTTAGAGTAAATATTGCATGCCCTGTTTATTTGGAACTATATTTCTCCTCCAGTAGAATTCTGCTTTTCAGTTTTTGCTAAGCGAATAATTTTAAATATGAAGTGTTCATTCCCTAAAAAATTTAGGGAACGAACGAAGGCTAAAATTCAGGGCAAATAAATATTGTCTAAATATAAGTGTCATGTGTACGTATACTTAAGGCTGGATTCACACATATGCAGTCGTAGTTTCAGTACGGGAGTTCAATGCGTTTCTGTTCACCGGTTCAATATTCATTTTAAAATCACACCCCAGCCACCCTTCACAGTGTAAACTGGCTGCAGTGAGAAGGCTGCATGTTATGCAAATTGGATGCTATTCAAAATGCACCTGATTCGCATATATGTGAACCGGATCTAAAGTGCATCTATGCCCAAAACATTTTTTTTTTGTTGTCTATGGTAGAATAAGGAAAGGTTGAAATCCCTAATAGCTTGGGCTTTGCCACAAAGATTTCCCTTTAACCACTTCAGGCCCGGAAGGATTTTCCCCCTTAATGACTGGGCAATGATTTTGCAATACTATAAAAATGCACCAATTACTGTATACATGACACTGGCATGGAAGAGGTTAACACTAGGGGGCAATCAAGGGGTTAAGTGTGTTCTATGGAGAGGTTTCTAACTGTGGGGGGAGTGGACTGACTGGGAGTACAGAGCAATCGCTGTTCCTGATCACAAGGAACAGATGACCAAACTGTACTCCCCTGACAGAATGGGGACCTGCTTTGTTTATACTGACAGATTCCTGTTCTGCCTCTCTGTGGAGTAATTGCAGGTGCCTGGCAGACATCGTGGCCACCAGCTCACTGTATCAATTACACAAAGCTCTGTACTGGTACGGCAATTTGCGCAATAGAGTCGACCTGCCACCGTATAACTACGGCTGCTGGTCGACAAGTGGTTATATTCTCTTCTGGGGCCAAACAGTAATGTCGCGTACACATCTGATGGACCATTTTCATCGGTCCAAACCGATCGTGTGTGGGCACCATCGGTTATTTAACCATCGGTTAAAAAAAAAAGCCCACTTGTTTTAAATTTAACCGATAGCAAAAAACTGATCGTTTGTAGGCACGACCATCGGTTAAAAATCCACGCATGCTCAGAATCAAGTCGACGCATGCTTGGAAGCATTGAACTTCATTTTTTTCAGCACGTTGTGTTTTACGTTACCGCGTTCTGACACAATCGTTTTTTTTAACCGATAGTGTGTAGGCGCGACAGACCATCAGTCAGCTTCATCGGTTAACCAATGAATACGGTTCATCAGACCGTTCTCATCAGATGGACTGAAGTGAAAGAAAATCTGCAATATGAAAGCTGACAACAATACAAAGTTATGTATAGACAATCCAATGAGAGTGCCAAACAAATGTCATAGCACATAGCCGTAAAAAAAAAAAAAGGCGTTTCGGGTGGGGGGGGGGGGGCAAACAGATCCTCCCCCTTAATAAGTGTTCAGAAGTTTTGACTGTAATTAAAAATGGACTCAGATAAGCAGATACTAGATAGATATGTATTTTTCTGCTTGATACTGCTTCACAGGGCAGGTTATGCCAGTGTTAACAAATGCACCAAAGAAGGAGCGGTAAGGTGCAGTGTGAATTCAATTAACTAATTGGAAATGTCTATCCAGTGTCATGTTTTTATATTTGTTTGAACAAAATCCCATCATAACAGAGGATGAAACACTGAAAGAAATAGTCCAACATCCTCAAATGCTGGCTTTCAGGCAACCACCCAACCTCAGACATAAAATAATCAGCAGGTAACCTCATTCTGATTATGAAGTCACAAAACCAAGCCCTGCAACAAAAAAATGCTGCAAACTGTGCAGCCAAATCAATCCATTAAAAAGTGTCACATACACAAAAGGGACCTTCAATATTACACAATCATACAGCTGTGCCTCCAGTAATGTTGTGCACCTCATCCACTGCAAAAAAATGCCACCAAGGATCTTAAGGTGTAAAACAGGACAGAAATTACAAACATCAAAGAACATAAGAAGGATGACTTCTGAACACCTGTGGGCCATCATTTCTCATAACTAAACCACACTACGGAAGCCATGAATCCTTTAGTTCATAGAGGGAACTTACTCTTTCCCCTTCCAGTCCATAACCCTCTCCTGGCCTTATATCACTAACTATTCATGTTTAATCATCAGTGCTCTGTATGCTTGTTTGTGTGTTTTTTTTTTTACCTCAGAGATTCTCCTAACATTCTGCTTTAAAATGTTGTGTATTAGCAATTAGTACTGTTTGGAGCTATAAAAAGGGGTTACACCCTGAAAGCTTGTCATGAAAATTTGTATGTTAGTGGAAATAAAAAAAGTACCATGGGCAGTACTTAACCACTTCCATACGGGGCATTTTCACCCCTTTCCTGCCCGGACCAATTTTTAGTTTTAAGCGTTGTCGCACTTTGAATGACAATTGCGTGGTCGTGCGACGTAGCTCCCAAACAAAATTGCCGCCCTTTTTTCCCCACAAATAGAGCTTTCTTTTGGTGGTAATTTATCATCTCTGTGTTGTTGTTTTTTTGCGCTGTAAACAAAAGAAGGGCAACATTTAAAAAAAAAAAACAATATCTTTTACTTTTTGATTTAATAAAGATCATATTTAAAAAAATATATATATTTCCTCAGTTTAGGATACGTTAATACGTATTCTTCAACAAATTTTTGGTAAAAAAGAAAAATCGCAATAAGTGTATTTGATTGGTTATCAAGTTCTAGCATCTACAAAATAGGGAATAGAATTGACAATGCGGCGGACATATTGGACACTTTTGACACATTTTTTGGGACCATTCACACTTATACAGCGATTAGTGCTATAAAACTGCACTGATTACTGTGTAAATGTGACTGGCAGGGAAGGGGTTAACACTAGGGGGCGCTAAAGTGTGTTCTAACTGTAGGGGGGAGGGGACTCACAAGGGGAGGAGACCGATGTGTGTTCCTCCGTACTGGGAACACACATCGGTCTTCTGACCACTGACAGGACATGGCTCTGTGTGTTTACACACACAGATCCATGGTCCTGCCTTGATTGCGGGCAATCGCGGGTGCCCGGCGGACATCGCGCCCGCCAGCACGCGTGCCGGGTCCCGAGCAATGCAGTGGGGGCGCGTGCGCGCCCCCATAGACACCAGGGATGGGGACACCAAAAGTCTTCACTGGTTCCCAGCTTGTTGTTATTACTTTCTCTGTGGCCACTGGTGCACCACATGAAATCAAAAACAAAAAGGCAGCAAATAAAAAAAATCACATAAAAACTGTATTTCACAATACAATTTAACATTACAAACACAGTAGTGTTCTTTTTTTTTTTTTGATTCTTGCTGTGTATCTGTGGTGCCTGCTTATGCTTTTTCAATAAAGACAACTCAAGAGTTTTCCGGTGTGCGGCCATCCATCCGTTCTTTGTTATTTCCAGTGTTCTTTTTTTACTTTAGAAAAAGACCAGACACAGATAATTTAAGTGATTCTATTTTCAGGAGAAAAAAGAAAAACATGTAAAACAAGGTGAATCAAAGGGACCCAGTTAACATGCAAATACAGTATCTGTAATTGCTTGCTTTTTTTAAAGTCTGTCATCCTTTTTCCTAACTACCTTGTGAGCATCAACCTAAGACGGGTAGGCAGGGTGGGCAGGGTGGGCGTCCAGACTTTACTTGCTGCAGTGCATTAGGTGGTGAAACCAGGATCAGTATGACTGCCCAAGAGCATGTCCCTTTAAATGTCTGCACTCCCAGGTTTCCTTTAAGCTGGGAACAATTGGCTTTTTGCTTTGTGCATTTGAGTAAGGATGTGCAGGCGTCATTAATCTTTGGTTCTTTTTCTGATCAATTGTGAAAGTTTTACAACATAATGAAATTTAATGAGGTCTTGTAAGGATCTATTTATCAGCATTTAAATACCCTGAAAAGCATCTCAAGAGGATAAATGCCTTGTACATGTTCTGATGCTTTATTCTGGCCAGAAACATTTGAATTTACTGTCTTAGTCTATGACCAAAGGTAGTTAAAAGTGCTAGATTAAATTGTAGTAAGTAATGTGCAGATCACGTAAGTATGGTTAGTACCATTAGCTAATGTTTACCAGCATTATGGACACTCATATAGAATGGCACCCAACCCATTGTACAGCATCTGCCAGCATGCCTGCAGTATAAAACACTGCAATGTGCATACTGTATGCTGTGCTGCATTGCAAGGTAGAAAGACGTAGGGTGCTCTGGACTGACCAGACTGACCAGAGGCAATGTCCACAATATGGGATAGGTACAATTCAGGGGATAGGTACAATTCAGGGGATAGGTACAACTCAGGGGATAGGTACTGTACAATTCAGGCTGGGCCACCATCCCTCTAAACTTTCCATGATGAGCCTTCTTTCATTTTATGTCTAGTAAGTGTTTTTAACCCTTTTAAACTTTTAAAGTCTTGTATTGCTGTACATAGATGCACCTTTGTTGTTTGTTTTATCCTTTTGTGCTGCATTGCAGAAGATGGTACAGCTTTTCATGCATTAAAGTGCCCTGCTAGCACCTTACCGTGAATACCGCCTCTGCATTAAGGCTGGGTTCATACTGGTCTCGGATGCGGCTCGCAGCAGGGGGTCCAGTGCGTCCCTGTTCTCCATACCCTGCAAACTAAAGGCATAATGTGCTAGTATGCATCGTATACTAGCACATTATGTGAAACTTACCTTAGAGCGAAGCACTTCTAGCAGCGAGTTGTCGCAGATGACAAGGCTTCCATCTTCACTCATTTTTCATCTGGGTTCACAGACTCCGGCTGTGTGACTGGCTGGAGCTACGGTGACATCACTCCCACACACATGTTTACGTGTGACTGTTTCTTCAGAGCGCATGCGCCGGTGACGTAGCGAGCAGCATGTACAGTAAATTTCTCCTAAAGGGTGAACCTTTAGGAGACATTTACCATACCTATAGGTAAACCTTGTTATAGGCTGGTATATGAGTACAAATTATGTATGGGAGTTTACTTTTACCACTTAAGGACCGGGCCTATTTTTCAAACATATTGTTTACAAGTTAAAATCATTTTTTTTGCTAGAAAGTTACTTAGACTCCCCAAACATTATATATTTTTTTCTACACCCTAGAGAATAAAATGGCAGTTGTTGCAATTCTTTCTGTCACATCGTATTTGCACAGCGGTCTTACTTATTTGGGAAAAAAATACACTTTTTGAATTAAAAAATAAGACAACCCATTAAATTAGCCCAATTATTTTTATATCATGAAAGATGATGTTACGTCGAGTAAATTGATACCCAAAATGTTACGCTTCAAAATTGCGCCCACTTGTGGAATGGCGACAAACTTTTACCCTTTAATCTTCATAGGCGATGTTTACAGAGGAGGTCTAATGCCGCGTACACACGATCATTTTTTGTGATGAAAAAAACGACGTTTTCTGTGAAGTAAAAAACAATGTTTTTGAAACGTCACTTTTCAAAGACGATGTTGCATACACACCATCGTTTTTTTCACAAAAACCGAGGTTACGTTCACCACTCTTTTCCATTGAAGCTTGCTTCATAACTAGCTTCTGGGCATGCGCGGGTTGAAAAACGTTGTTTTAAACAACGTTTTTGCTACACACGGTGACTTTTTGTGAAACAAAAAACAAAGTTTTGAAAAACGACACAAAAAATTCAAGCATGTTGGAATTTTTTTTTTGTCGTTTTTTTTTAAGACAAAAAACAACGTTTTGCCCACACGCGATCAATTTAAATGACGTTTTAAAAAATAAGTTTTTTTTTCATCGCAAAAAACGACCGTGTGTACGCAGCATAAGACTAGAATTGTTGCTCTCGTTTTAACGATTGCGGTGATATTTCACATGTGTGGTTTGAACACCGGTTTTATATGTGGGCGCTACTTATGTATGCGTATGCTTCTGCACACAAGCTTGTCGGGACGGGGCGTGTTAAAATGCTTTTATTATTTATTTATTTTTTTATTTTATTTTTTACACTGTTCCTTTAAAAAAAAATGGTTTCACTTTTATTCCTATTACAGGGAATGTAAACAATAGGCAGCACACACCTATGTCTGCCATTATATATTGCTTACTGACTGCCCTGACACTATATTCTGCTCATTAACCTCCCTGCCATGACATACAGCTCACTGGCCACTCTGTCCCTACATACTGCTCACTGACCACCCTGCTACTACATACTACTCTCTGACTGTCCTGTCACTACATATTGCTCACTGACTGTCCTGCTTTTACATATTGCTCACTGACTGCAATGCCATTACATACTGCTCACTGACCACCCTGTCACTACAAACTGTTGACTAATTGCCCTACCACTACATGCTGCTCACTGACTACCCTGCTACTACATGCTGCTCTCTGACTGTCTTATCATTACATATTGCTCACTGACTGCCCTGCTGCTACATAATTATCACTGACCACCCTGCTGCTACATACTGCTCACTGACTGCCCTGACACTACATACTGTTCACTGACCGACCTGTCACTACATACCGTTCTCTGACCACCCTACCACTACATACTGCTCCTTAACCTCCCTTCCACTACATACTGCTCACTGACCTCCCTGCAATTACATAGTGATTTCTGACTGCCCTACTCTACATACTGCTTACTGACCGCCCTGAAACTGCATACTGCTCACGGACCACCCTACTACTACATACTGCTCATTGACTGCCCTACCACTGATTTGAATATTTCACAGGTACAAGGCAACACTGCATCACAGACTACTGGCCAATGAACTCTGAGTCACAAACTGCATTTTAGACTGGTGTGCCCTGAGATTGTGCATAATTTTAAAGGATGCCTTGGCTGAAAAAACGTTTGAAAAACACTGGTATATGCCACGCTCACTCATTTCAGTGAGATAAGTTCTTTTTAAAATAGTTGTTAGCCCAGATGCATAAACAATGAAAAAAATAAAAAGTCAAAAGGAGATATTGAAGGGGTTATAAAGGAAGAAGGTTTTTTATCTTCATGCATTCTATGCATTCTGTTTCTACACTCAGCACAGCAAAATTAAAGTCTCTCTTGAGCCATGGACGCTCTTAAATATGTCTTAGAAGGTTGGTTCGCCTTTACCAAAAACTGCCTATGCAGACAATGGGTGCCTATAAATAAAAACAAACTGTGCAGCTTTGACCATAGTTGAAAAATTCTCTTTCTATAGGTATAGGCAATTTATATACTTCATGAAGCCTCACTGGAAACTCCCAGGACCTTTCTAGGATGTTGCTAAGTGAGGCCCAGCTGTTACTGCTTCTATTCACCTATAAAAAAAGTGAGCTCTCAAACTCTGAGCTCAGACCTACTGCATCAGGGGAGAACAGGAGTATCTGAAGGGGTTTGAACAAGAGAAAGAGCTCATTCTTGTGATGGTGAAGGTGAACAGTAATAGCTAGGCCTCTCTTAGCAAACGTCCATAACAACATCCTGGAAGTTTTCCAGTCAGTCAGGTGCATAAATGGCCTACACCTATAGCAAGGGCTTTATTCAACTTTGGTCAAAACTGCACAGTTTGTTTTTCTCTACAGACGCCCCTTATCTGCATAGGAAGTTTTTTTTGTAAAGGTGAACTAACCTTTTGAGTATTAGTTTTAGTTTGCTGAATGTGTGCTATAGGTTAATAGAATTTGCACTCACCCTCATTACACATTTAAATAAACTTTTACTACTATTACTACTTTTTTTGATTAATTGAGTTTTTACCGTTAAAGCCCCACCCTGGGGTATTTTCTCCTTTTCTATTCCACCCTCATTACATATTGTCGTGATTTTATGAAGGCCCCATTACTCTGTCTTCAGTGTAGCAGCAGCAAGAGCCAGCAGAGGTTACAGTACTTTCCACGCACTCTTATTTATACTGATTTAATGAAGGCTATTGAAGGCTCTTTACCTTACCCTTCCTTCAGAGTGGCAGCAGCCAAGAGCTAGTAGAGGGCAAAGGCAAAATGGGAGCTGGGGAGGCTGAGTGCAGATCTAGACAAGGAAAATCCTGTCCTCTTCATCTGAGTGCTTGCTGAGACAAGCATGTGATTGGTTGCTAGGGTATGGGTCTGTCCTAGTAACTAGAGGATGACAGTGGCAATCTCTCAAACTGAGATACATTTAGTGTTGACTTTATATATAACTCATGTAAAAGTTGTCTGGATGGATTTAGGCTCCTTTCACATGATCGCACCGTTCAGGTCCACCTGTCAGTTCTGACGGTGTATCTGAACGGCCACTCCATGCAGTCCTATGGAGCGTCGGATGTCAGCAGAGACATGTCCGCTGACATCCGATCCAATCCGATCCACCAAAATAAGATGGATGGCGATAGGGATAGGTCCCCATCCGTCCATGGCGAATCGGATCGGGTAAGATCTAGCTCACTCCATAGGAGATAGTGGCGCTGCACAAGCCCCTCCCCGCTCAGTGAGCAGAGAGGGGCTTGTCATCTGCGGGCTCAGCGGAGATCTGCAGACGGAGTCCGTCTAGTGTAAAAGGAGCCTTAGAGGTTCAGTGAATCATTTTGTTGCCTGGCATTAACTAGAAGTGCTCAGTTGTGACAGAAAATGACTGACAATATTTAGAAATAAACAAAATCTGGGGAAGCATAGCCATGCCAAGTTTTAAATATTGTCTAGCTGTTGAAGAATCACAGTGAACCTCTGCTTTTTGGATCCCTCCCCCCCCTCCGGTGACACATTTGGCACCTTTCGGGGGGGGGGGTGCAGATACCTGTCTGAGAGGTATTTGCACCACTTCCGGGTCTGATCCCTGGATCTGACCAGTGACGGTGCGCCACGATCCTCGTGCATACACAGTAGGGAATCGGGCAGTGAAGCCGTCCACTGCCCCATTGACATTGTCCACTGCTCTATATACTGTATACACACACACACATGGTTGAGCTTTGAGGTGAACACCCTAATGCAATAGGCTGCGCACACCTATGCTACCAGTGCCATGTTGCATTGAGACATTAGAGACATGTTTGGTACCATGATGTATTAGTTATATTGAATATGGAAGTGAGTGGCAGAAGCTTAGCAAGCTTTGGCCAGTGTTGGGTAGGAACTCAAATTATGTAAATCTACCATTTAAAAGTGCCAACATGCTTTAAATGAAATATACATATGCAATTAATCAAGCCAAGCCACATACACTGGCATAACTGTATAAATAATTAATTATAAATATTGAATTATTATTATTTTTTATGCTCTCACATTTTGTCCTTTCAGGCTGACTTGTCTTAAGAAATTTGTTCTCAAACACATCCGAAAGAAACATAAAACTATGCTGGTTTTCACACTTTATTAGACTCTGTACTAATCTTCTCCCTAGGTGCCTCTTTCTTTTTATATCTTTACTTTCCGTAGGCCGTCACTAACTTCAAGGTGGACTTAGCTGATTCCCAGGATTTCTTCAGGCTTTAATTACATCCTATGTAAGCCCTCAATGTCAGGTTCTAACCTATTTTACTCTATAGAAGTACTCTTGTCTAATTTTCTCCATTTTCTTAACCTGTTTCATCCCAACTTGTTACTTTTCCTAAAATACTTAAATTGTATCTTTACTTTACTGTTATGTTGCCTTTGGTCAGTGTGGCTGTTGTTCCCTTTAGATGCTGTAAAAACAGACCTGGAAACTTTGCCTATCCTAGCTAATCATGGGCGTGGTAAAATATTTTTCTCTTTCACCTTGTTCAGGACATCCACATTTTTGTGTTTGCTATGCTTGTTATTTTGTATTTTTTATTTTATCTGTTTCTGAGATAGGTAAAGATTTCACCCACTACAGGTATGTACCATTTCTCAGGTTTTCTGAACTTTTGGTGTCTTACAACTAGGGTTGTCCCGATACCACTTTTTTAAGACCAAGTACAAGTACTGATACCAATTACCGATACCAATTACTGATACTTTTTTTAATGTCATGTGACAATTTCACTAATGGGCACTGACAGGGGGCACTGACGGGGGGGGCAATGATAGGCGGCACTTATGGGCACTGATAGGTGGCACTTATGGGCACTGAAAGGTGGCACTGATAGATGGAACTGATGTCACTTATGGGCACTGATGGAACTGATGTCACTTATGGGTACTGAAAGGCGACACTGATAGATGGAACTGATGTCACTTATAGGCACTTATGGGCACTGAAATGCGGCAATGATTGGCAATTGTATAATAAATTACATGAATGAGGAGAGGAGAGGAAGCATTTTGCAATGCTATTTGGCTTATAGCATTGCAAAATCCTTCCTTTCCTCTCATCATTCATGTCATTTAACTTCTAGTAAGTATGTGCTGCGACGCCCATATTGGTACACCTTGCACTTGGCTGCAGTAAACAAGCAGCAGACATCTTGTTACACCCAGCCCGAACTATATGGGCTGGGTGTAACAAGATGTCCGCTGCTGGCATACTGCAGCCAAGTGCAGGGTGTACCAAGATGGCCACTGTGATTTTTACCCTTCTGACTGAGACACGGAACGTCACTTCCTGTACTGAATGTGACGGCTCCCGTCACCAGAATATGCGGTGGCGCCCTGCCCAGCTTACCCACTCCACTCTGATCCACTACCGCCAGACTGATCTCCGCTCCGCCCTCTCCAGGTATCGGATCGGATCTAAACACAACTCCTATATAAAAGCATAACAGAGGAACTTTATCCTCTTATTCTGAAGACACTTATGTTTGGTGTTACTCAGTGATATGATGTGTCTGAATCACAATGGGTTGCTTTAGAGATATTACTAGTTGCAAGTCTTTACTGTTGATTGTTGTTTTTCTCTTCACACTGTTTCAAATACCAAGGGTTGCCATGCCATCCAGATAAGCAGGAATTATTCATAGCGGGTAAAATGGGCTTTTATTATCTGAGGGTCAGAATTTAGGGAACAAACCTAGAAGTTATAGGGACAGTGTTAGAAATTGTTTAACGCCCTTTAGCAGTTGAAATTCAATTGAATTGCATTGTGATAACATATATACTAAGTCTCTGTAGTTGAATACAATACTTATTTGAGTGGTATGATGATTGACACAACCAGTGTCTATAGAATATTTGCCGGTTCTTGGCTTATATACTGAGTGACCATATTTACTGTAATATAATTATTGCATAGTATTCATATTACTCAATTTGTACATGTAAATTATTTTAGATATATATTTTCCCTAGAACCCAACTCTTTATTTGTTTAGCAATAGATTTCTAGTTGTTCTTAGCATTATGTAACTCTCTAGAATTTATGCTATTTATGGGCCAATATCAGTTTTGAGTCAGCATAACATGCTTCAATCTTCTGTCAAATGTGAATGGCATTGATGGCATATACTTCTCCTCTTCAGTTATTCCACCAAAGGCTAAATCTTTCTATACAACTGAACATCAGAGCTATGGTGGTCATGAGCAAAGAGATTTTAAATTCTGAAAAGCTTTTTTTTATAGCGAGTAGAAGTTAGCGCACGTTTCCAGAAGGCTCCTGTGTCATTCTCTTGTGACCAAAGCTTTGGCCTCCCTCAGCGTCACCACATACCATGCAGGGCAATCAACTCTGTATTGAATGTAACCACAGCCAAGAGCATCTTTTGCCACATACACGCAATCGGAAATTCTGACAAGAAAACCGTGGATTTTTTTCCGATGGAATTTTGGCTCAAACTTGTGTTGCATACACACGGTCACACAAAATTCCGACTGTCAGGAATGCGGTGATGTACACCACTACCACGAGCCGAGAAAAATTAAGTTTGATGATTCCGAGCATGCGTCAAATTGATTCCGAGCATGCATTTTTTTTGCGAGTTGGAATTGGATACAGACGACTGGAATTTTTGTCTTTTACCATCAGAAAATTAGAGAACCAACTCTCAAATTTCCGACCAAAAACTCACATCAAACTTTTCTTGTCGGAGATTCCGATCATGTGTAAGCAGCATTAGAGAGGAGGAAAAGAGAGGGAGCCTGCTGGAGACTGGAATAGGGGAAGCATTTCTCCTTATTCTTGCACCCCTAGGTACAACAAACATTTAGCCATTGCAGTGCGGGGGGGGGGGGGGGGTGTTCAGCTTTGATTTCTTTTTATCTAACATGTGCTGCAGTAAGTTGCACCACATTGCTTTGGTGCATTACAATTCTTCCTGTCTCATTTATTTACAGTGCAGTTTGTTAAGCTGGGTATACACAAATAGCGCTGATCAAATGCTGGTTTTTCAGCATAAGCATTTGAGCTGTTCCTTTTGAACCAATAGATTTTTGGTATGTGTGTATCCAACTTTAGTATGAACTATGAGAGTACCACTACAAGGCTTTTTGCTTTGTCCATGCATTAGGTCTGAGTTGACCGATGATGCCTCTATGCATGTGGGGTCTACAAGCCCTACCTTACACTACTCACAGCCTGGATGAAAAGGAACCCCTTTTTTCATCCAAAATGCATGTCCAACATCCACTACATATACAATTATTTATTTCTAGATTGAGAAGCATAACCCTTGTTTACTTTAATTGGACAGGGGATCCTTAAAAAATACCCAAATCATCTGTTATTTTCAGTTGAGATTTAATAAAAAGAATTTTCAGGACTATTATTATTTCTCCAGCTATATGAAGTGTACCTAAATGCACTATTGTATTCCAATGTTAAAGTAAGCAATGATTTAGTGGGAAATTGTGAATAAGTACACAAAGCAAAGTCCCAGAGTGACACAGACTCCCCCAGGACTCCAACCTGTGAAATTACCAGCAGCTCTAACCCAGATAGAGATGGAAAAATTGTGATGGCTGACAGATTTGGCAGAAAAAACCTAGCTGTATACAGCAAAACTTTAGCTGGTTATTTAAACAAACAATATAAATAACCATGAGCGCCCATCCATTTGGGTTTAATTTTTTGGTATCAGTGAAGAAATACAGTAGTGTCCTATTGTTGGTATTAGTGGAAATAATGGTGCCCTACTGTTTCTGTCATTGAAAGGAATATCACCTTATCATTGGTGTCAGTGGGTGGAATAGTACCACACTGTTGATGTTAGTAAGAGGAAAAATACCCCACTGTTAATGCTAGTAGAAGGAATAATTATCCCCTGTTAGGGCTCATGCACACTGCAGCTCAAAAAAAAAACCTGCTATTATAGGCATTTGAGCTTTTATTTCTCTGCCTAAAAACTTGAAGCTTGTGCTTTTCTGTTCTCTTTTGTGTGTTTTTATTAAGCTTCTTTAAGCTTCTTTGCTCTTCTTTGGGCTCTTTTTTTATTTTTTGATCATTTTTTTATCACAAACTCTCCACTCGGTCATCTTGCTTACGTGAATAAGTAGAAATCAGTACTAAATTGAATAAACCACGCTCCTTCCATAATAAAGTACAAACATGCAAAAGTGATTTCAACTGAGCAACAATATAATAGTATGATCATTTGTGTATAAAATGTCCAAACACAAAATAAGTTCAGTAGTGCAAATAGTGAATGTTCAAATGTATCAATGTCTTCAGACATGGTATCAAATTCTTCAGATAGTGTACACCATCTTCAAATTCCTGCTGAACGGTAGGTAAATTTGACTGAAATATCTTCCACCGCCATCACCTGTCACACATCCTACTCACCAGACTTCCATGACCCCTATTACAGGTAGTCATAAAGCACATATGGGCAGGGGCGGACTGACCATTGAGGAACTCGGGCACTGCCCGAGGGCCCCATTCCACTAGGGGGCCTCATTAGGGTTGCCAGGCTCATTAAAACCAGGGACAGTATGTAAAAATCTGTATTTTTTTTACATCTGTCCCTGATATGTCCAAAACCTACATGCTTTTGATGTGAAAATCGCAAGATTTTAGCTGCCCCGCCTCTGTACTGCCACCTGGCTTGGTGGCCATCTGTAAGCCCGGGGGCCCCATAATCTTCTATTGCCCGGGGGCCCCATGAGTTGTTAGTCCGCCCCTGCATATGGGTATATCCAGCAGGAGTTGTGCACAATCTCAATGATGATCCCATCGTTTACCTGACCTCCAGGAAATATACACCAAAGTGAATCCAGATAGTTTGAGCACGTTACCAGGAAAAAAAGATTTTATTTTTTATGTCACAGTTTTATTCCAAAAAACTGGTAAAAACAAGATAAAAACAGCAAATTCTTGCAGCTTAAAAATCCATGTGCATGGAAACGCTGTGGCACTTCAAAAACAGCGTAAATGACGTATCACAATCAAACACCCTACTGGTTTTGTTGGTGCACACCAACGTCTTCAGGGGTCTTGAGCAAATTGGATCATGCTTTTTTTGCCTTACTCTGGATCAACTACGAATATAGGATTGTGTATATGGGATTGTATTATTACTTTGTTTCTCTTTTATTGGTTGATCTAGATGGTGTCTTTTTTCCACCTGACTAACTATATAACTTTGTAACTTTGCTGTATACCTGCAGCAGTTCATTTTTTATCCTTTTAATAAATAGCACAAGGATGTTTTGAGACTGATAGTTATCACTATAATATTCTTTGAAAAATAATATTTGTATTTATTTTTATTTTTGCTTTGATATACACCATCTTAGAGTAAGAGATGGTTACCACCCAGACTATCTAGTTCCATATTTCACATAAAGGAACATTTCCCGGTAAAATCTGATATAATAGTTCTCCAGCTAAGCACAATAATGTGTTCTAATAAGTGTAGTGATAAATGTGGGCTGGAGCTATTTCTAGCTACAATGGTCCTTCTCTCCTAGCTCCAGGCATGCTGATTATTTGTGCAGTCAATAAAAGAATATGTGCAATATAATGGGGATAAACAGTGTCTGGTAGAGGAAGGGCTCTTTACGTCATCTCTCTTTTAAAGTTCAGGCCACGCTCTTGACTGATATTTTTAACTCAGACCTGAAACATCTCTGACGATTTCTGCTAATGTGCAGGTGTCACATCTTGGTAAACATTACTTCAGCTGGATTCATATCACTACTTCTATGCAGTAAAGTGTAGTCCTCGCATCGGCTCTGAAACTATGTATTTTCATCTACACTGTGCAGAAAGTATATTACTTTTCAGTGCAAAAAAAAAGAAGGCTTGAGACCACATATCCCTTGTGAATCATAACAATATGGATAATACTTAAGCACAAAAATCCAATAAGCAGCTGTTCATAAGGTTAAAGTAATATTTCATGTGAAATGTGTTTTTCTATTTAATACATAGCTGGGAAGGGGAGTTAGTCCTTGGTGCATTTATTGGGGTTTGTAGATGCAATTGTAGGTCAAACATGCCAGTAAGGTACAGGGACAGATCTCAGATGTATTACACTGCTTGATCATATGTGCTCAGCCTAGAATATCTGCTATCATGTATTTATTTAAACCTATTTTGAAGGACTCAAAAGCACCATTTTGTTTTCTAAAATCCCTGATAAATCATTTCCTACGGGGAGGAGTAGAGGATTAACAATTTATTTCATGACCATCATTAAAGGGTCAGATTGCTTAAGCTAGCCAAAGATGGTTCGAATCTCAGCCTGTTCAGCAGGGACCGCCTGAGATTCAAACCTTGTATGGGCAGGCTGTTGATCGATCGATCAACTTGGGTACAACCAGCCTGTTGGATTTTTCATGTGATTATTGCCAGTGGCTATAGCCGCTAGCAATGATCACTGTGTTCTCCTGGCCAGTGCAGCCCCCCTGTCTCCCCTGGCAGGAGAACACAATAGCTCAGCAGGAGAGATTCCCCCATCAACACTGACTGTGTTATACTATTGCCACCTGCAAATGTATATGATTTGTTGTACATTATACTCCAGACCCCTGCACTGTATATGCTATACATTATACTCCTGACCTTTGCACTGTATTTGCTATGCTGTACATTATACTCCTGAGCTTTGCACTGTATATGCTATGTTGTACTTTATAATCCTGGCCCCTGCACTGAATATGCTATATTGTACATTATGTTAAGCTGGGTGACATAGCCCTAACTACTTTAGATTCACATTATTTTTGCTACCTAAAAAACTTCAATCCATCAACTGCCACAGTAGATGTCCAATTACTCAGCAGAACGGTCAGTGTCAAGTTAGGTTTTCTAAATATTTTATGTCAATGTGTATGCAGTGTAATTTGTGTTTATCACTGTATTTTCTGCAAGAGCTGCTGAGTTACCAAACTTTAAATAGACTGTATAGACTAAACGTTGTAGCTAGCAAAACAAATGCATAAATTGTTTTAGTAATGAACTACTGTATACCTAATGAGCTGATGAACAAATGAACAACACCCTCTTATGTTTTTGTCCTTATTACTTTTTCTTGTATATAGTATATATCTTTTTAAAATAAATTGTATAGTAGGTTAACGATATGCCTTCTGATATGCCTTCTGCAGAACCACCCCAATTTTAAATAAAAGTATTAAAAGTACATTCTTTACCTACAATGGCTTGCTGGGCACAAAAAAAAAGGTTTCCCTGAAAAAAGAAAAAACATTTTGAAATGTTGGCAGCTTTGAAGTTGTAGATTTATAAAACTGAAAACATTTGAAATACAGTAATGTTAACTTCTTAAAGCTTATATGAGATTTTAGTAATTGTAATTAAGTAATTATATTTTTAAAAATGTTATGCATAGGGGTGTATAACACACACTTTTTTCCGCTTAAAATCAGGGGAAAATCGTGGGTGCGTGTTATACGCCGATCCCCGCTGTCTCTGAGCGCCGCCGACATAGACCGAGCTGAGTGTACTGTGTACTCGGCTAGGCTCAGCTCCGCTCCGCTCGGCTCTGCTCGCAGTCACGCCCTGTCCCGCCTCCTAGCCTGTTTATGCTGTGGTGTCCATCATATGAGCCAGGCCAAGGGGCGGGACTGGGCAGGACTGCGAGAGGAGCCAAGAGGAGCCGAATACACAGAAAATCCGGCTCTGTATAGCTCGGCTGAGGCGCTAAATTTAAAAATACATAATGCTGCTATTTTGGGAAAGGTGCAGATGGACACTTATAAGGCTGCAGATGGGCACTTATAAGGCTGGATGGACTCTGTGCAAGGCTGCAGATGGATGCTGGACAAGGCTGCTGATGGATGCTAGGCAAGACAGTAGATGGACACTGATAAGGCTGGATGGACTCTGTACAAGGCTGCAGATGGATGCTAGACAAGGCTGCTGATGGATGCTGGGCAAGACAGCAGATGGACACTGATAAGGCTACATTGATGGGCATTTAAAATGTACGTTTTTTTTTCCTTAAACTTCCCTCCTAAACATTTTTTTCCTTAAACTTCCCTTCTAAGCTTGGGGTGCATGTTATACGCCGATAAATACGGCATTTATAAAGCCGTGAATCTCATATTTACCAAATATTCACTGCAGGTTACAGTTTCAGGTCCATGTTTTAAATGGCAGTAAGGCTTCATGTATATTACTGCTGGTAAACGGACGTATATGAGCAGTTGGGCGTTTTTTTTCAGCTGCCACTGAACTCTCCTCAGTGTTATATTATCGGTACATGTACACAGGGTTGTTTATAGTCGTTTCCAGGCAGTTGAGTTTAGAAGCATTTTTTGGAAAGCAAAAAAATGCATTCAGGATGGATGTTCAGAGGCATTTGAAATGCCAAATGCCTATAACAGCTTGTAAACACATTTAAATGCGATAACTCGCGTCTAGTCGTGTTTAGTTTACAGGCGTTTTTAATTGCGTTTACATTATGTTAAGCTGGGTGACATAGCCCTAACTGCTTTTAATAAACATTATTTTTGCTACCTAAAAAAAACATCCATCATCTGCCACAGTAGATGTCCAATTACTCACGGTCAGTGTCAAGTTAGGTTTTCTAAATATTTTATGTCAACTTGTTTGCAGTGTAATTTGTGTTTATCACTGTATTTTCTGCAAGAGCTGCTGAGTTACCAAATTTTAAATACACTGTATAGACTAAACGTTGTAGCTAGCGAAACAAATGCATAAATAGTTTTACTAATGAACTACTGTATACCTAATCAACAAATGAACAACACCCTCTTATGTTTTTGTCCTTATTATGATACATTTTCCTGTATATTCCTGTATATTTCCTATATCTTGTATATTTCCTGTATAAATATAATTTTTTGACTATTAGCAAAAAATAAACGCTTCTAAACGCAAATGCAGCTAAACACGGGTTATAAACGTGGCAAAACTGATGTTTTTGACCACTTCCATACCGGGCCTATTCTCTGGATTTTGTATTCTGCCAGTGGGGAGCCTTCCCCACCGGCAGAATACAATGATTAAAGTTGCCAGCTATAGTCGGTGGCACTGATCATTGGGAAAAAACCCTGACAGGCTGGTTGTATACAGATCAATCAATAGATCTACTTGTCACATAAATTCCTTAATTAAGAAAAATATATATTTTTTGACATGAATAAAAAGCGGCTGCTCCTTAACTCCTAACGTAGGTAGCATAGATCACAAGGTCTATGTCTACCAATATTTATTGCAGAGAGTCTGTTCAATAAGTGGTGAGAAAAGAGGACAAAACATTTCTGTCACAAATATGAATAATATAAAACTTTACAAATAACAAGGCTTTCAATACATTTACTCACACAGATAAGCTTGTTTACAGGACTATTGTGAAACATATTGTAGTCTCATTATTTATTGTGGTGATAGTATTCGGTATATTAACTGCTCTTTTTTTATTTGCATGTATTTGTATTATTCTCCATTTACATGCAGACCAAGCTACAGAACAGGGGTGCTTACTTTTTATCCACATGGTTTAAATCTATTATTCATAGATTGTTGAAACCCCTGTCGCTGCCACTTTTTCTAAGCGGCTTGCTCTTCATATAATTGTGAGGGAGAAAATAAATAAATAAAGGCAGATGAGATTTAAAAAAAAAAATACTGGATGATACAATTACATACAGTATATTAACCCCATATAGCTATCAAACCTAAACTCCAAACAGAGCTTTGCACTATTTAAAAAATATATAATTGTAATATATATTTTTTATGTAACTGACGTTACCCACTGAATTTGACTTTGTGTCAAGGTCTTGAAATTGCCTGAACAGCAGTTTTTAGATTGGGAGAAAGGAAGTAGTTAGGCCTCGTACACACAAGCAGACAGATTTGTTCAAATCTGTCCGTCCGACAGATTTGAACAAATCTGTCTGCTGGGATTTTGGTTTGCTCGCATGTACACACGAGCAAACCAAAATCCCCGCCAGCAGAGAACGCGCTGACGTGTCGGTGACGTGGCAGTGACGTTGACGCCGCCACGTCACCGCACCAGGAAGTAAAACACTTCCGCGCATGCGCCGAATCCATTCGGCGGCGGTGCGGCGGCGGTGCGGGACGACATGTCTGCTGGTAAGTGTACTAACCAGCAGACATGTCGGGCGGACGGATTCCCACCCGATAGATTTCAAAGCATGCTTTGAAATCTGTCGGGTGGCCAAATCCGTCGGCTCGGCCGTACACACAATCGAATCTGTCTGCTGAAACGGTCCAGCGGACAGATTTGATCATGTGTACGAGGCCTAAGAGTCAGTTAGGAATGCTCATAAGGAATATGCTTATAGGTGAACAGAGCAGAGAGATGAACTTATCCTCCTGCTTCAGCTCTTTTATTGTTACCCAGAAGCACCAGACACTTCAGTCTCTGTATAGCTCAGTAATGCTATACCTGATAAAATTACAGGCTCAACATTAGTAACCTCTCTCCCAGCCACTGTGTCCCTTACACAGACAACCATAATGGCCAGGTGGGCAGGTAGGCAGAGCCTGATGTAAAAGGCAGTGGGTGGATTCCATATCCACCCACTGTCAATCACAAGACATGCAGACCTCTAAGGCCGCGTACACACGATCAAATCTATCTTCTGGAAACGGTCGGCCCGACATGTCTGCTGGTTAGTACGCTAACCAGCAGACATGTCTTCTCGCACACGCGCCGAATGGTTTCGACGCATGGCGGAAGTGTTTTACTTCCTGGTGCGGTGACGTGGCGGCGTCAACGTCACCGCCACGTCACCGCGCCATCTGGCGGCGGGGATTTTGGTTTGATCGATTTGAACAAATCTGTCTGCTCGTGTGTACGCGGCCTAATTTCTAAGGCCTCGTACACACGAGGGGACATGTCCGCTGAAAACGGTCCGATGGACCGTTTCAGCAGACATCTCCGCTCGTGTGTATGGGCTAGCGGACAGATTTCTCCACCCGACAGATTTCAAAGCATGCTTTGAAATCCATCCGGTGGAATCTGTCCGCCCGACATGTCTGCTGGTTAGTACACTTACCAGCAGACATGTCGTCCCCCACCGCCGCCGCGCCGCCGCCGAATGGATTCGGCGCATGCGCGGAAGTGTTTAACTTCCTGGTGCGGTGACGTGGCGGTGACGTGGCGGCGTCAACGTCACCGCCGCGTCACCGCGCCGTCCGGCGGCGGGGAATTTGATCCGATGGTGTGTACACGCCATCGGATCAAACTCCCGATCGGACATATCCGATGGAAATGGTCCGCGGACCGTTTTCATCGGATTTGTCCGATCGTGTGTACGAGGCCTTAGAGTTCCCCATCAAGCTCCACCCTACAGTCATCTAAATTGTTCTTAGCCTAACATGAATACTAACGATGACACTGGAACAGAAACTAGAAAAGTGCAATAAACTACATTTCTTGGGTTTACATATGCTTTAACAATCTCTGGTTGCTAGAAAACTGTTTGCCTGCATGTTAGCAACCAATGGAAATGACAAAAATAAAAGTAGTTCTGGTTCCGGCGCCACATGTAAAGGATCTTGGAATGGCAGCTCTGGGAGAATTCTGCATAAAAAACAGCCTTGCATAGCCCAGCGATCGGGCCTCCCACCTTCTCTGTGACAACCCGGGGGTCAGCAGTGAAGGACCAGTAAGTGGTACACATCACCTCCGGCGCGGCTGCAGCTACCTGTTTAGAACTCTCTCAGTCTGCCTCACATGCAGCCAATATAGCCAATGCTGTGGAGATGTCTGACACCGCAGATCAAGCACAGTCGGAAGCCACAGCTCCTATTCTCCCTAAAGACCAGTATAGCAGTCTGGTTCAGGCAGTAGCAGCCCTCATCCCTCCCACCAGTCAGGGCTATAGCTGCGGGTATCACACAGCTCAGGAAATAGATTTGGAGGATGAAATTCAAAGCTCACATACAAGTGAGCAACACTCAAGACACAGACAGCAGTAATCTTGGACAAACTGGACGATCTCAAAAATCGATCTCGTCGCAACAACCGGAGCATCATTGGTCTCCCTGAGTCCTTCAACTCTAACTCCCTTCAGGAAATCTGTGTAGAGAGCATACCGTCTGGGAGGCCTTTCAAATGAAAGACGCACTCCACATCCCATTATAGTCTGCCACCTTAACTATTCTGACAGAGTCAATATCCTGAGATCCTTATGGAACTGTTTGCAGATTACTCCCAAGAAGTTTCTTGCAGTTGCAAAGCTTTCCAACCGATCTGCACTGTGCTCTACCAGAAAGGGGTCAAATTCACATTAGAGTACCCAGCGAAACATTGTTTCACGATCCTTCCGGTGACCATAAATAATTTTCCCACCAGAAAAAAGGATACAGTACCTTCAGGCATTTCTACATATTCCCATGGACTCCTCCTCCTTTGTAGAAAATGGGAAAGGGATGGATAGCCACACTCCAAGGAGACTTCAATCAAGTTGTCTTTATTGGTAAAATGGGCATGCAGGACAAAACACAGCCACAGGAAAGGACAGCCGACGCGTTTCACACTATATCAGTGCTTAGTCATGGCTTAGTCATGGCTTAGTCATGGTTTTGTTTTCCCTGGTCTTACACCACTAACTCACTGACCCACCTGCTATTTTGCTCTCATATTGCTTTAACTATCACATTACTGGTAATTTGGTTCTATGGGCACATGTGTTTTTTTTTTCCTACCTGTACATGGTGGTAGATATCTGCCTACACTATGGTTTATCATTGTATGTTTGCCTGATATATCCGAGCTCTATGAGAGCTCAGTTTATGCAAAATCAAGCTTGGGTTCACCCCCCTCCTTCCTACCCATTTCCTTTCCTCTCCCTCCTTCCTCAGCAATTACCACCTTTGACATGTAGTCTTCTCCATGATAGTGTTATGCATATGTTAGTTTGCTATATTGTCTTTGGTACTGTTTGTTCACAAGAAAGATCAATAAAGTTTCTTATAAAAAATAAATAAAAATAAAAGTAAAAGTAAAAGCCGGAACATAACCTTCATATGCTTTAGAGCATGGGTCCTCAAACTATGGCCCTCCAGTTGTTCAGGAACTACAATTCCCATCATGCCTAGTCATGTCTGTGAATGTCAAAGTTTTAGAATGCCTCATGGGATGTGTAGTTCCGCAACAACTGGAGGGCCGTAGTTTGAGGATCCCTGCTTTAGAGCTAAGGAAGCTGCTACCTTAGCCTCTGTTTGATTTGCATTTGCCATGGAGCTGTACACGTCATCAGTTATGACAATAGTTATTAAAATGGCTTGATGGTTGGGTTGGCTGTGACATATATTATTCACAGCATTCCTTGAGGGCGGGTTCACACTTGTGCGGTGCGAACTTCAGCTCTCTTATCTCTGCAGAGTGTTCAGCAGATCCATTGCGTTTTAGCTGCAGATTAGCTCTGAATTTGGAGACCTGGGAGAGGGGAGGGGGGAAGTGTATTGAGCTGAATGAGAGGAATCCTGAAGAGAAATTAACACATCTGCGAATCAGCTGCGTACCCATAGAAGATAATGGGCCTGAATTCACACCTGAGCCGCACTGCAAGGCCTAAAAGACGCACACGTTTTCTCTGCAATGCAAATGCGCAGTGCGAATGCATCGCACATATGTGAACCAGCCTCATTAAAAACAATGTATTTAGAAATGTTGCATAATGGATGCGTTTTTAGCCGCACTCAATTCGCATAGGTGTGAACCCGGCCTGAATGTAACTGTTTTGAGAAACATTTAAATCAATAGGTTCAATTTTATGTTAACAGCAAAACATCTTTCTCTCCCAGATAACTCTGCCCTGTACTCCAACTTTGAGTTGGTCTCAATCCAGTTTTGTTATCTACAAACTAGAGGTAATTATTTTTGAATTTATTACAGCCATACCAACACACTGTAATAGCGATGCATATTAACATCATGAATCTGTCATACATGTCAGAATTGTTTCCGAAACTGTTACAAGGCTTTCATGAACTTGGCACAGCACACCATACCACTACAAAAGTCTCCAAATTCTTTAATGAATTTGCTATCCCACCATATTTCTGGCAAGATCAATGGTTATTCTCTGTATTTTCAAAATATGTTATTAGCCTCAATAATGAAAACTAATGAGGACACCAGAAGAGGAACTAGAAAGCTGCAATAAATGACTTTTCTTCGGTTTAGATATCATTCAACAATCAAAAGCCTCTGTATTTTGATATACCTTTATGTCTGCTTTTCTGTTCTGCTCAATAGACACCTCACAAAACTCACTTTTAATTAGTGTTGAGCAGAATATGCCATATTCGAATTCGCGATATATCTCGAATATATAGTCGAATATTCGACATATATTCGCTAAATACGAATATTTGTGATATTTTTTGGAAATGAAATGATTGCGAATTTTCGCTATCGCGAATGCGAATGCGATTGCGAATGCGAATTGCGAATGCGAATATTCGAGAAATGCGGAATGGAGCACTCTGATTGGCTCAGAATATTCGTGATATATTACAATATAAAATAATTGCGAATATTCGAGAAATGCGGAATGGAGCACTCTGATTGGCTCAGAATATTTGTGATATATTACAATACAAAATAATTGCGAATATTCGAGAAATGCGGAAGGAGCACTCTGATTGGCTCAGAATATTCGTGATATATTACAATGCAAAATAATTGCGAATATTCGGCAAATGCGGAAGGAGCACTCTGATTGGCTCAGAATATTCGTGATATATTACAATACACAATAATTGCGAATATTCGAGAAATGCGGAAGGAGCACTCTGATTGGCTCAGAATATTCGTGATATATTACAATACACAATAATTGCGAATATTCGGCAAATGCGGAAGGAGCACTCTGATTGGCTCAGAATATTCGTGATATATTACAATACACAATAATTGCGAATATTCGAGAAATGCGGAAGGAGCACTCTGATTGGCTCAGAATATTCGTGATATATTACAATACACAATAATTGCGAATATTCGAGAAATGCGGAAGGAGCACTCTTATTGGCTCAGAATATTCGTGATATATTACAATATAAAATAATTGCGAAATTTCGAGAAATGCGGAATGGAGCACTCTGATTGGCTCAGAATATTCGTGATATATTACAATATAAAATAATCGCGCGATATCGCTATTGCCGAATAATCGCATTGCGATTTTTCGGCAATATAAAATGAGCGCTGCAGCTACTCGGCCCAAGGTCTCTAATCATACCAGCAATGCTTTTAGACGTCGATGGGGATCTCTAGGATGTGATCTGTTCTAAAAAAAAATTGAAAACATTCGAATATTCGAAATAGCGAATATTCGCCGCGATATTCGCGTTATTCGCGAATACTCGAATATGCAATATTCGTAGCGAATATTCGCAATGCGAATATTCGTGAGCAACACTACTTTTAATGCCAGCCAAACTAATGATACTTTTAGGAACAACAAAACCTATGCAATAAGTTTTATGAAATAAAATTTCATAGTAACCAGTTTACCACATGATATATGTTCCTTTTGTGAATAACATTTTCTACACAGAATATAAAAATATTGCATGATTAAAAAACATAAGAGCTGTAATAATTAATAGATAATAAATTAGACGGTGTGCTAAATCAGAAAATTGTGCACTATTTATGAACATTCACCACCCAATCACAGAACATCCAAAAACGTTTCAACTGTGTATTCACATTCTCAGTCTCAAATGTACAAATAACAACCTCTGTAGTGAAGAGGTTAAGCTCAGAAAGAAATAAAAGCAAACTTTCAGCACCTTTGGAAAATATTGAACATATGAGCCATCATCCATCATTATTGACATCATTTTGATGCATTAGTAGAGGTATTTAGCAAGCACACCACTTGCACACAACCACTGGGGTAAAACACATTTTAGCAGTTAAGCAATGCAAATGTTAAAGCTGAATTCCAGACTTGCATGGTTGTATAGGCCCCCTATCCTGTACTAAAATCACCTACTCTTTTCTTTATCGTACATCACGGGACACAGAGCGCATAGCCATTACACTTGGGTTATATGGGTACCTTCAGGTGTGGACACTGGTGTAATCAATTTCACAGGAAGTTTCCTCCCTATATAACCCCCTCCCACTGGGAGTGCTTCAGTTTTTTCGCCAGTGTCTTAGGTGTTGGTCACGTCTAGCTGTCCCTCGGAGGTCTCGGGACCCAGGATAGCTAGCCGGATCCGTCCGAAGTGCTTCAAAGCCAAGGTGTACGGTACCCGGGCCCTGCTGGAGTGGGGTTTTGCCTATAATGCCTCTCCTTGGAGGGCTGGATTCTGGGCTCCAGTGCCTTAGTCTCTTCCAAGAACTAAACGCTACTGATGCCAGGATGCTATATAGGTCCAGGGGTGTGGGTTCCTTAACACAGGACCCTGGTCCCTGAAGGTCCAAGACAATACCCACGGAGATGGGGGAAGACTGGGCCTCTTGCATTTTGCAATACCCTGCGGCGTGGAGCAGGTAAGAGGGAACCTGCGGGACTTGGTTCGACAGTAGGTATCCCCCTGGGGGTTCTGGGTTGGCTAATGGTATGCTTGTGCATCAGCCACTATCTCCACTATGTCTTTTGAGGCAGGATGGGATGTACTAATGTTTACCCAGATAACATGTAGATATATATATGCTTTTAAAGATATGTATTTTGCTACTCCCCCCAGATTTGCCTGTTAGCATGATACTGCAGCCCCACGTGTATAGAGAGGAAGTGCTGACAAAACTCCTGTTTCCTAGGAAGCCTAGGGGGACAGCTTCCTCTATGTGTGCACTACAAAGATTAGTGGCTTACCGGGTGTCTGTGTTACTAGCGCTGGTCCAGGCTTCTCCTCTGCTCTCTGCTTCCTCCATGTTGGTTTCAGCGTGGGGGGGGGGCGGGCCAGCAGCGTCAGGTCTCAGATAAAGCAAAAAAAAAAAAAAGCATTTCCTGGCTGGTCATTCCCTCCTGAGAGCAGTGGAGAGTGAGGACACAGAGCGCGCAGCTGAGCCATTTCTGGCTAACAGTGACACCCAGTGGTGGTTTGTGGATCTTCAGGTCTGGACTTAGTCCACACTGACCAGAAAAAAAAAAAAAAAAAAGATTTTTTTCTTAAAGGGACTCAGCCTTAGATCTGGCAGTATCTGAGTCGGTGCAACCTTGGACTCCAGCTAACGGGCATTGGTGTGGCAATACTCACAGGACTCTCCTCGGTATTGCCGCCTTCTCAGGCGTATGAAAATTAAAAAAAAAAAAAAAAAATTTTTTTTTTTTACCATAGCCTGTCCTTATTAATGTTTCACTTCTAGCTACAACAGTTGGGTGTTGGCTGTAGGGGTGTCTCAAGGTTGTGCAATGGCTCCCAAGGGATCAGGACCAGCTAAGGCTGCAAAAGGTGCCAAAAAAGTAAAGGGGTCTCCAACGGGGTCAGAGGATTTGGGCCAGGCTCCAGTGGTCCCACCCTCACCAGATAGACCACCGAACAGCATCATGCAGGAGCCATTGAGGGTGCTAGGGGCAGAGGCGGCCCCCAATCAACCCATTCCCGTTTATGTTACGGAAGAAATGCTAGAATCCACCCTGGGTGGGCTAGAGAAAAGGTTAACTGCTTTAATTGCCCGCTCTTTGCCGGGTGGCAAACGGGCTAGATCCCCGTCACCTAGAACGGTGTGTTCGGATGCAGAGGTCCTCTCTTCGGAGGAATTGGACCCACAGGGGGATCAAGCGGACCTGAGTCCTGACGGGTCAGACATTGAAGATTCCACTATAGATGAAATTTTTTTCGGCTTCTCAAGCAGAGAGTCTGTGTATCCAGTCTCTGACGGATATGGTTCGCACTGCTTTTAAACTTCCAGTGTCAGAACAATTAGCCCCCGCGGTATCCTCTTTAGGTTCCTTGAAGGCACCATTGAGTGGTGCGTCTTTCCCGGTTCACCCCCTTCTGGAGAGCGTGATTTTTCAGGATTGGGCTCGACCTGATAGGATTTTTATCCCTCCTAAAAGGGTCACCATTCTCTATCCTATGGAAGAAGAATTTGCAAAGAAATGGGCACTCCCTACCGTGGACGCAGCCATTTCCTGCGTAAATAAATTCCTGACCTGTCCGGTGGAAAATGTCCAGGTGTTTAAAGATCCAGTCGACAAAAAATTGGAGACCCTACTGAAGGCTTCTTTTACCACAGTAGGTGCCGTGGTTCAGCCAGCAGTGGCAGCCATTGGCGTTTGTCAGGCTTTAAAGGATCAGACTAAACCGATATTAAGGGACATACCGGCTCAGCAAGCTCGTGAATTGGCTGACCTCCCAAGAGCTCTCTGCTTTGCAGTAGATGCTATTAAGGACTCCGTTCAACAGGCGTCCCGTTTATCTCTGCTGTTGGTTCATATGCGTCGCCTTTTGTGGCTAAAAAACTGGTCAGCAGAGGCACCCTGCAAAAAGCTTTTAGCAGGATTTCCCTTTCATGGTGGGAGACTATTCGGTGAAGACCTAGATAAATATATCCAGACCATATCAAGTGGTAAAAGTTCTTTCTTGCCTATCAAGAAAAGATCGCGTGGGCCCGCATTTAAGCGACAGGCCTTCACAGGCTCGGCCCCTTCAACTTCCCGTCAGTATCGACGGCCTCCCGGGCGTTCAGCATTTAATAGCCGCCCACAAGGACAAGCCACGACAGGCAAGAGGCCATGGCCTCGCAAGCCGGTTAAACCAGTCCTCAAGTCAGATTCATGAAGGGGCGCCCCCACTCTCTTGGGTGGGGGGAAGGCTTCGGTTTTTCTCCGAAGTGTGGAAGGCCAGAATTCCCGACTCTTGGGTAAGATCCGTGGTAACCACGGACTACAAGCTAGAGTTTCGGGAAGTCCCCCCTCCTCATCTTCAGGGGTCAAGTCTTCCAAGCGACCCATTAAAGAGGGCCTCTCTTGTAAAAGCATTGGATCGTCTCTGGCTCCAAGGAGTAATTGTAGAAGTACCAACCCAGGAATGGAGTCTGGGATTTTACTCCAACCTTTTCATAATACCAAAGCCCAATGGCGACGTCAGGCCTATCTTGGACCTCAAACGCCTAAATCGCTTTCTAAACATTCAGACCTTTCGTATGGAGTCCATACGTTCGGTGGCAGCCAGCCTACATCAAGACGACTTTCTAGCATCTATAGACATAAAAGATGCATATCTGCACGTGCCGATCTACCCGGCACAGCACAGGTTTCTTCGTTGTATGATAGATCACCGCCATTACCAGTTCGTAGTCCTCCCTTACGGGTTGGCAACAGCTCCCCGGGTATTCACAAATGTGTTAGCCCCGGTGCTAGCCGTCCTAAGGACAGAAGGCATTTTAGTCTTGGCATACTTGGACGATCTTCTGGTTATCGACAGCTCAGCTTCCAACCTCAATCAGGCAGTAGGTCGCACAGTTCAGCATCTAGAGGAATTCGGGTGGATTGTAAACCTAGAAAAATCGGTATTGAAACCCACAAAGCAGTTGGAATATCTAGGCCTTCGGCTAGATACAGACTGCCAGAGGATAAGTTTACCTCAAGCAAAGATCAGATCAATAGCTCAAGCAGTTCAAGTGATCTTAGGCAAGAAGAGGCCGACTATTCGCCTATGTATGCGACTGCTGGGGAAGATGGTGGCCGCCTTCGAGGCTGTGCCTTACTCCCAGATCCATACCAGATATCTTCAGGCAGCCATTTTCTCTGATTGGAACAAATCCATTCAGGCGTTAGATCGTCCGTTAGTGCTCTCCCCGAAGGTCCGGCGCAGCCTGTCTTGGTGGCTGGTCTCTCAAAATTTGTCAAAAGGGAAATCCTTTTGCCCCATCACGTGGAAGATAGTATCCACGGATGCCAGCCTGTTAGGTTGGGGGGCAGTTCTAGAAGAACAGACCCAGCAAGGGCTGTGGTCGGGGGCAGAAAACTGCTTCCCATCAATATCTTGGAGATCAGAGCTGCTCGACTGGCCCTGATCGCCTGGACTCTCCCCCTTCAGGGTCTGCCAGTAAGGATACAGTCCGACAACGCCACTGCGGTGGCATACATAAACCACCAGGGGGGCACGAAGAGCCCAGCAGCCCAAAGAGTAGTAAACCTGATTTTCTCATGGGCCGAAGCCCATGTACCCTGCATCTCGGCGGTGTTCATCCCGGGGATAGACAATTCTCAAGCAGATTTTTTGAGTCGTCAACAGTTGCTCCCGGGGGAATGGTCTCTTCACCCCCAGGTATTCCAAGAGATTTGCCAAAGATTCGGAGTCCCAGATGTGGACATTATGGCAACGAGATCCAACAAAAAATTGGACAAATTCATATCCCGAGCCAGGGATCCCTCGGCCTACGGGACCGATGCGTTGGTTTGCCCTTGGCACCAGTTTTCTCTTCTGTATGCGTTCCCTCCACTGCAGATGATTCCCCGCCTTCTACGGAGGATCCGGGTGGAGCGCAGGCCTGGGATCCTGGTGGCCCCAGCCTGGCCCAGGAGGGCTTGGTATGCACTCATCGTGAAGATGTCAGTCGGGGCGCCGGGGCCGCTCCCCCTGCGCCCAGATCTGCTGTCTCAGGGCCCAATCTGCCATCCTGCTTCACAGCAGCTAAATTTGACGGCTTGGCAGCTGAATCCCTAATTCTTAAGGGCAGAGGCCTCTCAGATCAGGTCATATCTACGTTGATTCAGGCTAGGAAACCGGTCTCCAGAAATATTTATTACAGAGTCTGGAGAACCTATGTGGAGTGGTGCGAGTCTCAAAAATGGCATCCTCGAAAGTTTTTTTATTGACAGGATCTTGCGATTCCTCCAGGTTGGCGTTGACAAAGGGTTGGCTCTTAGTACTCTAAAGGGGCAGGTGTCGGCTTTATCAATATGGTTTCAAAGACCCTTGGCCACCCATTCGCTTATGAAAACCTTCTTGCAGGGGGTCTTGCATGTGAATCCCCCTATTAGAGATCCCCTCTGCCCCTGGAATTTAAATCTGGTCTTGTCAGCTTTATAAAGGCAACCGTTTGAACCTCTGACAGAAATCCCTCTTGTGCTACTAACCCGAAAGTTGGTTTTCTTGGTGGCTATGGCTTCAGCCAGAAGGGTTTCCGAGCTGGCAGCCTTGTCATGCAGGGAGCCATACCTTATTCTGCATAAGGACAGAGTGGTTCTGCGGCCTCAACCTTCTTTCCTTCCTAAGGTCATATCCAGTTTTCACTTGAATCAGGACCTAGTCCTACCATCCTTCTTTCCTACTCCCCAGTCCAGAGAGGAAAGACGGCTTCATACTTTGGACGTGGTTCGAGCCATGAGGGTCTATCTCAAGGCTACAGAGAAGATTCGGAAAACAGATGTGCTTTTTGTTCTTCCGGATGGCCCCAAGAAGGGTCAGCCGGCTGCCAAGTCTTCCTTGGCTAGGTGGATTAAGCAGCTGATTTTTCAGGCATATGGTCTGAAGCGCGTTCCACCTCCCTTATCAGTTAAAGCCCATTCTACGAGGGCCATGAGTGCCTCCTGGGCGGCACACCATCAGATCTCTATGGCACAGGTTTGCAAGGTGGCAACCTGGTCTTCCGTACATACGTTTACTAAATTTTATAAGTTGGACGTTGCAAAGGGTACGGACGCAGCTTTTGGGCAGGCGGTCCTACGGGCAGCAGTATAGAATCCTCTGGCCCGGTTCACGCCCCCTTGTTTTTCTGTTGGTGGAGCCATGTTTTCTCCTGACAATGTTTTTATTTGGCTATTCTTGGCCTTACGGTCTCCCTCCCTTCATAGAGCATTGCTTTAGGACATCCCAAGTGTAATGGCTATGCGCTCTGTGTCCCGTGATGTACGATAAAGAAAAAAGGATTTTTAATAAACAGCTTACCTGTAAAATCCTTTTCTTGAAGTACATCACGGGACACAGAGCTCCCACCCCTCTTTTGGGGAACATTGTGTAACCTCGGGAGAATTGCTTGCTACAAAACTGAAGCACTCCCAGTGGGAGGGGGTTATATAGGGAGGAAACTTCCTGTGAAATTGATTACACCAGTGTCCACACCTGAAGGTACCCATATAACCCAAGTGTAATGGCTATGCGCTCTGTGTCCCGTGATGTACTTCAAGAAAAGGATTTTACAGGTAAGCTGTTTATTAAAAATCCTTTTTTTTCACTGCACACTGTGAGCTTTCCACATTAAATGATGCAGCCAGTCAAAAAGACTGGCTGGCTGGAGGATATTAAGCATAATCTAACATTTTTCTCCTCAAGTCTCACTGTTCCTGGACTGCCCCTATCATTCTTCACCTAATGTAGCCTGCCTAGGAATTCCCACCCCTCAAGACTGACATCAACCCATCAAGGCATTTCGATATTTCAATACATTTCCAAAAGTCAGCCAGCTGCCTAAGCTTTGGGTCCCAAGGGAACTCAACTATAGATCGACATTTTTATAATTCAAATCAAGAAACGGATTTTTTTACTCATATTTGGTAATGGATGTGAATTTTAAAGATAGATCCACTTTAAAATAATTCAGTCTATACATGGCGACTTGACTTCTATCCAAAAAAAGTAATTGTATGTCCAGTCCAAACTTTTTTTTTTTTTAGTTTTAAATATACCGTGAAGGATTAGAACATATTGTAGATGTTTACTGCTGTACTGAGCTTTAGAGAGTTTTACCCTTACTTCCAGTCCTGCTCACAATGTTTTACTTGACAGGAAATGAGTATAAAGCCTCGTACACAAGTCCGTTGGACAAAAGTCCAAAGTACAAACATACATGCTTGCAATCAATGCACACCAAACACAACATTAGCAGAAGGTGCCCAAAGGGTGGCGCTAAAGAGCTGAAAGACCGCATAGTATGTCTAGTACGTCACTACGTTCGTGTTTATTGTCCAACAATTGTGTGCCGTTTGTATGCAAGACAAAATCCAGGCACACGCCCTTCAGACAAAAGTCCATCGCTTTGTCTGCGGAAAATCCGATCGTGTGTACGAGGCTTTTCTATCTAACGCAAAGAATGCTATTTTAGTAGGTTAAGGGAGGATTAGAGCCTAAACCTGAAGCTCATACATGTTACAATCTGAGTGTACAATATCCTTTACCAGCCCTTTTTAGACCTGCAAAAACAATGTAATATATTTGGACCTACCTGACCCATTGTTTCTAATCAGGCAGGCCCTAAATAACCATTGGTAGGATCTCAAGTAGATTGTACAGTCAAATTGCGGTAAACTTAAAGCGGAGTTCCACCATTTTTTTTTACAAATGCTGCTGACTTTTAAAATATGGACACTTACCTATCCAGGGTGCCCACAATGTCCTCACCCAAAGCCAATCTGTCCCTCCGCTCCCTGGTAGTGGTGCCGGCATCTTCAGTATGGAAATCAGGAAGTGAAGCCTTGCCGCTTCACAGCCTGGATCCCTACTACGCATGTGCGAGTCACACTACGTATCCTGACTGGTCCCTGCTGTTTCTGGGACCTGTATGTCTCCCAGAAAACAGCGGGGGGGGGGGGGGTGAAGGAGAGGCCAGACATGGTATAGATCGCTGCGGATATCTGCAGTGATCTGTCACCGTAAGTGGTAGCAAATACCTGTATTAGACAGGTATCTGTTCCCCCCTCCCCCTGAAAGGTGCTAAATGTGACACCGGAGGGGGTGAGGGGGAGGTACTAGATAAGCAGAAGTTCCATTTTTGGGTGGAACTCCTCTTTAAGGTAAAACATGCTCTGACCTTTCTTTTTGAAAATGCTAGTTGACTGGCTGACCAACTGGCTCCAATACCTTGATACATAGATCTTCCAGGTGAATGACAGAGAAGTACTGAAATGGTGGAAGCAGTGTGTTTCAACATAACTGCAGCTGCAAGCATTTTTAGAAGAAGGCTGGTGTGTATCTTCCATGACAGGTTATCTTTAAAGCGGAGGTTCACCCTAAATATAAGCCCTCCCATGTGATCCAGCATACTGGCGTCAGCGCCAGTATGCTGTTTTTTTTTTTTAAATCCATGTACTTACTGTATTATGCAGAATTGTATTCTTTTTACCCCGCGGTGGACGGCGCCAGTATAGCGCGTCACATCTTACGAAAGTACCCGAAAAGGACTCGAGTAATCTCGGCGAAAATGCGGCGCCTGCGCACAGACCTAGGAGCTGACTGCGCAGGCGCCGTATTTCTCCGAGTCCTACGGCTATGGCGCGTCACGCCCTCCGAAAAACGCCGAAATAGGACTCGGAGAAATACGGCGCCTGCGCAGTCAGCTCCTAGGTCTGTGCGCAGGCGCCGCATTTTCACCGCGATTACCCGAGTCCTTTTCGGGTACTTTCGTAAGATGTGACGCGCTATACTGGCGCCGTCCACCGCGGGGTAAAAAAAATAAAATTCTGCATAAGACAGTAAGTACATGGATTTAAAAAAAAAAAACAGCATACTGGCGCTGACGCCAGTATGCTGGATCACATGGGAGGGCTTATATTTAGGGTGAACCTCCGCTTTAAGTTTTATGATCAATACCCCTATGAGAAAAGGCAGCTGCATAATATTTTATTTCAGAATATTTTCCCCAGACCAGCATATGACACAGATTTTTAGCGATGCAAAGAGCAATGTACAAAATCCTCTCTAGTCATGAAATCATGTTGACTCTTTAAGCTGGCCTACATGTGAGAATTTGGAATTTGTCATGTATTCATGGAAAAGAATCACAAATATTGATCAGAAATGGTTTCTTTGGCAAGTAGTATTACCAGAGATAACATTTGGTTCTCATGGTAAGTTGATTATAAAAGATGAGTTAATAGAGAACTGCACTATCCGCACTGCTGGAATTGGAAACACTTCTTTATGGATGTTGTGATCAGACCTAAATCCTTTAGGAAGATTATCCACATAGAAATCAGGAAAATCCTGCAACTGAAGCACTTTTGTTCTCCACATTTCTAAACAACATCAGCAAAGCTGCTGCTTTTTTTTTTTTTACATTTAATTTTATGGGTTGTTTTGGAATTATGGAATTGCTTCAGACCGTCGCTTTAATTAGAGCACCTTTAACTTGTATTCATTATTGTAATAATTTATGTATTTCTTTTACAAGAGCAGAGCACAGGGAATTGAATAATGATCCATACAAATTAAAGCTTCTTATTTACTAGAGCAATATTTTATATTTAAGGAAAATCTCACAGTGGCAGAAATTATGATGAGCAAATCTATTCACATGCCAGCAGAATGGGGACATTGCAATATTGTTATCTGTAAAAACATATACCGTATTTTTCGGCGTATATCGCGCACTTTTTTGCCCTGAAAATCAGGGCAAAATCGTGGGTGCGCAGTATACATATGGACATACAGGACGTGTGCGCGAAAGGAGCCGAGCCTGCCCGACTATACGCGAGTGTATGCAGGCGCAGTACACTCGTGAATAGTCGGGCAGACTCGGCTCCTCTCGCGCTGACGTCCTGTACGTCCAGGACGTCAGCGCGAGAGGAGCCGAGTCTGCCCCACTATACCCGAGTGTACTGCGCTCGGTATATGCCGACGCAGTATTCAAAATCGGCACGGGAAAGCGAGGATCGAACGGGGAGGACGCTGCAGAAGGACGCCAGACCCGACGAAGAGGACACCCGAAGCCGCCGATGGACGCCGCACAAGACACCAACACTGTAAGTACAAAAAACTTTTTTTCCACAGGAATGGGGGCCACTTTAGGGGTGTGCGGTAAACGCAGGAGCGCGCTATACCCCGATAAATACGGTACATTTTTCCAAACTGCAACAAGCAAATCAGGGCATGCTTGCCTATATTCCTGGCCTGAGGGATTCTCCAGCATTAGAGCTGGTTCACACAGGGGCAACACGACTTCCAGCCAGTGTTGCCAACATACCAGATTGAAATTTACTGGCACGACAACCGAAATTTACTGGCGCAGCCACGTTTTTACTGGCATTTCACAAAAGTTACTAAATTACATTTTTTAGGTGCAAATTTCAGTATTTAGACTACAAACAAGTACGATAGGGAAATAGCAATGTGATTTAAGGTAGATTTTAAGGTAAAAAAACATATTTTTGTTATTTTCGATATAATAAGGGCAAATTATTTAGTTACATCACCCCCTGCCTCCATCCCCCTCTGCGGTGCCACAATCTCCCTCTGCCTCCAATCTCCTTCTGCCTCCAATCTCCTCCAGGCCCCCTGCCTCAAATCACCCCCTGCCTCCATCATCCCCTGCCTCCATCTCCCTCTGCAGTGCCACCAACAACCCCTGTCTCCATCCCCCACCCTCTACAGTGCCTCCAATCACCCCCTGCCACTAACACCCCCTGCTTCCAATCTCCCCCTGCCTACATTCCCCTCTGTGGTGCCACCGCAGCCACCATCACCCCCTGCCTCCAATCACCCCCTGCCTCCAATCTCCATGCGCAGTTCCAAGCCAAACCGATCTCGGCTATTTTTACTGGCACATTCCCGCAACCATGAACATTTACGAACGGGGGAAAAAAGTGCCCGTTTTTACGAACTGTCTGTAAAAATACGGAAGGTTGCCAACACTGCTTCCATCACGATTTTGGGAGGCAACTTGGACACAACTTGAGGCGGAATCATCAGACAACTTACAAGGCAACTTCAAGTCGCATCTAGGACAGGAGGCTTTCCAGTGGCCAATCAAACAACAATCAGCTCTGTGGGAGGGAGGAGTTTGCCTGAGAAATGTATGTTTTCTTCCTGTAAAGTTGCTTCAGTTAAGACAGTGATCAGACTTCTGAGGCAGCGTCCATTGAAATCTATGGGTACAAGTTGCCTACAAGTTGCCTACAAGTCGGATTGAAGTAGTACAGGAACCTTTTCTGAAGTCGGAGTGACTTCAGTAGTCTACATTAAGACGGCTCCCTTCACTTCCATTGATTTTCTCAACCACACGACTTGGGACGACTTGGGGCAACTTCAAGACGTATCCCAGGTCGCCCCTGTGTGATCCGGCTCTTAGGTATACCTGTGCAAACATCAAGGCCAATCAAAATTTTGCATATTCCTTTCTATCCTGCTTTATTCATCACACGCTATATTACTCTTTCTAGTAAACTGTATACTGAACTGAGGTAACAGTATAATATACATAAAATGACAATATATGGTAGTCAGAAAATGCAGTCTCAGTGTTTCAGAACTTCCAAAGTTCTTTAAAAATTTTGTTCTAAAGGCCCATACACACGGTCTGACTTTTTGACAACAAACTTCAAAATAAGCAGGTTTTTAAAAAAAGCCGACCGTGTGTACGCTCCACTTTTTTAGTTTTCATCAGACAAATGTTCGCTCTGCAAATTGATAAACTTTTTCGGTAACAAAAGTCCTACAGTGCAAAGTCCTATTGTGTTTACAGAAGTCCATCGGACTTTAGTCCAAAGTACAAACACGCATGCTCAGAACCAATGTTAAAATCAACCAAGAATAGCAGAAGTTGACCAAAAGGTGGCAGTAAAGAGCGGGAAAGAGCAGAAAAAAACATGTGATTTGGGGAAAGTTTGCTGAAAAAGTCCTGCCGTGTGTATGCATACCAAGTTCACAGCCAACGCCCTTTAAAAAAATCCATGGAAAAGTTTGTTTAAAGTCGGATCGTGTGTATAAGGCTTTAGGTGCTAGGAAGGTGGAGGTGGTCCTATCAGTTTTAGATATTTCAAACGGGAAATTGAAAAGGATAGTCAGACAGATTAGATTGTAAGAGCGTTATTATTCAACAGAGATGCATGCGCATTGATCAAATATGCGGAGAATAATACAAAGCAGGACATGTCTGGATTCCTGGATTGCGTGATTCGCTTGTACCAGAAAAATCTGTGTGCAAATCTCTAGTCCAATAAAAAATTGGCAAATTGGTGTTAATTCTGATTTAATCGACATAAGTCATATTAATATTCTATCCAGTTTATAATGAACTGAAGTAGTAGTATATTATAAGTCAAATGAAAATCATCTGGTCCTGTCAACTTCAGATAGATCAGGTGACAACTGTAAAAGAAGAATCCGATGCATTGGATTGGTCAGGGCATTGTTAAATGAGAGAAATTGTTTGTTTGGCAATGTCTGGTAACTACTGTACATAGACATGCACACTCCTGAAATACCAGCATACATGTTTATGAGCTAAATATTGAAGGAAGAAACCACTTGGTGGTTATAGCATTAGATATGTCTGAGTGCCATCTAGTGTCTATTGATACTTTAACACAAAGCACCTAATTCAATTTTAACATTAATCTAAAGAAAATTGTGAGGAGAGAATATGGAGGCTGCCATCATTATTCTTATTCTCCTGAAAATACTAGTAGCCTGGCTGTCTGTGGCTTTAATTCCTTGACTAACTAATCTGCAGAAAGCATGCAGCAAGCAGGGTCAAAGCAAATTTAAAAGTACACTGCAGTGTGTCGAAGACTGCTGAAGCTATACGAACAGTATGACAGCAGGGGAAATAGTATTTTCAGAAATCAGACATTGCTTCCTATGAAAGAGACAGTTGAAAGCTGTTTGATCGGTTAATAATCCTGGCTGGGAGCAAAAGATGTAATCATTGGTGTGCCATATGATTTTTTGTTTTTAGGAAGTTGTGTTTAAAGAAGCACATGGATCAAAACAATCATCATAGAAAGATTATATCTATCACAACAGTAATTAAAGGGGTTGTAAAGGTAAAAAAACAATTCACTAAATAGCTTCCTCTACCTTAGTGCACTCCTCCTTCACTTACCACATCCTTCGATTTTGCTTTTAAATGTCCTTATTTCTTCTGAGAAATCCTCACTTCCTGTTCTTCTGTCTGTAACTCCACACCGTAATGCAACACTTTCTCCCTGGTGTGGAGAAAGCCTCTTGAGTGGGGAGAGGGTGAGCAGGCAAGTCAGGACACTCTCTACTTTGCAGATAGAGAAAGGAGCTGTGTGTTAGTGGGTGTTCTGACACTCCTGCTTGCCCCCTCCCCCCTCAAGAGGCTTTCTCCACACCAGGGAGAAAGCCTTGCATTACTGTGTTTAGTTACAGACAGAAGAAGTGAGCATTTCTCAGAAGAAATAAGGACATTTAAAAGCAAAATCGAAGGATTTTTTTTTTTTTATACCTTTACAACCCCTTTAACTTCTGATAAACGTCCTCCATTAAAACTGCACACACACAAGTGTAGTTTTGTAACCTATTTAAAAGGTCAACATTTTCCAATTTTTATGTAGAATATAAAAGATGACAATTCTGCGTAATTCTTAGTTTCTCTGTGCAATTCTTCCACTCATATTCAAAAAATTAAAGAAAACATTTTGTAATTAGTTTGTGAAAATTTAAAGCACTAAGTACAGGGGTGCCCAATCAGTGGCCCGGGGCCCACATGTGGCCCGTGGAGCCCTCTGATGTGGCCCGTGACCTCCTGCTCTGGGATAAAGGTTTTGGCAAGCTCAGATTGTGGGTGCTGACCTGCCATCCCAGAGCATCCATGTTGTTAATTATGCCAGTGGTAGACTAAGCAAGCGGTTACAGAGCCGCATTAGCTGATGCCTCCTGAATAGCGTTGCCTCCTGTCACAGGCAGAGTGATACCAAATGCACTCTGCCTGGGACAGCAACAGCCGGAGATACCTGAATAGAAGACTGTTATTAACCGATTCCCAACCAGCTCATGTACATTTACGTCAGCAGAATGGCACAGTTGGGCAAAGTGACGTATATATACGTCACTTTGAAATGCCGTGAGCTCTGTGACTTGATGTCGCCGGTGTCCCATGATCAGGTCACAAAGCTGCAGAATGGGGAGAGGCAAGTGTAAACATGCTTCTCCCCGTTCTGCCTAGTGACACTGTCAGTGATCGTCTGTTCCCTCTCATCGGGAGCAGTGATCAGTGATGTGTCACTCATAGCCACTCCCCTTAACAGTTAGAAGCACTCCCTAGGATGCACTTAACCCCTTCAGCGCCACCTAGTGGTTAACCCCTTCACTGCCAGTGTCATTTTCACAGTAATAAGTGCATATTTACAGCACTGTTGCTGTAAAAATGACAATGGTCCGAAAAATTTGTCAAAAGTGTCCGATGTGTCTGCCATAAAGTCACAGTCACGATAAAAACCGCTGATCGCCGCCATTACTAGTAAAAACAAAATTATAAAAATGCCATAAAACTATCCCCTATTTCAGTGGTTCTCAACTCCTGTCCTCAGGACCTACTAACAGGCCATATTTTAGGTATTACCTTGGGGAGCTACAGACTAGAATACTGCAATCACCGAGCAGAAAATGATATCACCTGTGATGTATTTCAGTTATCTTGCAAACCTGGCCTGTTAGTGGGTCCTGAAGACAGAAGTTGAGAACCACTGCCCTATTTTGTAAACTCTATAACTATAATCTTTGTTTAAACCAATCAATATACGCTTATTGCGATTTTTTGGGGGATATTTATTATAGCAAAAAGTAAAAAGTATTGAATTGTTTTCAAAATTGTTGCTTTATTTTTGTTTATAGCGCCCAAAAAAAAAAAACTGCAGGTGATCAAATACCACCAAAAGAAATCTCTATTTGTGGGGAAAAAAGGATGTCAATTTTGTTTGGAGCCACATCGCACGACCGGGCAATTGTCAGTTAAAATGACACAGTGCCAAATTGCAAAAAATGCTCTGGTCTTTGACCAGCGAAATGGTCCGGGGCTGAAGTGGTTAAAGGTAAGTTTATTACTAAAATCACAATGTATATATGGGCATTTCTGTTCTGCAGTGGTTACTGGGCTGCTTTCAAACTGATCCACAGGTGTAGCACAGAATACCTGAGGGTTACCTGTACTGAGCCATAGACTTGTGTTATAACCTGCGGGTTTGGTGTCCTTTTAGAAAATGCACCACACCTGCAGGATATACGAGAAGTCTATGGCAAAGTGCAGCTAACCCACAGGAAAGCCACAGGTGCACTGTGCTGCACCTGCAGTGCAGGTTAACCACAATGCGTCAGTGTGAAAAGCAGCCTTAGACCCCTTTGGCATGATTGGTCTGACCCAATCGGACCCTATGTTCACCTCTATTGAGCCACAGATGTAAACAGACTTGTGGCCGTATACACCCATCTACAGTACCTCCAATCCGATCTACTAAAAAAAACAGAAGGGAGGATCCATCCCCTTCCATCTGGGCAGATCGGATCAGAGGTCCTATAGAGTAGAGCGAGTCCGTGTCTGCTCTGCATATGCAGGGTGTACATGGACCTGTCACTCGCCTGCTCCACTCATTGTGGCCCACGACTGGTTACTAAGTTGCTTAAGTGGCCCTCGCTCTTTAAAAGTTTGGGCACCCCTGACTTAGCAGTACCATGCATGATTTTTATTGGAGAAAATGTAGAGAAAAGACTCTCATAATCATGGCTGGCCCAGACTGGCCATAGGGCAAATGCCTGTGGTACAGGGCACCCGGTCTGCATGTCCTAACAAGAGTGGCCTGTTGAAGTCTGGACCCCACAGGGCTAACACAAACCATGGTCACTGCTCACCTCCTGATATGCGGCAATGCCTGTGTCTTCTCTCCCAGCTCTCCTGCCCCACCAACAATGTCATCCTATCAGCAGATTAGAGGGTGGGCCCTAGAGAGGATACACAGGCTGAATCTTTCCTCTGCCCTGCCGAAGGTAGGACTGTGCAGGGGAGGTAGAGCGTAAAAAGGGGCACTGTGATTAGAGAAAAAGGAGAGAGAAAGACAGCAAGGGTCACTGTGATGGGGGCTGTGATTGCTAGGAGCACTGTAATGTAAAGGAGTACTGTGATATAAAGGGCACTGCAATCATTACAGCGCCCATTGATATAACAGATCACAGTGCCCCTTTACATTACAGTGCAGAGGACATAATATCCTGTCAGCAACCGTCCACATGAATGCGGGTCCCTGGAAAAATTGGCTAAGTTTAGAATGCCCAGGCCTATGTTTTGTCCAAATCTGGGCCTGAATGGCTGTATGATCTCTTATTTGAAATATTGCTTAATTTTGCCTGTACGGCTGAAATTCATACAGGACAACAACCAAGACTGTCAACCTACTGCTGGTCACCATGTTACAGGCTACTTGTACAATTTCCTTTAGGCCACGTACACACGATCAGACCGGTCCGATGAAACTGGTTTTAAGACCAGTTTCATTGGACCAATTCGATGGTGTGTACGGCCCATCGGACCGTTGTCCATCGGATCAAAGTTTTAAAACTTGCTTTAAAATCTGTCCGTCGGACAGATTCGATGGTTAGTACACAAAAGCATCGGACCAAAAACATGCGCATGCTCAGAATCAAGTCGACGCATGCTTGGAAGCATTGAACTTTGTTTTTTCAGCACGCCGTTGTGTTCTACGTCACCGCGTTCTGGTCTGATCGGATTTTTGGCCCGATGGTGTGTACGCAAATCAGACCATCAGACCACTTCAGCGTGGTCCGATGAAAACGGTCCGTCGGACCAGTTTCATCGGACCAGTCTGATCGTGTGTACATAGCCTGAGAATACTAGGGTTGAGAAAAACTAGGGTTATTTTTTGACTTTCTGAATAATAAAAGTTTATTTTCATTTACAAGCTTCCTTATTACAATGTTAAATGTCAGACTGTCAGAGGAAAACCAGGTGAGCTTTTTTTTTTAACAAAGCAGGAGAAGTATAGTGAAATCTAAAACTATCACTCATTTGCCAGTTTTTGTATAAAGACCCTTTAATCTGGCTTCAAAGGTGTTTCTAGGTCTATTCTTCATTTACAAAAACTCATTAATCTCTGACAAAAGCTTCATGTAAAACAAAATAGGGAGACATAATATTTGAAATAGTATTAACGGGTCAGTGCACTTATTTTTATCTCTTGGGGACTCTATTGAGAGTTCTGTGCAATGGTTTTTGGTCTGCACACCTGCTCTATTCATGATAAGGAAGTCATACTGACACTTTTTGTCTGGCTTTAAAAATGTAACTAGGTCTAGTTTTCATTTACAAATGCCAAGTCCTACTGTCACTTTTTGGTCTGCACATCTGCTCTGGTCTTGATGAGGAAGTCCTACTGTCACCTTTTGTCTTTCTCCAAAAATGTTCCTAGGTCTAATTTTAATTTACAAAATCCAAGGAAGTCCTACTGTCACTTTTTTATGTTTTATATTGTGTGGAATACAACTGGAGGTGTTGAAACAAAATAAAAAGGAACACTTAAAACTTGCAAAGGAGATCTAACTTTTGGAGAATTCTAGACATAAAAAAAGTCAGGGGCTCACTTATCCCACCAGGCTCCATGTATTCACAAATTATCCATTTCAACTAGACTGTCATTTTAAAGATCACTGGCAATTTAAAAAAAGTGAACCTCATCAATCATTCTCCAGCCTTTAACAGTGCATTAAAGTTGTCAGGAGAACAGGAGTCAAACAAGTAAAATCCACAGAGAACCTTTATGCACTATAGTCATGCCACAATACCAGGTTTTGTCAACAGGTGGCACTGCAAAATAAATTCTTAACTGCAGCACTCCGCTGTTATCTACTCCAGTCCTTGTGAAAAGGGGGAAACCTTCCAAATATTAGACAAAGGTCTGCTAAACAAACCAAGAATATCCCAAGTTATAAAACAGTATTTGACAGAACACAGAATATAACCAAGCCTAGTTTAGACTGCCGCTTGTTACATTTGTAGAAATCCACCTACATTCACTTGTTGCCATAGATATAAAGAATCCTGTGTGTTTAGGATACCAGACAACCCATTCCTTTGCTCATGATGTTTTTTGACAGACATTATAGTAATTGCTAGGAATATACAATGATTCAGAAGACCTATATGGTCACATGCATCTTGTATCACAGTTCATAGTGACACACACCATCTGAGAATACAAAGTTAACTATATATTTTTGAAAAATGATAAGGACTTTGTCACAATGGAGTTCACAAGTAGAAGAAGGAGCTGCAATCCTTCTATAGTAGTTTCCACTTTCTGATCCTTTGGCCAAATTCTACTTCTAAGTCAACAAAACCTAATGTGTTTTGATTCAGTGTGGTTATCATGGTCATAGTATGTGGCCTGGGGGGGTCAGAGTGTAGAAGCAGCAATCAGAGCAATAAAGCTGCCCCTGTCACATGCAAGCTTCACGGTGACAGAGTATTTGGAGTGAATGGTAGATTTTTCTGATTATTTTTTAAGATATATTTAATTTTTTGACTGTCAGACAAGAGAACCATTTTCACAAATCCACATGGAGCCATCTCTTATAATTATTTTACTTCTTTAAAATTTGTATTTACAAGGCCGTCATATACTTTATAGGAAAGCCTATATATATAGATAGATAGATAGATAGATAGATAGATAGATAGATAGATAGATAGATAGATAGAGATATCTATCTATCTATCTATCTATCTATCTATCTATCTATATATATATATATATATATATATATATATATATATATATATATATATATATATACATATACAGTATATATATATATATATATATATATATATATATATATATATATATATATATATAGTATATATATATATATATATATATATACTAGATAGATAGAGATATCTATCTATCTATCTATCTATCTATCTATCTATCTATCTATCTATCTATCTATCTAGATATATATATATATATATATATATATATATATATATATCGATAGATAGATAGATAGATAGATAGATAGATAGATAGATAGATAGATAGATAGATAGATAGATAGATAGATAGATATAGGGAGAGTGAACTGAGTAGACAACTTCTCAAAATGTTTAGGCTTCAAAAATAAATCCCATTTACCATCAAAAAGACATCTGAAAAATTTAGACCATGCAGTGCTCTTAAATTGCAATGATGTCTAATTATCTTATTGAACAAATAGGGTAAACAAAAGAAATAGGCCAGACGCATAGGCAAGCCAGTATATTGTGCTCATCTTAGCAGCTGTTTTTATCTGAAGAGAGTAATATGACTTTTCTTTTCAAGATGTGTCGCTATATATTGGCACGTGACAGGCATATAAGCAGGATCTACAATAGTCTCTTATTGCAACATAAATTAAAAATGGGTTCACATCTGTTGACTAACCTTTAGACTTAAGACACAGATAATGCTTGCCATATTGATCAAGGCCTCACCGAGTATTATGCAATGTAATTCCTTTGTATTTTTTACATAAATAAGAATCACTGCTAAACATATATTTGATGTGTTTGAGAAATATAAGATAAATAGATAGATACTTTTCTGGAGGAAAGGGTATACATTAATATCTGTATTGCACAATGATAGCAGATAGCAACCAGTGGTATAGTTTTGATCTCTGGACATTTCTGCACATTTATACAAGCAATGGCATCCTAAAGATTTGCACTCGTGATGGAATTAGATGTAAGATTCCATCATCATGCACTAAGCTCCAATCTGTACATTTCACAAATGCATTACAAGAGTCATCTGAATCAAAAAAGGAGGTCACCCAAGCATATGGTCACTGGACAGGTGACAGTTTCAATGAATTATAGTCAAAGACCTTGGCTGTTGAAGCAGCAGCAATGTGTCTGCAGATAATTTCCTCCTTTTTGCCCCCTCCCCCTCTTGCTCTTTAAGGAGGTACAGGAGCACTGGTCACACATGCTTCCCATCTATACAATGTGAAAGTGGTAAACTTACCTGGATAGCTTAGCAATCTTAGCAAAGCCAAACACGTCCATGCATGCAGGTGTGCTATCTTCTTTCTCCCCTTCCTTCACTCAAGCAATATCCCTTCTGTTTCCGCACGCTAAAACAAATATAGGATTTCTTCTACATCAGAATGCAGCACGGTATCATCCTAGGTCTGCAGTTTGAGAATGAATCACTCAGAAAGACCATTGATTCTACTCTTGCTTCCAGCCAATATGACTGCTGAGAAATGCCAATTTGACAATGGCCAATATTCAATCACCTTGCTGCATCTCTAGTTTAAAACATGCTGTTTTACAGTGCTTAGATTCTGTCCATGTAGCTCTTGCAAGCATCTTTGCTGGGCTTTCTTCATTGAAGACTGCTGATCCCAGGCAGTGAAAGAGAAACAAGAGGGGGAGGAGGTAGGAGCAGCCAGTGCATGCAGTGAAGCAGCACACAGAGAGGATGGAAGAGCTTCAGAGATGCAGTAAATCACCCTTGCCTCTGCATAATGCTTACACTATTGCCTTCTGCTCTACAAGACCACTGACATAATTGGACTAGCCTCAGAGTTTACTGCTAAAGACAGCTTTGCCTAGTTGTGTAAGGACAATGTTTAGGCGCCTGCTCTCAGTAAGTCTAGTAGAGAACAGTCTTTTCTATTCACAGTCACAGCAAAATATCCCTAAAATGGGCTATAGACACTGCAATCAAGAATAGGGTTACTTCCATAAAATAGCTATATGTTATCATAAGTCAACTGTACAAAACATATTTGTGAGAAGTATCACACACTGTATATTCAAATTTATTTGTGTGCAAGTTTATTAGAGCTTATGGCTGTATAGATTGTCACATACAGGAAAAATTCTTTAAAATGACCATGCGGTCTTTTCTCCATTCTGTTAAGTCATCTTCCCATGTCTTTATCATCATAGAAAAACACAAATAGGTCTCTGCCAGTAATAAAAGTCATTGGCAACTTTTTGTCTATGGGTGACAACAGTTAGGTTTCTATGGTTGCCCTTATTACCGTACTTACAGTTATTTAAGCTACTGTACATAATGAGTCAGCCTTATCCTTTAGTAGCTCAATGTTGTCACATTCAATGTAAAAAAATAAGTTGGTCAACCCCATACCCAGCAGTGTCACGCCCAGCCCAGACCCATTCTTTGCAGACATACAATGCTAGCAGGAGCAGTCAAGGTATGTAGCAGATACTGAACATCATGTTTCTAGCACTGCTTCTCCCCATCTAGAGCTTTAGTTATGAGCACTAAAAGGGACTCATATTGGGGGCCAGTTTTAAAAAGAGGTTATTGCTAATAATAAGATCCGTTGGGATGGACTATAGGGTGAGTACATGGATTGAAAACTGCCTACAAGGGTGAGTTCAGAGGGTGTTGATAAATGGGGAGTACAACCTCTGGGGGAATCTAGGATGGAAAAGGACCTGGGGTCCTAGTAAATGATAGGCTCAGCAATGTAAAATGTGCTTACAGTAAAATAAAAAATAAAACAGATAAATAATATAAAGTGGACCAATCCAAAGCAGCAATAAATGTGGGATATAACACAAAAGAATTGAAAAGAAAAAAAAATGCGCTAAGGAGTCCAAAATAAATTCTGCTAAAATGATACAGTCCAAAGGTTGAACTGGTATGATGATGCACAATGACTATCCTGGAATTAAATCAAAAACCTTATAAAAGGCATGCTTACCAGATAGTAAGCCACTAAAGCAGGTGGCCCAGCCCAGGCCTTTGGTTAGTAAGATAGCACTAACTTCTCCAATATGGCAAGTTCCAACAGATATAAAGTTGACTCCGCAGCGTAGGCAAATGATTAACCCGAAAAAGGAAAAACATAGAGTAAACCTGCCAAAACTGATGACCCTGTGACTGGACCAATGCTATAGAGCAGGGGTGGGCAACCTCGGCCCTCCAGCTGTGATGAAACTACAAATCCCATCATGCCTCTGCTTTTAGGAGTCATGTCTGTGATTGTCAGGGTCCTGCAATGTCTCATGGGACTTGTAGTTTCACCACAGCTGGAGGGCCGAAGTTGCCCACCCCTGCTATAGAGTGTTAAATTGGATAACTGCACCCAGTGATAACAACTTAAACAAGTGTACTACCACCGCATACAGGGTCTCCTTACCAGACAACCGATATAGAGCAATATTAAGCCCTAGACAGGTGATAAGCAAAGGCACCCAAAATCCACCGCAATGTGCACCACCACCATATGGCATAACCCCTTACCAGATTGAAAGCAGCTGAAGTCAAATGATATCCTACAATGGCATTGATCGTCTCTCAACACCAAACTGCAGACTAGTGGATGGATGGATGGATGGATGCAAAACCTCCACTTGTATTCCAAATATTCCCTAGGACTCATAGAGTCAGAAATTTCACACAAAAATTAATTAAGGACTAATAGTGTAATACTATCGTGAATTTTAATGTATCAAACATTGATACACTTACATTTAAAAGACAATAAATTGACGTATGTTATGAAGCCAGCTGGCTACAATGCAAAGCTCCCGTCCTCGACGATCGTGGTGACTTCAGCACGTACCCCCTCAGACACGTTTCGCCATCATAGACAATGAGGAAGTCCCTCATTAAGAATGTCGATGATGACAAAGCGTGTCTGAGGGGGTATGTGCTGACGTCACCACGGCACCTAGAGTATGCTGTCTAGTTCTGGGCACCAGTCCTCAGGAAGGATATACTGGAAATGGAGCAAGTACAAAGAAGGGCAACAAAGCTAATAAAGGGTCTGGAGGATATTAGTTATGAAGAAAGGTTGCGAGCACTGAACTCATTTTCTCTGGAGAAGAGACGCTTGAGAGGGAATATGATTTCAATTTACAGTACAAATACCATACTGGTGACCCCACAATAGGGTTAAAACTTTTTTGCAAAAAAGGAAGTTTAAAGATACGTGGCCACTCCTTAAAATTAGAAGAAAGGAGGTTTAACCTTAAACTACGTAGAGGGTTTTTTACTGGAAGCAGCAAGGATGTGGAATTCCCTTCTAGAGGCGGTGGTCTCAACGGGGAGCATCGATAGTTTAAAAACAACATACAGGGATATAGAATGTAATACTGACATATAATCACACACATAGGTTGGACTTGATGGACTTGTTTTTTTTTTTTCCACCTCACCTACTATGTAACTATATACAGGAAATCCCTGAGTTACGAACATCCGACTTGCAAACGACTCCTACTTACAAACGGAGGTGGCGTGACATCACTGCCGGCAGTTTGCGCTCCATGCTGGCCCTGGGAAATAGCTGAGTAGCCATTCCACACCGGGACACATTCCACACCGCAGTGCTACATGTACTGCACGCCCCGCGTACAGGACTGCATGCCCAGAAGCACCCGAAACACCACACATTGCACAGCCAGAAGAGCCTGGCTGGAGTTACACTTAAAAAGGTACTGTTCCAGCAAATTCTATTTAAGAACAAAACCTACAGTCCCCACCTTGTCCCTAGCTTGTTCGTAACTCTGGGATTGCCTGTATGTATTATTGAAGGTAATGTCCCTGCCCTATGTAGACATGTTGATATATAGAAGCATTGTTTTGTTTCTTTAAACCGACTTTTGCAAGTGGCTTACAAATTTGCCCTGGGGGACAAAGAGAGGGATTATAGTGAAGACAAGGGTTATAGCAGATTTAGTGAACTTCTGGGTTTAATAGCTGCACATTATGTGCAGTCATATTTGTGTCTAACAGAAGTATGGTTTGATAATGACAGACCTTTAGGTTATTAACTTATTTTAATGTGGTCCTCTAAGCAAACCATGCTGAATTGACAATATGCAGGCAATCCTAACAATACATGAGTCACAAAGGGGCAATTTGTATACTATGCAGGCAGCAAACCAGTTATCATGACAATATATTAGCAACAAATAAGCAATCATGTCACAACATGGGCAAAAAACTGCCAATATGTGGACATAAAGCAGGTAATCTTTACGTTACGCTACCGAAAAATATAAAATCTTGACAATACAAAGGCAAAAAAAGTGGTAATTGCAATATAGACACAATACATAACTTAAAGTGGTTGTAAACATATACCAAGTGAAGTGCACAGCCTAAGATGTTACACAAAGATAAAACAAATCCTCCTACATAGATTTTACTTGTTTATCTGCAGTATTGTCCTCTCTACAGCCCTTTAAAAAGGCAAAGCTTTGTTCTGAGCTCTCCCCTCCTATCCCTCCTGACACAAATTCATCTCATGTGTTGGTTAAACCTCTCAGAAGTAGCTCATGCTGATAACAGAGGAACGAAGCACCAGAAAAAAACAGCACTTTAGAAGGATATACTGTAAGTAATTACTGCAGATATCTGTGCTTTGTTTAGATTCCATGAAGTTTACAACCACTTTAACACCTCACCTCAGGACAATATGAAGGATTCCTTTCTTAGTCATAGCAACTCATCTATGCCTTACTGCATAGTGCCATGCACTCCCCTCTCCTCCCAATCCTACTACCCTCTCTAGGGCAGAGAGGGCACTTACCTTTCCACCTTTATGACCTACAGTCAACTAATAGCATGCTAAAGCCCACTGTCAGCTGACACAGATGTCACAGAGCCGCTTCAGGCCTTGGAAGAATCCCAACCATATTATTAGGATCTGCCCATCTGCCTGATAGACAGATGGTTCCAGCTGTCAGCTTAGTGCTGTGCAAATCCAGCGGTGCCCTTACCCCAAAGCCCCCCCCCCCCCCCAAGCCCAGTGCTTCAGTGAAAGTGGTGGCATTGACAGTCACCACTCTCTGCTTAAAACAGGCTGAAAACTGAGTGATCAACAGTTATGTTATTTCTCAGTTCTCAGGCTGAGGCGGCGTACACACGACCGAGAAACTCATTGGGCGAAACACATCGTTTTCCCCGTCGAGTTTCTTGTTCAGCAGTCAAAAAACTCGTCGAGCCAAATTTTCCCATTGCCCATCGAGGAAATAGAGAACATGCTCTCTTTTTGGCTCGACGAGTTCCTCGACGGGTTTCTCGGCGAAAAGTGTACACACGACCGGGTTCCTCCGCAGAATACGTCTCCCATCGAGTTTCTTGCTGAATTCTGCAGAGGAAACTGGTCGTGTGTACGCGGCCTTAGAGCCTTTGGGGGACAGCTACAGCATCACACCAATGCTGCAGTATGGAGGTAGGTATAGATTTTCTTTTTAAACCCCAAACTTCCCCTTTAAGTAAAGATTCTGGGCATTTACTCCTACTTCCAGAGGTAGCTGGTGCACATGCTTCATAATGGCCATTAAAGGAGTGATAAAGTCTTTTGGTTTTTCACCTTAAAATGCATTCTATGCATTAAGATGAAAAACCTTCTTTGGTGCAGCTCCCCCCCCAGAGCCCCCCTTTTATTTACCTGAACCCAGTCTTTCCAGCAATGGGGAGGAGCACAGCAGTCATTGGCTCCCTCTGCTGTCTGTCAAATCCAGTGACATGGGGGGCAGGGGCAAGTCCTGCTCTCTGTGTCAATGGATGGAGCAGCAGGACTCAAGAGCGCACCCGCACAAGTGCCCCAATGGAATGCAGCTCTCCATGGGGGCACTCAATGCGGAGAAGGAGCCAGGAGTGCCGCCCGGGGACCCCAGAAGAGGAGGCTATCTGGGCCGCTTTGTGCAAAATCCTTGAACATTTAAAAAAAAAACCTTTACAATCACTTTAACTTCTGTCCTAGAAAGTCAGCATTTAGCATCCAGAAATGGCCACTGAAGCAGATACTTCACTTTACAAATGTAATCTCTCTGCACACTCTAGTGTTTGCTAGATTTGATTTGATATCAAGCTTGATGGTAATATTGCAAAATTATTGCATGACTTCTAGCATCCCAAATTCCATTGTAAAAGTAATCCTACTATGGGGAGTTGCTTTATCCAAAACCAATAGATTATGCTACATTTTAGAAACAACTTTCATAAAAATTTTACACAGTTGAGTGTAATATACAGTACAGTATATACTACCCTCAATGATTTTCAAATACTATTACCGACGTAAAGAAATCATTATGCAGTCAGACTATGACTATAGTTACACCTTCGGTGCTAAAAAGTCTCACATAAAAACTCCATTCCTGTTAAGTGCCAGTGATATACACCCCATGCTTTGGGGGTCACCTAACTAAATAGATAAATAGCTGGGCTAGCTCTAAGGTCAAACCACTACTGTGCTTCAGTTTTTATGTCTGTACACTTCTACAAATGGAATAGATATAAATATGGTCACATTAAAATAAAAACAGAGACAAAAGAAAGATGCATCACATTTCTGAAGAACATCGGGTCAAAACCTTGCTATTCAATGCCATTTTATGCAAATGTAGTAAGGAAAAAACCCTGATAAGAAATTTAAAGAATAACTGTACTTTCAATAGAAAATAATACAATTAAATATGTCCTAGGACCTTTAGAAAAAATACTAATTTAATGTGTAACCTCTTCAATAAACATTTGTTCTGTACAACATTGCCTGCAGCCTCCAGGCTCTGAGAATGTCCTGGTGTGCTCTACATCCTGCTGCTCCTGGGAGACAGGTTGCTCATTCAGCAACATGCAGAGCAAGTCTCCTGTCTGCAAACAACATTGGGCCAGATTCAGGTAGATGGGAGTATCTTTCCTCTGGAGTAACGCTTCTCATTTACGTTACTCTGAAGACCCTTTCAGCGCAAGTACTGTTATTCACATAGCAGTTGCGCGTAAACTTGCGCCAGAGTAACGATAATGCGCTGGCGTAACCCGACGCAAGTGGAAGTGTGTGTGATCATATGTAAATGATGGGCGGAGCCCAGCGCAGAGGCTTACGTTCAGCGCATCATCCACGGAGCATGCGCAGTGAGTGCGGCTCCACTCGCCCCCTTGTGCGCATGCTCACAACTTCCGTCGGCACCACTTCCCGGGAAACGTCAGCGCAATGCGTTCCGCTGGGCGCTTAAAAGCGCAGGCGGAAACGCCATTCCGGCGCAAAAGTATATCCGTTTCCCCCCACCCCAGGGAAGATACTTTTGCTCTGTAATGGCTGCTCCCGCTACCCCCAGAGAGAGGAGGAACCTTAATTTTAATTCCCAGGAGGTCTCGGTTATCATCTCAGCGATGGAGTCTGTGAATAATTTGCTTCATGGGAAAAATAGCCGCAAGACCAGCCGGGAGAGAAAGCAGGGCATCCTGGAGTCCATTGCTGCCAGGGTGAATGTCTTGGGGTACTCCACCCGGACTGCTGGGGACATTCAGAAAAAGATCAACGACTTGCGGCGCAAGGTCAGTGGCAAGGTGGCCACCATCAGGAGGCATGAGAGGGGCACAGGTGGTGGTCCCCCATGTCCTGTCATCCTGACCGCGGAGGAGGAGGTGGTCGCACGCTGCCTGGAGAGGGAGCAGGTGGAGGGGGTCCCAGGCTATGACTCCATGGAGGAAGGCTCCAGGACAGGTAAGTGTTTTTTATCCCCTATTTGATTTCTTGCATTTGGGGGGGGAGGGTACATGTGCCAAGTGTGTGGGACCACCAACATGTGTCTGCTTTGTGTCATCCACAGATGACGGAGCTGGGCCATCATCGGTCAGCGTCCATTCCACCCCATCCCCCCCACGCCATCGTGTGCCCGAGCCCCTGGGTGGTGAAGAGGTGGTGGAGGAGAGTGGCCACACCACACCTGCCGAGGTCGTTGAGGAGGAGCCTGCTGTGGCAGAGCAGGACTTTACTTTAGTTTTGGAGGTCTCCTCCCCTTCTCCTGGGCCATCTGTTATCCCCTCCCCCATCCTTGGAAGCCCCTCAAGGGCGACTCCTTCCCCCCGGGGACAACCATCTTCTGGCCCCAGGAAGGCGACCCAGAAGACCAGGGGGGTGTCTGATGTTGTCCAGGACCAGTTGGCGAGGGATCACGCCAGACAGACTGAACAAATGGGGGCCATAGTTGGGCATTTGGAGAAAGTGTCTGACAGCCTGGGCTCCATTGCCCAGATAAGCAACGCAGTCCAGGATGTAAGTTGCAACTGCGCTGCAGTGGTGACCAGTTTGGGGGAGGTGCATGGTGATATTACGCAACTCACTGCAGCCGTCCAGGCCAACACTGCTGCCATCCAGGGTAACAGTGCTGCCATCCGGGACCAGGGGAGGCTGAGTCGGAGGGCCCAGCATTACCAGGTCACCCGTCAGCTCCGGATGCAGGCCCAGACGAACTCATACCTCGGCCGGATAGCCATGGCCTTGGAGGGCATGCAGGCCACACCTACCAGGAGTGGCCCACCTGGGGATCAGCCACCTCCAGATGCCCCCCCACCCCCACCCACTCCATCCAGGCAGCTGAGGAGGCAGAGAGGGGCCCCCAGAAGAAGCCCCCGGCATCCCCGATGAGGCTTTTTTTTTTTTTTGGTTTCTATGATTTTTTTTAAATACTCAGGTTATGAGTTTTTGTTTATTTTGTATTATTTATTTTATACTCAGGTCATGAGTTTTTGTTTATTTATTTTCTCAGGTTATGAGATTTTGTATTTCTTTTTTTACTGCACACGGTCAGGAGTGCAGGGGACAGTGTGAATGGTGTGTGAATGTGAGAGGGTGGCACTCCTGACAGTAAGGGGTGTCACCCTCGGCCGTGGTGGTGAAGTTAACCCCACGGCTGTATGAATGACGTGTGAAAGGTGTATGAATGGACAGTGACATCATTGGGGCCTTGACGCTGGCGTTGCTGCTCCCAAGTCCTACATGCTGGACTTGGGCTAATCCAATGCGATGTGCATGTGGTGTGTGTGATCTAGGGACATCAGTGGTGTACACGCGTGCACTGTCTGTGTAATTAATGTTTTGGTTTAGTGTCCAAAGATGCCTACAGCGAGGACCCTCCTGACTGCTCTTCCATCAGCAGACTGGGTGTCCTCTGGCAGGTGGGGACTGTGTGGGTCGGGGGTCAGGTCATCACGTATGTCAATGTGCAGGCCTTTTCTCATAGCAAAGTTGGGCAGAATGCTACATGCACCGATGATCTGACACACAAAGGTAGGGGAATACAATAGGGTCCCCCCGGACTTATCCAGGCAGCGGAAACGGGACTTCAGGAGCCCAAATATTTGCTCCACCACTGCACGGGTTTTGATGTGTGCTTCATTGTATTTTCTCTCTCCTCTGGTTTGGGGGTTCCGGAAAGGAGTCATTAGATGGGGTCCCAGTGCATATGCAGAGTCACCTGGAAGGGAAAAGACAGGAGGATGTTAGTCATGCATGTGCCACTTCTGTTGTGCATCACGGGAGGGGATAGTCATGCCTGACTCCCTTGTCACTCACCAACCAGCCAGCTGTCCCCATACATGTTCTGGTTAAATTCTGCTGGGATGGGGCTCTGATTGTATATGAAACTGTCATGGCTGGACCCGGGGTGTTTGGCACGGACGTGCCATATGAGGCGTTGGGCATCGGCTATCACCTGTACGTTGATGGAATGCCAATGCTTCCGATTGCGGTATATGTGCTCTGTGGCACTGGGGGGCTGGAGTACCACATGTGTGCAATCAATGGCCCCCACAGTGCGTGGGAATCTGGCAATGTTGTAGAAATCTGGCATTGCCTTCTGCCGCAGCTCCTCAGTGGTGGGTCTGATGAACTGGTTGGACATGCGTCTGAGGATTGCAGGGACAACCTGGTGCACACATCTGCTCACGGAGGACTGTGACATCCCAGCCACCACTCCACTTGTACGCTGAAATGATCCAGTTGCAAGGAAATGAAGTGTTGCCAGGACCTTCACCAGTGGCTGCACTGCTTGTGAGCGGTGTGTCTTGCTGGTGATGTCATCCTGCAGGGTTGTGGTTAGTTCAAGTATTGCATCTGGGCTGAATCTGAAGAGGCGATACACCTCCTCATCCCCCATGCCAAAGAGGCTCATACGAGTGCGGTATATCCTCTCACGTGCCCGCCTCCTTCGTTCCGGGGGACCCATCAGTAGTTCGAGGACCACAATTGCTCCTGGCATGTTGGCACACAGAGGTGTTGTCCTTGCAAGTGTGGTTGTTCAGCTAGCTCCTATCGTCGGTAACGCCGCTGTAGCTGCTCTCCTGCTGACCTCTGACCGTCTGGAGTAAAGATAAAGCAGCCTTTTGTAGAAATAACTTTGCGCCGGACGGACGAGATACGCGCGGAGCATGTAGCCAGCGTATGGTGCTTATCCGTTCGCGAATCGGGAAATCTCCCTCATTTGCATATTTGCAGGGGAAATCAATAGGCGCGACTGATGCGCCCAGCGAAATTATGCGCTGACGATACTCTGGCGTCGGAACGTTCCGCCGGTCGCAAATGGCGCGTCTTCGGGCGCATCTAGTTTGGTGGGTACGGCCACATAGAAACGATGGCGCATCTTCACAGTTACGCGGCGCATATCGAAATACTCCAGCGCAAGTGTTGCTGAATCTGGCCCATTAACTTATTATGGCCAGGGACTGCCTGTTTACAGTGAAGATGGATACAAACAGGTAGATTTATAACTGGAAACAGAGTTTATCTTCTGTAAAGGTACATCATCATGTTGAAGTTTTTTCACACATCCTGGGACAAGAAAAGTTGACTAACAGGTCTTTGGTTGCCTTAGGCTAATTTTTAACAGGCGTTTTTGTACTGAAAATAACGCCTAAAAAGCGCCTGTAAACTGTCTCTGCAGGCTGCATCTTTGGGGCAGTGGGGGAGATCTGTATACACCACTGCTAAACCACCCCTGCCACAGAAATCAATGGGCACCGCTGCGGAAGCGCCTGCAAAGTGCTTTGGCTGCAGTGCTCTGGCAGCAGCGCTTTTTGGGTGCTTTTAACCCTTTTCTCGGCCACTAGCGGGGGTTAAAAGCTTTACCGCTAATGCCCCCTGCCCCAGTGTGAAAGCCTTAGGCCGTGTACACACGATCGGTTCAAACCGATGAGAATGGACTTAAGTCCAGTTTCATCGGTCCAAACCGACTGTGTGTACGGCCCATCCGTCTGTCGTCTGTCGGACCAAAGTTTTAAAACTTGCTTTAAAATCTGACCGATGGAGGCCTGACCATCGGTCCAAACCAATGATTAGTACGCAAAAGCATCGGTCCAAAAACCCGCGCATGCTCAGAATCAAGTCGACGCATGATTGGAAGCATTGAACTTTGTCACCGCGTTCTGACCCGATCGGATTTTGGACTGATGGTGTGTACGCACATCAGACCATCAGGCCACTTCAGCGGCGAACCGATGAAAACGGTCCGTCGGACCATTCTCATCGGTTTGGACCGATCGTGTGTATGCGGACTTAGTGTTCACTGTTCAATATGGCCACTTTAACCTGAAGGAAAAGAGGAGTGCTTATCTCTTATGCCCTGTAACACGATCGGTTCATCCAAATAAAATGGACCAATGGATTTTTTGGATCAGATATCCGATGAAGCTGACTTTCATCAGTCTTGCCTACACACCATCAGTTAAAAATCTGATCATGTCTAACGCTGTGACGTAAAACACAACGACGAATAGAGAAAAATTAAGTTTAATGCTTCCGAGCATGTGTCGACTTGATTCTGAGCATGCGTGGATTTTTGACCGATGGATTTCTCCTCAGATGATCGGTTTTTTATCCATAGGAGAAATTTAAAACAGGTTCTATTTTTTTTCACAGATGGGAAAAAAAACTGATGGGGCCCACACACGATTAGTTCATCTGATGAATTGGTCCGTTTTCATCAGACAAACCGATCGTGTGTACAGGGCAGGCCCGTCGCTACAGGACAGGCAAAACAAACAATTGCTTGGGGCCCCGAGCTGGTCTTGGGCCCTCTTCCTTCCTCCTGGAGTCCGAGCTCCTCTTCCTTCCTCCTGGAGTCCTGTCAGTCTGGCCAGGTACCGTGCGTGGTGCAGGAGATTCAATTTCCTGTTCCCGGCCAGACTGACAGGAAGTGCACACTGAGTGCTCACTTCCTTTGAGTCTGGCTGGGAACACAGGAAACTGAATCTCCTGGACCGCGCGGTACTCGACCCGGCACGGGTACTATCTGATAGGGGACTGGGGACCCATAATGATAGAACACCGGACTGACAGGAGGAAGAGGAGCTCGGCAATGATACAGCGGCAGCCTACAGGGAAGAAGGGGAGGTGAGAATAGAAAAATATAGGGACTAGGGAGGGGGGGAGGAGTAAGAACATGGGTGTAAAAAATTAGTGTAGCGCTAACATAGGGGGGGGGGGTGTGCTTGGGGGTCCTGGTACAGGGCATAACTCTCCTCCTGGCTGTAGTGGGGATGTTGGCTGTCACTCCTCACACCAATTACAATTTTACAAATCTACAATAATATTTTCCAACTACTAGGATTGATTTATGTGATTTTCTGACTACTGAGATTGTTTTATCAGATTTTTAGATTCACTGGAATGATTTCTCTGATCTCTTTGTTCCCTGGGATTATTACTTTATAAGTGACTGCTCCCTGTTCTCACAACCTGCCCCAGCTTGCTGCTGACTCACCTCCAAATCTTCCCCAGACCACTGGACCTCTTTCATTGCCCTGTACTGGACCTCTGTTTCACAATCTGCCCCAGCTTGCTGCTGACTCACCTCTGAACCTTCCCTGGATCACTGTACCTATTTCCTTGCACTGCACTGTGAACAGCTGGATATCTTTCTCCCCCACTGTACCCAGATCTCTCAGTCGGGTACATTGCACTGCAACTCTTGCAACTAAAACAGAACTATTTCTTGGCTAAAGGCACATATGATCTCTGAAAGAATATTGGGATTTTACAACCAAAGAGATACATGTATCGTGGCACTGGACGCTGTCTCCTCCCTTCAATTACCTGCGCTTTCTCAATCCCTGCCTATCAGCGTAAAGCTGCAAGACCTACCCACACTGGCACAGACCTCAAAAGCCCACTTTTACTGACATGGCCTGACTCTATTTTGATTACCTTAGATCAGGGGTGCCCAACCTTTTGAAGAGCAGGGGCCACTTAAACGCTTTTGTAACCGGTCTCGGGCCACAATGAACGAAGCAGGTGGATGGCAGTCCACTCTACTCAAACTCACAGGTAGGGATGAGCTTCGAATTCGAGTCAAACTCATGCCGAACAGCGAACAATTTAAGGTGTTCATGGCAAATTTGAAAAGCTGCAGAACACCCTGAAAAAGTCTATGGGAGAAATCTAAAGTGCTAATTTTAAAGGCTTATATGCAAGTTATTGTTATAAAAAGTGTTTGGGGACCTGGGTCCTGCCCCTGGGGACATGTATCAATGCAAAAAAAGTTTTAAAAAAGGCAGTTTTTTCGGGAGCAGTGATTTTAATAATGCTTAAAGTGAAACAATAAAAGTAAAATATATTCCTTTAAATTTCATATCTAGGAGGTGTGTAAAGTATGCCTGTAAAGCAGCGCTTGTTTCCCGTTCTTAGAACTGTCCCTGCACAAAGTGTCATTTCTGAATATAAAAAGTAATTTAAAATCACTGCTCCCAAAAAAAAACTGCAGTCTAAAAATCCCTACTCACAGGTAATAGAAGTCTATGGCTCAGTGCAGGTAATCAGTTTAAAAGCAGCCCAGTAAATACTGCAGAACAGATATGCCCAGAATTGTACCTTTAATAACAGTATTCTATTCTATTGTATTTCATCCCAGAGCAGGAGGTCACGGGCCACATCAGAGGGCTCCGCGGGCCACATGTGGCCCCCGGGCCACTGTTTGGGCACCCCTGCCTTAGATCCTCCAAGGAAGGCCAGATCATCACTCCTGAACACTCGCTCTGCAAACAAAAAAGGCCCTACATATTTATTACTTTATTGTAGGTAATAAGTTGGACTTTCTGTGCTTAACTGAAACCAGGCACAAAGAAAATGATAGAGAAACAGAAATTGCCACTCCAGGTGGGTCCTACTTGGTTGCAATCTTCCTCTCAGGAACCTAGGGTGCTGGCAATGCACATGGCAATTAGAAACAAAAGATGATTAGGACAGCAGCACTCCAATCCAACGTAGCGTTATTGTAAAAATAGAAACAGGCACTACAAGTCACAGCAACGAAAACCCAGGACAGCTGATGCGTTTCACACCAACTTAGGGCCAGATTCAGGTAGATGGGAGCATCTTTGCTCCAGAGTAACGCTTCTCATTTACGTTACTCTGCCGAATTTTTAGCAGCAAGTGCTGTCATTCACGAAGCACTTGCTCCTAAAGTTGCGGCAGCGTAACGAAAATGAGCCGGCGGAATTCAAATTGGGCGGGTACGGGGCGTGTAGTATTTAAACTAAGCGCGATCCCGCCGCGAACGTACTGCGCATGCGTCGAGTGTCAAAGCATCCCCGTGCGCATGCTCCAAATTCTGTGAATGAACGTCAATGACGTCACATTCCCATTCATGATCTTTTTACGCAAGCGACGTGATTTTTTTTTTTCCCGACGCGATGACGACGCCTATACCTAACATAGGATACTCCAACCCCATGTAGGTATATCTTCGCGCCGCGTATCGCTTCCGGAAACGTCGTACCGTCATTGTGTCGCGCCGGAATTCGCTCGTGAATTGCCGATTTCCGCTCATTAACATATTTTTTGAGGGGAAGTCGGCGGGAACGCCCCCGGCGCCATTTTTAAGTTGAAGTAACGATGCGATGGCGAAACTCAGTTACGCTGATCGCATCGGAGCTTCAACCCGGCGTTTCTTGTTTTCTGGTTACAGAAAACAAAAACGCCGGCTCAAAGTGACAGTTAGGCTGGCGGATCACTGGATCCGCCAGCCTAACTGTTCCTGAATCTGGCCCTTAGTGTTTACGCATAGCTGATGTGTAAATGAGCTATGAGTAAACACTAAGTTAGTGTGAAACGTGTCAGCTGTCCTGGGTTTCGTTGCTGTGACTTGTAGTGCCTGTTTCTATTTTTACAATAAAGCTACGTTGGATTGGAGGGTGGCTGTCCTAATCATCTTTTGTTTCTAACAAACAAAATCATGACATCTTTTTCAACCAACTCACCCCTCCAGGGTACGAATTGTTTGACCTCCTACATCTCTCGGGCAAAAGTTGGTGGTATAATTATTATTCACAGCTTGCTGTACACCTTATCCCCTGTAAATGTATCCCCTTTCTCTTCCTTTGAATGCCTTGTGTTCCCCACACATCTGTTATTACTACTGTTTATCACCCACCCAAATCTTATAGAGATTTCTTAGGTGACTTTTCTGATTTGCTTTCATTCTTATGCCAAGCATATCAAAAGACACACCCTGGACCCTAATTGCAAATGCTTCTTATGTCTCTGAATGCACCCTTGACTTAGGACTGTCTTACCATCTAGCTATTATTTTCAATCTGGAATTAGCCATTTCTAATACCTCCATGCCTAGATCTGTAAATTATTGCAACTGGGCTTTAATTGAGCAACCCAAATTTGCAAGTTTTGTTACTTCCTCCCTATCCTGCATCTCCTCTTCTGACACCCTTGTTGACAAAATAGATGACCTTAATCAGGCTCTTTCATCTTCCCTTGACATCTTTGCCGAATTAAAAACTCAAACCATTTCATTCTCCCATCTGGTTCCCTCGTAAAATCTTACCTATGATTAATGAAAGCAGTCTAGCGGAGACTGGAACGCAAATGGCACCGGTCCGGCCTGACTGTCTATTATCAGGATTGCAAAGCCCATTTGTGTGTCTATAAGGGTCAAATTGAGACTTTTTCTCCCATGATATTAAAAAAATCTTATCAGTCCCTTCACATTACCAGCCTCAACACTTCTCTGTAACACATTCCTAGATTTTTTTTCCTCAAAAATTGACAAAATAAGACATCAAAATTCTTACCAAGCCATATTTTTCATCCACATCACTTCCTGACCCACCTATTTTTTACTGGTTCTTTTCTCTCCCACTTCTCTCCACTTGACACTGCATCTCTAACTAAATTGGTCTATATTATGAAATACCTGATCCTATCCCCATGCATTTATTTAAATACCGTTTTAGTTCTCTATGCCCCATTTTTTCTCAATATCATAAATGACCCCCTTAGCACTACCAACAATCCTCAAAACTGCTGCCACCACCCCGGTACCAGAAAAACCAACACGGCTCTGGACAATTTAAACAACTTTCATCCACTATCTAACTTACCCTTCCTTGCCAAGATCCTCAAGCAGGCTGTGATATCTCAGTTAGATAATCATCTGAATTTAAATAACCTATTTAAACCCTTCCAATCTGTTTTTGGCAACTGCACAGCACAGAAACCGCAGTGGTCAAAGTCACTAACGATCTTCTGTTAGTTTCTGATTCCAGCTCCATAATTATTCATATTCTACTGGATCTTAGTTCTGCCTTTGATATTGTTCTGACATGAGTGCCCGGTGGGCGCAATCACCGCCGGGCGCCCGCGATCGCTCGTTACAGAGTTAGAACCGGGAGCTGTGTGTGTAAACACATAGCTCCCGGTCCTGTCAGGGGGAGAAATGCCTGATCGTCTGTTCATACAATGTATGAACAGCGATCAGTAATTTCCCCTAGTCAGTCCCACCCCCCTTCAGTTAGAACACACACAGGGAGAATAATTAACCCCTTCCTCGGTCCCTAGTGTTAACCCCTTCCCTGCCAGTGGCATTTTTATAGTAATCAATGCACTTTTATAGCACTGATCGCTATAAAAATGCCAATGGTCCCAAAAATGTGTCAAAAGTGTCCGAAGTGTCCGCCATAAGGTCGCAGTACCAATAAAAATCGCTGATCGCCACCATTACTAGTAAAAAAAATATTAATAAAAATGCCATAAAACTATCCCCTATTTTGTAGACACTATGGACCAGATTCACAGAGCCGTAACTCCTGTCTAACTGGTGTTAGACTGGAGTACTTTCAAATTACGCACGCCGTATCACTAGTTTGAATCCTCAAACCATGATACGGCGGCGTTGGGCTTCGATCTGACAGGCTTACGTCTTCGTAAGCCTTCGGATCTACGCTGCAATCTTTTTGCGGCCGCTGGGTGGAGTTTGCGTTGTTTTTTAGCGTCGGGGTATGCAAATGAGATTTTTCCGGGGATCCACGAAGTAACGAGCGTCGTTCGTAATCGCTTACGTCATTTTTTTGCTGCGTAAAGTTAAACCAGCTATTAGCTGGTGTAACGTTACGCAGCCCATGTTAAGTATAGCCGTCGTTCCCGCGTCGACTTTCAATTTTTTTTTATTTTTTGCGTAAGTCGTTCGGGAATAGAAATGTAAGTAAACTACGCTACTCAAACAACGAATGACGTAACGACGTGATTTCGCGCAATGCACGGCGGAAAATTTCTGAACGGAGCATGCGCAGTTCAATCGCCGCGGGAACGCGCCTAATTTAAATGCCTCACGCCCCCTAATCGCGTAGTTTGATTCCGCCGGGAGAAATACACTACGCCGCCGTACCTTACAGGCCAAAATCTCTCTGAATTCCTCGTAGAGCCAGGTAAAATACGGCGGCGTAGAGTATCTCTGATACTCTGCGGCAATCTAATTCTACCTGAATCTGGCCCTATAACTTTTGTGCAAACCAATCAATAAATGCTTATTGCAATATTTTTTTACGAAAAATATGTAGAAGAATACATATCGGCCTAAACTGAGGAAAAAAATGTTTTTTATATATATTTGGGGATATTTATTACAGCAAAAAGTAAAAAATATTCATTTTTTTTCAAAATTGCCGCAGAGGTGATCAAATACCACCAAAAGAAAGCTCTATTTGTGGGAAAAAAGGATGCCAATTTTGTTTGGGAGTTACGATGCACGACCGCGCAATTGTCAGTTAAAGCGACGCAGTGCCGAATCGCAAAAATTGGCCCGTCATTGTCCAGCAATATGGTCCGGGGCTGAAGTGGTTAAACTGTGACAAGCCTAAAGTCATGCTTATTGGCACCCCCCATCAACTATGTAAGGCCATCAGCCACGGTGCTCGAGGCTGCACATCTCGGATCTTATGAATCTCTCCGTCTGGCCATTCATAGGGGTACCGGTATGGACCTTCCTCTTACGCTTACCATGAAAGCTACGATTAAGGCCTGGGAAGAGGTAGAGAAGCTGGCCTCTCCGAGCTACAGGGGGCTCTCCCCTTCAACACCTCTGTGGATGAACCCCAAGCTTCAACACTTTTATAAAATAGATGATGCACCCGGGTGGGCTTCCAAGGGGGTTAAATTGCTTAAAGATGTTACTCAGGATGGTGAACTGCTAACCTTTGATCAATTGAAAGCTAAACATGACCTTCCAAACTCGCAATTTTTTCGATATCTAAGTTTAAGACATGCATTTCATTCTCAGTTTGAGTCGCAGAAAGTTGAATCTTTTCCTTCTAGACTGGAAGACCTGCTTGCGACGGAGGAATTACCCAAGACCTTGTCGGTAACTGTTTAAGGCTAGCCCCCAAGGATTACTCAAGTGCAGGGAGAGATGGGGGGCGGAGGTCCCGGGTATACAGGGAGAGGAGTGGGATGAAATGTGGGATCGCCCATTTAAATATTTAGTGGCTGCGAGAGACAGGTTAATCCAATTCAAGTTTTTGCATAGAGTGTACTACACTCCAGCCAGGTTGGCATCAATATATCCTTTGTTACCTGCTGAATGTTGGAGGTGTACATCCTCCCCTGCTGACGGACACCATGTGTTCTGGACGTGTCCCCTGATCCAACAGTTCTGGACGGGGGTCACGGACTGCATTACAGAGGTGCTGGGAGTCCCGGTCCCGCGGGAAGTCAGTGTCTGTTTACTGGGCCTGGTGGAGGAGGTGGTCCCGTCTAGAGCGCATAGAACATTGCTGAGCATCTTGCTGTTTTATGGGAAAAAGGCCATCTTGCTTAAATGGAGGAATCCAAGGGCCCCTGAGATCGCTTTTTGGAAGGGTTTGGTGAACGCTATGCTACCGTACTATAAAGCAACATATCTGTCCCGGGGATGTGTGGGGAAATTCGAGAAGGTGTGGAGGGCCTGGTATGAATCAGATCACACGGTGGGGTAGGGAGTGGGATATCTAATTTTGGTTAGCATGCACTTAAGCTTGGAGTGAACTCATGTCTGATGTGTCAGGGACACTGTTAGCAGCATGCCATGGAGGAGTGTATTCTTACTGACATGATCTTAGGTTAAGGCCGGTGGGGGAAGGGAACTGGGCAGTGGAAGTGGGTGGGGGGGGGATGAGGGAGGGTATTGTTTTGATCATGCCATCTGTGATGGCACAGTGTTTGTATGTTCCCGGTCATGTTGACCGACAGTTCAACTTGGCGTCCGGCCAAGGAAGGTTTGTTTCTTTTTGTATTGTATGTGCAAAAACCTTTAATAAACAGAAATAAAAAAAAAAAAAAAAAAAACTATGTAAGGCCAGTCCTAACGGCTATCAAGAGATGGCCTGTGATTAACTTCCAAAGAACATCAGAGCGTCATCTTCTCTAAATTCATTAAAAGCAAACCTAAAAACATTTTTCTGTAGACAAGCTTTTATGTAGTTGTCCCTTTTATGTTATCTTGTGTATTTTTTTTTTTATTACTTAATTACCTATTATCACTTTGTCAGCCAGTGTACATGCTCCTATGTTGTGCATGGTGAAAATATAGTACTGTATAATAAACATAATAAATGAACTGCTAAATTAACGTCCTACATTTTTCTACTAAATTACAGTTTTTTAAATTTGTATTTCACATATCTTTTTGTGAATACGCAAGCACAGAATACAGAAGCATAATCAGATCTTATGAAAAATGACAGCATCCTTCAGCACTGGGCCTTGTTGTCTATGAATGGTGACAACAGTGTCAAGCACAAAGATGGAGATTTAACAAAAGTGATGCACACAGAATTTGGTGTAGCTGTGACCAATCAGCTTATAGGTTTTATTGTCAAAACTTAATTGAACAAGCTGAAGTTAGAAGCGGATTGGTTACTATGCGCAGCTGCACCAGATTCTGTATGTACCAGTTGTATTAATTATCCCCCAAAACCCATGAGAATGTGGGTACCCGAGTCATTGCCTCTCTCGATGCCGAGAAGGCATTTGACTCGGTGGAATGGGAATACCTTTGGGGGGTGCTGCATCGCTTTGGTTTTGGCCCTGGTTTCCTCCGGTGGATTGGGCTGTTGTATCGGGCGCCGAGGGCCAGGGTTCGTACCAATGACAGGGTCTCCGAATCCTTCCCCCTTTACAGGGGCACTCGTCAGGGGTGCCCTCTGTCCCCTGGTCTGTTTGCTCTGGCGTTGGAGCCCCTGGCGATTCTGGTCCGGGAGTCTCTGGTGGTTCGCGGCATGCGGGTGGGTAGTTTGGAGGAGAGGATATCCCTCTATGCCGACGATACCCTACTGTATCTAAATGACGCGGGCCTGTCCCTCTCTGCTGCTCTGAAGCTGTTTGATAAGTTTGGCTCTCTGTCCGGTATCCGTATCAACTGGTCGAAATCAGTTCTTTTCCCATTAGACCCGCAAACGTTTGCTCTATCTGGACCTACTCCACTACAATGGGTCACTGAATTTAAGTACCTTGGGGTCAGGGTAGCTAGGTCCCCCTCCCAATACTATTCACTTAACGTACTCCCCTTGCTTCAGCTCCTCAGGGAACGCTGTCAGTCTTGGTCGGGCCTTCCACTAAACCTAATAGGTCGAATCAACATACTGAAAATGAGATTCTCCTGCCTAAATTCACTTACATGTTTCGGAACAGCCCAGCCTGGATCCCGGCAGGCATTCTTTCGGGAGGTGGACAAGTGCATTCTCTCCTTCATTTGGAACGGGTCCGTCCCTAGACTGGCCAAGTCTACACTACATCTCCCGATGCGGCTTGGGGGTCTGGCGCTTCCGAATTTTAAGATTTACTACTGGGCGGCTATGTTGGTCACAGTGCACTGGTGGTTTGAGGCCAGGCGCTCATATGCTGCGGTCTGCGTGGAGGCGGCCTGGCTGGGCTCTCTGCAGGACCTGCGGAACTTGGCTTATAGGGGTCCGCGGGCCTATGTGGGCCTGCCGGACCCAACCAGGGTGACCCTCAGAGTGTTGGTGGCGGCTCGACGCAGGTTCATTCGGGAGGGGTGTTGGGCTCCGGCGCAGCCATTTTGGGGGAACCCTAATTTACCTAATTTTTGGACCATACCTGACCCCCAGGTTTGGGCGAGGTTTGGCATTACGACTTTAAAAGATATAATGCCCTCGGGTACCCTGCTGTGCTTCCCGCAATTAACTCAAATGTATCAGCTACCAGGCTGGATGTTTTTCCGGTACGCTCAGCTGCGGCATGCGGCCAGGGCTCAGTTCCCGGGCCCTCTGGAGCTCCGGTTTGACCCAGTGGAGGACCTCTTGTCGTGCGGTGCCCTGTCTAAACCCCTGTCCCATCTCTATGGACTGCTGCTTCCTGTTGATTCTCTTAAAATGGATAGGCTCTGGGACTCTTGGAGGCTGGATATTCCGGACCTGGAGAGGGAGGAGTGGGAGGACTGTCTGGAGCGTGCTCCTGGGTTGGTAATCTCTGCGGGTGACAAACTTGTGCAAACTAAATTTTTGCACAGGGTGTATTTTACTCCAGTGCGTTTATCTAGGATCTACCCTGAGCGGGATCCGCTGTGTCCGCGATGTCGGGTTAGAGCGGGGCACTTACTTACACATGTTCTGGACATGGCCCTATTGTGAGGGTGTGTTTGATCATCTTAATGTCCGACTGGAACTCTCCGTTCCTGTGACACCCGCACTGGCCTTGCTGGGTGTCGTTGACGACGAACAAAGGTCCCATCACACTAAACTACTGATTTCATACCTCCTGTTTTATGCCAAAAAAGAAATACTAGTCAACTGGACCTCTTCCTCTCCTCCCTCTGTATCCTCATGGGAAGCCAGGGTTAATGCAGTGCTGCCTCTGTACAAATTAACGTATATTAGTCGGGGATGCCCCTGGAAGTATGATAAAGTGTGGCTGTCCTGGATGGATCACTAACTGTTCTGGTGGGGGTTGGCTTCCTGGGAATGGTGGTGCCTGCTCTGGATCCCTAGAATATATCCTCTTTCTCCTGTCTGCTAGTTGTTCTAAGTGAGCACCTGACTGTGCTGTTAACCTTCATTGTCTGTAAAACACATGTTTGGTATGCAATGCACTATTTTATTTGTATGACGAACTATCTGTATTGCTGAAATAGTGTATGTTTATTCTTCCTTCAATAAAGCACTCCTAATTATTAAAAAATTATCCCCTCAAAACCCACAGTCTATGCTCACATCCATGCTGACCAAAGCTGACCAAAGCGAATGTAAAGCACTTATATCATTGATGCAAGCAGCTCATTTCATTTTTATACACTGGGTACCAAGCTCAGACAGCTCTGTATTTTTTGTTCCATCAGAAATATATCATTAATTCTCTATCTACAGAAAAATGTCATTCCTGTCTTAAAAAGTAAAAGCAGAAAGCTTAAATCATAAATGAGACTATATTTAGAATGCAACTAAATTATCCAACATTTGATTAAATGTTCCATTATTAGTAGTTTATATTGAAAGGAAAGGAAAGATTAATGTTAACTCACCTGTTTCATCCTTGTGTACGATAATAACACAGGGATAAAACACTCAGATCAAATATATTCTTTAGGGTGATGAACTGAATAGCAGTTCTAAAGACAATGTAAGTGAATCAGTTGTTTATGACTTGGTAAGCGATTATTGTCTCATAAAAATGTTATATTGCTGTATGCAGGTTTTAAAGTGGGCAGCTAGTGCACCCACTATATCTTATATTACTGCTGGTGCACAATCTCTGAAGAAGCTAAAGTAAACAGTTGAAATATTTCATATTAGATTATGTATTAAAGCAATAAACTAGTTGAAATTAAAATTCTGCAACATATAAACAATATGTACAGTATCCAATTTTGCATTTCTGGGTCAACTTTGGTACCATATTTGAGTATATAATTAGGGCAATCTTGTTTGTTAACCATTGTAGATTTGTTTTTGTGCTTCTAAAGCCCTGTACACAAGATCAGTCCATCCGATGAAGCTGACTGATGGTCTGATGTGCCTACACACCATCTGTTAAAAAAACGATCGCGTTAGAACACGGTGACGTAAAACACAACGACGTGCAGAAAAAAATGAAGTTCAATGCTTCCAAGCATACGTCTACTTGATTCTGAGCATACGTGGATTTTTAATCGATGGTCGTACGTACTAACGATCGGTTTTGACCTATCGGTTAGGCGTCCATCGGTTAAATTTTAAAGCAAGTTGGCTTTTTTTTAACCAAAGGTTAATTAACCTATGGGGCCTACACACGATCGGTTTTGACTGATGAAAATGGTCCATCAGACCGCTGTCCTCTGGTTAACCGATTGTGTGTATGCGGCCTAAGCATGTGGAACTTTGCATGCAATTGGGAGTATCTCAGTGAGTTTCGATATTTATGGATAGATTTTTGGAGTAGTAAGATCATGTGTTATTCTCTGTTAGGCCTTGGGTCTCAAAAATTCATACTTACTTTGGTTTTACTTGGGGAGATTGGGTTATCCGGTTGTTCATATTCCCAGTTGTGGACCCACATATGCATGGTAAATGCACATCATTATATAAGCTGCAACTGACCTAAGAAACACACAGCAAACATACTGTAACTACCTTTCTAACAGCAGCATGTACTGTTTCTCAGTCCACAGTACAATAAATAGAACTCTGCCCTTGTGCTTTGAGGCTTTTAATATTATAAGGTGCCTAATTATGTCTTCTTCCCTTGCTGATTGGCTGCTGTAGAAAGCAGAAAATCTCCATCCTCAGTCAAAGGGTGAATAGGTGATAGCCAATAACACAATAAAAGCAAGCATGACAGCATATTGATAGATAACCGATTATCTACTGTATGAGTATCTACATGGAGAAGAGTGCCAATCAATCAATGGTAATAACTCAAATGATGAGCTCCTTCAGTCTTAAAAATTAAATGAATAAGCATTACTGTATTTTCATATCCAAATACTGAAATGATGTAGTTATTTTGCAAAATAATTATTTTTACTTTATTTAAATTTTCACTGCAGGCTTATTCATGTGAAGACATGAAACATGGTCCAATGTAATAAACAACACAAATTATATTATTTTAATTTCGACACATAAAAAATAACAGAGATTACAACCTATGTGCAAAGAATTGGAGCCCGGGAACAGCTAAACCCCTTTCTGCTGTTCCTCCAAGCAGACAAAAATCTAACTATGCTGGTCAAAGGCATCGCCTGGGTAGGGATTCAAATCGAGGACCAGCATGAACATTTTGAAGGACCTGGATTTACCACAAGGCATTTTACATCGCTGATCTTCTCTTAGTGCATAAAGCTTCAACCAACTGGTTCCTGCTACCCCTTAATCCCAAAACCTAGAGCCTATCAGGAGCACAGAGGGCCCATCAACCTCATACAGTACCACAGACGGTATCAATTTATCCGAGGATTTAACTGTGGGCTCAGGTAAAAAGAAAGCAGAAGAATACCGAAGACACACCTGGACCCTAACCACCAGTGACTCTACCAAAAATCAGGGGAGCTGATGCCGTCTAGCCACTTTGCTGTTTGATTGCCGACAGTTATCTGTAAGATATTCTGATGTCTAAAATTATTTACTATTCTGCCTTAACTCTAGTTGTACTTTTTATTACAATTGTTGTTCTTACCATGTTGTGATGTCGAGGATCGTATCTGTTAAAGGTGGGGGGGCAGGAGAGTAGGCAGGTGCAGTCTACCTTATCCACTGCAGTTGGCGTTCACTTACAGTGACCTTGCAGCTGGAGAGGGAGTCAAGAGAAACATAGTTCCTCTATGGTTTCCTGGGTCACTGGGGAAGCTATTCGGTTGGATGCTGACTCCCTATGTGACTCTGGCAGCCATCTTAGGTCATGCATAGCCTAGGTAAGGCCCTGGCTCCCAGGTTTGGCACGCTTTAAGTGGGTAGCGCAGGGAAAGTTACCCCGTCTGTTAGGGGCAGAGCTAGCACTGTGAAAAGGTTCCAGATGAAAAACAAAACAGCTACTTAAACATCATAATAACGATATAATTTTCAGTTTTGGCAGGAATTCTCTTTTAAAGGTAAATCAGTGTAGTATACACTGACTTAATAGGTTAATGATAGCATCTTTTCTCAATCACATTGCTCCAGCCAAAAACTATTTGTGCATGTTTCAATAATTTTATTGTACTGAGGTATTAAACTTGACTGCTCCAGCAAAACCTTATCTTGCTTCTTTTCCCATTTGTTCTATTTTTAATGTAACAGAAAAAGAATGCAGTCTCCTTGAGAATACGTAAATGTAATTTTTCTGAAAGCAGTGTCAAAGTATTGAAACCCTTTGGTGTTTGACTGCATATTGTAGTACTCTAGCTTATCTGCAAAAGGGTTTTGAACTGTAGTGTTATTTTCCTGAAGTATGAAAAATCCACCAGAGATTGAAGAAAAGTATATTCAATGGATATATACACAAGAGATAAGCATGAGCAAAAAAAAGATATTAACCTCTCGGTAATGTATGTTTAATCGCCACGTATTCAGAATATATAGTATGACCAAGGATTTCATTACACTTAATGGACGGCAAAATCATCACATTTACCATTCCCTATTTGCATTAAATTTTATTATTTTCCCTTAATAAAGTCTTGAAAAAAAAATCAAAGGCATAATACATTCAGTCCTGGTACTCACTGGTGTAATTTCAGATTCAAAATGGGTCACACAGAATAGCATGACAATGGAAATCACATTAATGTCAATGATGCTTGTTCACATCAATGCAACACAACTGGGAAGGGTGCTACTTTGTTACGCTGCAGTGTGATTTTTGACTCTATAGACTGTGATGCATTTTTTTCCCACAGACTATTTTCCTCTTTCTCCTCCAGAGATCACAGTAGTATAAAACATTTGCAGTTGCACTATATAATTATATTGAAAATTGGATGAAATCGCAGTGGCATCAGTGTGAACTAGGCCTCCTTAAAAATGTGTATGCGTTATTTACTATTATTTACTATTTCCTTACTTTTAAATCATCAAAATTGCATACATAAAAGCCTAAGAAAAGTACAAGGCAGTCTCTGAGCATTTTAAACGTCTCTTCCAAAAGGAAAACTTTTGGCTTTATACCCTTGACACCCTGGCACCTGGTGGCCTTAATGAGAAACTAGAGGTCAACATCCTCCTCTAACTCACCTGTATTGTGTCTTTTGTCCATAGGTCCTGTTGGTTTAGATGTATACCACACCCGCTAATAAATCACTATACACACAGGTTTCTCCTTTTTGTCTTTTTTTCGCTTTAAAAAAAAGCCATCTACATATTCTACTTATAAGATTATGTTATAGGTTTTCTGCATGTATCAACACATGTTACATAATCATGACTTTATACTTTTAATATATCTTTTATTTAGGTACACATTTTTACTTCACACGGCACCCTTAAAGCGGAGGTTCACCCTAAATATACAGTAGAGCTTATCCAGAAGAGATTATTTTACACATCAACATTTCGCTATTTAATTTTTTTTAAATTATTTAAATACCTGTAATCTGTTATTCTATTCAGACACTTCCTGGGAGCACAGCGTCATGCTTTCCAGGAGACTAGTAATAACACCCAAAGATGAAATCTCGCAGTATTTTATTTTATTGTAAAATATAAGACGATAGTCATCTTATCCCGTGCAAGCAATGGCTTTATTCTCCGCATGTTTTCCAGTGTTTGATGACATTCTTTACCCTTTTGCCATGAATTAAAATGGCGGAATTAGAGCCGCCCTTGTCACGTGACCTGCTTCTTGAGTCACGTGACGAGGGCGGCTCTAATTCCGCCATTCATGGCAAAAGGGTAAAGAATGTCATCAAATACCAGAAAACATGCGGAGAATAAAGCCATTGCTTGCACGGCACAAGATAACTATCGCCTTATATTTTACATTTAGTTCAGCAAAACATAAGTTGTGATGGCAAACGGGAACACTGCTCATGCACGGGATAGAGCGGTGAATGCTGGGATATCAGCATTCACCGAATCCCGGAAGTATTTGCTTGTGGGCTTTGCAATGCCCACAAGCAAGATGGAACATTCCTAGAGGAAATTTTATAAAACCTTATTTATGGCAAAATGACAGTGCGGACGAATTTAAACTACAGACAAGTGAGTACATGCTTACCAAACTGAAAAGCAGTAGATCCACATATTAAAAAAAAAAAAAACGGATTCCCGCAGAACCCCCGCTTTAAGGTCTATAGCCAGATTTTTCAATTGTAAGTACCATACTATACAAATAATTTGAGTCATGTTAGTATAACGAATTTCTGAGATAAACGCAAATATATATTTAATCGAACACTATCTAGCCACCACCTAACTGCCCATATAAGCCCCCTTCAAACATGGCACCTACTTGGCCTGAAGAAAGAACACATGCTCTTGTGTCATGTCCTTGCGTCACATCCGGTTGTGAAGTCACATCCACCGGCCTTGGTTTCCAAGGACCAGGAAATACTGAGGGCCTATCCCTATGGCATCCCTGAGTGTTGGGACCGCAGACATTCTATTCCATATGGATGAGACTGGATTTCGTGCTGACAAGGGTCTATTTTTACTGTGCTACATGCTTGATTTTACACTACTTGTGTGAATAATATATTTTACCTTTATTAAAGTTATTCCATTGCTACACTCCCATTTACTGGATTTTGCCTGGCATATGACTGGATGATTGAACAATCACGTGAAATTAAAAATGTTTACTCCTTTACCACTTTAGTAAATCAGCCATCATACTTCTTTGTTTTTGTATTATTTAGCCACAGAATGTGTTATTCATAGAATTGCTCAACATTTTGTAAGTGCCTGGCCCATGAGAAAAGCAAATCATCAAATCCATGTTTAATATGCATATGCATCTTTAAAGCAAGCCAGTCCCCAAGAATCCTGTCTGAATTATACACTATTTAAAATGTATTTATTTTTTTATCTCCCTGTAAATGTAACTTTTTTTTATTTTTGTATTGATATCTTCACTGTGAAATGTATTTGTTATGAGTCATGCTGCCTTGATTTGAAATCTCACTTTAGCATTATGCATTCTTATGTAAAGAGAGATTGAAATCACCTTTCCTTGACAACATCTTTCCAAGTGATACAGAGGCCATGCTGTCACATCACATTTGGGCCCTTTACACCTATCTTTACTAGGTTATTTTGGTACATTTTTCCAAGTATAAAAATGTACTTACTGTATTCATACCAGCAACAGATAGTAGCAAGTAGTCTCTTGGTGGTAGGATAATATAATCCCAATATACAAACAGGTAATATCAACAAACAGTCCAACAGGAGTCCTGGTGCAATTGTGAAAATATACCCAGGTAAATACAGTTATTAATGAAGTCAAGTTGCAGGGACCCCCGAGGATGTCCATCTTTGTATCAGAGATCTTAAGACAAGATCAGTTTTTAGAAGTTTCTATGCTGATGTGTATTCCTCTAAGGTATCACCTACTTTGAGTGAGATTGGCCTGTTCCTCGATTGCTGTGGGGTTCCACAACTGCCGACATTGGATATGGAGCAGCTGAATGCTCCCCTCGCGGTTGAAGAGCTGATGGAGGCATTAGCTCTTTCCTCGCCTGGCAAGTCGCCGGGCTCGGATGGCTTGCCGGTGGAAGTATATAAAAGATATGCTGATACACTGATGCCCCGTTTGAGGAATGTTTTTCTGGAGGCTTTGGAGGGAGGCAGTCTCCCTCAGTCCATGAACGAGGCGATAATTGTATTGCTATTAAAGCCTGGTAAGGATGCACACCTCCCGGACTCGTATAGGCCCATCTCTTTGTTAACTACAGACATAAAATTATTGGCGAGAGTTCTGGCTACTAGATTGGCTAAAGTTATTCACAAACTAGTCCATAATGACCAATCCGGATTTATCCCTTCCAGATCCACTGTTCTGAATATTAGACGCCTCTTCCTAAACCTCCAAATCCCTGTTGATAACCCAGGTCAGAGAGCGATTCTCTCCTTAGACGCGTCCAAGGCCTTCGATAGTGTAGAATGGCCCTACCTATGGGAAGTACTAAAGCGCTTTGGGCTGGGTGACAATTTTATTAAATGGGTTAAATTACTCTATGCTGCCCCCACGGCTCGAATTCGTGTAAATGGAGACCTATCAGATCCTTTTCCTCTATTTCGGGGTACAAGACAGGGGTGTCCACTGTCACCCCTGTTATTTGCCCTAGCCCTTGAACCTTTGGCGGCCAGTATTCGCTTATCCCCGTCTATTGTGGGGTTTCGCAGAGAACAGAGAACTGAGAAAATATCTCTTTATGCGGATGACGCCTTGTTATATCTGGGAGATACGGCTGAGTCCCTCACTAGTGTCATGGGGCTAATTCAACATTTTGGCTCTTTGTCGGGATTCTCCATAAACTGGAGCAAATCCGTACTTTTGCCCTTAGATGGGCAAACAATTTTGTTGCCAGTTTCTGCAGAGTCCCTCAAAGTAGTCTCTTCTTTTAGATATTTGGGTGTGCAGGTCTCAGCGAATCCACTGGCCTACTTGGAGGATAATCTTTTGCCCTTGTTTAAAAGATTCCAAGCGACGTGTAATGTCTGGTGTAAACTTCCGTTGTCAGTTATAGGACGGATAAATCTTATTAAAATGGTTTGGTGCCCACAACTCCTCTATATTATGCACAACTCCCCGCAATGGATACCCCGTAGGTGGTTCGCTCGCATCGACACTTTGTTTAGGTCCTTGATTTGGAAGAAAAGGGTGGCCAGAATAAGTCTGTCCACTCTGCAGTATGTTAAGGATCAGGGAGGCGCAGCTGTTCCTAACCCCAAACTATATTTTTATGCTTCCCAGCTTCAACATTTGTGCGGTTTAGGGCAAATGAGTGATTCTGATTCCATAGAGGGCCTGTTGCGAACTGGGACATGTTCCACCTCTGTATTGACAAATTTAGAAGCGGGGTTACCTCACCTGCCTCAATCGGCTCCCACTGTTATCCTTCTTAAGAAACTTTGGGCGACCGTTCGGTCTTGTATGAGGATTCAGGGCTTTTTGGAAGAGACCCCGTTGTGGAGTAATCCCAATTTGCAAGAAGTCTACCGACTTGAAGGCTTTCAGTCGTGGAATTTGGCCGGTATCTGCTATATTGCTCAGTTGTATAATCAAAATATACTTAAATCATTTATGGATCTACAACAGGAATTTAATATTCCCAGGACTCATTTTTATAGGTACCTTCAACTTAGGCACGCCCTTCAGACACAGGGTCGAACCTTGACTCTCTCACTCTCCAAACATTACCTGATTAAAGACATTTTTTATGCATCGCAGAAAAAAGGCCTGATTTCCCACATATATTCTAGTTTACTGTCCTCTGCCCACAATTCAGCGTCGCTGCCGTGCAGAAGAGGCTGGACTCAGGATCTGGGGGAAATTTCTGACGAGATGTGGGATGTGTGTCTACGAGCCGGACCCCTTACCTCTGTTTCTCAGTCGCATAGATTATCCCATTTGTTCCTTTTGCATAGGGTCTATCGTACACCTATACAACTGCATCGCTGGGGAAGACGGGATTCCTCTATATGCCCCAAATGTTGCAGGGACGAGGGATCTCTCATCCACCTGATATGGCGCTGCCCCAAATTACATAGGTACTGGGGAGATGTCACTGAGACTATTTCCTCGGTTTTTCAAGTTGTGGTCCCTTTGGACCCCCTGATATGTGTTTTGGGAGCGGTGGATGAAGAAAAGTATACGGCCCCGATACACATAGCAGTGATCAGACTACTATATCTAGCACGAAAGCTGGTGGCTAGGTTCTGGCTGTCTCCGCATGTCCCGACCGGTAAACAGTGGATGGAACAGGTCAATCAGGTCCTTGTCAGGGAGCATCTTACGTATCAGCATAGAAACGCACTCAGAAAGTTCTATTCCATTTGGCAGGCGTGGCTGGAAACCCCGGGGCTAGCACCTCCTAGTTTAATTCTGCATCGTCTGTTGCAAATGTGTTAACCACGGCTACACTTCTGTCCAAGCTGACAGTGTCTTGTATATCTGAATAAGATACTCTTTGCATTTACTTGTTGTCGATGGGGGGGAAAGGAGGAGAAAAGGAGTAAGAAAAAGCTCTTTATATGCAGGTAGATCGTGGGCTTTGTTTGCTTAGTGTTGGCCTATTGGTCCTTTGTTCTGCTGTGTTGGGTTGGTGGGCTTGTCCCTGCACACCTGACATGGCTTTCCCTCTCCCTTCCCCTTCCCCCTTGTTTTGTTTCCCTTTTGTCTCTATCCTTTTTCCCCTTTTGTGTGTCATATACTGTTTTGGTGGGTTCTCTAGCACAGGTGTACTCTCCTCAATGTAATGTATGGTCTTTTGCTATGGAAAATGTTTGTGATACAGATATGTGCTGCATATTTTATTTTGTTGACACAATAAAACCTTTTTTTTTCTGAGTTAAAAAAAAGACAAGATCAGTGATGATGGGTAAAACCTCCAACCATTGTCCATCTAGTCTAGAACATATTTTCACCAGTAGAACATGTGGTGTGGCAAGGGAACTCAGAGCTATCCTATCTACTCAGCCCATTTGCATCTTAGTCCCACTCCCTAGAAGCTTCTAATCTGTCATGCAGCCTCAAATCTAACTACCTAAGTGGCCGGCAGATGCCTAACCTAGCTTTAGCCTATGTTGGTTATTGAGCCCAGAGCTGAAACTAGCAATAGAATCCCAGACCAGAAGGGACTAAACTAACTAAAACAACACAAGCTAGATATAAACTCTATTTAAAGAGGAAGTAAACCCTTGTTCATATTTTTTTTTAAAACCCTGCAAGAGAAAGTCATAATGAGCTAGTATGCATAGCATACCAGCTCATTATGATTGCCTTACCTGAGATCGAAGCCCCCGAAGTTCTCCTCCGTACCCTCTGCTCATGTTTCCAATGATCTTATTCCTGTTATCGCTGCTCCGGCGCTGTGATTGGCCGGTGCGGCGATGACGTCACTCCCGCGCAAGCGCGGGATCGGCCACCCTGAATTATCCATTCACAAAAATGGCACACTTAGTTCGCCTGCGCCGTTATCTACGGCGCATCGGTGCCCGTTTTTGTCAAAATATCTCCTTAGCTGTGTAGGTTAAGGAGATATTTCTTGCACCTACAGGTAAGCCTTAATCTAGGCTTACCTGTAGGTGCAAGTTGCCTGGTTGGGTTTACAACCACTTTAAATAAACAGGTTCACCCAGGGCCGGAGTGGGACTCATTTTCAGCCATGGAGTTTCATGCCTTAGACCAGCCCACTTTAGTTCACGACTATTAAAACAATGTAATTAAAACCTCAAAATATAAGTTTGCAATGGCGCACTGTTCTCTACAGCCTGTAATTCATAGTATTTTTTTTAAAAAAAATCCAATTCAGTGCAAATACAGTAAACTAAGTTTTGCTTCACAGTGAAGATTCATTAGAACACACCCACAGTATTCTCCCACCTACCTACTTGCTGAACGTGTGAAAGAACCCCAACTCACTCCTCACTCTTTCCATCTCTCTGTCAACATCCCTCCCCCATCACTCCACTGTCTTTCCATTATAAACAAATAAAAATACTCCAATGCGCTTCCACACCAAATTTGCTCACTACTTACAAAAAATGAACACCTTAAGACCATCAAGCGTAATAATCAAATATAGAATTATCATACATTTTATAAAACACACACTATACAACACCAGCACTTTATTTACAAAACCAGCCTGATCTGTGATATTGCTGCTGCTGCCTCCCCTCTCCTGACATGCTGCGATTTGTAGTGCCACAGCCTGACACATGAGGTGGTCATACAGGAGTGGAGGCTATGCCTGGTGAGCAGATAATGGGTAGGGACAGGGAGGTGTAAGGGAGATCTGAGAAAACATGCTCCATTTAGAAGCAGAGCACAGCCACACACAAAAACAACAGGAGCCTGCTACACAGAGCCCATCCTCCTCTCCCCTCTCTCTCTCCCCCTCTTCCTCCTGCCCACCAAGATATACCACAGACAGGACTGACTGCATGTTGTTCAGCTAGCTTACCTTAGGCTAGGCTGAACTCTGTCCTCCACTGCAGGCTGCATGGCTCCACTCCTCCCCCTCTCAGCGTCTCCTGTGAGGAACTTGAATAAGGCGCGCTGAGAGAAAGAGGGAGGGTACAAGAAACTTTACTCACTCAGATCATCGGAGACTGTCGGTCTCTGTCCGCTCCAGCCAGGAACCACACATGCACAGTATGTACTGACGGATTGTGCAGAAACCAGCAGCCAATCCGATCCCGCGGCGCCGAGTGATATCATCGGTCCGCACCTCGGCTGCTGGAATGCAGGAGACATATTTCACCGGTATTTAACTGGCCCTTAACCTGACCAGCCCACCGGGAATTATCCCGGTTCTCCCGATTGGCCGATCCGGGCCTGGGTTTAACTACAACTTGCAGCAAGGTGACTACTACACACCACAGCACAGTCACACTTTCCTAATAATCCCTGCATCTGGCCTGGATTCAGCAGAAGCTCTGCCATGGACAGAACATGTGGTCTCAGGGTTTCTAACTCTCTTTACTTCCTCCTTACAGGGTTTTCAACCCAACAACCCAGAGACAAGAAGTGCTATAAATAATTCATTCTGCATTAAGCAGCACAGCTATTTACAAATAAAGACAGTAGAGGGTAGCAGTTCCTTACACAGGTCTTGAGGACTGCTGGGCTCTTCTCTCTGTCACTCTGCTCTTTTTTCCTATTAACGTGATCATTGCACAGTACAGTAAAGCGTGTCACGGCCTCCAAAAATATACAAAGTGGGACTCGGCTCTTTACGGCGCCTGCGCAGTCAGCTCTACACGGCAGGCGCAGGTGCCGTATAGCGCCGTAAAGAGCCGAGTCCCACTTTGTGTATTTTCGGAAGGCATGACGTGCTTTACCCGCATGTTAATTTATCTACACCTCGTCTTAGGAACGCCTATTCCCCGCGGGAGTCAGAGCTCGAATCCGGATGAAAAGAATGATAAGACGGTAAGTACAGCAAAAAAAAGTAAAAACAGCATACTGCATATGTCAGCATTATGCTGGATGTAACGGTAGATAGATGTTTTTTAGGGTGAACCTCTGCTTTAAGCTGGGTATACACGCACAGATTTTTATTTAACCAGCTGACAGATCCCCACATCAACTCAAGCAATGTGAATGTAGATATCTCCGCAGCACTATTGTATTCTGACAGCGAGGGGGGGTGCTAACATAGAATTCACATAAAAGTGACCAGCTTCTGATGAACAGAGGAGTACACAAATACCAAAAGTTTCTCGAATTTCAGCTTTATGCTATTTACATAAAAAAAAAAACTTTTAGGATTTTTTAGGCTTTTTTAGGATTTTTTTTTACGAATACAGAGCTGAATTATTTATTGTATCTTTTATCTGCTTGAAGTTCAGCTTGACATATACTGGACATAAAACAAATAATTTAGATTTCAGTCACTGAAGATTAAATAGCCATAGCCTCCTGACAATTCCAACCTCCCAACTTGGCATCCCATATAACCTTTCAGAAACCTTTACCTTCAGTGTTATGTTAGCTTGGAGCTATTCCTACCTACCTGTATGAATTCTACCCTTCATTTGAGACAATTATCGCATGACTGAGCATCATTAATGAATAACAGCTGAACGGAAGTGAAAAACATTTTGAGCCTAGGTTCACACTGGGCTGCGGGAGTGAAGCTGTGCGAGTTCAGATGAACTCGCACGGCTTCACTCCCGCCCGGCAGTCCCGATTTCGGCCACGAGTTCAGAGACATCAGAGCAGGTTTCTGCACAGATGTCAATGTAAATTGCGGCCCCAAATTGCAAAAAGTAGTACAGAAACTACTTCTTGAAATCGGTGCAGCGCCGCAGATGCCGCGTCGCACCGATTAGGACGGTGCCATTGCCGACAATTTCCGGCAAATGCCGCCGATTTGAGATGCGATTTGACATGTCAAATCACATCTCAAATCGTACCCAGTGTGAACCAGGGCAACCAAGTTGTGGGGCAGAGGGTTGAACCCTGGGCCCTGGGCTTCTCTGGGGTTGCATCAGTGACCATCTTAATTCCTCTTTATTTGTTCATGATATTTTTTATTAAGCTGTTACATTTCTATTTTACCTGTTTAGATTTCACATTTACAAAATGTTTAACGTATTCAAATAGAGCATTTGTACATTAGGATTTAACAACTTTTTGGCAGAATATGCCTCTTGGCTACATTCTCTGATGTCAGGCTGTGGGTGTACCGACTAAGAAAGAACACCAGTGTACCTTAACGTTATGCTTCCTTTCCTATAAATATTCATTTGCATGATTATTTTCCTCCCTCATAATGGTTGCTATAAGCAACAGAAAAGTTGGCTTTGTGATAGAACAAAGTGCCAAATCGAAAATGTTGGATATAAAATCCTGATTTTTAATGAAGGTCTCTGCTGAAAAGAAGGGTGGCTGGTCAGATAAGGTAGCTTCACTAGCTGTACATTGTACCAATACATTGGTTCTGGTCACATTAATGCAGTATTAAACCCAAAAGCAAACATTTTATATATTGCAGCTTACCAATTCCTAGATGTGATGGCTGCATTTGTTTTCTTTTTTTTTTGGCTTCTTTCTTTTATTTTCACCTGGTGATCCTGCCAGTAAGCCTGTTGTTTTAAAACAAAACAAGGGCTACATACACTATATTGGCAAATGTATTGGGACACCTGCCTTTACACACATGAGCTTTAATGGCAGACCAATCATAGTCTAGAGAGTTCAATATTGAATTGACCCACCCTTTGCAGCTATAACAGCTTCAACTCTTCTTGGAAGGCTGTCCACAAGGTTTAGAAGTGTGTGTTTGACCATTCTTCCTGAAGCGCATTTGTGAGGCCAGGCACGGATGTGGATGAGAAGGCCTGGCTCACAGTCTCAGCTTTAATTCATCCCAAGGGTGTTCTATCGGGTTGAGGTCAGGACTCTGTGCAGGCCAGTCAAGTTCCTCCACCCTAAACTCGCTCCACCGTGTCTTTATGGACCTTGCTTTGTACACTGGTCCAAAACATTTGGTGGAGGGGGGATTATGGTGCAGGGTTGTTTTTCAGGGGTTGGGCTTGGTGGAACTGACTGGCATTACTGATGGGCACTGATTGGCACCACTGATGGGCAATGATTGACATCACTGATGGGCAATGATTAACATCACTGATGGGCACCGATAGGCATCACTGATGGGCACTGTTGGATCTGCAGTGATCATCAGGATACTGATGATTAGTGCCCTGATTATCAGTGCAGATGTCCCCTTTCACACTAGCCAGTTACCGGCTCTCTCCTCACACTGACAGTGTGAGGAAAGGAATGCCAATCACCAGAAAGTGTAATTACATCATGATCAGCTGTGATTGGATCATGTGGTAAAGAGCCATTGTGATTGGCTCTTTACCTCAATCTGTGATCAGTGGTGTCTGAGCTGGTGCTCACTGCAGCGGGGCACGATCATGGGAGGATGTCATATGAAGCTCTCCCAGAACTGGCCAACTACGCTGTAACCATAATTTTGCTATAGTGCGGTTGGCAAGTGGGTAATCATAAGTGCAGAAACAAAAATCTAGCAGCTGGTAAAAAGATCCCATGTGCTCCACTTATTACCCCAAACAAAGAAAGATGATATCATCATAAGTACCGTATTTATCGGCGTATAAAATGCACAGCCATATAACACGCACCTTATTTTTAAGAGGGAAGTTTCAGGAAAAAAATGAATTTTAAAGCGGAGTTTCACCCTAAATATAAGATCTCCCATGCGCTTCAGCATACTGGCGTCAGCGCCAGTATGCTGGGTTTTTTTTTTTTTATAGCACACTTACTGTTTTATCGTAGAAATCCTTTTCTGTCCCCCGCGGTGGACGGCGCCAGTACAGCGCGTCACATCTTCCTAAGATACCCGATATGGACTCGGGTATTTCCGGCGCTATGCGGCGCCTGCGCACAGACCTAGGAGCTGACTGCGCAGGCGCCGTATTTCTCCGAGTCCTATTTCGGAGGGCGTGACGCGCCATAGCCGTAGGACTCGGAGAAATACGGCGCCTGCGCAGTCAGCTCCTAGGTCTGTGCGCAGGCGCCGCATAGCGCCGGAAATACCCAAGTCCATATCGGGTATCTTAGGAAGATGTGACGCGCTGTACTGGCGCCGTCCACCGCGGGGGACAGAAAAGGATTTCTACGATAAAACAGTAAGTGTGCTATAAAAAAAAAAAAAACCCAGCATACTGGCGCTGACGCCAGTATGCTGAAGCGCATGGGAGATCTTATATTTAGGGTGAAACTCCGCTTTAAATAAAGAACTTTGAAGCAAAATGAGGATCAGTGTCCATCATGTTCATCAATACAGCTTTGTCAGTGCCCATTAGACATGTGCACACTGAAATATTTTGTTTCATAATTTCGTTTTTGTCCAAAAAATTAATTAATTTAGTTACTCCCGAAATTTGTTTTTATTTATTTTGTTTTTCGTTAAAAAAAATGAATTCGTCCGAAAATTCTAATTAAGGTCGAATCTGTCATTGAAGGCTTATGGTGTCTGTCGAATGTTCTAAAAAAATAAAAATAAAGCATGTCGGATCTTTCAGTTTTAGTTTTCTGTGCTTTACCGGAAATTCAGACAAAAATGCATTCGGACAAAAACGAATGAACATGTCTAGTGCCCATCTGCAGCCTCACCAGTCCCCATCAATACAGCCTCACCATTGCCTGTAAGTGCAGCCTGATCAGTGTCCATCTGCAGCCTCATCATTGCCCATCAATGCAGTCTGACCAGTGCCCATCTGTAGCCTCCGTAGTGCCTATCAATGTAGATTGATCAGTGCCAATCTGAAGTCACACCATTGCCTATCAATGCGGCCTGATCAATTCCTATCTGCAGCCTGACCACTGTCCATCAATGCAGCCCATTGCTGACTCACTCATTGCTGACTCACCCATTGCTGACTCACCCGTGCTTATCAATGCAGCCCAAACATTGCTCACCTGCAGCCTCACCAGTGCCCATCAATGCAGCCTGATCAGTGCCCATCTGCAGCCTTACCATTGCCCATCAATACAGCTGGATCAGTGCCCATCTGCAACCTCACCATTGCACATCAATGCAGCCTAAGAACTGGGATCTTGTGTTTACTTGGCGACCACTATAATACAAAGTCCCGCCTCTTATGATAGATAGAACAGTGGTCCAATGCCGAGACATGTGACGTCTATAATATAACATGCACACATGATTTTCCCTCTATTTTCGGGGGGGGGGGGGTGTGTGTTATACACTGATAATAAGGTATTTAAAAATGCTTTGCATAAAGCCTTAAAGCCCAACTCTGAGTAGGAAAACACAATATCCCTTGCAGTGGGGCTGTGCCTGCACTGCAAGGGTTAAAGTGGGTCCAAAGGCTGGGTGTTTTTTTACCTTAATGCTCTTCCTGCATTAAGGTAAAAAAACACCCCACTAATTATTTCCCTCCCCCCTCTAAAGACTTTACCCTCTCTGCCTCTTCACACAGGAACTTGGGCAGCAGCAGAAGCCATTCACACTCAATTAAATGCTGTGAGGAGAAAGCAGGGGTGGGGCTTAGCCACGCTGTGTGTGTCTATGGATACAGGCAGCATGATGGGAGCAAGCCCACTGATGATCCGTCATAGCAAGTCGCTTGCTATGGGGGCCCACAGAGAAGAGGAGGAGCGTGAAACATCTTTGGGGGACGCCACAAGAAGAGATTCGGGGCTGCTCTTTGCAAAACCATTGGACAAAACAAGTAAGTATAACATATTTTATTTTACTTTAATAAAACATAAATCTAGGCTTTAGGCTGCATTCACACCTAGACGTTTTGTCGCCCTACGCCCGATGCTGTAGCAGCCTGAGATACGCTGGAGGGGCGAATTAACATTGTCGGCTATGGAGATGGGGGGACAATACGCCAATGTCGTGTCGCGGCAATACGCCTGCTGCCGCCTACGCTCACAGTCACTTTAACTGCTTGTTTTGTAAAGAGGAGATGAGAAACAGTTTTACTTACCTGATCCTCTATCCTCCATCCCCCCCCCCCCCCCCCCCCCCAAGTAATTGCAATCCAACAGTGGTATGTCCCTCTATGTCCAGAGCAGGGCTATGGATCCTCCTCTGGTCTTGATGGTGTCACGACTTTAGATCACTAGAGCGTGGGGGGGGGGGGTACAAAAGCTGCAGGGGCTGGTCTAGCTGAAGGGAAGACCAGAGGATTGGGTGAGTATATTATCAGTTATTGTTCCTCTAGACCAGGAGTCTCCAAACTATGGCCCTCCAGTTGTTCAGAAACTACAATTCCCATCATGCCTAGTCCTATCTGTGAATGTCAGAGTTTTAGAAAGCCTCATGGGAGGTGTAGTTCCGCAACATCTGGAGGGCCGTAGTTTGGAGATCCCTGCTCTAGACATAAACAAGCAACTAACCCAGTGTTTACATTTTTATTTGCCCAGAGTTTGGGTTTCATTTTTTTCTTACTTCAGCACTACATACAGCAGGGATCCTCAAACTACGACCCTCCAGCTGCTGCGGAACTACACATCCCATGATGTATTGTAAAACTATGACATTCACAGACATGACTAGGCATGATGGGAATTGTAGTTCCTGAACAACTGGAGGGTCGTAGTTTGAAGACCCATGACACACAGTATATGAAGAACACTCATTAATGGTTTTATTACTGTAAGACATCCTACATTGCTATGCAAGCAATGCTTTATTTTATTACTACTCAACATATCTATTTTTTGTATGCAAATACATCACGTAAAAATGTTTCAGATAGTTATCCTTCAACCGAGATTCATTTTTAATGAGCCTCAAACCTGCAAACATTTAACACACGTTGCTTTTTCTCCCACTGTTCAAATAATCCAGCATACAAAATTCATATCAAACTGTAGGGAACAGCAGTTGGTGGATTTCAAAAATGATATATAAGGAGCCCAATAAGTAGCTTCATTTGTGACGTAGGTTCTGTAAGCTGAAAACACATATTGGGGAGGATTTACTGATGTTCTCTTAGCTTAGTGAATGAGGTGAAGCTCCGCTAGCTTCCATCATCCAGTTACATGCAAGCAAAAGTACGACTTTTTTTTCTTTGTGTCCTTCCAGATAATAGGGTATTCCTTGCAAAGTGGATTTTCACTATTTTCACTAAAGCTAAAGGAAAATGTATTTGCAAAGTGAACACCCTGCACTGTTCTGTACAGTTTTGTTTTATTTCCTTATTTTATTGTCTTCAATGTATTTGCTATATTTTATTTAGTTAAAATTCCAATGCAATGTTTTTCAGTATATTCCTATAGATTTTTTTGAATGTTTAATGTATACCTGCACATTATGGCAAATGTTCCAGCCACCTCTCAAAGTTAAGTTAAAGCATTTATTTGTAAAGGTAATGTTTTATACTCACCTGCTCTGTGCAATGGTTTTGCACAGAGCTGTGCTGAACCTGCTCTTCTGGGGTGGTCTTCACTTGTTCTCTTCTGTGTCTGCCCCACAACAAGTGCTTACTATAGCGGCAGATGTGTGGATCAATCTTGAGCTGAGCTTGATGTATAGCAGCAGGAGCCAATGGCCAATGCCTCTGTGAGCAGAGCGAGAGGAGAGAGCCACTGCAGAAGGGCATAGCTCTGGATTAAGATAGGACTCAGGTCATTATAAAGGGGGTAAGGGGGTTGTATTTATTACAATTTATGCAGCACTTAACATATAAATTGTACATTCACACACACCATACATTATATATAGGCAGCCCCTTTGAAAGCAATGGGAGGCTGCTGCAGCCACTTGCATGTAATCGTTATGTGGCAATTACTTGTGAGTAATTGGCCCTGGGCACAGACTATCTACATCCAGGGCCGATCACACACAGGTAAATACCACATAGAAATTACAAGCGAGGGGCTTGTGATGTCACCGACCAATGCTTGCTGGGTGGGGTCCCTGAATGGCTGTATGGAAATGTGGTCACCCTATCCGGGGGTAGTGCTACAAATATATAAAACTGTTTTACTTTGTGGTGTGCCAAAAAGAGTCCCCTTTTATATCCATGCGTTCCCAGCAAAATTTCCTTCTAAACCCACTTATGCCCAGCAGAGACCCCCCGTGAACATTTTTAACATTAACATATTTACCATAAATCAATGGGCTGAAAATAAATAAATAAATAAAACGGTTTACATTGTGGTGTGCCAAAGAAGAATCCCCAGCAAAATATAATTCTTAATCTATTTATGCCCAGCAATGGGTGCCAGCAGAGCCCCCCCTCCCTTGGACATCCATGGGTGCCATCAGAGCCCCCCCCACATCCATGGGTGCCAGCAGAGCCCCCCCTCCCTTGGACATCCATGGGTGCCAGCAGAGCCCCCCCTCCCTTGGACATCCATGGGTGCCAGCAGAGCCCCCCTCCCTTGGACATCCATGGGTGCCAGCAGAGCCCCCCTCCCTTGGACATCCATGGGTGCCAGCAGAGCCCCCCCTACATCCATGGGTGCCAGCAGAGCCCCCCCCCACATCCATGGGTGCCAGCAGAGCCCCCCCTCCCTTGGACATCCATGGGTGCCAGCAGAAACCCCCCCACATCCATGGGTGCCAGCAGAGCCCCCCTGACATCCATGGGTGCCAGCAGAGCCCCCCCACATCCATGGGTGCCAGCAGAGCCCCCACCGGACATCCATAACACTATCTCCCATCGCTTCTTTAAAAAAAAACAGGGAGTAATACTTACCAGGTGATTTGGTTTGTTAGGGGCGTCATTGAAGAGTGGGTGTCACTTGCGTAGGCGCCACCGCGTAGCTGACTCACACACACACACACTGACTCACTGCACACAGGTCAGCGGCGCTGCGGGGTAGGGCGAGGCGCGGGGGGGTTTGCTTACTCCGAGATTGAGTCCTCCTTCAGATACCGCCCGCAGGGGCAGCGGCACACTCTTTCCGGGGCGGAGGACTCTCTCCGGGTGGGCGACTGTCCCGTGGCAGCGGTGACCCAGTCAATTTTCCGCCCTGTTCCCAGGGCCGGCGCTGGTGCCGTAAGGCAAGTGCCCATGTTGCTTTGCGCTAGCGCCGGCCCTGCATTCACATCAGTCTCTGCCCACAAAGAGCTAACAATCTAAGGTCCCTAACTAAACCCAAGCAGACACAGGGAGAACATGCAAACTTTAAGTTTGAAATACACTTGATGCAAGAAACGAGTATGAGATTTATACTGTTCCATATAAAGGTGAAAAGTAAATCCTAAACAGTGTTTTAGGTCAAACAAGGCTTAAAGCGGGGTTCCAGGTATAATTTTTTGTTTACATTAAAGGCAAGCTGTTAATAGAAAGTTAATTATTAGGGTGGAACTCCGCTTTAAAGGGATTGTAAAGGATCACCTTGTAAAACAACCCATTCAGTTTAAAATAGAAATGAAAGGCAAAACATTTGCAAAAATATATAAATAGCTTTTTTTCCCTTTTTTTAAGCAATCACATTCCCTCTGTTCTGTTTTATACAAGTGGGTTTGTGTAGTTATACTTTAGAGACTCCAGTTTGTACATAGTGTATAATATTTTTTTTAAATTATGAATTCTTCCAACTTTAATTCTGTAGTCTGCTTATAAACAGAAGGTGGAAAAACATAGTACAAGCAAAATTCAACCCTAAGTGATTATTTAGTCTCTTCTGAAACTGCTGCAGGCTGCAAATGTACAACATATTTTGTAGATAGATTTCACTGCTCCAAAGTAATGTTAAGCCACTGGTTTAAATACTAAATGAAATGTTACAATGTGACTTGAAAATCAGTGTGTTTTGCTTATATATTACCCAAGAGGAAAAATGTAAAATGAATATGTTGTAGAAACCATAGTATCACCAAAACCATTGTCTGCCATCAAGCTGCAAATATAAATAATTAAAATTTCCATTGGTTACCAGACACGTTTTCAGGTTGATTTTCCGCACCCAAACAATGCTTTGTAATCCTCAGTGGTATGGATTTTGTAACAAGATATGTAGATATCTGCACAGCTATATTGCTATCACCAAAGACTAGACTGCGATAGACAATGTGTGAAAAAAAAATCCTTTTTATAAACCTTTGACAATTAACATTGTGCTTGAAATTATTAAGTAAATTGATGATAGTTGTGTCTAAGAAACCATCAGACATATTTAAAAAGTAAGAGCAATAGATGTCACCAGCACACCATGGCTCTCCAAAATTGGGTCCAAGACTTTACTCAGCAATCACATTATTACAGCAAACAGTAACGTTTTGGAGCCACGCAGGACCCCTTGCGTTGAGGTTTGCTTTAACAATGTGATCACTTTATAAAGCTTTGGACCCAATTTTGGAGACCCATGGTGTGCAGGTTACATCTCTTGCTCTAATTGTTCACAGTTCCAGCCATTGGTCGCTTCAGCACCCACTTTTATACTACTTTCACACTGGGCCGCTTGTTTTAGTGGTGCTTAAGTGCTGTTTAAGCTGTGCTTTTCTGCTGTTAGTGAGGCTCTTTTCAGGCACTTTGGAATTGCTGCCCATTCATTTGAATGGGCAGGGAATTTTTGGAGCGCTGTATACAGCACTCTGAAATCGCCCTAAAGATGGTGCTTGTGGAACTATTTCTAACGTCCCACAAGCGTACCGCCCCAGTGTTAAAAAGAACTCAGGCTTTCACATTGGAGCGGCATGGGAGGCAGTTTTCCGGCACGTTACAAGCTATTTTTCTAGTGCTAAAACTTCTGAAAACTGTCTCAGTGTATTGGAATATTTAAAAAGTAGAACTGTTAAAATGGTAATAAAGGGTAACTTGTGAAAAGTATGGTCAAATGCATTCTGCAATTTTCTTCTTTTTAGCAATTTTGTCTTCCCAGGGATAATAACATTCTCATGCCGTGTACACACGACCATTTTTTCGTGATGTGAAAAATTACATTTTTTTTAATGCCATTAAAAACGATCGTGTGTGGGCTCCAGAACATTTAGCGAAGTTAAAAATGGGCATTAAAAATTTAGAACAAACTCTAAATTTTTGTGTCGTTTTTTACGTTGTCGTTTTTTTTTTTATAATTCAAGCCTTTATTATCGTACAAAATACAGTTGACAATCACCACAAATAGCAGGTATACAGTGCAAGGAACAAATAGAATGAATACACATGGTCAAAAATAAAAATTATTACAACAGAGAGGGAACAGATGTAGATAGGCCGGCCTAGCACAGAGAAAAGACAAATGGTCAAGGACTCAAGGCCTAGATAATGGCAAAGTGCACAGCCGAAAACGAATGTCCACAGCAACACTTCGGTTTCTTTATTAAACAGGTTCTCCAACAGAGGGATAGGGAAGATTCAGGTACCTTGCTTCGCAGATCACAGGTAATGTTGTCATTTTTAATGTCGTGAAAAATGGTGTGTGGGATTTAATAATGTGAAAATAACGCGTATGCTAAGAAGCAAGTTCGTAATGGAGATAGCACATTCATCACGCTGTAACAGACGGAAAAGCGCAAATTGTCTCTCACCAAACTTTTACTAACACAAAATCAGCAAAAGCAGCCCCAAGGGTGGCGCCATCTGAATGGTACTTCCCCTTTATAGTGCCGCCGTACGTGCTGTACGTCACCGCGCTTTGCTAGAGCATTTTTTTTCACGATCGTGTATAGGCAAGGCCGGCTTAACAAGAATCGGGTTGAAAAAAACGTTGTTTTTTCTACACCATTAAAAATGGTTGTGTGTACGCGGCAGTGTCCTGTCCGGCTATTTTTGTTCTTACTGCTACTCTCTCTCTTTTAAACTTTCAACCTCCATAGCACTTATGGTGAAAACATCAGTATCTCCCCACTTCTGGCATTTTTGTTAATCTATGAACTCCCACACAATTTTTCGAAATTGACTTTCAAGTATAAAATTAAAATTGTGAAATCCTTCGCGCTAAAACAATCAATATGACAATAATAATGCTCAGATTGCAGCAAAAACTAGTAGTGTTTACCATACACAAGTGAAGCATAAATATAAAAGTGAATTTGCGCAAAACACATCAATCAATAAAACATATGTGATAAATATGTAATAAATAAGTGAAAAGTAGATAAATAAATTAAAATAGAAATAAAGTCCATATGTGTAAAAAGTCCATATAGTGCAAACGTGCAGTGCACAAAAGTTGCTCTCAGTGAAGCTGTAAAGCTGACAATAAAGTGCTAGTGCTCCTCCATGCATTCAGCCTCTCAGGCCTCTCACCTTGGTGGCATATATAAATGCCGTGATAATGGGTCAAACTAACCCGTGCCACTCCAAACACACAGCCTCACAGGCCTCTCACCTCTCAATAGATCAATAAAAGCCTCCAAACAAATCCTCTGGGTAAATTCAGTGATAGTGGACGACACCAGGAGCTATTCAGTCATCTCTATGTCTTGTGGTACCCCTTCGCATGCTGCCAGTATCTGGTCCACCTAATACCAGCTGCCTGCACTGCCCACTTCGCTTCCGAGACCGCGGGAAAATTCAGTGCCGCTACAGGCACCGCCCAACAATCTTTCCTATGCAGCTGATTGGTCTGCGCTGAACTAGGCTTCTTCACTCCATAGGCTCACTGCAAATATGACGGCGCGTACTTCAAGTATGCTGACTGGTTGGATGATAGGCATGCTAGATAAGTTAGGACCTTGGGGTCACCTTATCGGAATCAGATTGATCATGGGTATGGCCATTGTAGGGACAGGACTAGGGATATTTATACTGTAGGTGATATGACAATGTATAAAACCTGTTAATAACAGTAGGGGTTAGCTATCATTCCAGCATAGTTGCCTATAATGCTACTGCTGCATTTATTTTGTTTAAAAGTAATATAGTAGTATTTGTAATACATGTTTGTGGTGGCAATTATTTTGTTCTAATCTGCTGCTCTACGGGGTTCTTTTATTCATGTGCACAGCAGCAGATTTTTCATTTTTAATTTAACTCACATATTTATATTCCTTACAACAGAGTGATGTACCGCATTTTATTTTCTATTGATAATCAGTATCCTGTATCAAAATGCCCATATGTTATATCATTATACAACACAATCCCTCTATAGAATTGCTGATGGAGGTCATTAACTCATAGATATTAAGAGATAATGATACATTAATTAGCATGTGATTTGAGTGTTTTTGTTTACATATCCAACATTATGTTGGATTATACTCAATAGTTTAAAAAAATCCTTTATAGTGAAACAACAGTACACTGGTCAAATATATTAGTTTTTTTGTTTATAATCAGTATATTTCATTAGATAAAAACAATCCTAAATGCATATGTGTGGACAGAAGCAATGACATGGTTACATCCAGTAACACATTTGTTATATATAGAGTTGCAAGTTGCCTTGTAATGATTATCAGTCAAGGTATATTGATAGGTGAATGACTTTGTCCTACACTAAGCTGTCCTATATGATATCAACTTTTTGTCATTCTACATAACTTTCTGCTCTGGTGGCTCTGAGGAGATTGGCTTGCAATGGCACATTACCCTTTAACATGAAATAGGCAGTCCATATCAAAAGCTGCTCACAGCCACACAAAACTAGCTTATGACTATGTAAAGATTATCAATATAATTTGCCCGTGGCGACATGCACAGTGACTAAAATGACAAAAACAATTAGAGTCAGACATTGTCTGTCCCACTAAACATGATAAATGTTCAAGCAAATACAGTGTTCGTTTTTTCCCCTGGGTATTATAGTGAGGGCCAAACCTGATGAGAGATGTATCAAGGGCATTTATAGAACACACCAACCACTTTTATAAAATAATATTACATCCCAAATTTGAATGTCAGATTTTAAATAAATATCAATGTATGTTTGAATTAATACTGCTTTCAGTAATACTTTTTAGAAATCTAATATATCCTAATTAGATTTCTATATATTTTTTTGTTAATTCAGACACATTTAACTACTATGATGGTCTATATACAATGGGCTTCTCTCATAGCAGTATGCCATTCTGATGTGCTCCAAAAACATTATCAAAGCATTATCCCATTATGAGTAATTAGATTTGACCTTCAGATGTTTTCCAACACAAGGAAAGTACTTAAAAACCACAGATCATAAATGAGCGGCATTGCATAGATATGAATATATACCCAAGGCAACAGAAAACATCATACATTTAAATATGACAAAGTAGCTGCAACATTTAATAATTCCTAATTCATTATAAATTATCTTCCAGAACTACAGATAGTTAATTAGGCTTTAATAAGGATAATAGAAAAAAATATATATTTATAATACAAATATTATATTGGTGTGCACACTTTCTTTCATTCACAATAAACAAATTCATCACATTACATTCTTTATTAACAGAAGTTATTTTTCTAAATTGTAGAGAGGACTGAACTAAATTTGAAAATACGCTCATTCTAGTTTCGTTCCACAATCTTCTACAAGTTAAAACATTGGCAGACATCAAATTGAACTGCTACACTTGAAATAGCCAAAAAAAGAGAACTATGTGAACAAATTTATAGATCCATCACACCAGCACTCTAATTATGAAACTGTGAAATAATATGCAAAGGCGCTCATGCTATTTACAGAGCACAAAAGCAAGCTATGTTTAAATAAGCCATTAAAAAGTTCCTAGCAAAGTTTTTGAGGGTACGGTTTCAAGTAATTGATAATTCAGTAACTCCATGGCATTTAAATCATATTTCACAAACTATTTCACAAATTAATACAAATGACACATTGTAGTAAGTCTGATTACTTACTGAATCACTGTAAAAAGTCCCAGTGGATTATCATCACAGAAGTCCATGTTGTTTAATAGAGTGAAAGGAAAATTTCCTGCAGAGACAGACCAATGCTTGCCTCACTGTGAGGGATAGAAGATCCTGTGTCTCACTTTCAATTTGTACTGAGCATTTGACAGTATCGGTGCACATGGTACTGTCTAGCTTGAGGGCCTGTCATTTATTGCACAGTATCATTTTCCTGAATGCTGAAGCAAAAAGACCAAATACAATTTTACATCCTGCTGTACTGTATTTCTTTCTCGTACATCACGGGACACAGAGCGGCATATTCATTACTATATGGGTTATATGGAGTACCTTCAGGTGTGGACACTGGCAATCTCAAACAGGAAGTCCCCTCCCTATATAACCCCCTCCCCTAGAGGGAGTCCCTCAGTTTTTTCGCCAGTGTCTTAGGTGTTGGTCACGGAATAGCTTTGCTCCACATCCTTGGGATTAAGGGCGGGCTAACCGGATCTGTCCAAGGAGCCTCAGTGCCAAAGTGGACAGTACCCGGGCCCCAAGCCGTGGGGTTTTGCCTATAATGCTCCTCTTTGGAGGGCTGGACCCTGGGCCCAGGACTTGGAGTTTGTAAAAACCATAAGTTCCTGCTTGCCAGGGTGCTATATAGGTCCAGGACAGTGGGTACCTTCATAGGACCCCAGGGCCTGAAGGTCTACTACGCTACCCACGGAGATGGGAGAAGATTGGATCAGTTTGCTGGACAAACATCCTGCTGCATGGAGCAGGTAAGGGGGAGCCTGCGGGACTTGGTTCGACAGCAGGCTCTCCGGGGTAACCTAAAAGGGGGGATAGCCTAAGTATGCTCTGCATGGGCAACCTTGTTCACTATGTCTGAGAGAGACAGGATGACACCCTTTCTCCCCCATCACTAGGTTCCCCTGTCTAAAAATGTGTTGCTAGCTAAACCTGCTGTTTTCTTCCTAGGGCTAGTAAGGATCCCTAGGGGCCTTTGAAGAGTCCTACTTGGCCGGGGGTTTGAATCTGCCGCTTGTTTCTGCGTTCCTGGATCTCCAGCAGCGCGGCTCCTCCATGTTCCTCCTGTTTCCGGCATACGCGCGCGCGCGCGTGCGCGCGCACGTCTTATAGACTTTTTTCGCGCCGTTCAGACAGGAGGGCGGGGGGGGGGGGGCGTGCCTGCGGCGTCATACAGGAGGCGCGCTTTTGTGCTGTTATAGACAGCAGGCATTGTCAGTGCTCAGTCTGAGGCTGATTTTCAGAAGGAGAGGACGCAGAGCGGCAGAACAGTGACTCCCGGTGGCGGAAGAGGGGTAGTACATGCTGGACTTTGTTCCAATGCCTTTTTTGTTAAGCCAAAAAATTCCCCTTTTTGCAGCAGGTTGGAGGCTGGCAAACTAAGTTTGGGGTCACTGTATGTTGTAAAAAGAAAATATATAATATATATTTAAAAAAAAAAAAAAAAAAAAAAGAAGCATACGGGATCCCATCAGTTTTTGGGCATTAGTGATCTATTGTCCCCTAAACTCTGGTTTTGTACTCCTGCCCACTACAGTCTGTTGTGTGGGCGGAGTCCCTCGATTTTGTATTATGGCTTCCAAAGGTTCGGGGTCAAAGGGTACAAAAAAAAGACCAAAAAACAAAAGGGTTCCCTTTCTGATTCTGATGATATGCCGATACTTTCCCCGCAACTTATTAACATAAAAAGCGCCTTGGATGAGCCATTAGGGGGATCTGGTGCGGAGGCTGGCCCAGATCAGCCCAGCCCTGTGTTTATCACAGAGGAGATGCTAGCCGTATCCCTAGGGGGGCTAGAAGAGAGAATAGCAGCATTGATCGCTAGAGCTATTCCTGGTAAGAAACGGGTTAGATCCCCATCACCAAGAGGTGTATCCTCAGATGCTGAGATTCTCTCTCTGGAGGAATTGGAATCACAGGAGGATCAACTAGACCTGAACCAAGAGGGTTCAGGGATTGAGGGGTCTGCCTCGGAGGAACCATTTTCAGACTCCCAGACAGAAAGACTGTGGGTACAGTCTTTGACGGACATGGTCCGCTCGGCATTTAGTTTACCATTGCCAGAGCCTCAGGTTCCTCCGGTATCCTCTCTGGGCTCTTTGAAAGCTCCGTTAAGCAACGCAGTTTTTCCAGTCCATCCTCTTTTGGAGGAATTGATCTTTCGGGATTGGGTACGGCCGGACAGGATTTTTCTGCCACCGAAAAGATTTGCGGTCATTTACCCCATGGAGGAAAAATTCTCCAAGAGGTGGAGGCTCCCAGTAGTGGATGCAGCCATCTCATGTGTGAATAAATCACTAACTTGCCCGGTGGAAAACATACATATGTTTAAAGATCCGGTTCATAAAAGGTTAGAGACACTTTTAAAAGCATCCTTTGCTACGGCAGGAGCAGTGGTGCAGCCAGCGGTGGCTGCGATTGGTGTTTGTCAGGCGTTAAAAGACCAGACAAAGGAAATGTTAAAGGACATGCCTACCCAACAAGCAGAAGAGTTTTCTGACATTCCCAGAGCTCTGTGGTTTGCGGTAGATGCTATAAAGGATTCCATCCAGCAGGCCTCTCGTTTATCACTATTTTTGGTGCACATGAGAAGGCTCTTATGGTTGAAGAACTGGGCGGCGGAGCCCCCATGCAAAAGCTTCTGGCAGGGTTTCCCTTCCATGGAGGACGACTCTTCGGAGAGGATCTGGATAAATATATTCAGACTATTTCAAGTGGCAAGAGTACCCCTTTTACCGGTCAAAAAGACATTCCGGGGTCCTACATTTAGAAGGCAGCTCTTTCCTGTCTCGGGGCCCTCAAATTCCAGGCAGTATCGACGGCCGCCTGCACGATCCAACGTTAACAGTAGATCGCAGGGACAGGCCCCTAAGGGTAAGAGGCCATGGTATCGCAAGCCGACAAAGACAGCCCCTAAGTCTGCCTTATGAAGGGGCGCCCCCACTCTCGCGGGTGGGGGGAAGGCTTCGTTTTTTCTCAGAAGTTTGGGAAGCCAAGATCCCCGACAAATGGGTCCGGGCATCTGTAACCACAGGCTACAGACTGGAGTTTCTAAGGTGTCCTCCGCCTCATTTTCAAGAATCAAGGCTACCAAAGGATCCAGCAAGGAAGGCCTCATTGCTGGCAGCTTTGGATCACCTGCTTTGCCAGGACGTAATAATAGAGGTGCCAGCCCAAGAGCAAGGGCTAGGTTTCTATTCCAATCTCTTTGTCATACCAAAGCCCAACGGCGATGTCAGGCCAATCTTGGACCTAAAGAGGTTAAACGGTTACCTAAGGGTTCGTTCCTTCCGGATGGAATCCATCCGGTCAGCAGCCGCCGCGCTTCAGAGGGACGATTTTCTGGCCTCCATAGACGTAAAGGATGCTTACCTTCATGTACCAATCTTTCAGTCGCATCAAAGACTTTTACGCTTCGCGGTGGGGCAGCAGGGCGCTCCCCTTCGGGCTGGCCACGGCCCCCCGGGTATTCACGAAGATCCTAGCCCCAGTTCTGGCCAATTTAAGGATCCAAGGGGTCACAGTCCTAGCATACTTGGACGACCTTTTAATCATAGATCACTCACGACCGGGTCTGCAAAAGGCAGTAAACCTCACGGTTCGGTACCTCGAAGAATTCAGCAGGGTCCTAAAACCGGGAAAGTCAGCGTTCCAGCCTACAAAGCAGTTGGAATACCTCGGCATGAGGTTAGACACAGAACAGCAAAGAGTGGTCCTGCCCCTGGTAAAGATCGAGGCTATCAAGGGATTGGTTCAGTTGGTTCTAAACAAGAAAAAACCAACTATTCGCCTGTGTATGCGATTACTAGGCAAGCTATTGGCCACGTTCGAGGCAGTACCATACGCTCAGATCCACACTCGCGTCCTACAGGCAGCCATTCTAGCAGCCTGGGGCAAGAGGGCACATGCCTTAGAGTCCCCTTTGACGCTATCATCAAGGGTCCGACAAAGCCTGGCCTGGTGGTTGAACCCCCAGAATCTTCTAAAGGGAAAAATCCTTCAGCCCTGTTGTCTGGAAGGTAGTTACCACAGACGCCAGCCTGGCAGGCTGGGGGGGGGCGGTCTTCGAGGGGTCCTCTCGCCAGGGAACTGGGGTGAAAGCAGAGAGGCAGCTCCCCATCAATATCTGGGAGATCAGAGCTGCTCGCCTAGCCCTTCTGGCATGGACCTCCAGATTAAAGGGGTTCCCGGTGAGAATCCAGTCAGACAATGCCACGGCGGTGGCATACATAAACCACCAAGGGGGAACCAGGAGTCAGGCCGCTCAAGAGCTTGATTTTTCAGTGGGCAGAGGTTCATGTACCCTGCATTTCGGCGATATTCATTCCCGGAGTAGACAACCTGCAGGCATACTTCTTAAAGTCGCCAGAGTCGGTTGCCAGGGGAGTGGTCTCGGCATCCCCAGGTCTTTCAGACAATCTGCCAGTGGTGGGGAATGCCGGACGTAGATATAATGGCATCCAGGTTCAACAAGAAACTAGACAGGTTTGTGTCTCGAGCGAAGGATCCTATGGCCTGCGGAACCGATGCGTTGGTTTGCTCTTGGCATCAATTCAAACTTCTATATGCATTCCCTCCGCTACAGTTACTTCCTCGCCTGTTGCGCAAGATCAGAGTGGAGCACAAGCCAGTCATTCTAGTAGCTCCGGCTTGGCCCCGGAGGACTTGGTACTCACTAGTCCTGAAGATGGCAGTGGGAGACCCTTGGACTCTTCCTCTACGACCAGACCTACTCTCACAAGGCCCGATCCTCCACCCTACATTACAGCGTCTAAATTTGACGGCCTGGAGGCTGAATCCCTGATTCTCAGGGGTAGAGGTCTGTCTAGGCAGGTAATTCCTACCCTGATTAGGGCTAGAAAGCCGGTCTCCAGGGTGATTTATTACAGGGTGTGGAGGAACTACGTAGGCTGGTGTGAATCCAAAAGATGGAATTCCCGTAAATATACTATTGACAGGGTGTTAAGTTTTCTCCAGCTAGGAGTGGATAAAGGCCTGGCACTAAGCACAATCAAGGGACAGATCTCAGCTCTGTCAGTGTGGTTTCAGAGGCCGCTGGCCACCCACTCGCTGGTAAAGACCTTCTTACAGGGGGTCTTGCGTATTAATCCTCCTGTCAAGTCACCACTTTGTCCATGGGACTTAAATCTTGTTCTGTCATCCCTACAGAAACAACCCCTTGAGCCGTTGGCTGAGGTACCTTTATTTTACTGACTAGAAAGTCGGTATTTCTGATCACCATAGTCTCGGCCAGGAGAGTATCGGAATTGGCAGCCTTATCTTGTAAGGAACCATATCTCATTTTGCATAAGGATAGGGCGGGGTTCCGTCCTCATCCTTCCTTTCTACCAAAGGGTATATCCAGTTTCCACCTGAACCAGGATGTGGTACTTCCATCCTTCTTCCAAAACCCACCTCTAGAAAGGAGGGGTTGCTGCATACGTTGGATATTGTCAGGGCCATAAAGGCCTATCTTAAAGCTACAGAGAAGGTTCGGAAAACAGATGTGGTGTTCGTTTTACCGGAAGGACCCAAGATGGGTCAGGCAGCTGCTTGATCCACCATCGCAAGATGGATTAAACAATTAATTGTTCGGGCCTGCGGTTTGAAGAGGTTGCCTCCTCCTTTGTCGGTAAAAGGGCCCATTCTACCAGGGCCATGGGCACCTCCTGGGCAGCACATCATCAGATCTCTATGGCTCGAATATGCAAGGCAGCAACGTGGTCATCAGTCCACACGTTTACAAAATTTTATCAATTGGACGTAAGAAGGAATGCGGATACAGCCTTTGGGCAGTCAGTACTACAGGCCGCGATTCAAGCTCCTCAGGATCTGAGGGGGCTCCCTTGATTTGATTTGAGATTCACATTTCTCGTTTAAGTTGGATTTACTAGTATTTGAGTATACCTCTAAAATTAAATCCTTCTTTGGAAGATGTCTCCCTCCCCTCATTAAAGCATTGCTTTCGGACATCCCATATAGTAATGAATATGCCGCTCTGTGTCCCGTGATGTACGAGAAAGAAAAAGGGATTTTTAAATACAGCTTACCTGTAAAATCCTTTTCTTGGAGTACATCACGGGACACAGAGCTCCCACCCCTCTTTTGGGTGACCATTTTGGGAGGCATACTGCTTGCTACAAAACTGAGGGACTCCCTCTAGGGGAGGGGGTTATATAGGGAGGGGACTTCCTGTTTGAGATTGCCAGTGTCCACACCTGAAGGTACTCCATATAACCCATATAGTAATGAATATGCCGCTCTGTGTCCCGTGATGTACTCCAAGAAAAGGATTTTACAGGTAAGCTGTATTTAAAAATCCCTTTTTTAGCCCTAATATGGTAAATCAACGATCATTTCTGTCACACTATCAATGAAAAAACTCATGAATCTGCCTGGTCATTTAAATTAAATACAAGTTTGCAAAGAAAGTGTGAGAGTTACACCCTTTGTATATCACTCTTAATATACTTTTGGAAATTGTAACATAATTTTATCATTTTGGTCAGGTGGCATACTGTATGTATTTTTAGGACTGATTTAATCAGAGCTACTGGTGATATTTTTCATAACGCTATTTCTTTGGAATGTTCTAGCATGGTTGGCAATTCATAACTTGATATTGTTCATAATATACTTGATCTAATGCCACGTACACACGGTCGTTTTTTGCGATGAAAAAAAACCTGACGTTTTCTGTGAAGTAAAAAACGACGTTTTTGAAACGTCACTTTTCAAAGACAATTTTGCATACACACCATCGTTTTTTCACAAAAAGCAAGGTTACGTTCACCACTCTTTTCCATTGAAGCTCGCTTCATAACTAGCTTCTGGGCATGCGCGGGTTGAAAAACGTCGTTTTGAACGACGTATTTTGCTACACACGGTGACTTTTTGTGAAACAAAAAACGACGTTTTGAAAAACGACACAAAAAATTCAAGCATGTTGGAATTTTTTTTTGGTCGTTTTTTTTAAGACAAAAAACGACGTTTTGCCCACACACGATCAATTTAAATGACGTTTTAAAAAACATTGTTTTTTTTCATCGCAAAAAGCGACCGTGTGTACGCGGCATTAGACTTGCTAAGCTATATATTGTTCAGTCATGCATTGTTGCCCACTCATATATTTATATATCTTGTTGTCTTTCAATAATTTGTATTCTATGTATGATAAACATATTATGCATAAGTACTATACAAACTGCATCAGGACTAAATACTTGCGTGTTTCCTTAAATGGTTGTAAAGGCGGAAGTATTTTTACCATTCTTTGCAGTAAGGTAAAAAACCTTCTACATGCAGTCCTCCCTGCTAGCCACTCCCAGCTAAATATATAGCTGAGCCCAATCTCGATCCAGTGACGTGCATGAGCGCCAAGACTCTCTCGGCTCTTTCCCTACTCATTGGCTCAGATAAAGCAGCAGGAGCCATTGGTTCCTGCTGCTGTAAATTGCAACCATTAGCAAGTTAACGTGGAACAGGGTTGAGCTCTGCTCAGTGTGTCTTATGGTTACATTAGCTTGATATGGGGGCACTCTGTTGGTGGGAGGAGCTATGAGTGCCAGTGGAGGACCAGAGAAGAGTGGAATCGGGGCTTCTCTGTGCAAAACCATTACACAGAGCAGGTAAGTATGAAATGTTATATATAAAAAAAGCATTACAATCACTTGGCGGTAATCCCGAGTGTGGCTCGGGGTGAATTTTAATTACCAAATGTGGTAACACCGAGCCACACTCGAGACTGCATTGCAGTATCCTGTGAAAGTTACTTACTTTATCCCCAGGATCCTGTAATGTCCTCCCGCTGAGTCTGTGGGCTGTGTACTCCACTTGATGTACATTGTGTCAGGCTCCGTTCCCTGTAAACGACGCCATGCACAGGGACGGAACCAGCCACCAAATTTAAAAAGTGTGAAAAACAGATTACATTACTGTATCAAATCATTTCACATCCCTTTTGTCCCCAGTGCTTTGTCCAGTGCCCTGCATTCGCTTTTATATAATATATACTGTTCTTTCTGCCTGGAAACTTGAGAATGTCCATGGCAACCAAAAAGCGTCCCTTTACGTCAAAAGCGGTTTTAGACCAGCTAGAGAACAGCTATAGTAAATTAAAATCACTTACAGAATTGAGAAACACTGAAAGTAACGATAGCGACAATTCTGTAACTGAGCAAATTATTTGTTATAATTATTTAAAGTTATTCATTATATTATAATTCATGATTTTGTGTTTCAAACGTTATCATACCTGGGATGTCTACTAGAATCTTGTTTGGACAGATTTAAGTTAGTTATTCCTGAAAATACAGGCCTACAATATAAAATGCCAAATTTTCATGCGAAACAATGTACCTCTTGAGACGCAAAAATCTGACATAATCATACCACCAGGGAGGTTAATAGGGCTAAACCAAAAAAGTTTAGAAAATCTTATGTAATAGGGAACATCTAGAATTGTTAATTGTGCTTAATTAATGCTATTTGTCTTGAATTCCTCCAGAAAATAGCAGTTTACTTCCTGTGCCTAGGCACTCCTCAGCCTACAGCTCCCTAGCTAAATATCGCTGTGTGAGACATTGCTGCCTGTGACTGCTAGTCTCGGGAGATTTAGAATGAATGATGGTGATGGCATTACTGTTTTGCATGCTCAAGATGAATATGTAATTGAGAACCTGCCCTGCATGCACCTTACTGCTTTTTCATTTATACTGTGGATCTCAGTGTTCTATTTATCTCCTTCAGCTTCCAAAACATTACCCTACCAGTTCTCAAACCACTAGTCATCAGGTGGGCAGGACAGACATTAGGAAGCAAAGTCCTGCCACTATCAAGATGTTCACTTCCACACAAAGACCCAGCACAGAACAAGGCATGACAAGTCCATAACTTGAAAAAAGGTCACCTGCCGGGAGCCTAAATGACAGTACTGGTGTCTAGACTTTTGTCCTTTGCTTGCCTTTTTTTGGGCACAGCTTCTATAGAACAGGTTTTCCTGAATAATCTTAGGAGTCACCCTCTATTTATTTTAAAGTAAAACCCACTTTCTGCCCAAGTAACAGTAGTCTTCATGACAATTATTGAGGGTTAATCTCCACAATACACATGACACAGGCAGCCACAAACAACAGGCAGTTTCCAAACATCACCAACAAGTGTGCTACATTATAACCAGATTTTAAAACTTGAACAGGTAGCAGTGATACTACCATTGTGGTGCATTTACCAAAGTCAAATAGACTGTGCACTTTGCAAATGCAGTTAAATTAATTTCCCCCTTAGCTTAGTGAATATGGTGAAGCTTCACTTTGTAAAAAAAATACCCAATCAGGTGCAAGGAAAAAAAATGTTTGCTTGGACATGATTGGATGATGAAAATTGGTCTATTTGTATTTGACACAGAAGCTCCACTTTCTACAAGATGGCTGCAGAAAATTACAGGGGGCAGACACCAGATCAGCCACCTTGCTCAAGAAAAAAGATCCCGGCATTGATTGGTCTTTATTACAGGAATTTATTACATTTGGTTACATACTGAATTACAACATACTGTAGATCTGGATGAAATAAACAAGGTCAACCAACAAGTTAGAAAATATAAGTCTCTTGTATTTTAATGATACTTAATTACCTCAGATTTCACCTTCAAAGTCCTCCTCATCTTTGTGGTTAAGTCCCAACCTGGGCCCCACATACCCACAGACTCCTAATCTAATGAGAGCACTGCTATTTCTTCCATCGCTCCCTTCTGCACTGCTCTGACCATCACCTTCAACTACATTTCATTGAGATCTCCATAATTTCCTACTCTCCTCTCTTTTGTCTCAGTAGAGGAACCAGTAGTCTTCTGTCCCATCTTCTTATTACTGCTCAACACTGCCCTGCTTCCCAAACACAAGTCTCTACTCGCCACACAAGGAACTAAATAATTATGCAGGCATTGACATAGCACTATATTGTAAATCATTGCACAGTTACCTTTATAATAAATATATGGATGTGACACTACAAAAAACAAAAATAAAGGATCTTACTCACAAACTATATATAAAATATCACTTATATAATACAGCAGTTTATGATACAAAACACTTATTAGCCACTGCAAAAGTACCCAAGAGCACACATTCAAATGCAATAGAGACCAGGATAGTACAATACTATGTCCACAATATAACAATTGTCAGAATATACACTTTAATATCACACCGTATCCAGGAATAATATAGTGAGACAATATGGCAGAACACCACAATAAAATATGAGACAGTGCTCACATTTTAAGACCCAATATGAAACATTTCCAGTAATAATGGCTAGTGGTCTAGTAAGTGCCCTCTAATAGGAATAATCCATGTTGGTCTAGGAAAGGTACACATGTAAAAAAAAAAAAAAAACTTACCTGTTCATGGCCTTTTCCTTCAAAATAGTAACAGTGCTCATTGGGCACACTGTCAATATCTTGAGAAAACGTATAGGGCTGTGTAATGGCAGCCACATAAAGTGTTGCACTTCCTATAGGTTCTTCCAACCCAAGGGGGGAATAAGCAGCAGCCCACTAGTCTTCCCATGGTAAGATGAGGTCTGTCCCATTCCTGTACAGTCCAAGTAAAGGATCTAAAATAAACTACATGAATGTAAAAAAAAAACTATATAACTTACTTTGTAAGACTTTTTTTGGAATTGCATTTCATCTGTGCACTATGTATAATCTGTATAGTATTGGCATTGGCCCTCTGGGTCATTTCTCCTTTTTTCATGAAAAAAAAAAAAACTTCAAAAGAACCAACTACAGTGCCTTAAAAAGTATTCATACCCCTTGAAATTTTCCATGTTACAACCAACAATGTTAATGTATTTTATTGGGATCTTATGTGATATAGACCAACACAAAGTGGCACATAATTGGGAAGTGGAAGGAAAATGATAAATGGTTTTTAAACTTTTTTACAAATAAATATGTGAAAAGTTTGGCATGGATTTAAATTCAGCCCCCCTAAGTCAATACAAGTGTTTTTGGGGATGTCTCTACCAGCTTTGCACATCTAGAGAGTGACATTTTACCCATTATTTTTTGCAAAATAGCTCAAGCTCTGTCAGATTGGATGGAGAGCGTCTGTGAACAGCAATTCTGAAGTCTTACCACAGATTCTCAATTGGATTTAGGTCTGGACTTGACTGGGCGATTCTAACACATGAATATGTTTTGATCTAAATTATTCCATTGTAGCTCTGGCTTTATGTTTAGAGTCATTGTCCTTCTGGAAGGAGAACCTCCACCCCATTCTCAAGTCTTTTGCAGTCTCTAACAGGTTTTCTTCTAAGATTGCCCTGTATTTGGCTCCATCCATCTTCCCATCAATTCTGATCAGCTTCCCTGTCCCTGCTGAAGAAAAGCATCCCCACAATTTGATGCTGCCACCCCCATGTCTCATGGTGGGGATGGTGTGTTCAGGGTGATGTGCATTGTTAGTTGCCGCCACACATAGCATTTTGCTTTTAGGCCGAAAATTACAATTTTGTTCTCATCTGACAAGAGTACCTTCTTCCACATGTTTGCCACATAGGCCAGATTTGTGGAGAGCACGACTAATAGTTGTCCTCCAGATTCTCCCACCTGAGCTGTGGATCTCTGCAGCTCCTCCAGAGTTACCATGGACCTCTTGGCTGCTTCTCTGATTAATGCTCTCCTTGACCGGTCTGTCAGTTTAGGTGGATGGCCATATCTTTGTAGGTTTGCAGTTGTGCCATACTCTTTCCATTTTCCTATGATGCGTTAAACAGTGCTCCGTGAGATGTTCAAAGCTTGGGATATTTTTTCATAACCTAACCCTGCTTTAAACTTCTCCACAATTTAATCCCTGACCTGTCTGATGTGTTCATTGGCCTTTATGATGCTGTTTGTTCACCAAGGTTCTCTAAGGCCGCTTTCACACTGGTGAAACTGTGGCGTCGGCGGTAAAATGTTGCTATTTTTACCGTCATATTTGCGGGGGTATTTGGCCGCTAGTGGACACTTTTATCCCCAACTAGTGGCCGAGAAAGGGTTAAACCCACCGCAAAGCGCCACTGCAGTGGTGCTTTGCCGGTGGTACAGCCCATTGATTTCAATGGGCAGGAGCAGTGGAGGAGCAGTATACACACTGCTCCTTCACCGCTCCAAAGATGCTGCTAGCAGGACTTTTTTTACCGTCCTGCTAACACACCGCTCCAGTGTGAGCCCCTCCCTTGGGGCTTTCACACTGAAGAGACAGATGCAGCTCTTTCAGGGCGCTTTGCAGGCGCTATTTGTAGCTCTATAGCGCCTGCAAAGTACCCCAGTGTGAAAGGGGTCTAAAAAACAGAACAGGGGCTTAACAGAACAGCTGTATTTGTACTGAGATTAAATTACACACAGATGGACTCTATTTACTAATTAGGTGGCTTCTGAAAGCAATTGATTCCACTAGATTTTAGTTAGGGGTATCAGAGTAAAGGGGTCTGAATACAAATGCATGCCACTTCACAATTATGTGACAGTTTGTGTTGGATTATCACATAAAATACCAATAAAATGCATTAACGTTTTTGGTTGTAACATGACAAAATGTGTATGACACGTGTATAAAACGGTATGACATATTTACATGTTCCCACACAAAATAAAAAGCACTGATAAAAAGCACTGCCTTGGCATATGTCAAGCTCACTCCCATGGAAACACTGCTGTAGTGTTCAGTAACCAAATAAAAAAGTTTACAGTAGGTAAAGCAGACTTTCTGATTTAGGAAAATATGTTTTTATATGTACTGGGAAGCATTAAAAGGCGACCTATTGACATCTCTTGTTGTCTGATGTTGCTCTTGTAATGTATTTTAGATGTCAGAATATGCTGTACAGTGCTTAGTCTTGTGAATCAGTTCTGAGAAATCAACTTAAATTCTTCAGCAGGTGACAATGTAAATGAGCCTTTTTCCAGACTGTTGAAGGCACATGTCAGTATGTGGGCAAGCATTAATGATCCTAGTAACAGCAATGGTCATATGGAACTCAGTGGGATGTACTTAATTAAAATAATTGTGGCACTAACCTTCCTTAGGATGATTTATTTCAAAATTGTTGTAATTAATTTTCATTTTTTTCAATTAGTTTCGATGTTTTCATCAAATAATTAGTTTCCACATTCTCATTTTCTGCTTGCTTATTCTTTGGCATTTTACTTTTAAGATTTGTTTCTGTATTTAATTATTTATACCTGACTGGGTCTGCTCCAGTCCTGCAGACATGTTCCCTCACAGCCTGCTTGTCTCTTTTCAAAGCACCAACCGCAGATTGACGCAGTGAAGTCAAATTAGAATTCAGGTGGAGAGCAAGGTGTGGCCATTGCTTAACCCCTTGCAGCCTGGTACAGCCCTCTCACTGCCACCCATTTACCTTAAGAACCACAAAATTGTATGTGGCAGATACACACCATCGACAACTGACAGGGGCTGTTTGTCACTATATATACTCATTATAACATTTTGGTGTCTAAGGCCAGTTTCACACATATGCCAATTGGATGCGTGTTTCACCGCATCCAATTCACATGACAGGTGATTGTGACCGGCTCACAATGGAGCCAGTTCACACAGTTCAGGGCAGCCACGGTTCACATTTAAAAAGGGTCCTGTGCATCTTTGGTTCTGATTCAAGTGTGAATTCAGGCAATAAATTCAGACCTGATTCGCACCTGAATCTGTTAACCCAGGACGCACCGGAAACCCATGCTGTGAACCACAGCCGCAGCATATGCAAACCCAGCCTTAAACAAAAAGTCTAATAAATACAGAAAGTATGTAGATATAGATATTTATCATATTTCGATTATAATAATATTGCACAAACCATCCTTTTTACTTCTCACCTATAACATTTAAAAATGCATTTGCATTTTCATGCTGTCATGGGCACTGCACCAGCATATTGCTGAGCTGAAACAGCCAAGTGGATCAGATGTTGGATACATTTGCACATTAATTTCAAATAGCTGTTTTTGTAATTATGGCTTTTATCATGTATAACAATAAGGCCTAAGCCTCATATAGTAGGTGACACACTGAATAGCCTAAACAACCCCCATGAAGTAGGTATTTAAATGTTGAACTAAGGCTGAAATACTATATGCATCTGCAGCAGGGCCGGTCCTACCATGGGACCCAATGGTACCATTGTACCAGGCGGTACTTTCGGGGGGGCGACAAATTGCCGCCCACCCTCCATCCCATTCCGCCAGCTCCACTCTCCGCTCCACTGTGGGGCTAATTGCATGAATAGAGCCATAACAGGTCCTTTTTATACTCCTATACATGTAAACAACCATAACAGGTCCTCTTTATACTCCTATATACATGTATAGAGCCATGATAGGTCCACTTTAGTTATCATGATATAAAATAATGGATGTGGGGGCATTTTGGTGGGCGTATTTTTTTTTGGGGGGGGGGGCAGCATTTCATTCTTGGTACCAGGCAGCACAATGTCTTGGTCCGGCACTGAATTCTGCAGCAGAAACAAAGAAAGAAAGAGGTGTATGTAATAAATGTATCCATTTCTACTAGATACTTTTTGACTTTGTGCTCTTTTGCTATATAGTGATCTAGTAAAGTCACTTAGACAATTTACATTTATGACAGCTAACATGACCGTTCCACTCAATAAAAATATTGATCCTGTAAAACAGCCGGAGGAGAAAGAAGCTGATGGTCACCAAATTCTTCCTGTCATCAGTGTATAATACATTAGCTAATGTTAATGAAACACCTCCATCAGTTGATTAAATAAGTCCATGGAAAGAAACGGAAGCACTGAAGATGAGTGCTACTTGAGACACTCATGCTGAAGCTTGCTGAGCTTGAAGCCCTTCAGACTGACATTTAAAATGTGAGATGTAACAATGTTATTGCATTTGCTTGTGCTAATATAGTACTGGCCAGTCAGTGTGCCAATCTGTGTTAAAGTGGATGTAAACCCCAAAAAAAAAATTTTTTTTTGATGTCACAATGTAGAGTATAAGATTTCCTATCATCTGTGCCCAGTCTTGCCACACAGAGTTAATCCAGATCTGAGAAATCCTCTTTTATGTTCAGTGAAAATTAACAGCCTTCCAGATAAAACCCTGCCTAGATCAAAAGTCAGTTTTTTCTCTTCTTGCTTTGAGTGAGAGGTTATTTACAAATATAGCTAGGACATGTTTATCATATGTTATGTTTTGTTTATCATAACATGAGGTGATATAACATCATAACACATCCTAGTAATATACAATGAACTTTGGATCACCTCTTGTTATGATAAACATGTCCACGCTATATTTGTAAATAACCTGTTACTGAAAGCAAAAACAGAGAAACTGACTAATTTGGCAGGTTTTTATCTGAAGTCCGGTTAATTTGCACTGGACTTTAAAAGAGGATTACTCAGTGCTGGATTAACTATGTGTGGCAAGACTGAGCACAGATGATAGGAAATCTTATACTCTACATTGTGACATTAAAACAAAAAAACAATTTTTGGGGTTTTACAACCACTTTAAGGAAAAAATGTATTATTTTGTGGTCCATTTTTTACAGTGCTTGACCCTGAGATCTCTGCTCTCTTCAGGCAGAGCATGCACAGTGCAATAAGGCTTTAGACTTAGGTCCCACAAATCATGTTTACCTCAGGCTCCCATATTTTGTTAAGCTTAATTAGCTTACTTTCAAATTATTTTGGCGCTTTTCCTTAATCTGAAGTTTACTTTCACTCTCTGCTTTGCTGCCTACTGCCAGCACTTAAGGTTTTCATAAGTGGTATCATTTTCTGTATGCCTCAATATAATAAAATTGCTACAGTCAGTTATATTTATGTTGCATTGAATTTACTTATTGAAAATAGCAGTTTCTGTCAGAGTCTAAACTGCTTTACTATAAACATTTCCTTAGACAAAATGTGTCATTATTCAATGTAATAGGTGGACAGAGCTTACTGACATATAATTTGCCCTGTCAGACTTTATAAGCAACTTCTTTACTGATTTCTAAAGCAGAATATTGGAATTATAAGTTTTTTGAGACTAGTCATTACTGAGATAAATACAATTAGAAGACTTAAACAATTCTATAATAATCTCTGACAAGGTTCAAATAACAGCAAATAAGAGCTGGAATGGGAGGTAGATAATTTTCCTAAATGTGCATCAGGGCTGATCACTTCGAACTCTGCTCCTGCCCATCGTTTGGTATTGTATTCCCCTTCTCATTGCTTACCTGGTGACTTTGCTACTTTCATTGATTTGGGCTGGTGTCTTTAAAGGACCTTACTGTCCTCCTGAACCCAATACCAAAACAGAGTTCCTCCTTCACGCGGTATTAAACCTAAAACTAAACATGTAATATATTGCAGCTTTCCAAACATTAGATGTGGCTGCATTCCTTTTTCTTTTTTAGGCTGTTTTACCTCTGTTTTCACCTCTTGATCCAGCCAATAACCCACCTCCTGTATCAGAGTGCCCCCATTCTGGATTAGGGAGAACAGTGGGCACCTTTGGACAGCAGCATTATCAGTCTGGGGGAGGGGAGTGTTAGATGTACTAGCAAGATTTAAATACACTAACAAACTGAAGCTCATTGCTGACCTTGGCTTACCTGGTGACTTTACTACTTTCATTGATTTGGGCTGGTGTCTTTAAAGGACTTTACTGTCCTGAACCTAATACCAAAACAGAGTTCCTCCTTCATGCGGTATTAAACCTAAAACTAAACATGTAATATATTGCAGCTTTCCAAACATTAGATGGTAGGAGGGGAGGAGGGGAGTGTTAGACATAGTAGCAGATTTAAATACACTAACAAACTGAAGATGGAAAATATATGTGATAAACTTGGTACCAACAGTGTTTTTTAGTGACAAATGTAGTCAGTGACGATTTGGGGAGCCATGTCATCTGCTGGTGTTTGTTCACTGTATTCCGTATGCTGATCAGCTTTATAGAGATGCAGATTTAATTTTCCAGCAGGACTTGGCACCTGCCCACACTGCCAAAAGTATCCATATCTGGTTTAATGATTATGGTATCAATGTGCTTGATGGGCCAGCCAACTCGCCTGACCTAAAATCCATAGAGAATCTGTGGTGTATTGTCAAGAGTAAGATGACAGACACCAGACCCAACAATACAGATGATCTAAAGGCCATTATCAAAGCAACCTGAGCTTCCATAACACCTCACCTCACCTCCATGCCATGCCGCATTGACACAGTAATTCAAGTAAATGCAGTAAATGCCCCAACTAAGTATTGAGTGCATACTATACTTTACATGGACATACTTTTCAGTAAACCAACATTTCTGTATTAAAAATCCTTTTTTTTTTTTTTTTATTGGTCTTATGTAATATTCAAATTTTCTGAGATACTGGATTTTGGGTTTTCACTTGCCGTAAACCGTAATCATCAAAATAAAATAAAAAATAAATGCTTCAAATGCATCACTCCTTGTGTAATGCATCTATATAAAATGTTTGAGTTCACGTTTTGAATGAAATTACTGAAATAAATTAACTTTTTGATGATATTCAAATTTTATGAGCTACACCTGTATATTACACATATACATTATAGTGTATGGATGCATGATGTTTTAATATACAGATAAATAACAATATAGGTGCTGTGATGCTTATTATTTTTTATTATGTTATATTTTATAATGTTATTACAATACTATTATATTATTTACAATACATATTTGTCCTTGTTAACATCAACAATGTTTCTCGATGTCCCATGTAAGTGCTGTAATTGTGATCTCACCACTCATGTCAATGGACATTTGATATTTACTTAATAAATCACAACTTTAAAAAAAAAAAAATAGTGGACCACTTCAACCAATCTTATGGTAAAAAGCCCTTGATTAAAAAGATAACACTTTTTTTTACAAAATTGATATTCCCCACCCCATCTTGCCATCTTTATATTAGCATGGGATATATTCATGCATATTAATTAGATTAAAAAAAGGTTTTAAAACATGTGTTTTAACCTTAACATGCACAATTTCAGAAATAGGAATCAGGCACTGTAGATTTTAGTTCAGAAAACAAGTTTAAAACCCAAGATTTTCCAAGCTGTCAACAAGCAAGGAAATGGTTCCTCCAAAAACGAAAACATCCTTGACACTTAAACCTCTCCCTACCTAAAAACGTAACCAATAGAGCAATGCATTATTTTTTAACACCACGGCACTTAACCTTCAACTTAAACATAAACACTTAGGGCCAAATTCAGGTAGAGTTAGGCTGGAGTATCAGTGATACTCCAGCCTAACTGTCACTTTGAGCCGGCGTTTTTGTTTTCTGTAACCAGAAAACAAGAAACGCCGGGTTGGAGTTCCGATACGTGCGGCGTAATTGAATTTCGGCGTCGCATCGCAACTGCAATTTAAAAAACGGCGCTGGGGGTGTTCCCGCTGATTAACGCCGAAAATATGTTAATCAGCGGGAATCAGCAATTCACGATCGTATTCGGGCCCGACGCAGTGACTTTCCGACGTTTCCGTAAGCGATACGCGGCGTAAAGATAAAGCAGCCCCCTAGTGGAGTATCCTATGTTAAGTATAGCCGTGAGGGGGATTTGCGTCGCTTGCGTAAAACGTCCATGAATGGGGATTTGACGTCATTGACGTTCACTGACAGAATTTGGAGCATGCATTGACAGTCGACACATGCACAGTACGTTCGCCGCGGGATCGCGCCTAGTTTAAATAATACACGCCCCGTACCCGCCCAATTTGAAATACTCCAGCTCATTTTCGCTACGCTGCCGCAACTTTAGGAGCAAGTGCTTCATGAATAACAGCACTTGCTCCTAAAGTTTCGGCAGAGTAACGTAAATGAGAAACGTTACTCCAGATTAAAGATGCTCCAATCTACCTGAATCTGGCCCTTAAATTTTAAATGTAAAAAACCTCTTAAACCTTAACCGGACCCTTGCATTTACACAGTTTTTTAATCACAAACAGGCAGAGTCTTGACAATTTATCTGGTTTGCCATTGTTCAAAGAGCTGACATTTATAACGTGTAACACTATACAAGGTTGTATAAGACACAAATATACATATTTTACAATTGTGTCTTAAAAAAATAAATAAACTACCTATCCTAGAAATAGCACACAGATAATAAATATAAAATGCAAACAAATAAAAATGGAGCATTAAAAGACCTGACATATGATCGGTATCACAGAGTAGAAATGCTAATAATTACAATAAAATAGATAAAATAGATTCCTGTGTTGATGGATGCAGATTTTCTACTGGTGTTGGAGGAAATGCTTGGACAATGAATGCTTCTTAATAATATAGTTGAGTTGGATATGGTGAAAATTGGTCAATTATGTATATCAGTGCACACTTTGAAGATAGCAATTTATTTAATGACAGAGCAATTTTCTGTTTACAATGCCAACAAACTTCTGATAATCAGATACAATGCAGAAATTCATTACATGGTTATTTATAAACTACATCTGGATTCACTTCATTAACACCCAACGTTTATTCGTTAATTTAAAAAAAAAGATTTAATACCAACAAAAAGTCTAGCATTTCTAGAATTTTATGGGTCACAATCTGTTTTTTAACAAACCTTCCTTACAGGTTAATTTAGTTTAATTAAAGAATGTTTTGGCTAAATAGCAAATGTAGAGGTGTGCCAGTATAATAATTTTTACATTCCACTTCAAAGCAAAGTGCATTTAGTACTAATATTTCTGTTTAATATAGAGCAGGTGCAACTTTTATTTTTTTACTGAATTCCAAAAGTTACAATGGAACTTTTGGAATTCAGTAGTTTACTGTCATAGGTTTATTAAAAATCACACTGATAATTAATGTGAAATTGTTTAGGTTTGAAATAAATTTTAGGAAACATTAAAAAAATGTATTGAAATGGTTCTAAAGGCAGACTTTTTTTTACTTTAATGTGTTCTTTGCATTAGGGTAAATTTAGCCCTCCTTCTTTTCATTGACTCAGACACAGCAGTGGAAGCCATTGGCATGTATGACATGTTTGTTATTTTTAAAGAATGAAATGTTAACCTTTACAATCACTTTAATGCAAAGAGAGGAATACTCAGCACCAGCAACTTCTGGGAAATTTCACAGGAAATGTAGTCTTTAGTTCAGAAGATTTCAAAACAGAAAAGACAAATATGCAAACAAGGGGGTTAATCTTACATGATAAAGGATTTGTCTTTGGATTACAGGAAAGCCTAGCATAAAACACCATAACTGTGCCCATTCAGTATTAAATAACTGGGGGGGGGTCTACACTGAAGTTTGGTTGTGGTGGCACTATGCTGTTGGGCTGTCATACGGCTAGACTAGACACCTTTTTTTATGACAAGCATCAAATGTTGTCCTATTTAGAAGAAAATATTAAAATGTATCCAGCTTCAGAATCTGCAGGACTTTTTAAAATAGTGGTTTACAATTGTCAAGTAATTGACCTAAACAAACTGGAAAACATCTGCCAGGCATATTAGGCCAAAGACATTCATCAATGCCATGAAACAAATTAAAAATCTCAAAAGGCTAGGGGTGGCTCCAATGGTAGAGGGATTAAATACATGTGCATGTAGTATAGTTTTGAATTATTTTTTTCATCAGGCAAAATCACATAAAACATACCCCCAGAGTACAACATCCTTGTTAAAGTGATACTAAGCAGAGAAGCGCTTTAAAGGCTTCAACAGGGGAGAAGAAACAAAATGCATTACAAAAAGGTATCTTTATTTGTACATTTTTTTAAACAAATGTTTTAAAAACAGAGGCATATCAGCATTCAAAACAGTCTACAGAATAACGTTGCATATACTCAGGTTCTGTAAGACTATTGGGTACGTTTAGAATACTATAGCAACTGTACGATTCCGGTACAAGGTATGCCAGGTCAACGTTTCGTCAATTACATAGCTTCTTCAGGACCTGATATGGCAAGGTAGAGCTACACTAGATATATAACTTTGGTGGATTGTACAACGTTCAAAAAGTACAGCCTGGCATTCTGTCCGGAATAATTTCCTTATATTTAGAGTCTGGTGCTTTAGGCGGGACCCGGTGTTACCAGCCCTGCACTTTCTTTCATAAGTGAATAATTGTTAATTGACATAATTAATTGACATAAATTATATATATCATGTCACTGTATTTCCTGTAGTTCTGTTCTTTGGCATCTGAATGAATGAATGATTGCTCACTGCTCTGCTGATGAATGTTCTCTACAGTGTAAGGCCGCGTAAACACGACCAAATAAATCCGATCAAATCGGTCTGTCAAACCGATTTGATCGGATTTGTCTGCTGGGAGAAATTGGTTTGATCGTGTACACGCGATCAAACCAAAATCCCCGCCAGCAGACAGCGCGGTGACGTGGCGGTGACGTTGATGCCGCCACGTCACCGCACCAGGAAGTAAAACACTTCCGCGCATGCGTTGAATCTATTTGACGCATGTGCGGGCAGATATGCCTGCTGGTTAGCGTACTAACCAGCAGACATGTCGGACGGACGGGTTCCCAGCAGAGAGATTTTAAAGCATGCTTTAAAATCTCTCTGCTGGCAAAATCTGTCTGTCCGCCCGTACATGCGATCGAATTTGTCTGCTGAAACGGTCCGTCGCACCGTTTCCAGCAGATGAATTTGATCGTGTGTACGCGGCCTTAGTCTGTGTCTGGCCAGCCCTGATTTGAACTTAGCCTTTCAAGAATGATTTTAATAAGTGAAACTACAAACTTGTATTTGGTGAAGCTTACAAAGCATTAAAAAGATACCCATAAACATGGTGTCATGGCATCAATTTGTTAGCGTAGTGGGGCATTTGAACATTTCTGAACATTGGTAGATAACCCTTGGAGATATCAGAAAATGTGTTCTCATTTTTGTATTCAGTAAAATTGATCATGTGTTTGAAGCAAGATTTCATAATAAAGCCAAGTTTTTCTTTTCATTCTGTATGCAATGTCTCTTGTGCTCATGAAGATCAGATACATATTAACACAATATGCAATTCTTAAATCTTCAACCTGATATTGGATTAGTATGGGTCTGACAAATCAGCATTTTTCTTATAATATTATCAAGCTGTATGCAGTTATGATGCAAATTTAGAGACACAGCTAATATAATAATGTCTACAAGCAGGAACAGAAAAATGGATATTCAGACACAATGTTCTATGGAAGCAATTTAGTATTCATAAAAGTAATTTTCTGAGATTCCTTTTTTTTTTTGTCTTATCTGGGAGAATATACAGCTAATTTCATGTTCTTAATGCAATATTCAAACACTGAAAGTTATGTGCAAATATTGAAAGTTATGAGCTTTTTGAACACTTCAAGATGTAAAATACATTTAGTTACATTGAGCCTACATCCCACATCGAGATATTTGCAGCATTCTAATCATTGTACTCTGTGTTCACTCGGTTAAAGAAAATAAGGAGGTAGACTGTTTTAGTGTGGCCTAACATAACTGAAAAATAGTATTTTAGGAAATCAAGGCAAACAAAAGTTACACAGCGGACACATTTCCAGATAGATGAGGGAATCATATTATGTTATTAGGTTACTTCTTCTGTTGCACCACCAGCAATCGACGTATTGGAACCTGCTATACTAGGAACCTGACCTAGGATTACAAAGGTCAAACACACTGGGGTATATTTACTAAAGTAGGAGAGGATGCTTGCTTAGAAAAGAGATTGCTGATATAGCTTATATATACCTACCTACATACATATATTTTATAATATATATATATATACTGTATACACTCACTGGCCACTTTATTATGTTCAATTGTTTGGTAACGCAAATTGCTAATCAGTCAATCACATGACAGCAACTCAATGCATTTAGGCATCTAGACTTTGTGAAGACAACTTGCTGAAGTTCAAACTGAGCATTAGATTAGCAGCAGTTGTGTAGACGAAAATGATTTGTTGATGTCAGAAGACAGAGGAGAATGAGCAGACTGGTTTGAGATGATTGAAAGGCAACAGTAACTCAAATAACCACTTGTTACAACAGAGGCATGCAGAATACCATCCCTGAATGAAAAACACTTCGAACCTTGAAGCAGATGGGCTACTGTACGGCCTTGTACACACGAGGGGATATTTCCGCTGAACATGGTCCGACGGACCATTTCAGCCGAAAAATCCCCTCGTCTGTAGGGGCAAACGGACGCTTTTTGCCGGATTCATCCGGCGGAAAAATTTCAAAGCATGCTTTGAAATAATTCCGCCGGATAGCTGGCCGTCAGATATGTCCGCTGGTTAGTACGGCAAACCAGCGGACATATCTTGCCGCACATGCGTCGTATCCTGTGAATGGATCCGACGCATGCGCGCGGAAGTGTTTACTTCCTGGTGCGGTGACGTGGCGGTCACGTGGCGGCGTCAACGTCACCGCCGCGTCACCGCGCTGTCCGCCGGCGGGGAATTTGATCCGATGGTGTGTACAGCCATCGGATCAAAACATCCCGGCGCAAATATACGCTGTAAACGGTCCGGGGACCGTTTACAGCGGATATTTCCCCTCGTGTGTACAAGGCCTACCAGAAGATCACACTGGGTGCAACGCCTGTCAGCCAATTACAGCAAACTTAGGGCACAATTCATACAGGCTCACCAAAATTGGACAACAGAAGATTGGAAAAATGTTTCCTGGTCTGATGAGTCTCGATTTCAGTTGCGACATTCAGATGGTAGAGTCAGAATTTAGCATAAACAACATGAAACCATGGATCCATCCTGCCTTGTATCAACGGTTTAGGCAGATTGTGTAATGTGTGGGGGATATTTTCTTGGCACATTTCACTTTGGGCCCGTTAGTACCAATTGAGCATCGTTTAAATGCCACGGCCTACTTGAGTATTGTTGCTGACCATGTCCATTTTGAAGGCAGAGGGCCACTGAAGTGACTTAGTAACCAGTTATGGGCCACAATGAAGGGCCACTGAAGCGACTTAAGAAAAATTAAGTTCAATGCTTCTGAGCATGCGTCAACTTGATTCTGAGCATGCGTGGATTTTTGACCGATTTCGACACAGACGATCGTTTTTTTATCCATAAAAGAAATGTAAAACATGTTCTATTCTTTTTCACCCATGGAAAACAAACCGATGGGGCCCACACACGATTGGTTTGTCCGATGAAAACAGTCCATCGGTCTGTTTTCATCGGACAAACCGAACATGAGTACAGGGCTTTAGTAACCAGTTGTGGGCCACAATGAGCAGAGTGAGCAGATGACAGGTCTGTGTCCAGTTCTGCATATGCAAAACAGACACGGTCCAATTTACTCTATGGGCCCTTTGATCCAATCAGATGGAAGGGGAGGGGTCCACTTCTGTTTTTTTAACAGGTTGGATTGGATGTAGGTAGGTGTAAACGGACAAAAGCGTTTACATCTGCCGCTCCATAGAGGTGAATGGAGGGACCGTTTGGGTTGGACCGATCGTGTGAAAGAGACCTAAGGCTGCTTTTACACTGATGGTCTGTGGTCTTCCCACAAAGTGGGTGTGGCACAGTGTACCTGAGGTTTTCCTGGCGGTTAGCTGCACTTTGCCATAGACGTCTATTATATCCTGCATGTGTGGTGCACTTTCTGAAAAGCCACTTGCTTCTTCTACCGCCGACTTTATTCACAACACTTATGCTCTGGAATGGCAGGTCAGCAACCTGCAAATTGGGCTTGCCAACCAGCTATCCCAGAGCAGGAGGTCGTGGGCCACATGTGGTCCCCGGGCCACTGGTTGGGCACCCCTGCTTTATGACTACAGTGTACCCATCTTCTGATGGCTACTTCCAGCAGGTAAATGCACCATGCCACAAAGCTCAGATGATCTCACCACTGGTTTCTAGAACATGACAATGAGTTCACAGTACTCCAATGGCCACCACAGTCACCAGATCTCAATCCAATAGAGAACCTTTGGGATGTGGTGAAATGGAAGATTTGCATCATGGATATGAAGCCGACAAATCTGCAGCAATTGCTTGATGCTATCATGTCAATATGGATTAAAATCTCTGAGGAATGTTTCCACACCTTGTTGAATCTGTGCCATGAAGAATTAAGGCAGTCCTAAAGGCAAAAGAGGGTCCAACCCAGTACTAGCAAGGTGTACCTCATAAAGTGGCCAGTGAGTCTATATACCTTTAATATATAAAAGCAACCATCCAACCATGTGCAAAATGTTCATAGGTATTTACTTAACTGAAATGTGTCTTTTACATGGGTGACTGAATGATTGATGTGAGCACAGCTTCACTTTATTCACTAAGCTAAGTTAATATTCCCTAGTTCATCATCTCTCTTAGTAGCAAACAATACAAAATTGCTTACATTATTTTCAAAGATTTTTTTTAATAAGAGGTTATCCTTGATATTGATTACTTCCAATCTTTTTCATGTCATACATGGTCACGTGACTGTATTTTTCAAATCTGAGCCAAGAGGTATAATACAAGAATAGACTTGCTCTCTGTACTCCTGCTAAAAAACTATTTCTAACCTTTAACACTTCTGTAACATTCTATTATGCCACGTACACACAATCAGAATTTCTGAAAACAAATGTTTGATGTGAGCTTTTGGTCAGATATTCCGACCGTGTACAGGGAGTGCAGAATTATTAGGCAAGTTGTATTTTTGAGGATTCATTGTATTATTGAACAACAACCATGTTCTCAATGAACCCAAAAAACTCATTAATATCAAAGCTGAATATTTTTGGAAGTAGTTTTTAGTTTGTTTTTAGTTTTAGCTATTTTAGGGGGATATCTGTGTGTGCAGGTGACTATTACTGTGCATAATTATTAGGCAACTTAACAAAAAACAAATATATACCCATTTCAATTATTTATTTTTACCAGTGAAACCAATATAACATCTCAACATTCACAAATATACATTTCTGACATTCAAAAACAAAACAAAAACAAATCAGTGACCAATATAGCCACCTATCTTTGCAAGGACACTCAAAAGCCTGCCATCCATGGATTCTGTCAGTGTTTTGATCTGTTCACCATCAACATTGCGTGCAGCAGCAACCACAGCCTCCCAGACACTGTTCAGAGAGGTGTACTGTTTTCCCTCCTTGTAAATCTCACATTTGATGATGGACCACAGGTTCTCAATGGGGTTCAGATCAGGTGAACAAGGAGGCCATGTCATTAGTTGTTCTTCTTTTATACCCTTTCTTGCCAGCCACGCTGTGGAGTACTTGGACGCGTGTGATGGAGCATTGTCCTGCATGAAAATCATGTTTTTCTTGAAGGATGCAGACTTCTTCCTGTACCACTGCTTGAAGAAGGTGTTTTCCAGAAACTGGCAGTAGGACTGGGAGTTGAGCTTGATTCCATCCTCAACCCGAAAAGGCCCCACAAGCTCATCTTTGATGATACCAGCCCAAACCAGTACTCCACCTCCACCTTGCTGGCGTCTGAGTCGGACTGGAGCTCTCTGCCCTTTACCAATCCAGCCACGGGCCCATCCATATGGCCCATCAAGACTCACTCTCATTTCATCAATCCATAAAACCTTAGAAAAATCAGTCTTGAGATATTTCTTGGCCCAGTCTTGACGTTTCAGCTTGTGTGTCTTGTTCAGTGGTGGTCGTCTTTCAGACTTTCTTACCTTGGCCATGTCTCTGAGTATTGCACACCTTGTGCTTTTGGGCACTCCAGTGATGTTGCAGCTCTGAAATATGGCCAAACTGGTGGCAAGTGGCATCTTGGCAGCTGCACGCTTGACTTTTTTCAGTTCATGGCCAGTTATTTTGCGCCTTGGTTTTTCCACACGCTTCTTGCGACCCTGTTGACTATTTTGAATGAAACGCTTGATTGTTCGATGATCACGCTTCAGAAGCTTTGCAATTTTAAGAGTGCTGCGTCCCTCTGCAAGATATCTCACTATTTTTGACTTTTTCTGAGCCTGTCAAGTCCTTCTTTTGACCCATTTTGCCAAAGGAAAGGAAGTTGCCTAATAATTATGCACACCTGATATAGGGTGTTGATGTCATTAGACCACACCCCTTCTCATTACAGAGATGCACATCACCTAATATTCCTAATTGGTAGTAGGCTTTCGAGCCTATACAGCTTGGAGTAAGACAACATGCATAAAGAGGATGATGTGGTCAAAATACTCATTTGCCTAATAATTCTGCACTCCCTGTATATGCTCCATCGGACATTTGCTGTCAAAATTTCCGACAAATGTTTGAGAGCTGGTTCTCAATTTTTCGCATTCTTGGTCGAAATTCCGATCGTCTGTATGCAATTCCGAAGCACAAAAATCCTACGCATGCTTGGAATCAATTTGGCGCATTCTTGGAATCACTGAACCTAATTTTTCTTGGCTCGTCGTAGTGTTGTACGTGACCGTGTTCTTGACGTTCGGAATTTCCGACAACATTTGTGTGACCGTGTGTATGCAACACAAGTTTGAGCAAACATTCTGTCAGAAAAAAAATCCATGGTTTTGTTGTGGGAATGTCCGATCGTGTGTACGCGGCATAAGAAAAGCTTTTCTGAGTGCATATGCAGGAATTTGATACGGTGCCTTTTATTATGTTGACTAGAGATATCTTTTCAGAATGAATAGTACAGGCTTCTGAAGTGAAATAATTAAGGAAATTATTTATAGTTTCTAGAAAGCAAAAAGAAAGATATGCAGCTTAAAGTAAAGAATGAAGAACATGTATTTAAACTGTCTTTAAATCACATTCAGTGAACACTTATTACAGCCTAACACCACACGTCAGTTGTTCAGTATTCATTGATATATGCCAGTTTAATTGAACGTTTCGTTCCATGATACCTGAAAATTGCTCGCTATACCTTGTAATGCAAGCAATGTTCAAGTTTAAGCTATAATGCACAATTGTTAAATCAATCAGAGTAAGAATAGAATACAAGGTCAAAATGCAAATCTCAGTAACAGCAAGCTAATGACAAAACAAATGTGTTGCAAGCAGGCATATGTACTGATAAAATTTAATGTATAAAAGCAACTTCCCATTTACTGACATTACTTCCTGTTTTGTTTGATGACAGAGATACACAGGCACCAGTAAAAAAAAATAATAATCCTTCTCCAATCTTAAAAAAACCCAAGGTAGGTCTGAATTACAAAAAGGAAATGGCTTTATATTATCAGCTAGGGATGAGCCGAACACCCCCCGTTCGGTTCAGACCAGAACCTTCGATCGGATCGAACGTTCACGCGAACATTTAGAACCCCATTGACGTCTATGGGACTCGAACGTTCAAATTCAAAAGTGCTAATTTTAAAGCCTAATATGCAACTTCTATGAGAACCCGGGTCTTGCCCGAGGGAACATGTGTCAATGTAAAAAAGTTTAAAAAACGACCGTGTTTAAAACTTTTTTTCCATTGATACATGTTCCCTCGGGCAAGACCCGGGTTCTCGAAGACGTTTTCACAGGCAAACTATAGACACCCAGCCTGAGGACTGGAATTGAGAAACACCGCTTTAATGTAAGATGTCAGTACCGATAGCAGAACACCCCCTCCCCCCCACTTCTAAACTTTAATATCTAATTTGAAATGTCACTGTTGGCAGTGCCCCCCCCCCCCCCCCACTTCTCAACTTTAATGTTACATGTCATTTTGCTTAGGGCCCCAGGGAGGTCAGGATTGGCACTGCATATCACGATTAGAAAGGAGGTTCCTATTTAGGTTTACACATTACAAAGGTGGATAAGGGCAGTGCTGTAGTACCCTGGATTAATACTATAGATCATTTTAACCAATCATGAAGCTGCAGCCTTAATATATACAATTAGTTATATTTATATTAGCAGAGTGACCATAGCACAGGTATACCAAATAGTATTACTTTAAAAACTTTTTTGCAAAGACTTTCTCTGTGGATTTGTAGTTGTAGAGAAAAAAGCAGTATCCATAGGGAGATCCTCATATACATATGTTCTTAGATTGTTTTTTAGCATTTAGGTAAATCCACTCATTTAACGTTAGACCTGCCAAACTGGCTAGATCACTATAAATGCTGTATAGCTACATGTTTAGTCTGATTATACAAATGCAATACACATTTTATACTTGGCTTTCAAAATGTGCAAATGAAACCTAATCCCAGGGTGGACTAAAGCTCCGTACACACGATCATAATTTCCGATAGAAAAAGTCTTCCATCGGAAATTCCGACCGTGTGTATGCCCCATCTGACTTTTTTCCGAGGAATTCCATTTGAGTTTAGATAGAGAACATGTTTTCTTTTACTCCGATGGAATTGAGTTTGGCCGGGCAAAAGCCTGATCGTGTGTACGGGGCATAAGTGTGCAGGCTACTCTGCATATTTGTATATGAACTAACTCATGTCTTCTTATCCCCATTACAGGTCAATAAATATCCATGGAAGTATATATTTATACAAGGTGAATTGCACTTGCAACTGTACTCCTAGGTGTTTTTGTATGTCTCTTTAATTGATGTCATGGATGCAGGCAATTTTAGCTGAACTCTCCAACAACTTTAGGTTAAACGTTTTAAGGCGAAGCGGTATCCACAGCGGACAAATTGTTTCTGAAATACATGCTGATCTGGCCAGAAATTCAGTGTTCTTCTCACTTGAGCCTCATGAACACTGGACGTTTTTGGACGATTTTACAGCTGTTATTTTTTCTACAGTCAATTATCTCTCCACCATGTTATCCTACGTGTTCATGCATGCAGAGGCTGTTATCAACTGTGTTTGACTGGGGCAGTTTTTTTTTTTATCGTAATTTGTGCAGAGGGCAATTATTGAAAGCCCCTGGAAGTCAGCTATGTGCATGGAGGCTTAGTTTTTTTACATGTCAGTATCTTGGTAAATATATTGAAAAATATTTTGAAATCATAACATTGAATATGATGAATGTCTACATACTGATTAATCTCTTTTTCTAGCCTTGTACGTATGTATTAGTATCCAGCGTGCTATTCAAACACTATTGACAAAAATAAATCATCCAATAAAGAGCAAAAGAATAGTATACCAATATAAGTGTATATTTATAGAGCTTTAGGTTTCATGTCTTGAACAAACCTTAATTATGTGTGCCTAATGGTTAAAACATTTGTAATAAAAAAAGAATAATTTCACATACATGTGGGATGAACTGGTAGGAGTCCAGGAATAAATACAATTGGCAGGCACACCGAACAATCTGGTCTTTATCAGCTTCTTGTTTTCTTATTGTAGTGTAATATATGGGTAACAATGCAGTGTAAGATATGGGATATCAAGTCAGTTGCTTTATTCTCTAGCCAGGCAATACACTAGTGGTTCATTCACACTGTTGAAGTGTGATAATGTGAGCATTATCGCATGCATTACTGCAAAGCACAGCAACACACATTATGCACATTAGTGTGATGAAGTGCCAATCATTCCCAATGGCTCCCCATTGCACCTTGCCAAAGCACCTGTACTGCAGAGCACCACAATGCACGTTAACACACTACCACGGGTTGTTTTGCATTAGGATGCAAAAACATGGTGCCTGTATGATTTTTAGAGTGGAGTCCCAGTGTCATCAGAAGAGTATAGCCGACAACTGTGTTCCTGATCGCTGCCTCACCAGTTGCAGTGTCACCAGGCTAGTGGTCTTTTTATTGACTATATTTCTGTCTGGACAAATCCTATGCCTGTTTATTTTTTGGTTTTGAATGATCTGCTAAATGTAGCAATTATTGCCTTTTTAGGACTTATTGTTGCACTGTTCTTTACATGTATCCACTTAAAGTGGTTATAAACTCACTGCAATAAAATTGTCTTATCCCCTCTGTACCATAATAACAAGTGTCCCTGTGTCTGTGTTATGTTAAAAAAAAATGAATCTGTACCTATATGAGCACATCTTTCAGCACTAAGCTGATTCCTCTGCTCTCTTCACTCCCAGCTCACAGCTCTAGTGGACGGGGCCGAGCACTCCCACTGACGTCAGCCGGGAAGAAGGGGAGATAGAAGAGAGAGAGCCCACACAATCAGCTGAGCGCCGGGAGCCATGCTCATATACGTACAGACCAGAAGATTTTTTACATTACACAGGCACAGAGGGCATAAGGCAATTTTATTGCAGTTATGAGAGAAGCAGGAGAGGGGGGTGGACTTTGGTACAAGCAAGAAGGCAGGGCGGGGGAGGGGCAGAAGGACAGAGGAGACACAGACACAGGAGAGCAGGGCTGCGGATGACGGAATCAAGTAAACGGACCACGGTGTCAGCAGCCCTGATTATTGTGGTCAATTTGCAGAGGGGAGGGTATAGCCAGGCAGGCAGGTTTTTTAGGTGTTACAGGGGCCAAATGACACAGTACAAGCACAGTGCTGTATAACATGCTTTAAGGGAACAGGAAAAGGTTGTTTTTTTTCTATTCTTTTGGCTTAACAAATGCTTTAAGTGTTTGTTAATTTGTTGCTATTTGTGCTGCTCTATACATATTGTTGATTTTATATTGAAGTGAGTAAGAACACTTTTGAGTTATAAGCAGCAACTGGAGTATTTCACATATAGTCACTTGGATTTTATATATACATTTTAAAATGATATTACTCATTTATTTATTTTAGAGTGAGATACACACAGAATGGAAATAAACACAAATATGGAGCTGCACCAAGAATGAACAAATTCAAACATATAAATTGTATGAAACATAAAAAATATTAATAAATAAACATGAATTATGAGTCCATATATTCAATGCAAAACAAAATAGCCAATGTGAATAGGTCCCTTTAAATCTCAGTGACATTGGGGTATGAATCCCATACATTACGACAATAATGTGCACCTCCACCACTTAGATCATGTGCTTACAAGATGGCAAGCTTTGGGAAGCTTGCGGCTAACAACCAGCCAGGGCCAGAGAGTGGATCAGATGTCAGCTCAAAGACAACCCCATCCAACCAAATTCTGCCAGGCAGAGATCACAGTATTCTCATGTGTACCAGGAATGAACTTATTATCAGAGTAGCCAAAGTGACTTTGTGTAGAATGTCCAGCTTCCATCCCATCCACCCTGCCTGCTCTAAGCCCTGGTGTAAAACTAGCCTAGCCCTACAAAGGAGTCCATTCCTGTGCACATTAGAATACTGTGATCTCTGTCTGGCCAAATTCAGTTGGATGGGGTTGTCTGTGAGCTGACATCTGACCCACTCTCTGGATAAAGGCACTGACTGGGTATTAGCCGCAAGCTTTCCAAAGCTTGCTATCTGGTAAGCACACTATGTGATGGAGGTGTATGTTGTTGTTGTGGTGTATGGGATTCATACCCCAATGTTAGTGAGATTTAAAGAGACCTATTCACATTCACTATTTTTGAGGGATTGAATATTTGGACTCATAATTCATGTTAATTCATTAATATTTTTTGTGTTTCATAAAATTTATGTTTGAATTTATTCTTTCTTAGCGCAGCTCTATATTTTTGTTTAAGTTAAAGTTCGCCTGATCTGATGTCTCACTGACTATGTTCCTGCAAGTCACCTGTCCCAGCCATCTACTTCGCATAACTGCACTCCTGGATCGAAAGGACCTCTTTTGTTCACACTTTATTCAGTCTTCTGGCCAGTAAACATAGCATTCCGGGGCAGCCATGTATCAGTAGTCTAGGCTTGCTAGGCTTTTAGGTACAGGGACTGCCATAACAGGTGTTGCACTAAGCTATATTCCCTGACCACTTTTACAGAGATTAAAGCGGATCTCCACCCTAAAGTGAAGATCCGCTGATCGGAACCCTCCCCCCCTCCGGTGTCACAATTGACACCTTTCAGGGGGGAGGGGGGTGCAGATACCTGTCTAAAGACAGGTATCTGCAACCACTTCCGGCTCGCAGTCTCGGGCAAAAGTTGGGTTTTTTGGCGACATCCCGTCGCCCCCCCGTTGTGTGCTGGGAACTCTCGGCTCCCAGCACACAGCGGGAGCCAATCGGCGGGCACAGCGCGACTCGCGCATGCGCCGTAGGGAACCGGGCAGTGAAGCCGCAGCGCTTCACTTCCTGGTTCCCTCACCGTGGATGGAGGGGGGAGCAGCAGGGTGACGAGCGATCGCTCATCCTCTGCTGCGGACGCCGCTGGACTCCAGGACAGGTAAGTGTCCTAATATTAAAAGTCAGCAGCTGCAGTATTTGTTGCTGCTGGCTTTTAATATTTTTTCCTGGTGAACCATCCGCTTTAAGGGCCCTTTCACACGTCCACCTCCGTTCGTTCGTTTTTACAAGTCCGTTTACTTGTAATGCTCCCCTATGGGATCGCGTCCGTTAGCGGGTGATGCATCCGCTAAAGTCCGCAAAGATCCGCGTCCATAAAGCTCCGGTTTTTCGGATAGAAGAAAACCCTATTTTTCTTTCATCGGGCGGATCGGATCGGATGAATACGGACACACGGTCCGTATTCATCCGATTCCCCATAGGGGAGAGCGGAGGAGAGACAGGGCAGTCTCTGCACAGTGTGCGGGGACCGCCCTGTCCGCCGACAGCTCAGCGGGGATCCCCGCTGAGCCGACGGACACACACGGAGCGGATCGGAAAACGGTCCGCTCCGTGTGAAAGGACCCTACGATTATAGTACAGTGTTTTTGATACAATGTTAGTGTCAGCAGATCTTGCTGAGCCACCTGAGCTGCTGGACAGCTCCTTGCCTGAATTCTTGGTTAAATGCCTTTCTATCTTGTTTCTGGTGGACCTTGAACTCCTTGCAGCTGAAATTAAAGTCCTATTTAAGCCATGCCTTTTCACTTCCTGTTTGCCACTATATTGTGTTCTTCTCTAGCCAATATCTTGCTCCTTTTGTTTCTGCTTCCATCCATATCTTCACTACCACTGGTTACTGATCTTGCTATGTTCTTGGATTACACTTCCACTTGATCCCAACCTACAACCTTTTGTTACCTTGGCTTCTTTCTCAACAATGCTTCTGCTTGTTTCTAACCTGCAATAACTTAAAGGGGTTGTAAAGGTTAGTCTTTTATTTTCTAAATTGGTTCCTTTAAACTAGTGCATTGTTGGTTCACTTACCTTTACCTTCGATTTCCCTTCTAAATGTTTTTTTTCTTTGTTTGAATTTCTCACTTCCTGTTTCTCCTCAGTAAGCTTTCCACCATCATCCGAGCGGTGGAAAGTCATTTAGCTTACTGAACACCTTACTGAGGAGGAACAGGAAGTGAGAAATTCAGACAAAGAAAACAAAGAAAAAAAAACATTAGAAGGAAAATTTAAGGAAAAGGTAAGTGAACTTTTTTGTTTCTCTCCTTTAAAAATATGTACAGTTAACCAGTTCCCGACCAGCTTGTGTACATATACGAGAGTAGAAGGTAGAATAGCTCCCCTGTGTGAAACCCTGTGTTCCTGTAACAGCCGCCAGAGGGCGCGCGCCCTGCCGGAGGGACACAAATGTGCTGTCAGAGGAGATAACACATGTCGTTTGTTCCTAGTAAGTAGGAACAGCAAAATGTCTCCTCTCCTACTCACTACTATCCTAATCCTACTATCCTAATACAGTTAGGGAACACACATTTAACCCCTTGATCGCCCCCTAGTGTTAACCCCCTCCCTACCATTGTCATTTACACAGTAATCAGTGCATTTTGTTATAGCACTTATTGCTATATAAATGTCAATGGTCCCAAATATGTGTCAAAAGTGTCCGATCTGCCTGCCGCAATGTCGAAATGCCGCTAAAAATTGCAGATTACTGCCATTACTAGTAAAAAACATAATAATACTAAAAATGACATAAAAATGACATAAAAATGACATAAATCTTTCCAATATTTGTAGACACTATGGGCCAGATTCAGGAAAGAGATAAGACGGCTTATCTCCAGATAAGCCGTCTTATCTCTGCGTCTGAGCCCTCCTATCTATGCGACTGATTCATAGAATCAGTTACGCATAGATTTCCATTAGATCCGACTTGCCTAAGTCTCTTATGCCGTCAAATCTTATTTTCATATTTAGGCTGGACGCTAGGTGGCGTTCCCGTCTAAAATATGCAACTGAGCCTATACGCCGATTCCCGAACGTACGCCCTTTTTTTACGCCGCTTGCGTTAGCGTAGGTTCGTCGTAATGTTTACCCTGCTGTATGAGGCGCAGTCAATGTTAAGTATGGACGGCGTTCCGGCGGGTTTTTTTTACATCGTTTACGTCGTTTACGTAAAACGTTTGCGAATAGGACTTTGCGTAAGTGACGTTCACGTTTCGTTTACATTGTGTATTGACGTCGTAATTTGGAGCATGCGCACTGGGATCAATTCACGGCTGGCACATGCGCAGTACGTTTGGCGCAGGATCGCGCGTTATTTAAATAATACACTCCCCAACCCGCCCAATTTGACTTAAGACGGGCCATTTGCGCTACGCCGCCTCAACTTTACAGGCAAGCGCTTTGAGAATAAAGCATTTGCCTAAAAAAGTTGCGGCGGCGTAGTGTAAATACCATACGCTAGGCAGGTTTAGAATTGAGCCGCTCCTACCTGAATCTAGCCCTATAACTTTTGCGCAAACCAATCAATATAGACTTATTGCAATTTTATTACCAAAAAAATGTACAAAAATATATATTGGCCTAAATTGATGAAGAAATTTGTTTTTTAAAAACATTTTTGAGCATATTTATAATGTCAAAAGGTAAAAAATATTTTTTTTTTCAAATAAATTAGGGGTGAAAGCACAAAAAATAAAAACTGCAGAGGTGATCAATTAGCACCAAAAAGAAAGCTCTATTTGTGGGGAAAAATGGATGAAAATTTCATTTGGGTACAGCATTGCATGGCCGCGCAATTACCAGTTAAAGCGATGTAGTGCCAAATTGTAAAACGTGTTCTGGTCAGGAAGGGGGTAAAACCTTCCGGGGTTTAGGTGGTTAAAGAGTGTGTAAATGATTTGTTTTTCTGCCAAACAGCAGAAAGTCTTTACAAAATCTATCAACAAGTAGATTTTGCCTTCAATATTTTCACTTTGGACAAATAGTGTAAGGCCTAAATATGTTAAAAATAAATCCAATGAAAGTGAAGTAGTTTTAGCATTACCCAAAGCTAAAATCCAAAAATGCTAAGGGTGTTTGAGTGATAATGAAAAAGTACAATTTTATAGGGTTATGTTATAATAATGATTTTAGTAATTATCAAACACTTTCACATAGTAAATTAGTTTTTTTAATAAAACCGATTACTTAACATGTCTGAGTGAGAGAATGTTTTTACAGTAATAAAGGAATATTCTTTTTGATTATGACAATGAATCAGTTTGACTGACTTTTAGTAGTGGCACAATCACTTAACACAATTTGAAGTTATTTAAATAATATATGCAGATAATTTCATTCTCGACATGAAAGTTGGCCTCGACATTTCAGCTTCTAAATCAATAACACATAGTTAATTGGGATCTTTCTCTTTCCCAGTTGCTAAGGTGACTGGTGCGCAGAAAGTGATGCTGGTAATATGGCCCCACACTAACTGAATTCTTTGCATTTAAAAATAGAAATAGCTTTTGTTTGCTGGAGAAAACTGCACTTGCTAATTTACTGCATTTTGTTTCTATGTGCCTGGTTTGCTTAAGAAATAACTGAATATTATTAAATGAAGTAATGTATATGTATTGTAATGTTTCTTTATATAAAAAAATAAAATTCTGCACTCAGTGATTAAATTAATATAAATAAATGACCCAACAGCTGCACTCATATGTATGTACATGCAAAATGTTGCTCTGTCATTATTGTGATAATAAAATTAATTTGCAAGTAAACAAATATTTATAAAGAATCAAAGTCCATTCATGTGATCCACAAAACTTAGTAATAATTGAAGTGAAAAAAAGATCCAAAATAACAAAAAGTCCTGGTTGTGAAAGGAAATTTGTGATATCCTTACAAATCAACTGCAGGCGTTAAACCTTGTTAAAGTAAAGATATCCTCTAACCAGATATCATGACTTTTCAAGGCCAATATGTGCATCAGTGAGTTGTTACCCCTCACTACAGGTACATCCAGCTCAGCTTTTCCACCTGTTATAGGCAACGCCAATATCGTGTCTATCAATCTCCCACATGCCTCAGATCCCATTGAGCCATATGTCAGGAAGAAGAGAAAACACACCTCAATGAGCAACATCCAATTAAAAGCACAAGAGTTGTATTAAAGACAAGGATTAGTGTACAGGCATATCGGAATATACATCAGTTCTACGCTCTGCTCGTGTACTGAGACCATCACCGCTATTTCTTGTTTTGCCGATGTACGTTTCATTCAACAGAACATTATCAACAGGCAGTGACTGTGCCTATTAGTTTCTAGAAGCTTTGTTGAAACCTTTAATTTAACCACTAGTTTTAATTTGGAGATTTTAAACACAAATCTTAAAGTGGAGGTTCACCCTAAAACAATTATATAACATTACATCCAGCATACTTGTGACACATACAGTATGCTGGTATTTTTTTTTTTGCTGTACATACCGTTACATTGTTATTTTCCCCATGGCTTCTGGGTTCTGATTCCCGTGGGACTGGGTGTTCCTATTCAGGAGGTAGATGATTGACATCTGGTGAAAAACTTCCCAAGGCGCATAAAGCGCATCACCAGTTTTCCATAAATAGCCGACCTGCGAGTTGGCTCTATGCGGCGCATGCGCCCGCCTTGTAGAGCTAACTGCGCAGGCGCCATATAGACCGGCTTGCCTTACCCAGCTCCTGCTGCCACTGTTCCAGTACCTGTGCTAGCTCCAGAGTCACTGACCCTCCACTTCTGCAACAGCCATCTCCTGTGCCAGCCTTTCCAGAGGGATCACCATCCTGTGCCTGACTACCATCATCTACCAGACACTACCTCATTGTGCTCCCGAGCTCACTGTTCGCACTCCAGCGGCTCCTGAGCCAGGGCTGTAAGAGAGGCCTCCTCCTGCAAACTAGGCTCTGACAGGAGCCTACACACGGTCAGAATATCCGACCAAAAGCTCACATCGAACATTTGTTGTTGGAAATTCCGACCGTGTTTACGCGGCATTAGGCTTCAACCTGCACATAAAGTTAGCAAGCAATACAATATAGTCCTTTAAAAATGACATTCTTTGCTTACAAACAGCAGCCGGGATCTGTCATTTAGCAGTCAAACCTGTCAAGGATTCTGGATGACATCATTGACCAAATATGGTCATGAACATATTTGGTCAATGAGATTACCCTGGATCTTTGGCCTGTTTTTCACAAATAGAAGCCAGCCGGGGATCTGTCATTTTCTTAATGAATAGTAGTGGGGCAGCATTTTTGCTCAATGGGTCATTGTGATATCATGCTTTTTTCCTTAAAGGAATAGTAAATGTTTTACAAAAAACACCCTTTAAGACAAAAATACAGTGGGGTCCCTCTAAAAATTCATAAGATACTTTTTCAGGCATGCAGCCTGGGTGGAGATAAAAATGAAGCATGAGTGTGTGGCTCTCCCCATCCTGAACCATAGCAGGCCAAATGTGTTCAATAGGTAAAGGACAATCCGTAACTCCATACATGCTCTTTAAATCAGTCCAAATTTATCGTATCTCCATAAAGATAAAAGTACAGCAGAGGTAGATGCGTTTCAGTCGCAATGGCCTTGTTAACCAATATTGAGGAGGTAAGGGCTTCATCTCCACATGTCACTAAAAAGGGATGTGGAGGTTTGTAGTGGGGATACTTATCTGAATCTTGAGCCTCTTTTAGAATAAGGGTGTCCCAGATATTCCCTCCAAGTGAACTTTTTTTCATTCACAAAAATACAAATTTAAAAAGTAAAAAAAAAACACCCCTACCATGAAAAAACAGCCCCATTGAATTTACATCTCCTGATGTAAATCCTGCATCAAATACATCATCCAGCAATTTATATTCTCATCAATCATGGTGAGCTGCTGACTTACAATGTTAACCCACTGCCCTGACGACCCACCATTAGTCATTGTTCACCCTTTAAAATACCGCTGTGAAATGACAAATCCATGGCTAAGTTGCTGGGTATGTTCATGATGACCATATCTGGTCAATGATGTCACCCAGGATCCCAGCCATCTAGTTTGCAAACGCCAGCCAGCAGAGCTCTCATTTTGAGTAAGTAGTGGTAACACAGCAGACTTCTGGTTGATGTTCTGTTTACAAGTGTTTGGACGAGCAATTTGGCCAAATATGGCTAGCTTGTTTGCTCATTCACCAAACATGTTCAGCCTGAACATGAAGCTTATTCCTACCCATAACTAATTATTCAACTTTGTGCAGATTTCAACTGTCCAACTGATGCAACTACGGTTCTGGAATTCTAACAGTAACATCTAGGAGAAAAATAATATTAGGATTTTTTTAGGACATAGGATATGAGATGATACTCCAGAGTAAGAATTCATTAAAATGTAGCAGCTCTATGCCAAAGTTAGTTATTTTGGGTATTCCCAAATCAACAAACATGCTTAGTTTAAGTTTATTGAATTTTTAATGCAGAGAAATGTTTAATTTAAGGATTAGCAACTAAGCCAAGTGTGAGCTGGTGAATTCACTAAGCAGAAACATAAAGGTTTGCCCAAGTTAGCAAATTTTGCAAAAGCATAATTATTCTTGACAGCTGTTCTTAAAAACATGCCAGTTGCTGTACAGTAGCTGCTAATGACAGAGAATAATATGTCACACTAAAATATAATACATACTATTTAAACTGCAATTTGGCTGACCAGCTCCTGAATAAAAATGTTACCCACTAAAGAAATAATTTGAATGGCTGTTATGTAGTAGCTATTACCTAGCTATCTATTGACAAATTCCTTTAAATTACAGTGAAGTGAGAATAAGTTTTAGAGGCTAAAGACCCTATGTAGTCAGTCTGAAATTGAATCTAATAAGGATGGTTCTCAGTGGTGATGATATTTGTCAATATATAACTATAGAGACAACCTGTCTTTATATAGCATCATTAGTTTCAATTGGTAAGCCAAACTATGGGGGAAAAAAGAGTCCCCCTGCAGGGGTTTAAAAACAAAAAAGCAACTTTGGCTGGAAAGCCCATCTGCTCTCCTGTCCCTTTCAGTGATTTATTTTCCACTTAATGTCCTCAGATGCCCTGGTGTTATTCAACTTAGAAAACTGAGAACATCCTATGAGTGCAGGGCATCATGGTCCCGCCCACTAATGCCCAGAAAGGTGCTGTCTTTATGTCTTTCCAAGTCAATAGGCCAGTGTTGCTCTCTGCATCAGTAATGTTTGCATATAACTGGAAACACCCGAAAGAGAAAAGGACCCTGCATCAGATGAGCAGCCTCAAGACACCTGGAAAAGGAAATTATTTATAAAAAAAGCATAAAAGCAGGTGGGCAAAATGTGGGTGGAAGGAGTGAGCACCATAGGTGTGCACAGCCTATTGGACTAGGGTGTGCATCCCAGATCTCAAACACACATGTGTGTGTGTGTACATACATATACTTTATATTACCAAAAGTATTGGAATGCCTGCCTTTACATGCACATGAACTTTCCCTGTTTTCATCCGTAGGGTTCATTGTTAAGTTGGCCCATACTTTGCAGCTATAACAGCTTCAACTCTTCTGGGAAGGCTGTACACAAGGTTTAGGAGTGTGTCTATGGGAATGTTTTACCATTCTCCCAGAAGCACATTTTTGAGGTCAGGCACTGATGTAGGACTAGAAGGCTTGGCTCACAGTCTCCACACTAATTCATCCCAAAGGTGTTCTACCAGGTTGACGTCAAGACTCTGTTCAGGCCAGTAAAGTTCCTCCACCCTAAACTTGCTCATCCATGTCTTTATGGACCTTGTTTGTGCACTGATATGCAGTCATGTTAGAACAGGAAGGGGCCATCCCCAAACTGTTCCCACAAAGTTAGGAGCATTAATATGGTCCAAAATGCCTTGATATGCTGACATCTTAAGAGTTTCCTTAATGGGAACTCTTGAAATGCACATCACACTTTTCACATATTTATTTGTAAAAAATATGGAAATATAAAAAACATTTATCATTTTCCTTCCACAAATATGTGCCAGGGTATGTAAACTTTTTATCAGGGTCATTTGGGTAGTTTCTGTTTCCAATATGATTTAAAAAGAGTAAACCGAGTTTATTGATAATAAATGGTTTCAGCCAAACACTAACCATGAGTGAAAGAAAAGATTTTGTGTTATCCTTCATATTCTCTGAAAAATGGCCAAGAAATCATAAATTCTGCCAGGGTAAACTTATAAGCAAAACTGTGTATATATACAGTATATATACATATATATATATATATATATATATATATATATATGTACACACACACACTGTATTTACAGTGCCTTGTAAAAGTATTCACACCCTTTGTAATTTTCCACATTTTGTAATCTTACAACCAAAAACGTAAAATTTTATTGGGATTTTATGTGATAGACCAACACAAAGTGGCACATAATTGTGGAAGGAAAAAATGATAAATGTTTTTTATATTTTTATATTTTTTACAAATAAATATGTGAAAAGAGTGATGTGCATTTGAATTCAGCCCCCTTTACTAAAATTCAGTGGAACCAATTTACTTCAGAAGTCACCTAATTAGTAAATAGAGTCCATCTGTGTGTAATGTAATCTAATGTAATTTAATGTAATGTAATATATATACAGTATCTCACAAAAGTGAGTACACCCCTTACATTTTTGTAAATTTTTTATTATAACTTTTTATATGAAAACACTGAAGAAATTACACTTTGCTAAAATGTAAATTAGTGAGTGTACAGATTGTATAACAGTGTAAATTTGCTGTCCCCTCAAAATAACTCAACACACAGCCAATAATGTCTAAACCACTGGCAACAAAAGTGAGTACACACCTAAGTGAAAATGTCCAAATTGGGCCCAATCAACCATTTTTCCTCCCCAGGGTCATGCGACTCGTTAGTGTTATAAGGTCTCAGGTGTGAATGGGGAGCAGGTGTGTTAAAGTTGTTGTTATCACTCTCACTCTCTCTTACTGGTCACTGAAAGTTCATCATGGCACCTCATGGCAAAGAACTCTCAGAGGATCTAAAAAAAAAAATTGTTGCTCTACATAAAGATGGCCTAGGCTATAAAAAGATTACCAAGACCCATAAACTGAGCTGCACTATGGTGGTCAAGACCATACAGTGGTTTACCAGGACAGGTTCCACTCAGAACAAGTCTCTCCATGGTCGACCAAAGAAGTTGAGTGCACATGCTCAGCATCATATCCAGAGGATGTCTTAGGCAAATAGACGTATGAGTGCTGCCAGCATTGCTGCAGAGGTTGAATGGGTAGGGGGTCAGCCTGTCAGTGCTCAGACTATATGCTGCACACTGCATCAAATTGGTCTGCATGGTTGTCGTCCCAGAAGGAAATCTCTTCTAGATGATGCACAAAAAAGCCCATAAACAGTTTGCTGAAGACAAGCAGACTAGATTACTGAAACCATTTGCTGTGGTCTGATGAGAAGATAAACATATTTTGTTCAGATGGCGTCAAGCGTGTGTGGCAGCAACCAGGTGAGGAGTACAAAGACCAGTGTGTCTTGCCTACAGTCAAGCATGGTGGTGGGAGTGTCATGGTCTGGGGCTGCATAAGTGCTGCTGGCCCTGGGAAGCTACAGTTTATTGAGGGAACCATGAATGCCAACATGTACTGTGATATACTGAAGCAGAGTGTGATACCCTCCCTTCGGAGACTGGGCTGCAGGGCATTATTCCAACATGATAACGACCACAAACACACCTCCAAGACAACCACTGCCTTACCAAAGAAGCTGAGGGTAAAGGTGATGGACTGGCCAAGCATGTCTCCAGACCTAAACCCTATTGAGCATCTGTGGGGCATCCTCAAATGGTAGGTGGAGGAGCGCAAAGTCTCTAACATCCACCAGCTCTGTGATGTTGTCATAGAGGAGTGGTAGAGAACTCCAGTGGCAACCTGTGAAGCTCTGGTGAAATCCATGCCCAAGAGGTTTAAGGCAGTGCTGGAAAATAATGATGGCCACACAAAATGTTGACACATTGGGCCCAATTTGGAAATTTTCACTTAGGGGTGTACTCACTTTTGTTGCCAGCAGTTTAGACATTAATGGCTGTGTGTTGAGTTATTTTGAGGGGACAGCAAATTGACACTGTTATACTTGTGTAAAGTGTAATTTCTTCAGTGTTGTCACATCAAAAGATATAACAAAATATTTACAAAAATGTCAGGGGTGTACTCACTTTTGTGAGATACTGTATATATAAGAAAATCTACAATATATAACAGTTTTTTTAACTTGATTAACTATCTTCTTTTGCTGATGATTATCGGCCAGGACTCTTCCAGACCTTTTTTGATAAAATAATGGCAATTACTCTATTCAGAGGTTTAATATCTTTTAGTGACATTATGTTTCAGTGAAATGTCAAAGTTTGGTTAAAAGGAAGATAAATCTGCCTGTGACAAGACTAAAACAAATATGCTTCCCAATTAAAAAATGTCGTTTTAGTTAAATTATGTATTTGGTAAAAATTGTCTATAGGAAAATTTTTAATAAATTAATTATACACTGAAGCCCCGTACACACGGCAGAGAACCTCGACGGGCAGAACACATCGTTCCGCCCGTCGAGGTTCTCTGCCGGCCGCCAGAATCGGTGACCCGCCCGTCGTGAAAGGCAACCAGCCATTCATCCCGACAGGCCGTTGAGCAAATAGAGAACCTGTTCTCTATTTGCTCGACGGGTTTCCCGACGGGCGGGGCTCGCCGAAAGTGTACACACGGCCGAGGTTCTCGGCAGAATGCGGCTCCCAGCGAGGTTCTCGCTGGTTTCTGCCGAGAACCTCGGCCATGTGTACGGGGCTTGAAGGATTATTCACATTGGTGGCTTGGGGAGCTGTTTTTTCTGGCCCCCAACCACCTATTGGAATTCTAACAGTACATCCTGACAGGGCTGTACACTAGGGTTGCCACCTCATCCCTTTAAAACCAAATGCATATTAATTACACAGGTTCTGAGGCTAATTTAATCTAGATAAGGCACTAAGTGAGTTTAATTACCACCTTAATCAGCCACAGAACGTGTCTAATTAATGTGTTTCGTCTTAAATTCATGAGGTGGCAACCCTACTGTACACATGCCGTGGGCATGGCAATTGTAACTCAGGCTACAGAGTTTGACAGGCAGCACCACTCACCCATTAAGATCAATAGGGCGGTGCTACGACCATGAGCCAAACAATTGATTATGGCATGGCCCTGCAATCTAATATTGCCATTTGTCAACGTAAATAAAAGTGAGAGAAAGAAAAACCAGGTGCCAAGTGGCAACAGTAGCACCTCTTGAATGTAATTCACCATAGATCGCTATTCAGAGAGCAGTATTTCTGCCTGCCTAAAAGAGCACATACTGTCCAATTTTCCCATTTAAGTGGAGGAAATGGCTCAAATGATGCTTCAAAATACAATAGAAGAATGAGACACATCCAGCCTTCCGAAATAGAAAAACAACAACGGGCAATGAGCTGTGACCACAGTAAACAATCACAACTCCCTCTTTACTGAACTCACTTAACTAAACAGAAATATGATTAGATGCTACAATGTATGTTACTTTTTAAATTATGTTTTTTTTATTTCTGAAAAGGTTTGCTGCATAAGCCATGACGTGCTCTCACAAAAGCTCAGTGATGAACTTCATAAACAGGCATGCAGGTTTTAATGAGATTGTCAATAATGTGTTCATAAAACGTATCTCAAATAAAATAAAAAAAACTGAATACAAAAATAAAAGCTGACATCTATAACAACACCATTTATTATGGTATGTTTTCAATAAAAAAGTAATTCCAGTTTGGGTATTTAATAAAAAGGAATCCCCAGGCGCTCCTAAAAACAAACAAAAAAAAACAGCTCTGGCTGCTAGACTCACCTGATCTCCAGTGCTGTCACTACAGGCTTACTCATCCAGAGAAGCAGCTCTGCTTTTCTTCTAAGTAGAATTATGTCCAGCATCATTCAACCCACTTCCTATGAGCCCAGGGTGTAAAGGCTCCACTGTCTGCCCTGGACTCACAGGAAGAATGCTGCAGAGTAATGATCTGCCAGAAGAGGAAGAATAGGGCAAAGAGGTCCTGTAACGTACCAGTAATTGAAAAAAGCACATATTTACCAGCACACCCCCTGGTCATCAAATAGCGTCCATATATCTGTGGTGTGCTGGTGAATTTGTGCTTTTGGTCTATGATGTCTCCAGTTTCAGAGGGTTGTTCCTTCAGCACCCGCTACTTCTAAAGCCTCATTCAAGAAAGTGTGTGATTTGAATATTGACATTACTGTAATGTAATTGGACCAAGCTGATTATGCCTGCAGGGATGTATAAGACCTGGCTCTGCTGTGTTAATCAACAACAAAAATATGCATTCCTTGACATGTAAAACAGTGTGTATGTATTTTAGCTGTATCTCTAGTTATCGTCAATTGAAAATTAGAATTGCTGAGCACATTGCGAATATTTTTAAAGACCATAATGTATCACTCCATTTAAATTATTTCACAACCAAGACCCGGCTGGACTTAAATTCTAGGGTGTTGATCACTTGAAACCCGTGCGAAGAGTCTCTAACTTGGTTAGAGACCTCTCTAAGGCCGCGTACACACGTTCAAATTTGTCCGCTCAAACTGGTCTGACGGACCAGTTCAGTGGACAAATCCGATCGTGTGTATGGGCTAGCGGACATGTCTGACCAGCGGACAAATTTTAAAACATGCTTTAAAATTTGTCCGCCGGAGACATGTCCGTCGGATATGTCCACTGGTCAGTACACTCACCAGCAGACATATCTGCCCGCAGCTTCGTATGGATGCGACGCATGCGTGGAAGTTGTTTACTTCCTGGTGCAGTGACGTGGCGGCGTCAACGTCACCGCCATGTCACCGCGCCGTCTGCCTGCGGGGATTTTGATCCGATGGTGTGTACACGCCATCGGACCAAAATAGCCCGGCAGACATATCTGATAAAAACGGTCCGAGGACCGTTTCCATCGGATATGTCCCTCCGTGTGTACGCGGCCTTAGAGAGGGGCTCAATGGATTTTTTTAGCAGACACCTTAATGCCAAAAGGGTTAAACATGGATTTGGATATCAATTGTTTTATCAGTGATTACTAGCTTTTTATCTAATACCTTTTATCCATTGAATGTGATTATCTGAGCCGCTATGCAAAATATATGAATTCTTAGCATTTTCAATTATATATTTTGGATTGTTTTTTCATGGACCTTCATTTTATTAATGTAGAATGTTTACCATTTACATTGATGTTTTATGAGCCTTATGATGTATTTATATATTTATGCAGTTGTTTATTTCAGATTATATTTATTGTCTATGCTTATTAGGTTATAGCCTTTTTGTATGATCAAATGTCAGTGTGTTAGTGATTGAGTCATTAGTACACTGTTTTGCCCCAATTTTAGAGTAACCGTGACGTTTAATCCATGGTTTTACTCGTTTAATGCAATATGGCTTTTTGTCCCCACTCTCTGCTTGTAGTAAGCTGCCAGTGTTTACTTCCGCTATGGCGATGTGCACCTTTCGCCATGTTGGACATGCGCTGAGTGACTTGTGTGGAGGAGGAAGTGACAATATAAACCAGCATGTGAGCTGTGTGGGCACGCCCTCTGTTGAAGTCAGGATATGATAAAACGCGTCAGTGTGTGACCGACACGACACACCAGAAGTGACCTATGCGCTCCATCTCAGCTAAACCCGGAAGAAGGAAATAATCCGCTTCCAGTCCGTGAATACAGCGGTATACGCTGGACGGCAGAGACGGTGAAGTGCCTGTGTTACCTTTAATGTTTATTGACCTACGTTTGTTGTACGTGCAATTTATGGGGGATGTGTGATGTACGGGGCATATTTTTATTTTAATAAACGGGATTACGCTATTACGATTTCTTCTGTTTATTTACCATATTTGGAGCCTTTATCATCCATGTGTCTCCTTGACTAATGCTGACTGCGGTCCATGGTTCAGACGAGTATCCCCTGTTTAATGCTGGTTATACATTGTGTTCTGGTAAGTATATACCCCTTAGGCCCTGTACACACGAGCAGACATGTCTGATGAGACTTGTCTGATGGACCATTTTTATTAGAGGCGATTTAGTTTGCATGTGCTGCGCTATATACGTTTTTCATTCATTCATTCATTCATTCATTCATTCATTCAGACAACTCTGAACTTGTCTGATGGTCTGATGTGCGTACACACCATCGGACCAAAATCCGATCAGACCAGAACGCGGTGACGTAGAACACAACAACGTGATGAAAAAACGAAGTTCAATACTTCCAAGCATGCGTCGACTTGATTCTGAGCATGCGCAGGTTTTTGGTCCGATGCTTTTGTGTACTAACCATCGAACTTGTCCGACGGACGCGTTCCATCAGACAGGTTTTAAAGCATGTTTTAAAACTTTGGTCCTAAGGAAACCGGTCATACACACCATCGGACATGTCCGGTCGTGTGTACGCGGCCTAAGGGGACTGTGTTCTCACGTGGTGGATTTGGAGAGTTTGGTGGAAGGTGCACACTGTAATTACTTTAGGATCACCTATGGACACTGTCTCAATCACCACTTGGCTCATCATCTGTCTAAAGACTTTTTTGTGGAGTTGGCCACACATTATTATTACTCAACATCAGCGCTGTTTGTAGTATATAACTAACACAGATTTTGGTCTTATTTGTTTTTTTATACTAGTTTTATGTATCTCTAGTTATGTTCCTAGTGATTCTCACTTTTTTTTCTAGATCATAGCAAATGCAATATATAACAAGGTATTACATAACGAAAACACATATGCAAACAGATTAAAGGAGGTTCATTTGTAATGCAAATCTTCAATTACTGTCTATATTAAACGCTCAGTTAAGTGCAGTAATGGCCTTCGTAGTGGTAAAAATTACAATCCTAATTTAATACATCTAAATAAAGATAGTTGAAAAGCCATATTTATTAATTCACTGTGCTTGTGCTTAACTAATATTTGTATTAACCAATTACATTTATATATACAGGCTAATGACCTGGAAAGTCACATTTATATAAACCTTGCTTTACTAAATCTTAACTGTCATAAATATGAATTAACTATATGCATTTCATAATTAGTTGGTTTTACTAAAAGGGTCAGAATTAAATAAAATTAAAAAAAACTAGCTGGAAGAGGGAGATGATGGCCTACAGGTGCTTGAAGCAATTGGATTAAGCATTTTGGAGCATGGAGGCCAGTGTTATTTAAAAAACATTATATTCTACTGATTCCCTGCTACAGGTCCATGTACTGTGTAAATAGTAAAACATTGAGTTAATTATACCTTACCTTCCTGGCAAATGACAATCATACTGGTAACTTCTGTGCTAAAGAATTTTTGATTTGTCTGAAGACAAACTCTTGCAATACCCACCGTATATCCCAGTAGAACAATATTAATAATATTTAAGTCTCTGGATTCTTTCCAGTTGTATAGCTTACATTCTTTTCCTGTACAACGATGGGATGTCTAAAAATCAAGATAGATTGTTTACTTCAAATCTGTAATGCACAATTTTCCTTACTCACAGCCTATATTGCTTGGGGCATTAATAAAATTTGACAGTGCATTGCCAGCAGTCTTTGTTAAATTAAAGCTGTGCACGTTCTGGCCAAATGTGTGGCTTTGGCAGAAATTATGTCTGACAAAGAACAACTATCGGGCTTTCTTGAGTGTGATATATCTCCACAGCCCCAAAATCTTTACAGAATACAAATGTTATTTAACAGAATGCAGATCACCTTGGATAACTGCTCAACTAGATGTGCATATTCAACAGTTTTCTATTATTAGTACAATTAAAAAAAAAAAAAAATATATATATATATATATATATATTTAGGATACACTGTACATTTGTTATAAATAACAATTTATTAAGTACATTACTTGATGTTGTTCTTTAGACAGTTTTACATTTTTGGACTTTCTAATTCTAATTTTACAGGTCTTCAGAGCTGCAAAAGGGGTTTAAATACTGTATTTATTGGCGTATAACACTCACTTTTTTACCCTGAAAATGGAGGGCAAACTGTGCCTGCATGTTATACGCAGGGGGCTGTGGAATGTGTTTTTCCTGAAACTTCCCTGCGTGTTATACGCCTGTGCGTCTTATACGCCGATAAATACGGTAACAATTCCAAGCAAGTGAAGCCAATCAATGATCACTAATTTTATGCAGGAAATGCTACAGCTGTGTTAAAATTAGAAGTTAATTTGTTTTGACCTATGACCCTGTTCACACTGGGGTGGTTTTCAGGCGCTTTAACCTGGTCTCCCATTCATTCAAGTGTGACTTTTCACTCTTGGGCGGTGTGTTTGTGGCATGTGGCAAAAAAAGTCCTGCAAGCAGCATCTTTGGGGTGGGTTGGAAGCATTGTATTTAGTGCTCCCAAAACACCCTGCCCATTGGAATGAATGCACAGCGCTTCCCAAGAGCCTGAAAAGTGCTTTGGAAGCATGGCAACTCTGGAGTTTTTAAACCCTTCTTTGGGGTTAATAGCACCCTGCTAGTGGCCGAAAAGCACTGCTTAAACAGCAAACATGGCCCCAGTGGGAATTTTTACCTCCTGTGTTAAGTAAGCAACAGAGCAGCCACTCATTATGGTACTAAGCAGATAGGGGCAATCGCTGTGGCATAGTGCCTTCTACAGCAATTGCCACCTTCAATGGGGATCCTGCACGTATGGAATAGTCATAATTATATTGTTCTAAATTGTACTAATGTAAAAATTGCCATACCTAAACAGTTTTAAAGTATAAGCATCCTATGTATTTAGACAACTCCCTGTCTGGATACCTCAGTGTATTTTCTAGAAAATACACTCTATAATATCGGCCTTTAAGTAGTGGGATAGGCTCTTAGAATAGCACATACTATTTTACAACTCTCAATGACTGGTGCAGGTCTGGCCCTGCTGTATTTTCTGTATTACTACTTGGCATCCGTTATATTCACTATTAGAAGGTGGTTCATCCTGCCCGCTGTCAACCTAGTTGGCATATATACATATATCCAGAAATAAACTGCAGTGCTAAAATAAATGTAAATAGTGAAATCCATACATGTGCCGACAATTATAAATTAAAAAGGTATTATATGAACTATCAAATGTGTGAATGGATGTAAAAAAGTATAAATGATGGATCACCATGTATTAAATATAGTGTCTATCACAAATCAAAAACGTCTTCCATAAAATTAAACAGTGAGGATCCACTATTATATCCAAGTAGTGAATCTGCAAGTCATAGAGATGAAACACCTGGCACCAGCTTCAGGCATGGGCCCCCCTGGAGCAGAGAACCGGGGGGGGGGTGCTGCCACCTGAAATTGAGAAGCGGGGGGTGCTTCCACTAATTGAGAAAATTGAGAAGCGGAGGGGGGGGGGGGGTCTTTACAAAAAAATTGAATAACAAAAATATCTCCCTTGCAATCATCTTACCTCATATCACCCAGCAACCAGCACATTACTTAACATACCTCTTCTCTCATTTTCACAAGTGCAACCATTGAATGGAGAGCGCTAGTACTGCTATACTGGTCACTGGATCATAACATAATACTTCTCTCCTATTACTGGTACTGGTAGTACTGGTAAGTGAGTGATGCTATCCTGACAGTAATCACTTGTGACAGGAAAGGAAAGCAACATGATGATTCAGTAAGCAGGACAGCGGTACTCAAAAGCAGCTCTCCTATCTATGCTCCAGCAATTCTCTTGAGGAAAGCAATGTGTAAGTAGGATACATAATACCACATAAATCCTGTACTAATTCCTAACCAAATTTTTGCCTGATTCTTTGCAAATCATTAATTCAAATAGGGCTTACATCTAGGACAGACTGTATGGCTTTAAGCCTCCAGTGTCTCATGGTGCTGTCTCTCTCATCCACCTCCAGAGCCCATCTGTACTTCTCTTCTTATCCACCTTCAGTATCCATTACGTTGGCCTCCCATGCCCTTTACCAGCGGAAAACGCTCTACGAATGGAGGAGACGGACATTTCATTCATCTGCCCATCCTCCATTCATAAAACTGTTTTGAATTTTAAAAGATATAGTACAATCTATATGAATGAAGGAGGTGGACAGGAAAGGGAGACATAGTCAACACTCTTGACGAGTGCCACTGACAGTTTCAGTGGCTATATTAACTCCTGCTTCACTGGAAGATTACTGCTGTGGAGGTGGGAGAAAGACAGCAACCACTAGCAGAAGGGGCACTTCTCATTGAATTGAATTACTGTCCCTTGTGCTGAATAACAAAAAACGACACTGTGTCTTTAAAGAATTTTTAAACTCGTACCTTGTAAAACAACCCATTCAGTTTAAAATATCAATGAAAGGCAAAGCATTTTTGTATACATGTAAAAAAAAGATAAATACTTTCCTTTTATATTTTAAGTGATCACATAATCTCTCAGCTGCATAAGAATCTCAGGGAGGAGACAAAGCAGCACACTGGTCTTCCCAGTGAAAGGCTGAGTGGGGGTGGGGGGGGGGTGTCAGGACAAGTTTGATCACTGGAGCAGAGCAGGCTGAGTTTCCCAGCTAGAAAACTGACCATGGGACCATGGTGTGCTCTCCTGCTTAGTGTGTTTATTTTTCAATAGGAAATTGAGTAGTAAAATATAGAGACATAACCCCTATATTGTGGCGCCACATTCATATAGAATACGAAAAGACACAAATAAATAAATAAGAACTTTTAAGGTTGCCACCTCTAATGCCAAATATGAAAAAGAGAAGTACTAATGTGTATACAAAAAAAACAAATTTTCTTAATTTACATGATTTAAAATTCTCATAAAAACATATTGCAAAATTGCGTGCAAATTTATAAGTAAGAATTTTCCTATGATGGAATGGTTAAAGTGCGTATATATAAAGAGAGACCTAGCTGAGTGGCCCACTATAAACAAATCTAGTGGTATAGATGAGGAAGAGAGTCAATCCTCCATATGTCGGGTCAAGAAAGCAGAAGGACTGGCAGGAACACCAGTAATTTTACATAAGGAAAGCAATACAAAGAAAACCAGATACATGTTCATACAAGTACATGGCACAGCAGACACATATCAGACATATGAAATGTTTACATATTATTTATTTGTGTTTGCTTTTCCACTCTTAGTGGATTTGAGTATGTTACGTGAATGCCTGAAGACACCCATTTATGGACTGTTTTGCAGAGATTTTGATCTCATGTTTAAGGCTGGGTACACAAATGTGGTACAGTTCTGCAGAGAAACCAATCAGCTTCCAGGTTTTTTTGTTAAATCGCAATTAAATAAGTAAAAATTTGAAGATGATTGGTTACCATGCTGCACCAGATTCTGAATGCTTCCCCTGTAAAACCAAAAGAGCTGATTCTGTATGCTGCAATGTGTATTGCACTGTATATTATAATAGCATCAAATATAAATATTAATAAAAAAAGCTAAATAAATAACATAAATAATAAATACATTTAAAAAAAGTAAAAACAAAAAGAGTATATAGGAAGCAACCCAGCACTCTGGGATTGATTTACTAAAGGCAAATCCACTCTGCACTACAAGTGCACTGCAAGTACACTTGAAAGTGCACTTGTAAGTGCAGTCACTGTAGCTTGCTGTAGATCTGAGGGAAAGCTCTGAAACGAGGTGAAGCTCTGCTGATTCTATCATCCAATCATGTGCAAGCTAAAATGCTGTTTTTTTCCTTGCATGTCCCCCTCGGATCTACAGCGACTGCACTTCCAAAGGCACTTGTAGTGCAAAGTGGATTTGCCTTTAGTAAATAACAACCTCTATTTTACATATTTATCTTAATAGTGTGAGAACGAATAATAGTTTCAGTAGGCAGCTCATAACTAAGCAGAGAAAATAGGAGGTAATGTTTGAGTATATATAATTATATTTTACTTTATTGTATGACCATCATCATTGTCTTCACTACATGGTCACCATTGCAGGAGAAAATGAGCATTCACATGCATTACATAATTACAAAGGTTGCCTAACCTGCCTTGCCTGTTTATATATTTTACTTTATTGTATTATCATCATTATCATCAGTACATGGGCACCATTGCAAGAGAAAATGAGTATTCACGTGCGTTACACAGTTACAAAGTTTGCCTAACATGCCTTGCCTGTTACTTTATTGTATTGCCATCATCATCATCATTATCATCAGTACATGAGCACCATTGGAGGAGAAAATGAGCATTCATGAGTGTTACATTATTGCAAAGGTTGTTCAACATGCCTTGCCTGTTTATGTGCCAGGTTTTGGTGCCCGTACAGGCAATTCAGGTTAAAAAGAAGTGTATGGTTTAGCAAGGCTGCAATGAAAAACAAGAAATGGCAAATATCCTTTCACCTATCATTACTGTTGGGAGATCTGCTCATCACATGTTTACCTAATTAAGATACTGTAAATCTCTGAATAATCAGGACTGGTGGTACTAACAGGTAAAATAAATGAATAGAGTTAACTATTTAAGAGAAAATTATAAATTTCATTTTAGCACAAGCTGAACATAATATATCCACCCTATTGTAGACCTTATTCCAACCGACATATATATTGTAATTCATGTGAGAGATTGTTTTAATAATAACGTCTTATAAAACATGCTCTCAGCATATTCTCTAAAAATACATTTTCGATTATTCATGCAACAATAAGACATCTGTTAGTAAAGAAAAGCATTCCACCGTATTTTGTAATTATACTGATTTTGTCAGTGGGTTTAGACCTTGGAAAATGTGTTTTTATTGTAGTGAACAATACATTGGGTTAGAGTATCTTCATTTGGCAAGTCTAAATATTTAGCTGTTTATCATTTTTGTGTACATTCAATTTTGTCACCAAAAAACACACTTTATTTTTTGTAAAACAAAGCTTAAGTTGACTCTATCATGAAAAAAATGTGTGGATGCCGCCATTGCTGGTTTTTGAGAACGTTATTCTGTAATGCTTTGGCTTAGAAGCTTTCTAAATACCTGACCTGGAACAAACACAGAAATAAGAAATTCTGACACTAATTTTTAAGCAAGTCTATGACTCAAATGTATCAAGCTTAGGCACAAAAAGGCAATTAGCTTTGTTATAAGGGGGCCAGCAATGTACCATACCTGACTTCACTTCTTCCAAACTGTCAATATGAGGGAGAGTAGGCAGGTCAGAAAAAGACTGATGGTTACTAGGGGATGCAGGGGACAGTTACAGGTAACTATAGCACTGTTGTGTCCTAAAAATTAAGATGAAAACATGTACTCTAATTGGCATGTGGTGCACCTGACACCAATAAATAAACTGATGACCCTATACTTAATGGTCTTTCCATTGAACAGTACTCTGCCACTCAGTGGTACATGTTCCTAGGCTGGCTGTAATACAATAATAATGCAAGGTCACTGCTCAAACCATCAAACTGATGTAAACCAGTTGTCCTCCTCCTCACACTCCTCAACAAGGTGACAGAAGACAGCAGCACACTGTCCAAAACACCTATTTATTTATAAATTTAGCATGCAGCTGCCAATGCCAGATAATATGTTTTGGACTTAAAGTGTTACAAAACCCACAACAGTAAAATCAGCCTGTGTATGCAGTAAAGCATGCTTGTTATACTCCTTGTGGAAACTAAGGGGTTAATCCTGCGCATTGTGTAAAAAGGCTGTTTGATCCTGTCTTCTCTGATCCTCCCCTTCTTTTACTGTTCCAAATAGAACTGCTGATAGTACTGAGCATTGAAGGCACTCTGCACATGCTAAGTTTAGTGTGTATTGCTAGACTGTTGTTTTTTTTGTTTTTGTTTTTTGGGGGGGGAGGGTGAATGTGATCAGCACAGGGCCAATCAGCACTGTCCAGACAGAAATTCAGGGGTCATGCAGCCTCATAGGACAGTCAGATGAGAATGAAAACTACAAGCTTTAACCAGTGCTCGGCCAGACACTGATGGAAGACCCCAGAGTGCAATATACTGCTGATGAGAAATGGTATTTAACAGTTCATGATTACTAAAATAATTGCATTTCCATGTAGATATAGTGAATGCAGGTTCCTGGGTTTCTTCTGCATAACCTGACCCAATATGTTTTCAGAGAGCTGAAACACTGTCACAAACTCCAAATCTCAATAAATCTATTTGCTTTTTTTTTTTTTACATTCTGCAATCTGATTACTAAATAGCAGAACATTTCTCACAGTAACAGATGGTTATTTTTGTTGCTATCCACTTAAGATGATTTCTTCAAATAAATTGCAGATGTCACCCTTAAACCCAGAGTACATTGCTACGTACAGTATAATGTAGGACCATACTTATTTAGATAATGTATGACAGTTGGGTTTATAAACATCCTTTTCAGCCTTACCTAATATCAGGCTTTGTTTTCTTTTCCCGTTCGCTACAAAATCTCTAGCTAATTTGCATTTGAGTAAAATAAAATGAAATGTTAAAATTGTGTTGCATTAATTATAATGGCACTTTCACTAAACATTATACATTGTGTAAGTGGTTAGCTCGGTAGCGGGGGGGGGGGGGGGGTGTGACCCCCTGGATGGGTTCATTACACATTGTATGAAGCAAGAAAAATCGCGCTAAAGCTGTAAATGAACAAATTGTGGTATGTCAAACACCTACAAATATATAATAATTATATATAAAAACGTCCTGCATAGTATACAAATTAATGTGCACAGACTGGAACGTGAATTCAATGTTTCAAAGTGGTTTCACACACAAGTACAGTCCATCAATAGATTCAAAAGTTCATGTATTGGAAGACTCCCAGGTGAAGATGATAAAAACGGACACTCTGGACAAGGTGCTACAGATAGAACCTCCACCACATATATATGTATGGCCTCTTACCAGATAAAAGAAAAAAGACAGCATTCAGAGATAAACGTGTATCCTGGAAAAGGCTCTCGATTGCAGTTACCTGGATGTAGACAATCTCCTCGCATACTCAATGAGCATAAAGCATGTACAGGAGACAACAAGGCTCACATAGTGTGAATCGTTCATTTAATAAAAAAATATAATAATAACAGTATTGCACTTACAAACGGTATGCAGTTAAAAGCATGGATGAAGAAAATGTAGCCGGCCGGCTAGCAAACACAGCCCGTATCTTCCAGGTATGGATCGTATGCGCGGTGACGTCAGCAAGTCTCCTCCCTACGTTTCGTCACAACTGGGACGTGTTCACGGGATACAGGCGGCGTGCTGAATCACCGCATTTGTAGGCCTGACGTGGAGCGCAGCCTCGATGTGAGTGAGACCTAGCTCTCCGCCCGCCATATTAGAAACTGGAAACCAGCTTGTCGCATATGGCTGTAGTTAATCCGCCCTTATGCGATCTTGCCAATCTATCTAAAAACTCTACATCATTACTGAACTATCGACAGATAAGCTCAGCAATAACATACTATTTATACAAAAAACTTATAACTAAAAATTAACGAATAAAAATTAATATTCTATGGATAGAGAACTAAGCAATCCTTCCCTATGCAGGAAATATAAGGTATGTAGCCCAACTGCAGCTAGATGGAGCTCACACCAAGCTTGCCTCTCATTCACAGACACTATATTAAAACAGAGTACCAATAAGAAGAGGAAATAATGAATAATTAATAAATGAATACCAAATATTCTATTAATAAAAAATATATATATATAAAAAAATATATCAAAAAATATATATATAAATAAAAAACAATATATTCTATTCCAAAGTTGTATATCAAAGATGCAAACCTCATAATCTTAGATATACTTTCTCATCAAGATCTGAACAAAGGGCCCAACTCATTTGAAATTCTTCACAAGAATATCTCCATATATTATTATGAGTTGGCTATGAAGCAGTTTACGTCTACTTCAATATTAAGCCCCAAAGGTGTAAAACATTTTAATTCGTACGCCCAGGATATTTCAGACTTGGAAATGTGGGGGCTAAATTTGTCTATACCTAAAAATATAGTGTTTTTAGGATCCCTTTTATGGGTAATAAGATAATGTTTAGACACAGAATGTTTGGTGTAGCCCAACCTAATGTTGTTAATGTGTTCGTTCAAACGAACTTGTAGGGGGCGTTTAGTCCTGCCTACATATTGCAAGCCACACGGACATTGTAACAAATAAACCACCCCCGTGGTGGAACATGTGATGAAGGGTTTAATAATGGGGTAGCTTCTGGATGTCTGAGTGGAGCTGAAAGTCGTCGTTCTCCTTGACTCACAACCATTTAGTGAACATACTTGGCACCTGCCACATTTATAATACCCAGTCAGTCCGGATAGAAATCTAGACTCCATATTAGGGGGGTTCATAATGTTGGGGGCTATTTTTTCTTTAAGTGATGGTGCACCCCTAAAAACAACCTGAGGTTTAGTTGGTAATACACTTCCCAATACCTTGTCGTTTTTTAAAATATGCCAGTGTTTATTAACAATGTGTTTAATGTTGTCATGTTGGCAGGAATAATTAGTGATAAAGGGATTTCAACATTTATTAGTTGTCCCTCTATCTGTTTTTTCTGTCAGTAGGTCCCCTCTATTGACTTCCTGAACCAAGGCCAAAGTACTATTCAAAGCATCTTTGGAGTAGCCCTTTTCCAAAAATCTTGAAGTGAGAATGTCAGCCTGTTCAACAAAAGTTTTATCTTCAGTGCAATTGCGTTTTAGACGCAGATATTGGCTTTTGGGCACTGATTTAAGCCATGAGGAATGGTGGCAGCTGGTATTGGGAATAAATGCGTTTCTGTCAGTTGTCTTAAAAAATGTCGATGTAATGAAACAACCATTTTTGACAGAAATCGTCAGGTCCAATAAATTAATCTTATCGGGACTCACTTCATAACTTAGATGTATCCCTCTGTTGTTCATATTAAGGGAGGTCATGAACAGATTTAAATCAGATTCGGTACCATCCCATAGGAGGAGGATGTCGTCAATGTACCTGGCCCACAAAATAATGTGGGGCCTAGTGTCAACACAGACGACATCCTCCTCCCATTTGGCCATAAAGAGGTTGGCCAAACTAGGGGCATACTTGGCCCCCATGGCCACACCCCTGTCCTGCCTAAAGAACTTCCCGTCAAACCAAAAGAAATTATGCATAGCGGCATATTCTAAGAGTTCCATAATGTAAGAGATCTGCTTATTGGGTAAACCTGAATCCCTGCCCAAGAAATGGAAAACTGCTTCCAAACCCAATTGATGTGGGATAACAGTATAGAGTGAAGTTACATCCGCAGTTACCAACAATAGGCCTGCAGACGGAGTCAGGTTAGTCAATGTATTGATAATCTGTCTGGTGTCTTTGACATATGAGGGCATACTCCTAACAAGGGGTTGTAAATAAAAATCTATGTACTTGCCCACCCGGGACGTAATGGAATCTATTCCACTAACTATAGGACGTCCCGGGGGGCAAGCAGGATTCTTATGTACCTTAGGGAGGTAATATATATTTGGGATCTTAGGGCATTCGGGGACAAGGAATGCCTTTTCTTTAGTGTTGAGGATCCCTAGGCTAAAACCCTTAGAAACAAGTTTAACCAGCCTCTTTTTGTATTTTTTGTAGGGGGGTATAGGTGTCTGTATCCGATAATAAACGTTCCATCTCTTTCATATAGTCGGCCTTATTGAGAATAGCTATACCTCCACCTTTATCCGCCGGACGGATAATAATGTCCTTGTTAGCACAAAGAGTTTCAATGCCCTTCACTATAGTTTGTTTATTTTTAACTTGTTTAATTTTAATGTCATCCAGATCTTTCAGGGCAAGATCCCTAAAGACTTTCAGTGAAGGGGCCATGTGTCCAGGAGGGTTATATACAGAGGCATTGGATAGGCCTGAATGTATATAATTCTGTGAGACGGTTTTGGAAGGATTAAAAGGATTGGATATCATATAACGTTGAATATTTAGCTTTCGAAACGTATTTCTGTATGTCCATGTAAGTTGTAAATTTATTTAAATTCTTAGGGGGGGCGTATTTTAGCCCTTTGTCCAAAACAGAAAGTTCCGGGTCGGTAAGGAGGTGGGCACTCAAATTAAAGATACCGACCCCCGTTACTTTCTCGGTCTTTTGGGACTGAATGCGCCACCCCCCTCTGGTCCCTCTTTTAGTTCTCCCACTCTTTTTATGCCTTGTCCAGCTCGGGGAAAACCCCACTGTGGTTGTGGTTGCGAATATCCCTCCAAGTATATGTTACCTTGGCCAAGGCCATAACCAGGAGGGTATCCTCCACTGGCACCTTGTTGGTTTGCAGAAATTGAGGTGGTTCTATAGTCACCACCTTCAAATGTTGAAATACCGCTAAGGGGCAAGAAGCTATTATGCGTCAAGACATTATAATCAACATCATAGTCACCCTCATAGTGGACTATGCCCATATCTGTGGGCTGTGGAGGTACATTGTGAAGAGGGACCCTAGTTTGTGAAGACCCAGGGTAGTTATATTGCTGTCCCCCAAAATTGATTGGAAAATTCATATTGAGTGAGGGTGCTGGGCGAAACTGACCACCCCGCCCACGTGTCCCAGAAGTCCCAGAAACCCCAAAATTGGAATATCCCCCACCTTGTGGGTGAAAATTCTGAGAAGGTAGAGTCATACCTCCTCTAGAACCACCCCTACCTCTCCCGGAGTGGTTAGGATGTGTGGTAGAAGGTCGTTTACCCGTTTTGGGGGTACCAATTAGTTTAGGGCGTACCTGAGTACTTGTATTTGGAGCGGGGGGATGAGAAATAGTGGTAGAATTGTTAATGGTAGCACCCACAGTAGGAGTAGTAGTGTCCATAAAGTGATTGTTTCTGCCTTGTTCTTCCGCTAAAAGTTTTTGTTGCCAATCAAAGACAATAAGTACTCAGGTACGCCCTAAACTAATTGTTGCCCCCAAAACGGGTAAACGACCTTCTACCACACATCCTAACCACTCAGGGAGAGGTAGGGGTGGTTCTAGAGGAGGTATGACTCTACCTTCTCAGAATTTTCACCCACAAGGTGGGGGATATTCCAATTTTGGGGTTTCTGGGACTTCTAGGACACGTGGGCGGGGTGGTCAGTTTCGCCCAGCACCCTCACTCAATATGAATTTTCCAAACAATTTTGGGGGACAGCAATATAACTACCCTGGGTCTTCACAAACTAGGGTCCCTCTTCACAATGTACCTCCACAGCCCACAGATATGGGCATAGTCCACTATGAAGGTGACTATGATGTTAATTATAATGTCTTGACGCATAATAGCTTCTTGCCCCTTAGCGGTATTTCAACATTTGAAGGTGGTGACTATAGAACCACCTCAATTTCTGCAAACCAACAAGGTGCCAGTGGAGGATACCCTCCTGGTTATGGCCTTGGCCAAGGTAACATGTACTTGGAGGGATATTCACAACCACAACCACAGTGGGGTTTTCCCCGAGCTGGACAAGGCATAAAAAGAGTGGGAGAACTAAAAGAGGGACCAGAGGGGGTGGCGCATTCAGTCCCAAAAGACCGAGAAAGTAACGGGGGCCGGTATCTTTAATTTGAGTGCCCACCTCCTTACCGACCCGGAACTTTCTGTTTTGGACAAAGGGCTAAAATACGCCCCCCCTAAGAATTTAAATAAATTTACAACTTACATGGACATACAGAAATACGTTCGAAAGCTAAATATTCAACGTTACATGATATCCAATCCTTTTAATCCTTCCAAAACCGTCTCACAGAATTATATACATTCAGGCCTATCCAATGCCTCTGTATATAACCCTCCTGGACACATGGCCCCTTCACTGAAAGTCTTTAGGGATCTTGCCCTGAAAGATCTGGATGACATTAAAATTAAACAAGTTAAAAATAAACAAACTATAGCGAAGGGCATTGAAACTCTTTGTGCTAACAAGGACATTATTATCCGTCCGGCGGATAAAGGGGGAGGTATAGTTATTCTCAATAAGGCCGACTATATGAAAGAGATGGAACGTTTATTATCGGATACAGACACCTATACCCCCCTACGTTTGAATCCTAATGATAAATACAAAAAGAGGCTGGTTAAACTTGTTTCTAAGGGTTTTAGCCTAGGGATCCTCAACACTAAAGAAAAGGCATTCCTTGTCCCCGAATGCCCTAAGATCCCGATTATATATTACCTCCCTAAGGTACATAAGAATCCTGCTTGCCCCCCGGGACGTCCTATAGTTAGTGGAATAGATTCCATTACGTCCCGGGTGGGCAAGTACATAGATTTTTATTTACAACCCCTTGTTAGGAGTATGCCCTCATATGTCAAAGACACCAGACAGATTATCAATACATTGACTAACCTGACTCTGTCTGCAGGCCTATTGTTGGTAACTGCGGATGTAACTTCACTCTATACTGTTATCCCACATCAATTGGGTTTGGAAGCAGTTTTCCATTTCTTGGGCAGGGATTCAGGTTTACCCAATAAGCAGATCTCTTACATTATGGAACTCTTAGAATATGCCGCTATGCATAATTTCTTTTGGTTTGACGGGAAGTTCTTTAGGCAGGACAGGGGTGTGGCCATGGGGGCCAAGTATGCCCCTAGTTTGGCCAACCTCTTTATGGCCAAATGGGAGGAGGATGTCGTCTGTGTTGACACTAGGCCCCACATTATTTTGTGGGCCAGGTACATTGACGACATCCTCCTCCTATGGGATGGTACCGAATCTGATTTAAATCTGTTCATGACCTCCCTTAATATGAACAACAGAGGGATACATCTAAGTTATGAAGTGAGTCCCGATAAGATTAATTTCTTGGACCTGACGATTTCTGTCAAAAATGGTTGTTTCATTACATCGAAATTTTTTAAGACAACTGACAGAAACGCATTTATTCCCAATACCAGCTGCCACCATTCCTCATGGCTTAAATCAGTGCCCAAAAGCCAATATCTGCGTCTAAAACGCAATTGCACTGAAGATAAAACTTTTGTTGAACAGGCTGACATTCTCACTTCAAGATTTTTGGAAAAGGGCTACTCCAAAGATGCTTTGAATAGTACTTTGGCCTTGGTTCAGGAAGTCAATAGAGGAGACCTACTGACAGAAAAAACAGATAGAGGGACAACTAATAAATTTCGAAATCCCTTTATCACTAATTATTCCTGCCAACATGCCAACATTAAACACATTGTTAATAAACACTGGCATATTTTAAAAAACGACAAGGTATTGGGAAGTGTATTACCAACTAAACCTCAGGTTGTTTTTAGGGGTGCACCATCACTTAAAGATAAAATAGCCCCCAACATTATGAACCCCCCTAATATGGAGTCTAGATTTCTATCCGGACTGACTGGGTATTATAAATGTGGCAGGTGCCAAGTATGTTCACTAAATGGTTGTGAGTCAAGGAGAACGACGACTTTCAGCTCCACTCAGACATCCAGAAGCTACCCCATTATTAAACCCTTCATCACATGTTCCACCACGGGGGTGGTTTATTTGTTACAATGTCCGTGTGGCTTGCAATATGTAGGCAGGACTAAACGCCCCCTACAAGTTCGTTTGAACGAACACATTAACAACATTAGGTTGGGCTACACCAAACATTCTGTGTCTAAACATTATCTTATTACCCATAAAAGGGATCCTAAAAACACTATATTTTTAGGTATAGACAAATTTAGCCCCCACTGGAGGGGTAGCCACCTAGTAAGAACCATTTCCAAGTCTGAAATGTCCTGGGCGTACGAATTAAAATGTTTTACACCTTTGGGGCTTAATATTGAAGTAGACGTAAACTGCTTCATAGCCAACTTATAATAATATATGGAGATATTCTTGTGAAGAATCTCAAATGAGTTGGGCCCTTTGTTCAGATCTTGACGAGAAAGTATATCTAAGATTATGAGGTTTGCATCTTTGATATACAACTTTGGAATAGAATATATTGTTTTTTATTTATATATATTTTTTTTTATATATTTTTTTATATATATATATTTTTTATTAATAGAATATTTGGTATTCATTTATTAATTATTCATTATTTCCTCTTCTTATTGGTACTCTGTTTTAATATAGTGTCTGTGAATGAGAGGCAAGCTTGGTGTGAGCTCCATCTAGCTGCAGTTGGGCTACATACCTTATATTTCCTGCATAGGGAAGGATTGCTTAGTTCTCTATCCATAGAATATTAATTTTTATTCGTTATTTTTTAGTTATACGTTTTTTGTATAAATAGTATGTTATTGCTGAGCTTATCTGTCGATAGTTCAGTAATGATGTAGAGTTTTTAGATAGATTGGCAAGATCGCATAAGGGCGGATTAACTACAGCCATATGCGACAAGCTGGTTTCCAGTTTCTAATATGGCGGGCGGAGAGCTAGGTCTCACTCACATTGAGGCTGCGCTCCACGTCAGGCCTACAAATGCGGTGATTCAGCACGCCGCCTGTATCCCGTGAACACGTCCCAGTTGTGACGAAACGTAGGGAGGAGACGTGCTGACGTCACCGCGCATACGATCCATACCCGGAAGATACGGGCTGTGTTTGCTAGCCGGCCGGCTACATTTTCTTCATCCATGCTTTTAACTGCATACCGTTTGTAAGTGCAATACTGTTATTATTATATTTTTTTATTAAATGAACGATTCACACTATGTGAGCCTTGTTGTCTCCTGTACATGCTTTATGCTCATTGAGTATGCGAGGAGATTGTCTACATCCAGGTGACTGCAATCGAGAGCCTTTTCCAGGATACACGTTTATCTCTGAATGCTGTCTTTTTTCTTTTATCTGGTAAGAGGCCATACATATATATGTGGTGGAGGTTCTATCTGTAGTACCTTGTCCAGAGTGTCCGTTTTTATCATCTTCACCTGGGAGTCTTCCAATACATGAACTTTTGAATCTATTGATGGACTGTACTTGTGTGTGAAACCACTTTGAAACATTGAATTCACGTTCCAGTCTGTGCACATTAATTTGTATACTATGCAGGACATTTTTATATATAATTATTATATATTTGTAGGTGTTTGACATACCACAATTTGTTCATTTACAGCTTTAGCGCGATTTTTCTTGCTTCATATATTGTCTTGGTGTAGTCTAACACCTTTTTTATCGCTGCTTTCCATATATTGTTTTCTTTGAACGAGCGATATATTTTTATCTTTATATTTCATTACACATTGAACTATACAGAGAGGCAGCCAAAGACGGTTGAAATCAAAGAGTTTGGTTTTTCTTCCATATTGCTGGAAACAAGTGCAAGCATCCAAACAGCATAAACAAAACAAAACATAAAATAAACCCTGGCCACTTGGGGCGTCTACCTTCACCACACAGGAACCTATCTATGGAGTCTGGCACAGCCTACTGCTGGGCATACACTGCTGGTCATACAGCAGAGAAACAATAGTCTTTTTGATTTTTATCACACAGAAAAATCAACAATCACCTCACCTTTTCAGAAGTCTTTCTCACTGCTCTCCTTAACTCAAAAAGCCTTAGGATGCAGCAATCAGTAGTCATCCTCTGGATGACTTATAGAGGCCTTAACTGCCTCATTCTGAACAGCTGAAGTTTTCCAACACCCTAAACCTTTCTGGCTACTTCTGCAGCCCACACCTGGTAGTAATTGGTGTATTGTCTAAATAAGGCAGAAATGTATCTCCCGTCTGTGACAACACCCACAGATTTCCCTGACTTCCTGTCACAATATGTAGTACTTGTCTCAGTAACCTCTAAAAAAATGCCAGTGTGGTGGGATACCTGCATTGATGGAAATGAACACATGGACAGATCTTGCTGCTTTATCTTCAGTAATGGTATGCTTGGGTGTTTTTTCGCTGGGTGCTGAGACAAGTACTCATACTGTATATAAGTAAAAGTGTGGTTATTATATAAATATAATTTGTTAGTGCTTTAACCCTAATAAGAAATAGTAATCATAACAAATTCATAATTTACCAAGTAATGAAACAGGACTGATCATTTGTATACTCTTTTACAGAAACATCCTATATAAATAAAGAATGAACTGGGTGCCAATGAAAAGTAAAATGCTTGGATCAGCACTCCTTAGTTTCAAGGGTAAAACACAACTTACCAACACAGTAATTTAATGTTTACTCACCAAGGCTATGTTTCCTAAGTGGAAAATATTTTTGCAGAAATATATTTTACTGTTTGTATTTTTGGAAAATAAAAATATACTACATATGTAGACAACACTATATAAAATGGCATAGGGCGTATTTGATGTCAATCTCAGAATCAATGCTAAAAAGTCAATGTCCCTTTAAATTGCCTTTCAGAGGAATCTTCAGCACCTTTGTGTTCAATAAAATGCATCTGCTATAAAAACTGTCTCTTTATTCTTGAGTGATTGATGGAAATCCTTACAACTGTAAAAATCAAAAATAAATAAAAAGAGGAGACTGTAGAGTGTAGTATGTTCCACTACACATTGTCAATGCTTAAAATCCTATAATGTGCTCACATTAAACTGGACTTATACACACCCTCATTTATACACACCCTTACCCTCCAATCAATATTGTAAGAATCCTCTTTGCTGTGTGTTATCCTTCTTGGGAGAAATCCTCGCCTCACACTTCCAAATAGATATTAGGAGCTCCCAAAAAGGAAAATTATACACATTGGGGGTTATTTACGAAAGGCAAGTGCACTGAAAGTAAACTTGGAATTTTAGTCACTGTAGATCTGAGGGGGACTTGCAAGGAAAATAAAAAACAGCATTTCAGCTTGCACATGATTGGATGATAAAATCAGCAGAGCTTCCCCTCGTTTCAGAGCTTCCCCTTAGATCTACAGCGATCGTCAGCGATTGCACTTTACTTGATTGTACTTGAAGTGCACTTGTAGTGCAAAGTGGATTTGCCTTTTGTAAATAACCCCCTAGTGTGATAGTAAAAAACCTTTTACAAAAACCTACTCATAAATAGTGAGCCTGAATAGTGCATGTCCCTTTAAATTCCAATCTCAAATCCACCACGTGTGCTGTGTTACACTAATCACTCCATGCACCTTACTAGATGTCAACATTTCTTATGCATATCCACTTAAGAGCGTTCATCCTCTTTAATTCCAAGTGTATACATGCAGAAGTGCTCAGAAAAACTAAATATGAAATATAGTGTGATACCACTTTAAGAGTTGTTGTAAATACTGTGTCCACCCACTCACATTCCACTCTACTAAATAGTCACTCCAGGCACCTTACCAAATATTACACATATAAATGCTCCTCATAAGTTATCTTCACACAAAAGGTCCACCAACTCCTCCAATATTATGATTCCCCCCTGCAGCGATGTTTTCATAAAATTACACCATTTATTTCAATGCCAATTCCCTTACAAATAGAATAAAAAGCCTGTGGACTTTACCTAGAATAGCAGCTGTGGCACTTCTGCCATTTGTAATGACGTCACTTCCGATGTGTTTTGCCCAGTGGACTTCTTCCTAGGATCATACATTGGAATAAATAGTGTAATTTTTGAAAAATTGCTGCACTATGGATCCTTTTTGTTATCTCTGTATTGGGGAATCAAAATATTGGAGGAGTTGAAGATCTGGTGGACCTTTTGTGTGAAGATGTCATATGAGGAGCATTTACATGTGTAATATTTGGTACCACTATATTTAATGTTTTGTTTCTCTGAGGATTTTTGTCCATATACTCTTGGTATTAAGGGGGATAAATGTTCTTCAGTGATTAAGTGGGTATGCATAAGATTTTTTTATATCTGGTAAGGTACATGGAGTGATTGGTGTTGCACAGCACATGTGGGATTTAAAGGGAGATGTACATTTTAGACTCACTGGCCCAGATTCATAGAGAATTAGATTCTCGTAGCGTATCAGAAATACACTACGCCGCCGTTTTTTACCTGGCTCTACGTGGAATCCAGGTAGATTTTGTCCAGTAAACAACGGCGGCGTAGTGTATTTCTCCCGTCGCAATCCATCTACGCGAGTAGGGGGCGTGAAGGATTTAAAATAGGCGCGTTCCCGCGGCGATCGAACTGCGCATGCTCCGTTCGCAAATTTCCCGCCGTGCATTGCGCGAAATCACGTCATTACGTCATTCGTTGTTTGAGTAGCGTCGTTTACGGACATTTCTATTCCCGAACGAGTTACGTAAAAAAAAAAATAATAAGTAAATTCGACGCGGGAACGACGGCCATACTTAACATGGGCTACGCACCGTTAGACCAGCAAAAAGCTGGTCTAACAGTACGTAAAAAAAAACAGACGTAAGCGATTGCGAAGACCGCTCGTATCTTCGTGGATCGCCGTAAAAACACATTTGCATATCCCGACGCATCAAAACGACGCAAACTCCTCCCAGCGGCCGCAAAAATATCGCAGCGTAGATCCGAAGGCTTACGAAGACGTAAGCCTCTCGGATCGAAGCCCGAAGCCGCCGTATCATGGTTTGAGGATTCAAACTAGTGATACGGCGCGCGAAATTTGAAATTACTCCTGTCTAACACCAGTTAGACAGGCGTAATTGCTTTATGAATCTGGGCCACAATTTGTTAGTAGTTTTTTGTTAAAGTTTTTTGGTTACAATTTTTATTGTATCACACTATACAGTGGGTATATAAAAGGATCATCCCCGTGTGTTAATTTTTTGTAGAAGCCCTTTGCTTTAATTACAGCCTTTAGTCTGTTGGGTTATGTCTCTACTAACTTTGCACCTAGACTTTGCGAAATTTGCCCACTCTTCTTTGCAGAACTGCTCAAGGTCAGTTAAAGCGGAGCTCCAACCTAAAGTGGAACTTCCGCTCATCGGAACCCCCCCCCCCTTCTGGTGTCACATTTGACACCTTTCAGGGAGGAGGGGGTGCAGATACCTGTCAAAGACAGGTATTTGCACTCAAGTCGAGGAGTCCTCACTGGGGGGATTCTGCAGGTAGTGTGTCACTTCCCGCCCCCGCCTGTTGTGTTCTGGGAAACACTCGGCTCCCAGAACACAGCAGGAACCAGTGAGAAAAGGCTCTGTATGACTCGCGCATTGCAGTGAAGCCGCAATGCTTTACTTTCTTGTTCCTTCACGAGGATGGTGGTGGGGGCAGCAGAGTGACGAACGATCGTTCATCCTCTGCTGCCAACGGCGATGGACTCCAGAACAGGTAAGTGTTTAAAAGTCAGTATTTGAAGCTGCTGGCTTTTAATTTTTTTTTTCCGGTGGAGATCCGCTTTAAGTGATGGTGATTATTTGTGGACTACAGTTTTCAAGTCATTCCACAGATTTCCAATGTTTTCAATTGGGGTTTAAGTCTGGACTCGGACTAGGCCATTCAAGGATATTCACCTTTTTCTCCTTCAACCACTATGTGGTCATTTTTGCTGTGCACTTTTATCATTGTCATGTTGGAAGGTAAAACTTCTTCCCATTGACAACTTTCTGGCAGAGGGCAGCAGAAGTAGCGATAGTACTCAGAATTTTGTAGTTTAAATTTTGTTTGCAGATCTGTGATAGATAGAAGTTTTCCTTTCACTACTAGTTGTTTGGTGTTTCAAATGCCACAGCCTACCCAGGAAGAGAGCTGAAGGCCGGGGATTTTGAGTTCTAGGCATTCTATAGGTGCAGGGAGTTTTTGTTGTGGAGAATTGGAGTGGTGGTATTTAGACAATATGTTCAACGCTTTGATAGTCGTTTGGATAGAAGGATAGGGGCACTTGTTTGTTTGTGTGTGTAGGAGACAAGCTATATATATTATATATCTGTTCTGGAGTGTCTAGATGGCAAAGGAGAGTTTTCTTTAAGGGAATGGGATCAGATCTTTTGTTGACACCAGTATCGTGTTTGGTCTAAGATAGAGGCTAGGTAGTAGTGGTAAGTATTAGGAATAGGGATGAGCCGAACACCCCCCCCCCCCCCCGTTTGGTTCGCACCAGAACATGCGAACAGGCAAAAAATTCATTCAAACACACTAACACCGTTAAAGTCTATGGGACACGATTTTGAAAAATCAAAAGTGCTAATTTTAAAGGTCAATATGTTAATTATAAGTTATGCCCCAGGGAACATGTATCAATGCAAAAAAAAGTTTTAAAAACGGCCGTTATTTTAATAATGCTTAAAGTCAAACAATAAAAGTGAAATATTCCTTTAAATTTCGTACCTGGGTATAGTATGCCTGTAAAGTAGCGCATTTTACTTTTACTCGCGGCTATTAATGTATTGTCGGTCATGGCAATACAGATCAAAGTCATTGAAAAAAAAGCATGGGGGTCCCCCCAAATTACATATCAGGCCCCTCAGGTCTGGTATGGATTTTAAGGGGAACCCTGCATCAAAATAAAAAAAATGGCGTGGGGTTCCACCAAAAATCCATACCAGACCCTTTTTCGAGCATGCAACCTGGCAGTCCGCAGGAAAAGAGGGGGGGGCGAGAGAGCAGTCCCTCCTGAACCGTTCCAAGCCACATGCCCTCAACAGGTGACGTTTGGAAAGGCCCAAAGATCTATACCCGTATATGTGTGGTGGGCCATAGAGAAGAAGGTATAGTCTCTTTCAGTATTGTGGTGGCACCTCCAGATGTCAAACAGATACATACAGATTTTGTTTATGGAGAAACATATTGAGGGAGCATGGTTTAATCTTGAATTTAGTGGATGAATCAATTGTAGGGTCACCTACCGGTTAAAGTCTCAACCAAGTATTAAAAAGACTTGTTGGCGAGAGGAAATTCTCTTTAGTATTTTCTTTAGGAGGGTAATCTGTGTGACATTTGGGGCATAAACATTTACCAGGGTATAATACAATTATGCATGTACATAATTGATTTTACATACTAGAATAATAAAATGTCAGTTTTTATCTTCCTGTGAAGAGATAAGTTGAAAGTTCAGAGAAGCAGCAATGGCAATGAGAACTCTGGATTTTTTTCTTTTCAGGCCTCGTACACACGACCGAGGAACTCGTCGGAAAAGACACATCGTTTTCCTCGACGAGTTCCTTGTTAGGCTTGTAGAGAAACTTGACAAGCTGTCTTTGCATACACACTGTCAAGACCAAATCTCTCCTCGTTCTCAAACGCGGTGACTTCAACACATACAACGGCAGGGGAAGTTCGATTCCACTGGCACTACACTTGGGGCTGCTTTTGCTAATCTCATGTTACTGCATGTTAGGTAAAAGTTTGGTAAGAGACATTTTCACTTTTCAGTCTGTTACAGCGTGACAAATATTTCCATTACAAAGGCTACTTTTACCGCAGGTGCGTGGGTTTCTAAACATACACACCAATGTGTTTCTCGTTGAAAACCAGCCCGACAAGGAACACGACGACTCCCGTCGAGGAAAAAGAGAACTTGCTCTCTTTTTTCCTCGTCGAGTTCCTCGACAGTTTACTCGATGAAAAGTATACACACGACCGTTTTCCTCGGCAAAACCGGTCTTGTGTACACGGTCTCAGAGTTTGCAGTGAAGATATGTGTAAAGTTTTTCAAATAGAGCTGAGGTGCTCTATTTTTTGCAAAATTAGTAATGAGTCTCTTGCACAAATAGGATGTCTCCATGGAGAGATTGTACATCATCATTCAAGGCTGTCCACTTAAAGGGACTATTAAGGTCACACACATTAAATGAAATTAGTTTAAGAGCCATGAGAGAATAGTACCCAGCTAATTGTATTGTTATTGAATTGTATCTTCTTATATGAGACATGAGTAGTGTATTGGTGTCGTCATGAGGATGCCCTTTGGCGTAAGTTTCAAGTGAGAGGTCACTGTGAAGCTGTACCTAAAGAGTCCACTTCTGTGATAGGAGAGTTGGGTTTATATGTGCTACATCAGAGCAGAGGTTAGGATCATAAAGAACCAGCAAAAGAACAAACAAAGGTATAGTAAAACAAATCTGGAAAATAGTCCAGAAATCATGTGCAACTTAGCTGTTGCAGTGCCGTGGGGGCAACATAGTTAGAAGAGAATATAGAGGAAATGTTAACTTAATGTCAGTAGGCCCGGGATGGAGACAAGGAGTAGTGCATTACCTTAATTTCATGAGGGAGTTCTAGATAGAATCCAGGGAGTATTCAGGACCAGTCCATTGCCACTTTGTGTAGTGGAGATTTGTCTGAAATCGTAGCGTCAGGTGATAGGATTTTCCAATCCTTTAGGAATTTGAGGCCTTTCTCCAGCGAGTGTACTGTATAGGTCTTGTGCTGTTTTGTAATCAGCAGTTTGGTAGGTCGACCCCATTAATATGGAATGTTGTAATTGCGGAGTTCCTTAGTAAGCGTGATGAATTGTGTCCTGGTGCTAATAGTAACTGCAGAAAAATCTGCGTATAAAATAATTCCAGCAAATTTCTCAGATAGTGAGAGCAATAATTTTACAATCAATGTTCATAGTTAACTTTACACTGGTTACCTGTAAAGGTGTTTAAAGTGTTGCCTATGTAGAATTTTGCAATTCCACGGGCATAGAATAATATATTTTACCAAAAATGTGTATATAAAATTGTGTTTGCACTAAAATAAATTTTTAGTGTATTTTATCCTGACCTATGTTTTTTATAATTACTGTGCAAATATTATGCAACATAAAAAAAATGAAAGTACCACTATTTTGTTTCTCTAGTACAGTTTCTAATACAGTGCAGGTGGTGTACACAGTATCTAATACAATGTGCACAGTTTCTACTACACTCCTGGTGGTGTACACAGTATACAATACAGTGTAGTCATTGTGTAGTTGCTAATACAGTGCAGGCAGTGTACACAGTATCTAATTAGTGCAGGCAGTGTACACAGTATCTAATTAGTGCAGGCAGTGTACACAGTATCTAATTAGTGCAGGCAGTGTACACAGTATCTAATACAGTGTGTAAATTTTCTACTGCACTTCTAGTGCAGTAGAAAACCTTGCAAAACCTTGCATGACATATTTCTGTCTGTCTGTAATGTCAGCTTGGTGATCATTGGAAGGATGTTTGGACCTGGTAGTTACCTACTAGGGTTGTCTGTCTGTAATTAGCATTACTTTACTAGAAATTCAAACAGCACCTATACTATAAATACATGATTACCAGTACCATAAAAATAAAAAAAGGGTAAAGCCTGGTACACACCGTTCAACCCAAAAACTGGTCAGACAGCTCTGATTGGGGCCGATGTACTAACAATCTGATGTTAGTACACTGGTCTCCCCTGCTGAGCTATTCTGACAGGGGAACAGCCCCCACCAGAACACTCTGGTCAGAGCTCTCAATCATTGATTGAGAGCGCTGATCAGGGGCTGGTCAGCAGACCGTTTTTGGTCATGAGCCCTCGACAGAAGGGTAAATCTTTTGCAAATATACAATGAATGTGAGTAGTAATCAGACCAAGTGTTGAGTGTTTTTCGCTAGAATCAATGGTAAATCATTAATTGATTTAAACTAGTTAATGTTCAGTAATGATTAAGGTTGGCAGTTATAACCTATACCACAGTATGAGCAGAGAAAATGGGAAACAAAATGAGCATGCAGGCAGTTCTTTCATAAATGTATGCTTTATAACTTTGTAGAATATGTGACAGGTATCTGGCAGCAAATAAGCGGTGAATGATTGTACAACCAATCATTTGCTCCTGATAAATATACCCTATGAAATAGAATAATATGTGAGAAAACAAGATGCATAGAAATGATGGTAAAAGATATGCTAATTTTTGAAAATTCAGTCTGCACTGGATAACTAGTTGACCAGGAAGGATCCATAGAGAATATACTGTATGCTCATAACATGTGTTCTGGCTATACCTAGCAAGTACCTTGATACTTTAATAAGAATAATTAATTAAAAACAAAAGTTTACACAAGATCCATAAACACAGAGAAAAACACAGTCCCTAGCTGAGCTGCATATTTAAGCTATTATAGACATGATACAGGGAACACTGTAAGAATAAACAATAAATGTCTGAAATGCCTTCTTCTAATATATAAAGTTTAGTAAATGTCTCCATTATCATTGCAATGGGAAATAGAATAGGAATAAGCAGACCTGCAGGTTTATGAACAGATATATTAGTTGCTACAAATCATACAGCACAATGTCGAGCTCCTGTAATAACTTGACATAAAGCATTTCCCACAAAATAAAATTAGTCTTAGTAACAGTAATAAAGAACTGCGGTCTTTATGAGTGGCTGTCTAGCCGAGATGTCCTCAGCATTTTACAATTTGCGTTAATACCAAAATAGCTCTCTTTCCCCAACACATTTACCTACAAACTGTATTTATTGATTTCACTCCAAAAAATGTTAATAAAATTGTTCGGTTGCTTGTTTTAGCAGTCTGCAGGGTTGTGTGTTGAGTTGCAAAATCATTTCAAATGACATTTAGTGACATTGATCAAATGTTTCCAACAGTTGGTAGCTATTGTTTATTTATATTGATAAAATAAAAATATGATTTGTATTAAAATATGGAGCCCAATAGAGAGCTCTACCAAGTGCTTTATTGGTGTCTATTTATTTTTATTTTAAATAACTTGGAAAAAAAACAGGTAGGGTTGGGCCAGATATTGGACCACCTAAAACAGGGGTGCCCAACCTTTTCAAGAGCGAGGGCCACTTAAGCGACTTGGTAACTGGTCGCGGCCACAAGGAGCAGAGTAGGCAGATGACAGAGGAGACAGGGGCACAGCCCACACTACTCTATTGGCCCTCCAATCTGATCTGCGCAGATGGAAGGGGACGGAACCCACCATCTGTTTATTTTTTTTTATTTTTTTTTAGCAGATCGAATTAGAGGTAGGTGTGTCTAAAGGACCACAAGTCCGTTTACATCTGTGGCTCAATAGAGGTGAACGAAGGGTCCAATTGCATTGGACTGATCGTGTCAAAAGGCTGCTTTCACACTGATGCGCTGCGGTATACCCACACCGAGGATGCAGCGCAGTGCACCTGTGGCTTTCGTGTGGGTTAGCTGCACTTAGACTTCTATTATATCCTACAGGTGTGGTACACTTTCTGAAATGCACCAACCCACAGGTAATAACAGCAGAAGTCTATGGCTCAGTGCAGGTAACCCGCAGGTGTTCTGCACTGCACCAGTGGATAGGCATGTGCATTTCGTTTAGTTCCGAATCGAAATTCAGAGACATTTTTCATTATTCGGACATTCGGATGCATACGAATTCCCGAATTGCAATATTAATGAATTTACCGAATCCGAACGAACGTTTTCGATTCCGAATCGAAAACCCTCGGACGAAATTCGATCGGAATTCGAAAAAAAATTATATTCAAATTGAATTCGAAAAAAAATATATGCGAAAAGATACTATTTGTTTTCTAATTTTTTCGAAATTCGGTCGAAAACTAACGAACGAATTCCGAAAACGGTCGAAATATTTTCGATTTCGACCGGATTTTTCGAAATTCGGTCGAAAATGAATTCAACACATGTAACGAACCTAACTTAACGAAATTAATTAAATGACGAATTAAAACAAAACAAATTTTTCACTTTTGCACATGCCTACCAGTGGATCAGTTTGAAAGCAGCCCAGTAACCACTTTAGAACAGATATGCCCATATATACACTGTAATTTTAGTATTAAACTTACCTTTAATTACAGTCTTCCATTCAGGAATCACCAGCTGTTGCTGTCCTAGGCAGAGAAAATTTGGTATCACTCCACCCGTGACAGGAGTTGGCGCTATACATGAAGCATTGGCTTATGCCAATCTGCCATCCCAGAGCAGGAAGACACGGGCCACATCAAAGAGCTCCACTGGCCACATGTGGCCCCTGGACCACTGGTTGGGCACCCCTGATCTAAAATAATTATTTCATCACTTGATTAGTAGCTAACATGCATTAACCTCAAAAATAAATGCATGACTTCAAAATGATCACAAGAGACTTTCTTGCAGCTAAGACTTTTTCTGTAGTTTGAGGAAACTATGGAAGCAGAGATGAATTCTCAGCAGGAAATTGTCATGGATCAAATTCTTTCATTAGTCCTATGATGCTGTAGTCTGTATTCCTATGCAACTATTTGGCACAATGTTTGTTCTTAGGAATAAGTTAAACATATTGCAGTGATCTCCAATGTGTTCAAAGCTGTAACAATATTTTTGCAGAACCCCATAGAGTCTTAAAGAGACAAAAGAAAATCAAGAAAACTCTATTTTTCCAATTAGATTTTAGAACTTTATCCTTGCATGCTACGTGTACATGGAGAGGCCAAAAATATGTTGGAATTCTGCTTTCCTTATATGTCTAAGGTATGTGGCTGCAACAAAAAAAAACACACACAAGAGGGTGAAAACTCCTTGTGCATTACCACCGTACAATTTATTAGATCCTCAAAGATCCTCGAAGACAAATGGATACTCAAACGGTTAAACAAGCATATAGAATAGACACTTCAGTCTTGGGTGATATGTCCCATCCTAGAACCATCTGGTTGGAAAGCTAATGCATTTCAGGAGTCAAGCCCCCTTCCTCAGAGCTCTATTTGCATTTGAGGATCTAATATTAATATCTAATATTAATATTATTAATCTAATAATTGTATGGTGGTAATACACAAGGAGTTTGTGCCCCCTTGTGCGTGTTTTTTGCAGTTGACTTGAGATTTCTTGATCTGTGAAGGTCTGCAACTGAGCAAGCCTTACGCATCCTTAGTAACCTTTGGATTGAGTGCTGGAGTGTTTTTTCAGTTAAAATATGTGGCTGCCAATAGATTATATGTTAGAGGCTTATCAGTCAGTAGAAAGTCCTATTCCCAGCAAATGTACACCAATGAAATATTTACTTTAATATCACACATTCTTTCACGGACAGTTTTTCATCTTCCAATTCTTAGCACATACGTATAAAATACATAAAGTTGTCTTCCATTGGCAGCCACGTGTACATACTATTTCAGCAAATTTAATAATTTTGTCTTTTTTCAGCCTGTCCCCAAAAATCTTTTTTCTAACTTTTTTTATGCTGTACTCAAACCCAACCAATGTTGCTCTCCACCGATTCCTAGCACCTTCATATGTGATTACCAGTATATAGCTCTGAAATTAATCTTGTTGCAAAGCTACAAAAGCATCAGAAATGTCTTAGCTACATTACTTCAGCTGTGAATAAGCTCAATGTGAAGAACGATTGAGAATTAACAACAACATGCTAACAAAACATGAAGAAGTTTATCACAAGGGGATTACTGTGTGCCAATTTGAGACACAGATATTTCCCAGGTGAAGATACCTATAAAATATTTTATTTCTCAAACTGACATTTTACAAATCAGAATGCTATATATATCATATTTATTTTAAAAGAAATATATTTGGTGCAACTTCACATGGAAAATGTTGGGGTCAAATTCAGTTAATAGGTTACTTTTAGAACTGATACAATTGAGAAGGCTGAAAATCAAGCTTTACATTTTTTTTATAGGAAAAAAACGTTGACAAATTCATTGTGCCATGGTTTCCAAATTATCATTTTATCTCAAATGCTTTCTAAATTATGGTTATTTGCAGTAAAATGTTTCAGCAGACATAGCCATCATAAAACTGCAGCACTGACTGTATAATATGTCAATAAAAAGATAGGAAGGTTTGCAAGTAGAATTGTTTTTTTTTCTATAATAATTTAATTATCTTGACTGTTTTTTTGTGTGTTCACATAAATGGTCATTCACTGAGGTCTATTTTATCAACTCAACAAAGAAAAAATTCGGACATATTATCTTTCAAAGGTAATTGGGGCTGGTTCGAGAACTGTCCTGAATGTCACCAGCTATCTTAAATTGACAAAATAATTGACAATACACAAGACCATAACATGTTTTGTACTTACATTCTTGGGCATTACTAGTTTGTTTTTTTTTTGTCTTTTTTACAAAAATGCCTTTTTTTTCATCCATTTAATGTATTTCTGCGTGGAAAAGCTTAAGTTATTTTTGCTTTTGCTTTACATGTTATTTTATGGATTTGTTTTTGATTTTTAGGTTGACATGCTAAAGAAGTTGAGAATGTTCAAGCAATAAATTATGTGACTATTAACTTCAATCTTTCGGTCTTGTGCAGGTGAAATAATTAAGCAGGAATTTTCTTTTTACATCATTGGAAAGTTGAAGTTAATATATATGCAATTGCAAATCAGCCTTATAGCATATGTTAAAATCAAGTTGTGAAGATCATCACACAGGCAAAACCTCTTTATAATAACACTAGATTCAGCTTGGTGATAACTGAGTTTCAAAAGGAGCCATGTAAGGGAGCAGGAAAACGAGATGTTTGAGGCAGTGATAAAATAGCACTATCTGGGATAAACAGGTGTTAATTGAAACCTGTAATGTGAAAAATAGGCATGCTGCCAATGCAAGTCGTCTGACTGTCTGTGTCACAGAACCCACACAACTATGGAGCAAGTCAAATAAAAAAAAGTCTTAACAGCATAGACCAATGTGAAAACCAGATAACTATCATTTAAAATATATATGTAAGCATTGGCATCTGAGAGATTGTTCCCAGTACAGGTTTTCTTTAAATGCCCATTCTATGCAATAAGTACACACCAACAAAATATGTATGCTGTGTATTGAACATTTGCATTGGAAAATCACTGAGAAACAAAAACAGAGCTAAAGTGAAATAGTTCATCTTTCTTACTGAATTTATTCTATTAGGATCAGGTGGTTAAGAGCCTAAGTGAGTGTCATGGTCCTCGGAAAATATTGTGGGTCTTAGATGCAGAATGTTCAGCCACCGATCAATAGCAACAATGGACATTTAATAATTATCTAGGTAGTTTACAAACATTTCACTTTCTTGTTTCCAGTATTATAAATGTCTAATTTTAAATTATCCTACAACATACTGAACAAACATAAAATGTTAAGGTATGCCTTAATCTTATCTTGTATATTTGAACTTTTATTATGCTATCTGGTTCAATCAGCAATCACACATATCCAAGAATAGTAACAAGTGTACTTGGCTTGCTTGAATTTATACCTTAGTCAACCAATTTTTTTCTCTGTCAGATTTTCCAGCCATGCCAAAGCAAAACAGATTTTATTTCTGCTCAATTTCTAAAATATAAAATAAGTACATTGGTTATTTAAAAGAATGAGGTCCCCTGATAACGGATATGGATTTGGATGGAGCTCAAAACTAAAGTCCAAAGATCTTGCCATTAGAGTTCATATACAAAGCTAATTTGGTAAGCTGTTTCCTTGGTTAGTTTAAATCTAACAGCTGGATATTACCTTTCTCTCAAAAAGAGGTTGATTTACTAATGGCAATTTGACTATTCACTTTGCAAATAAATAGGCAGCTTGCAAGGGAATTTTCCCCAGAGCTTAATGAGTGAGATGAAGGTCTACTGACTTTCACCGATCAATCCCGTGGAAGCAAAAAATGTTTTTTTTATTTTTCTTTATTGCGAAAATTGCCCTGCAAATTGCAACATCTCTTAGAAAGCGATCATCCTATTTGTTTTTAAAAATTCAACCCCAAATAATTTGGAAATTACTTGGTTATTAGCTATACGTTCCCCTCTTAATGAACATGGAAGGGTAAATATTATTTGTGCTTTGTTTTTATTGCTGGCTGTTCTATGCTTTTGCTAAAAACTTAGGGCCAGATTCATAGACCCGTAACTCCTGTCTAACTGGTGTTAGACAGGAGTACTTTCAAATTTGGCGCGCCGTATCACTAGTTTGAATCCTCAAACCATGATACGGCGGCTTCGGGCTTCGATCCGAGAGGCTTACGTCTTCGTAAGCCTTCGGATCTACGATGCAATCTTTTTGCGGCCGCTGGGAGGAGTCCACGTCGTTTTGAGCGTCGGGATATGCAAATGAGTTTTTACGGCGATCCACGAAGATACGAGCGGCCTTCGCAATCGCTTACGTCATTTTTTTGCTATGTTCTGTTAGACCAGCTATTTGCTGGTCTAACGGTGCGTAGCCCATGTTAAGTATGGCCGCCGTTCCCGCGTCGAATTAAATTTTTTTTTTTTTTTTACGTAACTCGTTCGGGAATAGGAATGTCCGTAAACGACGCTACTCAAAAAAAATTACGTAACGACGTGATTTCGCGCAATGCACGGCGGGAAATTTCGGAACGGAGCATGCGCAGTTCGATCGCCGCGGGAACGTGCCTAATTGAAATGCTTCACGCCCCCTACTTGCGTAGATGGATTGCGCCGGGAGAAATACACTACGCCGCCGTAGTTTACAGGACAAAATCTACCGGGATTCCACGTAGAGCCAGGTAAAAAACGGCGGCGTAGAGTATTTCTGATACTCTACGCTAATCTAATTCTATGTGAATCTACCCCTTAGTATATACATCGTTCATGGTTAGCAAACTGGTAACTCCTTATTATGTCCTGTTCTTTTCATCTAAAAGCATCACTCTCTATTTGCATCACTCTCTATTTTAAAGCCAGTGTAAGCTAAAATCTGATTGGTTGTTTTGAAGAACAAAAATATATTGTTCTTTGATTTCATAAGGCAATATAATAGTATGTATCTTTTAAATGAGTTTCAACATAAAATATGTATTATAATAATAGATTGTTTTGGGGTTTTATTTGTAAAAAAGTTCATAAATGTTATCTACATACCCAATGTTGTAAAAACAAAAGTACTGTTTCTATTTTCCACTAAATATTAGGCTATATATTTTAAATACAAGAGACTCAATGAAATAAAGCTCATGTGTTCCCATTTAGAAACCCCCCACAGTGTTCACCTTCTGTACACCAGGGAGGATTGGATTTAACTTGGCTAGCAATTATCCGTAATGAGGGAAAAAATCTTTACTCCAACAGCACAATGTAAGTGACTGGTCCCTATCATTGAATACACACTTTATCCTTCTACAGCTGTATTAACCCACTAAAGTCAGAAGAAAGTAAAATTAACATAAATAGTAGCTGGCTAACTACATACATAGTGTTGATTATTTAGAAAAAAAAAATAATTAAATCACATTGACTTTCAAACAATGCAATATCTACACAAAAATAAAGAAAACATAAAGAAAAAGAAAACTTGTATTTGTGGTAGGATAATAATGAACTACCACACCAGCTACTATGCATGGACTTAGTCCTAACTATTAACCCAGCTTCATGTATATTTTGTCTGCTGTTTGTGGTTCAGTGTACTAGGCATATACATCTTTTGATATTCTTTCAGTATAAAAAGCATTTTATTCACAAAAATTAATCACCAACATTCCAAGGTCATTCTTTCTGCACAATTTCAGTACACTATTTTTATAAAATTCTTGATTTATTTTAAACTAATGTAAGCTCTTCCAGGTGGATTTACCCATGTAATACCTATTCCACCATGCTTTTATACAAAATTAAAGATGAGAATTACTTTTTTTTTCTTTCTTTTTTTTTAAAGAAAAATCATATTTACATATGGTAATGGTGTAACCATTTAAACAATATTTACATGAGCATTTAATGACTTAATTATTGCACTTACTGGCATATAAAGTGTTCTGCATTCTCCTCTTCTCCACAATGTGTGTCCCACAAAGAATGATCAATATATTGACATCCGTCTCCTTCAAAGTCTTTCTCCATCATGGACAATAAGTATTCTTATAAGCCTGTGTTGAATTTTCCAAATGTATTCCTGTATCTGGAGAGGGAAAACAAATTGTTCTTCCAAATATCACAAGTGAGATACAGAAGAAGCATGCATGAAGATGAGATTTACAATGGAGGACACTAGATTCGGACACTGAGATAACAGAAACAAGATATGCTTTTAGTGTCACGTGATTTGACAGAATTAGAGATACTGCAGTTGTAATGTGATCTCACATTTACCTCTGCACAAATAGGTTTTGCATTCATGGCTAGTCAGCCATTTTACATGAGGTGTGATTTCTTAAACTTGTTTATGTGAGGACACCCTCTATATTCTTTTTAGGTAAATTATTATTCAAAATTCATATAATTACAGATTAGATTTATGCAAATACATACGGTTATGGATTTGTAAGGGCTATATGTAAATTTTACTGGGCTTTGTCACAAAATTATTAATTGGGACCCCAGAAATGTGGAATTGTTTTGGAAAGAGTTTTTATATTCCTTACTCAGCCCAAAACTTAAAAAAAAAAAAAATGGCTAGAGATACAATTTACTGTAATATTATCCCTGCAAATGTCTTTTTTTTTTGCACACATGCTAAAATGCTCATTGTTAATGCATTATTTTATTACATTAAAATAGACCTAAAACTCCAAAACAATGAATATTTTCTGAGTACAGAGAACATGCAGAATAAAAACATGGTACTTGCATTTTTTGTATTATCACACAATATTAGTACATTATTTATCAAATCCATTCAGTAGAAAATACATTCAAATTAAAGTAGAACTTTTGGATAGAGTAAGAGAGGATTATAACCCCTGTTTGTCACTACAACTAGTGTCCCCATTAGAAGATGTCCCTACTGTTCATGTTCGGGTGTCAACTCAAAATTATGGATTTTCTTTTATTTTCATGTTCGATGATAGCGGTAGACAACGCAAATAGAAAGGGTGATTCCTCCTAATGGAGGCACTGACAACAACAACAAAAAAAACTGACAGGTGTTCGAAACTTTAAAAAAAAGTTTTGTCTTTAGTTATACTTTAATTTTAGTAAATACAAACACGATAAAATTGCAAAAGTTTCACTAAATAATCAAAGATTACAAAAAGTCAAGTAAATAGATACCAAATATGTAAAGACTGTATTAAAGCTTCATTTTTTTCAACAAACATGTTATTTTTACCTGCTTTGTGGAGTGACACTCCTGGCTCCTCTCCCTCAATCAGTACCCCCAGAGAAAGCATCTTGCCCTCGGGGCACTGCTGCATGCTCACTCCCCACCTGTTGCTCTATGCATCCATAAGTCACATAAATCCATGTCTTGGCCCAACTCCCACTCTCTCCTCATTGGCTCACTGGCTGTAATTGACAGCAGTGGAAGCCAATGGGCTCCCGCTGCTGTCTCAGTCAATGAGGAGGGAGAGTTCTGGGACAGCTAAAGGCTATCATGAACATCGCTAGATCAGAGGGAACTCAGGTAAGGATTGGGGGGGGGGCTGCACACAGAAGGTTTTTTACCTTCATACATAGAATGCATGAAGGTAAAAAAAACCTTTAGCCTTTGAAACCACTTTAAAATTGCTTGCAGCTGCGGATCAATAAAAAAACAAAAACAAAAAAAAAACGACAAAACCCAAATTATTCCATAGGCATGTTTTAAAACTGTTTACAGCTATACAGCTAAACAGTTTAGAGTCCATTGTAAATAATGACCCTAAAATTATTAATTTGACTATGGTGCGCATTTTGATACCTAATATGTGTTGCACAATCATGATTTATGCACCTGTGTGCACTCTATGTGTGTATTTGCACTCATACACGTGTGTGAGCATGGGCAGGGGGGCTTTACATTTGAAAGAAATTATTTGAATATATTTAAAAAAAATTGAAACACTTTCTTTCATGTAACTTTATTGCTATCACATGGAGACTAACAAGACCCAAATGTGATAGTATATAAAGAGTGTCAAGTACTCTTTAAGAAGACATCTGGGTCTCTTGAACCCCTAATGCTCCCTCAGGACACCCCAAAACCAGATCAAGTACAGACTGATCTGACAGCTCCTAACTCGGAGTGCTTCTGGGTTCATTGATCACAGGGAAGACTCGACATCCCAAGCTCCCGGAGGACAGAGATAATGTGGCAGGGTCAGAATGGGGGGGAGGGAGCACTTTTACTGGTTGGGAGAAACAAAAATGTTTTTAGGAGGTGTGGTGCATTTCATATGAATTCATATAACACAGATTGTATTAAAAAAAAAAATTAATTCACATAGAAAATTATAAAAACATTTTATAAAATACATCCGCATTCATTTATGTGAAAAGGACACAACTTTCAATGTCATATTGCTGTTTCTTCGATTTTAATTCTACATGTTTCGCCTTGAGGCTTCTTCAGGAAAAGGCGTGGTATCACAACTACTAAATAAATAAACAAACATGTCAAAAGAAAATCATAAACATAATTGTGTTACACATATACAAATTCTATACATACTCTGGGTAAGTAAAGTACACAGGTGCATCTCCCTTAAATCTAGCAAAAGTCACCAACATATTGTTTCCTATCTCCAAGAAATTAAGAATTGAAACCAATTTATCGCAAAGTCATGAAAGAGGAGTCAGTTCTGTGGCCCTGTGCATCCAGTCAACTGAGATTAATTGGCCACATGTGCCGGATATCCAGCAGGGAAGGGTATGGTCGCATAGAATGTATACGAAATATCATTCAATGGAATATAACATGCACCTTCATACCTAATTAAAGAACAAACGTTTGTCATGTTTTGATTCTTGCTTACCTATATGAGATTTCTATATAAGAAGCCAGATGGCGTCGATCAACTGCTAATTCTAGAGATTAAATAGGAACAATCAAGATCTCTATTTGTCAATAAAACACACCAATCTAAGTTGAAGATGATTGTTTAAAAATGTGATTGTTTAAAAACTAACCCTCAGCTGTACCTGCTTTATTGGGAGATTGTCAACAATCTAAGGGTCTGTGTACTCAAAACAGGGGGTGGAACCCATCCAATAATACCAGGCCCAAACAGACCTGCAATTACAAAACATGAAATATACCAAAGGTCAAATCTAAGCTGATATCACTCTAGCTGTCCGCCAAAACACAGTCCACTTTTAACACACACCTGCTCACTGTCAAGAGTGAGGTAAGGCTCCCAGGGACACCCACAAAATGGCGCCTGCTACGTAGGTCCCTATATACCCCTCCTCATTGTGTCATGATGACGCGGATGCAAATGGCAGGCCAAGCATGCTCGGCAGCCCCAGGGCTCCAGCTGTATTGGTGTGTCAGACCTTTTGGCGGAGACAATTCCCAACAAGCAAACACGCCCCAGGGCAGTGCTAGCAAGTGTAGTATACCCAACCCCATTTGGACTCGGGTTCACAGGCGAGACACGGCATCTACCTGGAACTGCTGGAACAGGCATGCGGACCAACACACAGACGGTCCAATGTAGCCCACAAAATACAAAAACATACTTGGGGGGCACACCCTAAAAATACACCCTAAACATATTCAAAAATACGCTGGTTTAGTCACACTATATGGTCATATAGTGCTAAGCCCACTTACTGCGACAAAGTACCCTGAATTAGTGGGTCCTACCCTGTTAATAGAATGAAAGAACCTGTGTCTCAACCATGGGAGATAAACTCCTCTATGTGGGAGAACTGAAGGGATTCCTCCTATGCACTAGTGGCCACTAATAAGAGGTAATGAAGAGGGGGAGGGGTGCTCAAGCCCAAGAGACCTGGTCAGGGTCTATACAACATACAAAAACATACTTGGGGGGCACACCCTAAAAATGCTATGCATCTAAGATGTCCAATATGGCCCTTATGCGCGTATGTGCATCCCCACGGAAACCCCTTAGGCATCCATACTGGGATAAAAGGGTAGATGGGCGATCACGTCGGGAGAGCACCAACTGCCATTAGAAAACATTCCAAAAAAAAAAAACATCAATTAATTATGGAAGTTGTATGCCCAACACATGAATAAATGATCAAAATAATTACATGTTTCATTACACTACACTATAAACAATAAAAAGATTATACAAACAACTTGCATATACTTAATTCCCCTCTGCACAGGAAAGGACAAAACTAATGTTAACTAATAACAAATGCCTGTTAAGAGTGTCCACATCGAATCCTACACTGGGAGCACGAAGGGCGAGCGAAGGATAGAGGCATAAGGGGTCTTTTCCCGAACAAAGGGCCTGGGGGATTGACAAAAGTCTGTTTACTGAAAAGGATTGTAAGTGACCCCTTCATTAAGTCCGGGGTATCTGGTGACCTAGTTTATAGAAGTGATCAGATGGTTTTATAGACTCACTTTTTATGACAGTCCAAAGCTAATGCAGCTAGTGCAGCTGTGAGTTTGTTTACACCCCAATATTGCCATGCCTTAGGCCTCGTACACACGATAGGATAGCCAGAGGACAACAGTCTGATGGACCGTTTTCATCAGTCAAAACCCATCGTGTGTAGGCCCCATAGGTTATTTAACCTTAGGTTAAAAAAAAAGCCAACTTGCTTTAAAATTAACCTATGGATTTGTAACCGATAACCCTCAAAACCGGTCGTTAGTAGGCACGACCATCAGTTAAAATCCCGCGCATGCTCAGAATCAAGTCGATACTTGGAAGCATTGAACTTAATTTTTTTTCAGCACATTGTTGTGTTTTACGTCACCGTGTTCTGATACGATCGTTTTTTTTAACTGATGGTGTGTAGGCACATCAGACCATCAGTCAGCTTCATCGTTTAACCTAAGACAACTGTCCTTCAGACCGTTCTCATCGGATGGACTGATCGTGTGTACAAGGCTTTAATGCTTATGGCAGCAGTAAAAGGGGTTTAAATATAGTCATTGGCTTTACATGAAAAATAATTAAACATTTGTCAGGAGGGTGGCACATGGGTGATTTATCAGCTAAAGTTTTAAGCTCTTTTAATAAGCCAAACCTTTCTGCCTCATACAATTAAAGTATATCAAAACCCAATCTCTAAGCTTTCATATAAGCTCTAGCATGTCAACATCTTTTTAAAAGTTGTTTTCAACCTTTTAAAACCTGCAGCCTTCATTAAAACAATACCTAGTGATCCTGCCACCGAGGCCCTTGTTCAGTTAATTGTTTATGATACACCCGTGTTTTAGCAAATTAAATGTCATTCATATAGAGTTTACATTTACTTTCATATTTTATGAGGGGTGACACATAAACTATAACAGCTACATAAACATCTTGGCATAATTTTAGACTAGTAGAGAAAGAGCCCTGAAAATAGCTGCTACTTTAAAACAAGCTATATTTTTTTTTCTCCTAATCACAATTGTAGCTCAGAGAAGACAAATGAAACCAGCAAACAATCAGCTTGACAAATTACACTGAGTAAATAAAACACTGGCTGAAATAAAACATGTGTGCCAGCACCTTAAATATCAGCTGCCTGGGCGAATATGATTCTTAATAATTCACTAATGCCCCTTATCTTGTTCATGAGACCCAGAATGTCAAGATCAGTTAGAATTTAAATAGTATAAGTGGAGGAACATGTTCAATGTTCCGGCAAAAGATTACACTGTTTGTAGGACATCTATCATGGACTGGTTGCCCAAGATCTGAGCATTATCTATTAACAAAACTAAGGATGACTCCCTAGAGCCCCAAGCTTTCAGACCAATCTCTTTGTTGAATGAGGACATCAAACTCTTGGGAAAGATTCTAAGTACCATATTAACAAATAACTACATTGATCCACAGAGATCAAGAGGCAGATACAGAGGTGGGCTTTGTTCCCAGCCGTCAAGCAGGGGACAATGTCCGCAAAGTGACCCATCTGATACATCTCCTTCAGCACCACAAGATCCCAGGCTTTTTTCTTTCAGTTGATATTTATAAGCGTTCGACTCCCTTTCCTGGGACTACTTTGGGGGGTCAATCCTCTAGTGCATCTCTGCCCTTTATTCCTCCCTCTGCACAAAGGTTACTTATGCTGGCCAACTCTCTGACTCCTTTTTGATTTACCAAGAGACTAGGCAGGGATTCCCCAAGCTGCCGTCCTTATTTATTCTAGCCCTCAAGCCCCTGGCCATTGCCCTTAGAGATGACCCCAAGGTCTCTGGGATTCTATATGCTGGTATCCACCACAAAATGAGCCTCTTTGCTAACAATGCCCTCTTAACCCTCACCAATCCACTAACCCCCCCTCCCTAATCTCCAATGCCTCCTCTGCCATTTCTCAGCTTTCTCTGGGCTTTGAGTCAACCCCTGCAATACCAATGCCTTGAACATTTCCTTATTACCCGCTTTGGTGACACAGCTGCTAACCTTTTTCTCATATCACTGGAACTCTTCCTCCCTGGATTACCTTGGCGTCAAGCTGACTCCCCATCCCTTTTTGTCACCAATTACTATCCCCTGCGATCACTCACGTCCTTAATGCAGTCCTGGTGATTTCTATCTCTGTCCTGGAAAGGCTGCATCCATGCGATCAAGATGAACATCCTCCCTAAAGTCCTTTATTATTTTCATACCCTCCCAGTTAACGTTCCTTCCTTTTTTATACGTTTATTGCAGAATAAGATTCTTTCCATCAGCTGGGCTTTTCAGCGTCCTTGAGTGGCACGACTGCGAGGCGGCCTAGGAGTGCCCAATTTAGCCAAATACTATCAGGCGGCCCAAATCTCCCAACTAACCTTACTTCATGCAACTTCTGACATCCCATTGGTCTTCCTTCCAAGATACTTATAAGGCACCCTCGTCTGAATTCTACCATTACGCCCAAATATGCCATTGGGTTTCCTCACTGAGGCGCACATCCTCCTACACCTTTAAAATACATTTTTAAACACCAATACCTCCACTCCCCTGGTCCCCCAGGTGCTATCTCGAAAATCTACCCTTCTCTAAAGGCTATTCATTTGCCCAGGGCCATGTCCTATAAGGTGTGGTTGGATCTGGACCTAGAGACCCCTATTGAACCAGAGGACTGGAACAATGCTTGGTCTTCTGTGGCTAAGTTCTCCTTCAACACAGCTACGCTGGAGGCTGTATACAAAGTCCTTCTATGATGGTATTGGGTTTTTGAACCTGTCCTATAGTGACTGATGCTTTAGAGGGTGCGGTCAATGGGGCGATGTAGTACATATTTGGTGGGCTTGTCCTCACCTCATAGGGGTTTGGTCCAGGGTGTTTGGACTTCTACATTCCCTATTCCACATATTCATATGTAGGGAAGCCCTTCTGCACTGTCCGATTTAGGGCTTGTTCTCATGCGAACAGAAATTGGCTTCTTATTTGTTCATTGCGGCCAAAAGGGTTATAGCCAGAGCATGGAAGAGGCCCCCTGCTCAGATTGCAATGGTGGTGAAGAGCACCCTAACCGATCTTTTGATCAACGAGAAAATGTCAAGCATTCTAAATGATTCTCACTCTAGAATCCTTAAAGTATGGTCACTTTGGTGGTGCTATGCTCTTCCCACTTTGCACCTGAGCCGTCTGAGCCTCATCTGAGAGCAGACTTGTCACCCCTGCAGGACCATTTTTTCCTTTCTTTCTCTTTACTTCTTTCCAGACCCTTATTTCCTCATCTCTTTCCCTATTCTTCTCTCTTTTTTTTTTGCAACCAGAGAGCATGCTTAGGGCCACCCTCGGTCTTCCCTGCCTTAGGGTGACCCTGGATCCCCGTATTTAGAGCTACCTTCAGTTGTCAAGCGGACATTGCCGCTTCAGCGCAAATTTTCAGTATCTCTCTCCCGATTGTTAACCCTGACATGTACAGTCGGTATTTAAGTAACCAGTTCACGCAACTTCCTCTGCTGATACTCTGTGCACCTGCATCTTGGGCCCTTGGGTTACCCAATGCGGTTGCCCAGTTGATAGCTACTTTCTATAACTGTTACTTGATTGTTCACCTGCGTGGGTAACATTTGTCAAGATGTTATTCTTTCTACAATAAAACTTATTTTACCAGAAAATAATAGTTATAGTAAAGGTTAATAAAAAGTAACCTGCCAGAACCCCCCCCCCCCCTAAATAGAAACAACGCATATGTAGAACAATGGCACCACGGATGTTATATATCATTGCAAACATCAGAGTGAGAATAATAATTCTAGGGCCATAATTTACTGTTTAGTCTAAACTGAACTGCATTTAAATTATTAATAGTCCCAAACTGCAGGGGACAACATACGCTGTAATTTTTATTGTAAGAAGTTGAATCCCTCATGTATATATTTTTTCCATTCACTCCTAAATCCTTAATAGTAACACCCCTTAACCAAAACACAGACCCTTTTTTTGTTTTGCTTTTTTACCTAAGTCTATCTAACGATCTGTTAGAAAATATTTTTCAATCAGCAGCTCAGTGTATTCAAACAGAAGAGGATTCACTGCTGTAAGAATACAATAGCACAGTGGAAAGGACTCCTCCATCCACCTCTCTTGTGTGAATGGGGGGAATCCATTCTCTGATCAAAAAAAAAACTCTTTGGCCAATGTAACACAAGGAGGACCTGGAGGAGTTTCCTCAGGGAGATGGCTACATGAACTTGGAAGAGACAGTTGGCTCCCAATGACATCATAAAAGAAGATGGTGTGCAGTGTTTGAGCAGAAGATCACAGGGGGGGATTTACTAAAACTTGTGACTCAAAATCGAGTGCAGGCTGGTTCACACTGGCCTGACATGCTCTTCGACTTCGAGAGCACAAGTCACATGACATGTCGAAATCAATGGCTCCCTATGAGAGCCATCTTAACTGATTTGACTTATGTCGGTCCAACTTTGAAAAAGGTTCCTGCACTACTTTAGTCTGACTTGGGCACAATTTCAGCCCATTGATTTGAATGGAAGTCACATCCATGTCCGAGCATTATCTGAACTGATCTGACTTCTGGCATGTGACTTGTGCTCTGAGGATCCTGAGGGGAACCCCATGCCAAAATCTGGTATGGATTCTGAGGGGAAACCCCACGCCAAAATCTGGTATGGATTTTAAAGGTAAACCACACGCCCAAAAAAATGGCATTACCCACCAAAATCCATACCAGACCCCTACCTGAGCATGCAACCCAGCAAGTCAGGAAAGGGTGGGCGCCCCCCCCCCCTCCTGAATCATATCAGGTCACATGCTTTGGGGCAGAGAGGGCTCTGATGTCATGGACCTATCATGCCCAGGTCAGTGACATCACAAGGGGGTGGGGTCTCAGGGTGATATCACCTGATGACCACATCCCATAGCTATATAAGAACTGACAGACACCAAATCTGACACAATGGTTGGAGCCAGTGTCTGAAGAGAGGAGAGGGGGCACGCTATTCATTTTAAAATGTTAGTGTGGGGGTTCCACCTTAAGATCCATACCAGACTGAAATGGCCTGGTATAGATTTGGGTGGACCCCACAACATTATTTTTTTTTTAAATTTGGCGTGAGGTTTCATACATACCAGAAGCAAAATAATTTTTTTCATTGGTCAAAGGACAAGTTGCAATTATATTAAAGTTGGATCAAAGTCAGATCCCATTCATTGAAGTACACAAATAGACACAATGCTGGCGCACACAGGAACCACTGTAATTTAAATTGTCCTCAGTACAAGTCCTGTAAGCTATAGAAAGCTTTGAAGTGAGTCACAGTTCTTTGGTAAAAGGCAGCCTTGTATGGGAAGCCGAAGCAATGCTCCAAGGACATGTAGATAAAAAAACAAAAAGACAGGTGCCACTAAATAAACTGCTGGACTTTAATGAAAAGATAGCATAAAAGCACTCACATAATAGTTGAAGTACACAGGCATAAGGTACAGGTCTTCATGAAACATCCGAACCAGCCAAGAGTTGATTGGGTCCCGGGGAACTCTTCATACTGATGTCTGCTATGCAGGAAATACAAACATCGCTGAGTTCCGGGGGCGTGCAGGTGTTGTGAACGAGTGTGTCAGCAATGGAAGCTGGAGCGCACTCTGGAACGCACGTTGGGACGCTACGGCTTGGAGGGGGGAATGACGTCATCACGTAAAGCTCGATGATACGACGCGTTTCAATGCAAGTGCCGTGTGTTGGATGTCTGATGACACACGGCGCGCACCTTTTTCAAGTTGTTTACAACTTGAAAAAGGTGCGCGCCGTGTGTCATCAGACATCCAACACACGGCACTTGCATTGAAACACGTCGTATCATCGAGGCTCTACGTGAACTTGAAAAAGGTGCGCGCCGTGTGTCATCAGACATCCAACACACGGCACTTGCATTGAAATGCGTCGTATCATCGAGGCTCTACGTGATGACGTCATTCCCCCCGCCCAAGCCGTAGCGTTCCAACGTGCGTTCCAGAGTGCGCTCCAGCTTCCATTGCTGACACGCTCGTTCACAACACCTGCACGCCCCCGGAACTTAGCGCTGTTTGTTTTTCCTGCATAGCAGACATCAGTATGAAGAGTTCCCCGGGACCCAATCAACTCTCGGCTGGTTCGGATGTTTCATGAAGACCTGTACCTTATGCCTGTGTACTTCAACTATTATGTGAGTGCTTTTATGCTATCTTTTCATTAAAGTCCAGCAGTTTATTTAGTGGCGCCTGTCTTTTTGTTTTTTTATCTACCCATTCATTGAAGTCGCAGAGCAAATTTGGATCGGAAGTCATGCGACTTCTATGTCGGATCAGTGTGAACATAGCCTTCAGCTTGTTCAATTAAGCTTTTATCATAAAACCTGATTGGTTTCTATGCAGAGCTGCACCAGATTTTGCGCCATGCAATTTTAGTAAACAACCCCCAGTGTGACAACACTGTGGATAGGTTAATATTTGAATTCAGGCTAACCCAGCAAACCAGGTAAGAACGGGTTATAAGTCAAAACTAAATTATTCTGCTAGTAATTTCCTTATTGTGCACCTGTAGTGTATGTAAAGTAAATCATTTCCTCTGCCCCAGTGATGATCACAAAGGGGCAAACAAGTGGATAGCAATACTCCAGGGACCAGGTAAGGAAAAAAAAGAAAGCCTGAGGCAGAATATTAATGGTGAGGGGAAAGTCTTAGGCAAAGATGGACCCACTAAATTGGTATTTATAAAATTCTTTTTAAAGACAATTATGTTGTAAATGAGAAATTAATTTTAACATGACAAGGTTTTCCCCTGAATGTTCTGCTCAAATAACATTAATTAATGTCAATTTAAATTGTGGATATTGGTGACCTAGCCGCTAGCAGAAAGTTAGACTGAATTCCTCTGCAATTCTAATTGTTTATGCATAAAAAGTATAGTGCTTAATATTCTGCCCAAGCTTTTACTTCTAAAACTGGAAATACTGCTCTGGAAAATACACAATAAAATGAAATCTAGAAAGGATGTGAAAAGCACAGTGCAATAAACCAGCTAATTACAGACCATGTAATGTCAACGTGATTCAAATGGCAAGTTGGCCTTGATGTTTTGCTGAAGCATATCCAATCTAAAATTGTTATCAAGTTTTTATCTGAAAGGAGGAAAAAACACAAAGAAATAAATGTTGGTGAGCAAATGCTCTCATAGTACTAATTTACTGTATATAGAAACAATTATTGATCATTGAATGTACCACATTGTTTCATAGGAATGTATTTCTGTCCTGTTAGTAACATGTAACTGTTCTGTCACGTTTTTTGGAGTTATATTCGATATATATGGAAAGAGAGATCACACAAATACTTAAAAGTATTACATTTATTAAAAGTAATGACAGATACAGATAAAGATAAATAAAATATAACAAGATCACTTAACTAAAGATGCTGTTTGCACCATGGAGTCCCCCTGCTTTTCATACAGCATGGCCAGGTAATCAGACATGTGCCTAACGTTGTTTGCTTCATATATCAGACTATTTCTTAAAGAAATATAAACGGTCTTTAACTAGACACTTTCTAAAGGCAGCCAAATCACTAATCTCCCGCCTTGGAAATCTTCTCATACACCTACTATCAAAGAATGGTTACATTTGGTAGAAGACGTCTGCGATATGGAGGTGTAAGTCTGAGGTTTGTATCTGTGATGAGTACTGCAATAACAATTTCAATGGGAAAGTCATAGACTGTCAGATACAGTATCAGATAAAGGTACATGTTTGTGGTAACAGTCCTTCTCCTGCAGAAGCAGCTTTTAGGCTGAGAAGCATAACCTAGATTAAGAAAAATTATTTAAACCTATTGCATGACAGTTTGATGAAAGGAATTTCTTCATAGACAACTTCATGGATAACTGATCCACTGGGATTTATAGCACCTTTTACTATTCAGGGTGAGATTCTACTAAGACAACTTACTTCTGAAAACACAGTCTGGGATACCCCATTACTCAGAGAGAAACAACAAAGATGTAAATCATGACAGAAGTTCCTTAAGACGTTAAAACAGCTTCAGATTCCATATTAATACTCTCTTGTATGCCTAGCAAAACAGCAGAGAAATCCATATCTTCTTTGATGCACCCATTAAATCCATGGTTAGCTGTTGAAACTGCTGAGCTTAAAAAAAAAGGGATTGGATTTTTAACCAGACTCCTTTGACTTTTAAAAAACAGCAAGAAAATGTTGGTATACATACAAAACCAAACAAAACAGTTCAATGTGTATATCGATAATACATAGAGTTGGGTGACCAGTTCGAGCCGAGCAAAGGTTCGTTCCGAGCATCGTCTGTTCGCCCATTCTGTGAAAATTCCAAATGTGTGTAGCGCTCAGCGGGATGTACACCCATCAAGCACCCCAAAAAGCACTGCTCAATGCACAGTGCATTCTAGGACCAATGAAGTGCTGTATACAGCGCTGTATACCCCATTTTTTTGTGTACTGTACTACTTTTTTTTTTAATTGTCAGCCACAGTTTTTTTGAGTATCTTCCCAGTTTTCCCAGTATCTATTAAATTTGGGTAATAAGCCCTCCATCATGTCTGGGAGGCCAACAAGGAGAGGCAGATGTTCCCATGCTAGTATGAGGGGGGCAGCAACATATGTGTCAACAGGCAAAGGTGGACGTGGTCCGTCCTCAGGCAGGGCATGGTTTTCTTTGTTTAGTGAAGTTTCCTGTGCTATCCAGTCACAGCATGCAGAGGAGGTGGTGAACTGGCTTACTAAACCATTCTCATCCTCCTCATCCTCTATCACCCAAGCACAGTCTGCAGGAGCTGCCAGAGTGGCTTATTCTGCCTACTTGTCCACAGCTACTCCTGCCATAGCCCCAGCATTGTGCATGGAGTAGTCAGCTAAATCATTTGATCACAGCGTCAGTCACCTGACAATGTACAGGCATTACTTGTTTCTGATGTTTGTTCTGAGGTTGAGGAAGGGAGTAACATGAGCCTATAGAGAGGGGAGAACACTGATAAACAACAAATTGGTCGTTATGTTCTGCATGCCGCAGTGTATTGCCAAGTTGGCTCCAGCGAGGATTAGGATTAAGGAGATGATGAGGATGAGGTCACTGACGTGACTTGGATGCCAGATAGAGCAGAAGAATAAAGTGAGGGGGAGGCACAACCCCCAAGGAGGCAGGATGTCCTCCAGAGGCAGCCATCATTGAAAAGTAAAGAGCAGCAACTCTATTCCATCAGATTATGGAGCTGTTGCAATTTTAAATCTCTGCCACAAGCAAATCAAGCGTCGCAAAACACCCATAATTTGGGTACCACATGCTTGCAAAGCCATTTACTCTCCCACTGCCAAGAGCACTTGAAAGCTACACAAAAGGGACACAATTCTTTTCCTTCTCACCTTTCATGTCTACCCCTACTATATCACATGACCTCTCATGCAGCCTCCACTGACAGGGACGATGGTATAGAAAAGGGTGTCATAGGTCCTTGCAACACATCTGCCAGCAGAACACCAATAGCTATAGAGTACAGCAGGCAAATTTCTCTGCCCCAGCTGCTGCATTGAAAAAAAAATGCACTCCCTGCCACCCACATGTCCAGCATCTAAATTCCAGATTGACCATATTTCTGGCTTTACAACTCCTGCCTTTCCATCTAATGGCTTCTGTCCCCTTCTGTGAATTTGCAGAATGTGCTGTACTTTAATGGCAGATTCCCAATTTATATTTCTTTGCACATAACGCCATTGCAGCTCTGCACCATCACGGGGAAAGCAATGTGTTGGCATCATTGTGCAAGGCAGTCAGTAACTAGGTCCACTTTACTGCTAAATGTGGTCCAGCAAGCATGGTCATGAATGATATATTTAGTTTACAGCACATTGGGTAACTCTGCTTGCAAGTAGGAAGAATGCAGGATGCGGCTCAGTGCTGGAGCTTGCTTTGCTGCCATGTCTCCATACAGCTGGTGGTGATGATGAGAGATCTGTCAGCTCCACCCCCTCCTCTTCCTCCGCCTGCATGCCCCTTCAATTGAATTGTCCTATAAACCACTAGTACCCCCTAAGCGTTCAAGGGGCTATTCAACGAGTCAGGCTAAAAGATGCCATGCAGTGCTTCAGCTGGTCTGTCTGGGGAACAGGAGCCACATCGGAGCATAGATTCTTTAAGCTCTGCAGGGGCAGGCCTGAGGTGGTTCACGCCAAGGAAGCTTAAGCCGGGAATGATGGTGTGCACTAATGGCACTAACCTTCTGTCCACCCTTTGACAGGGAAAGTTGACACATGTGCCACGTCCTCAATTTGGTGCAGCTTTCCTTAACCACTTGCCTACTGTGCACCTACACCCCCTTCCTGCCCAGACAAAATGTTAGCTTCCGGCACTGCGATTTAACTGACAATTGCGCGGTCATGCGATGCGGCTCCCAAACAAAATTGGCGTCCTTTTTTCCCCACGTGCGGTTTTTATTTTTTGGGCTATAAACAAAAAAAGAGCGTACATTTTGAAAAAAAAAACACAATATTTTTTGCTTTTTGCTATAATAAATATCCCATTTAAAAAAATAAAAAAAAATTATCTCAGTTTAGGCCGATATATATTCTTCTAAATATTTTTGGTAAAAAAAATCAAGAAAAAAAATCGCAATAACACACAGAGCTCCACGTCCCTGCTCAGTTACTGGGCAATCGCCATTGCGGCCGCCGGGCACGCGCATTGTGTTCCCAGTAACGCGGCAGGTGCACGCGCACGCCCCCTAGCAGCTTTAAATGACAGGACGTCATATGACGTCCTGTCAGAACAATAGGGTATTCCGCCCGCCGTCATTTGACGGCGTGCGGTACCCTAGTGTTAAAACAGGTACCCAGGTTTGCAAGATCTTCTAAGGCAGGCCAGAAGAGTCTGTAGCCATTCCAGGCTTTATGGCCGGTCCGGATAACGTCACATCAGCGAGGCCGATTGATGACGACGGCGGGACATGTACACAAATAGCACACTGTTTTAGTGTGCTCTACAAGCTGTCATTTGGAGCGGTACACCTTCCAGAGGAGGTTGTTGTCTTAGCGGTCTCTGTTGCTACTATAAAGGTTGGTAGTTTTTAATCTTGTATGCTTAGGCTTGCTAATGTTTGCTGGTTACTTCTGCTGGTCTTATGGTTTATTTTTTGTTTGTTCCCTCCTTTTAGGCTGCAGTTACAGCTATTCATTGCTGTTTTTCAATACTGACATTTGAAATGTCGTTGGTTTTTTTCATAATATCCTTTTAGGATTTGGGGTTTAACCAGTTACTTTGCCAGTGGGGATTTGTTGCCCTCTAAATTCTGTCTACAATATTTATGGTTTCTTTATTTATTCAAATGTCCCTTTTCATTCTGGTCTGAATTGGTGAGTCTCTTACCTTCTTTATACATTACACTTGTATGTCTTTTCAAGTAAACAAACAGGTGTCATTATTAAACTATCATATATTTTCCTTTCGAGGAAAACTATTTCATAGCTGCCTTTTAGAACTGTCATCTAGTACTTTCTATTATCATCCCCGACTGACCACGCCTCAGTTTCTCCCCTGATATCTGTATTGGTTTTAGACGAATATTTGTTAGGCCGCGTACACACGATCAGACATGTCCGATGAAACATGTCCGACGGACCGTTTTCATCGGACCACGCTGAAGTGGTCTGTTGGTCTGATGTGCGTACACACCATCGGACCAAAATCCCCTCAGACCAGAACGTGGTGACATAGAACACAACGACGTGATGAAAAAACGAAGTTCAATGCTTCCAAGCATGCGTCGACTTGATTCTGAGCATGCGCGGGATTTTGGTCCGATGATTTTATGTACTAACCATCGAACTTGTCCGACAGACAGGTTTCCAGCAGACAGGTTTCAAAGCTTTTTTTGAAACTTTTGTTCGCTGGAAAACGGTCCGATAGGCCGTACACACGATCGAACATGTCCGCTGAAACTGGTCTGCGGACCAATTTCAGCAGACATGTTCGATCGTGTGTACGCGGCCTTACTTATACCTCAGATTGTGCAGTAAGTTATTCCTTTGTATTTTTTGATTTATCTAAGATTATTTACTTATATACATCAATCTAAGTAGATTCCTAGTATGATTATTGGTTATCAAACCATGTTTATCTTTATCAGTAAAAATGTATTATATCCAGAGGATATACTGCAATTGGTTAATTATTGTTCTCTATTTTATTTGAAAACATTTCGATTTTTCTATCATTATGTTGTACACGCCCCCATAGTGTCCTGAATTGTTCCTGGTCTGCCTTTATTACAACCATTTGGATCTGGCCACAACGGTCATAGCGTTTGGTAGCTCATTATTTGTATATGTATACATTGTTATAATTTTTCATGTATTATATTTAATATTAAAGTATATTTTCCTTACTCCTTTTGATAGTTAAAATGGAAAGAAATATTTAAATAGCCGCACTTCCGAAAAAATCTTTTGGTTGCCTTTTGGTAAAAATAGGATAACAAGCACTACAAGCCACAGCAAAAAAAGGACACACAACTGTAGGGTTTCGCACTAATGCTTAGTGCTTAGTCATAGCTCATGACATATTCACCTGGAGCGGTTACTCCCTTTCCCTATCCTTTTGATAGTTAATATGCAACGCTCCTAAAGAAGAGTGATTGCACGCGTAACATGTCGAGCCATTTGTTGACCAATCTGCAATAACACCATCTTACCGCTTCACTGCTGTTCAACCAATCTCTTGAATTTATGTTTTACTATGGAATGTTGTCATTGCACCATCCCAGCTTCCTAGTTAGAATTATGGTTGTCACACCACTAGCAGCGATTTTGATCATTTGTGTATTTCTATATCAATTTTTTTTAAGGGTTTGTGATTTTTATATGTTTTTTGAATACATGTATTTTTCTATAAATTTCTGTGTAATCTGTGCCTAAAAAGTCCCAAGTCCCAATTCCCTCATTTTTCAAAAATAATTATAGGATATGGCCCGTCTCTATTATATTGTATCCACAGTACCACTCTGTGGCATGATACAAATTTCCCATTTCAAGCCATTTCAAGATGTCATACACAGCTAGTGTTTGGGTGACTTAAATTTAGTGGGAATTCCACCTGCCCATAAACCTCCTGATTTGTAACATGCCATTGCCCACCAGCTGGAACTCAACTTTGGCATTGCTGCAGTGGCTGCACCTGCAGCAGATGGCTGTCAACAAGTACATGTGTGAGTTCAGCACAAGGACAGACTCTGGGGAGCTCTGTTTTTTTTCCTCACGTCAATGGCTGTTGATAAAGGATGCATGCACTGTACTGTTACCATTTGAGGAGGCCACAAGGATGGTGAGTCATGACAGTGCATGCATCAATGACACAATCCCTCTTGTGTTCCTGCTGGCACATACTCTGCATGGCATTATGGGCAAGACACTTGAGGAAGAACAGCAGGAGGAAGAGGAGGACTTACTTTCCTCTCAAGGCCTGCTTTATGCAGACACCATTATTGTGTGTTCCTACAGAACACACAAAAGGCGAGAGAAGAGAGAGATGAGGATTCTGGCAGTTTTAGAGGCATTGAAGCAGAGGAAGACATAGGTCAAACCTTAGGAGATGGTTTTCAGTAAGTGGCAGGGAGGAGGCAGTTTCAGATAGTGTTGTCAGAAAAGGTTCCATCCGCTGGTGATATTTATTATTGTTTGGCTCGCAGTACTGCGTTTCACCAGTAGGTGGTCTCCAGTGCCAGCCATCCAGCCTGGCGTTTCAGTGCCAGCTGCCCAGCCTGATGAGCCACTGTCTGCTGCCCAGCCTGATGAGCCACTGTCTGCTGCCCAGCCTGATGAGCCACTGTCTGCTGCCCAGCTTGATGAGCCACTGTCTGCTGCCCAGCCTGAGGTGTTCCTGTCTGCTGCCCAGCCTGAGGTGTTCCTGTCTGCTGCCCAGCCTGAGGTGTTCCTGTCTGCTGCCCAGCCTAAGGTGTTCCTGTCTGCTGCCCAGCCTGAGGTATTCCTGTATGCTGCCCAGCCTGGTGTCCCGGTGCCTGTCTTCCAGACTGGCATCCCCGTGCCTGTCTTCCAGCCTGGCTTCCGTTTCCCTTTTTTCCTGCCTAGCATCCCGGTTCCTGTCTTCCAGCCTGGTGTCCAGGTTCCTGCCTTCCAGCCTGGTGTCCCGATTCCTGCCTTCCAGCCTGGTGTGCATGCCTTCCAGCCTGGTGTCCCGGTTCCTGCCTTCAAGCCTGGTGTCCCGGTTCCTGCCTTCCAGCCTGGTGTTCCGGTTCCTGCCTTCAAGCCTGGTGTCCCGGTTCCTGCCTTCCAGCCTGGTGTTCCGGTTCCTGCCTTCCAGCCTGGTGTCCCGGTTCCTGCCTTCCAGCCCGATGTGCCTGGTGTCCTGATTCCTGCCTTCCAGCCTGAAGTGCCTGCCTTCCAGCCTGGTGTCCCGATTCCTGCCGTCCAGCCTGATGTGCCTGCCTTCCAGCCTGGTGTCCCGGTTCCTGCCTTCCAGCCTGATGTGCCCACTTTCCAGTCTGATGTGCCCGCTTTCCAGTCTGATGTGTACACGCTGTCTGCCCTGATGTGCCTACTTTCCAGTCGGATGTGCCCACTGTCTGCCTGGATGTGCCCGCTGTCTGCCCGGACGTGTCTGTACCCACTGCTCAGCTCAAGCCTCTTTTTGTTCGGTTTAAAGGCATGGACCTTCCTCATATCCAAACTGATGTGACTTTACCTATTGCCCAGTTTGTCACCATGGATTTTCCCTGGCAACAGATAGTTGGAGCATCCGGAGGCCGCTCATTTGAGGGGGGGTACTGTCAGGAAATATTCCATCCACTGGTGATATTGATTATTATTGTTTGGCTCGCAGTACTGCGTTTCACCAGCAGGTGTCTCCTGGCAGTTTGGAACTGTCAGGAGAACTTCTCTCTGCTGGTGTTAGATCACTTTTGGGACGCAGTACTGGTCTCCACTGGTCTCCACCAGCGGATGGATCCTGGCAGTGTGGAGCGTACGGCTCTTGCTGCACTCAGCTGTGACTTGAACCTAATCACTAGAGGCGATTCAGTTTGAATGTGCAGCGCTATATAAGTTTTTTACTCACTACACCTCTACTTATACCCGGCAAGTACAAGCATACCCCGCCTTGGTATCTATCTCCCTGACCCTCAAATCCTGACCCTGAGCCTGCAATCCTGATCCTGATCCTGCTTCTGATCTGATCCTTATCCCAAGCCCTTCCTGGACCTGTCCAGTCTGTATCCTGGTTCCCTTTGGATCCCTGCCCCGCAGCCGACCCATCCTTGCTCTCCCTGTCCGTCTGCTCCTTGTCCCCCATCCTGCTAATATCCCCTGGTGTATGACCTCGGCCTGGCTTACGATTACGTATCTTCCCTGCATTTGTATATATTATTTGTTGTGCTTGTGCACTGGTTGTTTTCACTTATTTGTCACCTTTTTAATAAATACATTTTTCTTTGACTTATATGCATTTCTGGTCTCCTCTATGCAGCCACACAGTCTGGTCTACTAGCTTCCCTGACAAGTGTATTTCTCAGTAACCCAGAGGACTCTGCTTCTCATGCCTCTGCAAACATGTGGTGCATGGGCTCCCTGAGTCTTCAAAGCATGTGAAAGGACACAAGAATTCTTGGCATCAAGGTAAAGAATCATTATTGGTAGGCAGCTTCAACATCCCATCGGTAGCGTCTGCATTATACAGACATGGATAGCTTTCTAATAGAGGATCCACTGGTTTTCTGGGTCATGAGAATAGACTACTGGGCAGAACTTGCTCAGTATGCAATTGAACTGCTGGGCTGCCAATGAGACACCAGATGTAAAAAAATGTTAATCTTGGCCTGAGTGTACTATAATTTGGCTTCTTCACATAAGGTTTGCTCACAGTGGTGCAAACATTTGTTGCTTCCATTCAAAGTCTGCCAAAGAGAAACCAGAATTTATCCAAAAAATCTCTAACCTTTTTCTGAGTGCACTAAATTGTGGCCTCATCATACAGACTGGCTCCCCAAGCCTTTGTTTACAAAATAAAGAAAGATTGCAGGGAAATCTATTTAAATGTCATTTATTTTCTTTCTTTTTTTTTTTTATATATATGTCAGTTTTGCTGCAGCAGGTTTTATACATGGTACAGATGTGCCAATTTACAGGCAGACAAAGGGATCCCCCAGGCACTATATTTAAAGGTATTTTTAATTCTTTATTGATTCACTTTAAGCATCATTAAAATCACTACTCCTAAAAAATGTCTTTGTATTGATACATGTCCCCCAGAGCAGTACCTGGGCCCCCATACCAAGTTCGGGGTCTAATAGACTTTAATATGTTTTGGGGTTCAGGTCCAGACGAGTTCTGGCGTGCACCGAACTGGGGAGTGTTTTGCCCAACTCTAGTAATAGAATGGAACACATCAGAAAGTACTTCACACTTAATTATTGCCACTACGTGACCACTGATCACAGCAGCTGTTTAGCACCAGTCACTGCATTTCCAGATATTTCTTGGTCATTCCCACCTGAATTCATGGACAATGAGCTCATCTTAATTCAGGCAGATTCTACATCTGAACTGGCTAATCCTGAGTCTGACAAAGAAATCAGAGCTATTATGATCATGTTCAATACCTCTGTGAAGTCATAGATAAGGCTGAATTCTCGCCATTTTAAAGGAATTTTAACCACTTGCTCACTGGGCACATATACCCCTGTCCTTCCTAGGTGAATTTTCAGCTTCCGGCACTGCGCCGCTTTAACTGACAATTGCGAGGTTGTGCGACGTGGCTCCCAAACAAAATTGACGTCCTTTTTTCCCCACAAGTAGAGCTTTATTTTGGTAGTAGTTGATCACCTCTTCGTTTTTATTTTTTGCGCTATAAACAAAAATAGAGCAACAATTTTTTTTAAAAATTCAATATTTTTTACTTGTTGCTATAATAAATAGCCCAATTAAAAAAAAATAAAAAAAAAATCTCAGTTTAGGCCGATACGTCTTCTTCTATATTTTTTTGTTAAAAAAAAAGAAAAATCGCAATAAACGACTGGTTTGCGCAAAAGTTATAGCGCCTACAAAATAGAGGACAGAATTATTATTTTTTATTATTTATTTTTTTATTAGTAATGGCGGCGATCTGCGATTTTTTTATTGGGACTACGATATTATGGCGGACACATCGGACACTTTTGACACCATTCACATTTATACTGCTAGCAGTGCTATAAATTTGCACTAATTACTGTATAAATGTGACTGGCAGGGAAGGGGTTAACACTAGGGGGTGAGGAAAGGGTTAAATGTGTACCCTGCCTAGTGTTTCTAACTGTGGGGGAAGGGGACTGACTGGGGGAGGTGACCGATCTGTGTCCCTATGTACAAGGGACACAGATCGGTCTCCTCTCTTCCTTACACACACAGATCCACGTCCTTGTCTCTGTAACTGCTGATCGCGGGTGCACGGCAGACATCGCAGCCGCCAGGCACGCACATCGATATCTCAGTAATGCGGCGGGCACGCGCGCGCCCCCCAGTGGCTGAAGGCTGTATATAGACGGCCTCCCGGCAATTGGCATCCACACTGCGGCCATACAAAGTCGTATGGCCGGCAGGATGTGGTTAAAGTAATCCTCTATTGCACAACCTTTCTACAGTATGTTGCTCATCACTTCTCAAACAATACAGAGGACAATGAAGACTATAATATGTGGCACATCTGTTAAGTATCCCCGTACCATTGAGGGAAAGTGGAAAAAAAATGTTTTATGCATTAAAGCAGTCCTCTGTCTTTCTCAACTTTGCTTCAAAGAAAGGTGAGAAGGATTGGTATAAATTGCTGTCTTCCCCTCTGAAGACAGATTAATGAATTTAAGAGCTTCAAAGCCATGGTATCTGCAAGTTTTAATGTCGATGTTTGGATCCCCCTGCTGTTATTCCTATCCCACTTGTTTTTCAAACTTCCAGGAAAAGAGTCATCATTTACATATATTAGTACTTGGTTACTATGTTTACTGATTGAAATCTCAGATAGGGAGTTTCATGTAGCACATGCATTGTGACTTGCTGTTTACCATATTTTGTTTTAAGATGTGGCTATTATAATTGTGTCCCTATCCACCCCCCCCCTGTGGTTCAGTTTCTCATTGTTGTTAGATACACCCTTCTAGCAGTATGCTCTAGCCACTAATTCCCCCCAATGTTTTTTTGCTGGAGTGGATATTACTATGATCTTTTGACCTACCCAGTTATTTTCTTCTGATTGAGTCAACTGTCTGCCAACACTACTAAGATTGTGAATTATAGACGTGATCACTATTTCAATGCCTAAACTGGGGAAGGAGGGTTGGGGTCAGAATAGGAGGCAAAAACATTTTAATGCCCATTGTGTTGGAATGCGATGCCTTAAAGGCCATATTATTGAGGTGATCAGGGTTTCACACGCATTTGGCCATATAGTGTGTACTTACATCCAACCTGATAGAGCAATGTGTGTGTGAGACAGGGTGGGGGGTTTCAAAAGAACAGAACTTCAATGATATAGGGAATAATGTATTTTTAGTAGGATAAAAGTAGAAGAGTGCACAACGTATTTGTCGGTTATTTAGCCAGGGACGTTTTACTATACAGTGTGTTAAAATATATTTTTTTCCTGATAGTTGCCCTTATGTTCCAGGGCAATGTTAATGTGCTGTGTCACTAGTGTTGCTCACGAATATTCGCATTGCATATTCGAGTATTCGCGAATAACTCGAATATCGCGGCGAATATTCGATATTTCGAATATTCGTATTTTTTCAAATTTTGCAATCAATTTCGCAATCAATTTTGCATTCGCACTAGCGAAATTTCGCATTAGCGAAATTTTCGAAATTTTATTTTTTTATAAAATATCGAATATTCGTGATATTTTATCCAAAAAAAAATAGCGAAATTTTGCAATCATTTTCGCTTTCGCATATGCGAAATTTCGCTATTTTTTTTTATAAAATATAGCGAATATTTGTAAATATCGAATATTCGTGATATTTTATCCAAAAAAAAAATAGCGAAATTTCGCAAATTTTTTTTTTTTTTATAAAATATCACGAATATTCGATATTAACAAATATTCGCGAATATTCTTCGAAATATTCGCGAAATATCGCAAAATCGAATATGGCGTATTCCGCTCATCACTATGTGTCACAGTTTAGTAGAAGATTACTGCTGAGTCTGTTTTCACAGAATGTTAAACAGCTTGACATGTTATTTTTTATGAGCCTAGAATACATGATTGATAGATTGTGACTAAGAGGAATTATACTGACCTCCAGTGGAAACTTGTAGTGAGATGTAGGTCAAAAAAAAAGTTTTTTATTGTATATCCCAAATAGAAATATAGATTGCTGACTTCCTTCTTAATAAGCTGGTTGTCAGGCTGTTATCCTGACCTTTAATACTATGTGCGTCAGTAACCTAACTGACTAACAATAAACGTAAAAATCCTTATCTGCAGACACGTGCACAAATTATATTATTAGTGTTTTGTTTGTTTTTTTGGTGTTTAAATCACCTAATGGTGCCTACAGATATGTGCAGTCCCTACTGTCAAGGCATGGTCTCAGGCCACTCTGCTCAACCTTCAACCATGCCTGATAGTGTTGAAGCTTGCCCAATTTCCTCTGCTTCACACACATTCCTATTGACCCATCACTATAATTAGCGGCATCATTAGTCAATAGGAATGTACATTAGGAAGTAGGGAGTGGGCAAGTTTCAATATTACTCCGTAGTGTATGAACTTTGCCCAATCACAACAGACTGAGATTTGGTTGTAGTAGAAAAGAGTGCAGGCTTCCATGGTATGTGAAGCACCTCTGGGTGCCTGAGCTAGATTCCCAAAAGCAGCTTTCGTTTTCACACATCATTTTAAGGTCAATTTGAAATTAAATGTATGTATAGCCAAAACTTTTATTTGTGTTTGGATAGAACAGGGAAGGTTTAAAAGTCCTCACTTTCTCTGCTGTCTCTCTAATGTTCCTTTACTCTGTTCTGCTGACCATTGTCCTGCTCACTCTAATTGTCCTACTGACCTTTGTAGCTAAGGTAGAAAGTGAGTGGGATTCAAAATGTTACAGTTCCCACTATAATAAGAGTGATGGAACATATTTCAGTTCTTTTAGAAAACAAGGGGCTGCAATTTAAGATATTTTTTTTCCATCAACTATCATACCAACTTATCATTAGGCCTATGTGTGGGCCTTGTGATCTTTATTTTTAATAACCTTGCACATACCTCTTGAATATATTGATAATGTAGCCATTGTGGTGTATGAATAGACAGCAGTATACTTAAAATGTACTACATATATATAAAATGTACACTTTAAAAGAGAAGTATGGTAATGTTTTTTTTTTTTTTAATCATACTTGCGTAGGTAGATGCAGCATTGGTCCAATGCTGCATCTGTTAAAAAAACGATCGTGTCAGAACGCGGTGACGTAAAACACAACGACGTGCTGAAAAAAACAAAGTTCAATGCTTCCAAGCATGCGACGACTTGATTCTGAGCATGCGCGGGTTTTGAACCGATGCTTTTGCATACTAACCATTGGTTTTGACCGATGGTCAGGCATCCATCAGTCTGATTTCAAAGCAAGTTTTAAAACTTTGGACTGAAGGACAAAGGACTGATGGGCCATACACATGGTCGGTTTGGACCGATGAAACTGAACTTCAGCCCGTTTTCATTGGTTTGGACTGATCGTGTGTACGTGGCCTAAGAGAACCGAACAATCAAACACTACTGATTGCTCGGTTCTCAGAGCTCCATGAGTGGAGAGCTGGAGATTGTCAGTCGCCGACGTTTTGCTCTGCCCCCCTTGCTCACTGGAGCGCTGTGGAGGGGCGGGAGCAGTCGGCTCAGTCTTTTAGCAGCTTGCTGAGAGGCTGAGCTGGGTGCCAATCCAGGCATGTGGGCAAATTCTGACCATAAGGTAGTGATCTTCCCTGAGCTTGGACAGTCTCTGTGATGTCAGCCGACAGCAGGCTTCTGACAACTTTCTGCTGAAAACGGGTCACAGGAGTACAAAATGATCTGCACTCCTGTGATCCACAGGTGAAGTACAGACAAATGAGCTTTGACTGTACCTCTTCTTTAACTGATTGCCGACCGCCCGCCGTCATATTACTGCGGGACGGTGGCACTGCTGCACGGGAGCACGTAGCTCTACGTCCTCCCTTTAGCAGCTTGTCGGGCACACGTGCGCCCGCGTGCGTCCCACGATTCCCGCGTGCGTGCCCGGCGGGTACGATCGCCGCCGGGCACCCGCGATTGCTCGTTACAGAGCGGGGAACGGGAGCTATGTGTGTAAACACATACCTCTTGTTCCTGTCAGCGGGGCAAATGCTGATCTTCTGTCCATACAATGTATGGACAGAAGATCAGTGATTTCCCCTAGTGAGGCCACCCCCCCATACAGTTAGAACACACCAGGACCACACTTAACCCCTTCCCTACCCCCTAGTGTTAACCCCTTCACTGCCAATGGCATTTTTATAGTAATACAATGCATTTTTATAGCATTGATCGCTATAAAAATGCCAATGGTCCCAAAAATGTGTCAAAAGTGTCCGATGTGTCCGCAATAATATCGCAGTACCGAAAAAAAACGCTGATTGCCGCCATTACTAGTAAAAAAAAAAAAATAATAAAAATGCCATAAAACGACCCCCTTTTTTGTAAACGCTATAAATTTTGCGCAAACCAATTAATAAACGCTAATTGCGATTTTTTTTTAACAAAAAATATGTAGAAGAATACGTATCGGCCTAAACTGAGGAAAAAAAATGTTTTTTTATATCTTTTTTGGGATTTTTATTATAGCAAAATGTAAAAAACATTGCATTTTTTGCAAAATAGTCGCTCTATTTTTGTTTATAGCGCAAAAAATAAAAACCGCAGAGATGATCAAATACCACCAAAAGAAAGCTCTATTTGTGGGAAAAAAAGGACGCCAATTTTGTTTGGGAGCCACGTCGCACGACCGCGCAATTGTCAGTTAAAGCGATGCAGTGCCGAATCACAAAAAGTGCTCTGGTCTTTGGACAGCAATATGGTTCGGGGCTAAAGTGGTTAAAGTGGATGTAAACCCACTCATCCTTTCTGAACTGCATGTATCATTACCTGTCAAATGTCTCCCCTGTTATGAGACCTAAAAAACTGAAGATTCTGTGGGTGGGTCTGTTGTCTGGAGCACAGTGGGTGGAGTTGTGATGTCAGTAGACTCTCCGCCCACCTCTACACTCCCCTTGTCAACATGCATTTTTTCCCTATGTATTTCTTACATTGAATTCTGCTATGATCACTAAAATCCAGTAAAAATCCAGAAAAGTAACCACATGACTTCAGAAAAGGAGTGGGGGTGGAAATTAAAAAATAATGCCTGTCTGACGCTAATGCATGAGATATGTAAATAACCTGTCACTCACAGCAAGGGGGTGAAACGGACTAAGGTTTTTCTCTGTAAGTACGTTTTATTTCACTGAACAATAAAAAAAAGGATTTTTCAGAGCTGGATTAACTCTGTGTGAGAAGACTGAGCACAGATGATAGGAAATTCTATACTGTACATCGTGACATCAAAATAATAAATACACAATTTCAGGTTTACATCCACTTTAAGTTATTTTCCTTTGCTGCTGGTACAATATTTCTTATGGAAGTTTAACAATACAAAAAATGTGCCTATACACATGACTACCAAAAAGTGCATTTGGTAAGTGATCCTGCAGCACGCTGGTAGTACTCTGCCCCTGATGAATTAAAAGTATACTAGAACGAAGTGTCCATATATCAAATTTAAGGCATTTTCTTAGACAGTTTGCTTCTAAATTTTGAATTTTTAAACATTCATTCTCTTCATTTTAGAAAAGTTACACAGTTTATAATTATACAATTTATATGTGTTAAGCAAAAGTGAATAACATAAAAAAAAAAAAGTGAATAACATTAAAAAAAAAAAAACATGTCATATTTATCTTTACTGTGCAATTCGTTTTGCACAGAGTGGCCCCTGTCCTCCTCTTCTGGCGCTGGTGACTCCTCACTGCATCGAGTGTCCATGTTGGAGATGCGCTCTCCTTGGGGGATACCTGTGCAGGCGCACTCCTGAGTCCCGCATGTGTGTTCTTTTACACAGAATGCAGGACTCTGGCTCGCTCCCCGGCACTGCGTCATTGGATTTGATTGACAGCAGCGGGAGCCAATGGATGCGCTGCTCTCAATCTATCCAATCAGGATACGAGACACCAGCTAGAGCTGGTGTGCTCATTCCCGACTGGAAAAAGATCGGTGTCAGGTAAAACTGGGGCTGGGGGGGGGGGGCTGCAGCACCACAGAAGGTTTTTTACCTTAATGCATAGAATGCATTAAGGCGAAAAATCATGAGGGTTTACAACCGCTTTAAGATTTGCAAATGCAAAAACCCCTACCAACCAATCAATTTTTAATTTGCTATAGTTAGAGCAATAATAAGATTGATTTTAATTGATAATGGCACTACAGTATCTTTATTGGCACTACTTTAACAAATAAGCCTGAATGAGTACAGTGAAACTGGATTTGCTTTTGTTTCACTGAATATCCATTTTTGGCCATTGTATGATCTATAATTTATTCCTGTGGTCATGTAAATATGTAAACATGTGTAAAAGATACCCTAAGGCCTAATGCTTTTATGGGCATTTCTCCATTTTTTATGCCTCTGATCACAACTTTATTTTTGCCACAGTGTCAATGCATATTATATTCATATTTTGGAGCAGTGTTCAGTGACATAAAAGAAAAGCCCCAGACCTGCATTCAGAGAGCTTACTGGCATAATGTTTGCTTATATACATATAAACGCATGTACAGGTAAGAGCATTCTATTGGCTGGAATAAATAAATATTCTCACCAACAGAATAAGGTTTACTGCATACACTTCTAAACACCATACTCCTGTAAATGTGTATAAATGCACATAATTACCACCAAGAATTGCATTTTTTTCTCACATATTTCTTATTGTAAATTTTTATGAAACATTATGCATTCCAGTAAAAATATATAACAAATATAAATATATAGTATAACTATCAATGTTAAATAGTGAAACGTTCTATACTTCCGTAAGTCAAAGTCCAAAAATAAACGTGCTTACTTGTAGCCTAACTGGAGCAATGTCAATAAGACCATAATGGTTAGCTGTCTTGCGTGGGACAGGGGGAAAAAACAAACCTGATGTTTGGATTACTCTTAGCTAGTTAGTAATAAGACCTAGACTACAAAATATTTATTAGTACATTTTACAAAAAAACAAAGTTGTGTCAGTATTGAGAACATCCTAGGATAGCAGGGGTGGCCGGCCCCCGGATAAAACACAGGTCGAACATAGATGCCTGCAACTTGGGTGAATGAGCTATGATGAGTAGGTCAAGGAGCTGGGATTTGCCAAGTGAGTTGGTTAGAGAGCCTTGCGATACCAGTCTGCTGTGTACTTAAAGAGGAGTCATTAATTACACTATTTCCGGTGAAGGTGTATTCGCTAAAGGAGCGCCATCTCGCAAAGAACCTTCTGGTGTGGATATACAGTGCCTTGAAAAAGTATTCAGACCCCTTAAAATTTTACACATGTTGTCATGTTACAATCACAAATATATAAGTATTTTATTGGGATTTTGTGTGATAGGCCGACACAAAGTTGCACATAATTGTGAAGTGGAAGGAAAATTATAAATGGTTTTCATTTTTATTTACAAAAAAAATATGTGAAAAGTGGGGCGTGCATTTGTATTTAGCTCCCCTGAGTCAATACTTTTGTAGAACCACTTTTCCCTGCAATTACAGCTGCGAGTCTATTTGGGTATTTTTCTACCAGTTTTGCACATCTAGAGAGTGAAACCTTTGCCCATTACTCTTTGCAAAATATCTCAAGCTCTGTCAGATTGGATGGAGAGCGTCTGTGAACAGCAATTTTCAAGTCTTGCCACAGATCCTTAATTGGATTTAGGTCTGAACTTTGACTGGGACGGCCATTCTAACACATGAACATGCTTTAATCTGAACCATTCCATTGTAGCTCTAGCTGTATGTTTAGGATTGTTGTCCTGCTGGAAGGTGAACCTCACCCCAGTCTCAACTCTTTGCAGTCTCTAACAGGTTTTATTCTTGCCTTGTATTTGGCTCCATCCATCTTCCTATCAACTCTGACCAGCTTTCCCTGTCGCTGCTGAAAAAAAGCATCTCCACAACATGATGCTGCCACTTAATTAAGACTGGGCTCACCAGTAGCTGGACTGGTAAGTATAAACTTTCTTTTTGTAAGCTAGCTGTTTAAAAAAAAAATGACAACCAGTGTGGTGTTCAAACAATATTTCATCTAAATGAATACAAAGGCCCGGATTCACGTAGGACTTACGCCGACGTATCTCGAGATACCCTGTTGTAAGTACAAATGTGCGGGAAAAATAGGCTTATCGTGGGCGCATAGTTACGCTGGATGCATTTGGCGTACCCATGTTAAATATAAAAATGAGGGAGATACGCCGATTCACAAACGTACCTGCGCCCGGCGCATGTTTCAAGCGATTTGCGTAAGGGTATGTCCGGCGTAAAGTTATTCCTCATATAGGAGGCGCAACTCGCAAAGGTATAGACCAGGTAACAGCCGTTGTATTTTACATATTTTACAGTTTACGTAGTACGTGAATAGGGCTGTGCGTAGGTTACGTTCACGTCATAGGCAGTGTTTTGGACGTATCTTAGCCAGTTATCTCGACGTAACTGTAAGCATGCGCACTGGGATGCGTCCAAGATACGACTCATGTGCAGTTTTCATGGGGTCCTGCTTCATTTAAATGTTACACACCCACTTCCACTTACGCCGACAACTATACGATACGCCGGCACAACGTTGAGAGCATTTGCTTTGTGAATATCATGCTTGCCTCTCAACGTTGCGCCGGGAGAGCGTAAAGAAGATACGCTATGCCGGAAGAAAGATGCGCTGAGGTACGTGAATCTAGCTAAAAGTAACTCCACGCAAACAGCTACATGAATGTTTAGAATACACACACAGTTGTTTTACCTATGTAATGTAATTGTAATTTTGTTCTATTGCTCATGAGTCACATACCCTTGGCACACTGCGCTGCCTTCAGCAGTCATTCTTACACTTCCAGGTTCAGCTTTACTACTTTCTGCATCCTTGCTCTTTGATACTGGTGATAATGCTGATTTCTTGCACTTGGGTTAAAGAGGTGACATAGGGCGCTGCTTTGCTGAATCAGGAAATAAGCATGCCATCTGCCTGGCAATAGAGGCTGGCAGTGTTATTCAATTTATTAGATTTGCTAAATAAAATTACAAATCCGTACCTAGGTAAACACAATTTACATACATACAGGTATGTATTTTTAACTGTGCATTTGACTGTTTTACCTGTTTGACCACTTTAAATTTGTCCAATGTAACCCTTCTGTAATATAGAATGTAACTTACTTCCCAGAAATTACCAGCACTTGAGTTTTCCAGCTTTGTTCCATACAGCTGGCTTGCAAAGGTCACAGTTATGAGCACTTGAAGTTTTTTTTCCCCATGTCATCCACCCTCATTGTTGAACAGTGAGCATCAAGGGCTATGTAGAAAAGTCATCATACATGGGATGAAAATGTAAATAAAAACATCCAATACTTCTACCAGCTTCTTAGAATAGGATATTTGGATGTAGAAAATAGTGTTGAGCAGAATATGCCATATTCGATTTCGCGATATATCTCGAATATATAGTCGAATATTCGAGATATATTCGCTAAATACGAATATTCGTGATATTTTTTGGAAATTAAATTATTGCGAATTTTCGCTATTGCGATTTTTCGCTATTGCGATTTTTCGCTATTGCGATTTTTCGCTATTGCGAATATTCGAGAAATGCGGAATGGAGCACTCTGATTGGCTCAGAATATTCGTGATATATTACAATATAAAATAATTGCGAATATTCGAGAAATGCGGAAGGAGCACTCTGATTGGCTCAGAATATTCGTGATATATTACAATATAAAATAATTGCGAATATTCGAGAAATGCGGAAGGAGCACTCTGATTGGCTCAGAATATTCGTGATATATTACAATATAAAATAATTGCGAATATTCGAGAAATGCGGAAGGAGCACTCTGATTGGCTCAGAATATTCGTGATATATTACAATACACAATAATTGCGAATATTCGGCAAATGCGGAAGGAGCACTCTGATTGGCTCAGAATATTCGTGATATATTACAATACACAATAATTGCGAATATTCGAGAAATGCGGAAGGAGCACTCTGATTGGCTCAGAATATTCGTGATATATTACAATATAAAATAATTGCGAATATTCGAGAAATGCGGAATGGAGCACTCTGATTGGCTCAGAATATTCGTGATATATTACAATATAAAATAATTGCGAAATTTCGAGAAATGCGGAATGGAGCACTCTGATTGGCTCAGAATATTCGTGATATATTACAATATAAAATAATCGCGCGATATCGCTATTGCCGAATAATCGCATTGCGATTTTTCGGCAATATAAAATGAGCGCTGCAGCTACTCGGCCCAAGGTCTCTAATCATACCAGCAATGCTTTTAGACGTCGATGGGGATCTCTAGGATGTGATCTGTTCTAAAAAAAAAATTGAAAAAATTCGAATATTCGAAATAGCGAATATTCGCCGCGATATTCGTGTTATTCGCGAATACTCGAATATGCAATATTCGTAGCGAATATTCGCAATGCGAATATTCGTGAGCAACACTAGTAGAAAACACTATTTTTAGATAATTTTGCCAGTAAATTGCATGCTGACTTGCTGGGTATCAGCTAAAGAACTGCATCTTTGTGGTGGTGCTGCTGTACAGTTTCTGGGGCACACCTTGCAATCAAAAGGTTTAAATAGTACAATGTATACCAAAAATTCAAAAACGTTTACATCTCTTTTTTTTTTCTATAATGATTTGAAATGTATCTAATGTTGCAAAACACAGATAGCAATGCTGTAGATAATTATATGCATTCTCTGTAAAGCAGTAGCATCTGGTAGTGGGAGCAGTTTTTTTAACACAAAGAATACATGCTCATCAGTACTGTGGGTGGTAGATTGGCACAACAAAATCAGCATTACATACACTGAAGTGTTCCTTCTTTTCACAATAAAGTAACATTTTATATACTGTACTACCATTGTTAAAATGTCCTATATATATAAAAAAAAATGTAAATGGCAATAAAACATGATTTTTGTGACCATTCACTTTATATTGGGAATAAAAGAGTTAGGAAGGCCATAGTTAGGCCCCATACAGACGAGCAAATCTGTCTGCTGGGGACGTATTGGTTTTATCGTGTACACACGATCAAACCAAAATCCCCGCCGCCAGACGGCGCGGTGACGTGGCGATGACGTTGACGCCGCCACGTCACTGCACCAGGAAGTAAAACACTTCCGCGCATGCGTCAAAACCATTCGACGCGTGTGCGAGAAGACATGTCTGCTGGTTAGCGTACTAACCAGCAGACATGTCGGGCGGACGGGTTCCCAGCCGACAGATTTGAAAGCATGCTTTCAAATCTGTCAGCTGGCCAAATCCGTCGGCTCGCCCGTACACACGGTCGAACCTGTCTGCTGGGACGGTCTGGCAGACCGTTTCCAGCAGACAGATTTGGTCGTGTGTACGCGGCCTTAGACATCAAGATGTACTAGATACACCTAAATGCAGATATCCTTTTGTATATCTTTTTCCCTTTTGTCATGAGGGTAGCATGTATGTAGAGAACTGTACAGCCCACAAAACAAGATAAAGTAGAGATGGTATTGTGTTTCCAAAACTATAAAGCGCTTATTGACACCTCTCAACATCCTCTGCACTAAATTTCCACTAAAGTACTCTTGCTGAGTTTAGCTGCAACTGATCAGTGGTATTTAAATGACAAAAACAAACTAAGGAAGAAGATATTATGATTTATAAATGTTGAGGGTAGGTGTTTGCCCCCTCACTGGCTCACAAGTATTATTATAGTAAATGCAGCCATCAAATTAAAGTGGTTGTTAAGCCACTACAATAAAAACATCCCACCCTCTCTGTAACTGTAAGGGCTTACCTTGAGTGGAGTCCATTTTGCAGATTTGTAAGCTCACCCTTGCAGGTACACACAGCCCATGGTAATAAGGTAAGACACTACCTGGGCTATGAGTCTGTGCACAGGGGCTAGATAGGGATTTGCCAAGGATAGTCAAAGTATAGCCGTGGTCCAGGATTCCAGAATTCAGAGTAAGGTCAGAAGCAGGGGTCAGTCTTGTAGCTGAGCAGACGTGGTACACTAATGATAGCAGAGGGTCAGGTAACTACCAACGGAAAGTTCAGGGTTCGCAAACAGGAACCAAAGACAAGTCCGGGGCACAAGCCGTGGGTCAAGGGCTGGAGACGGCAGAGAAAGTCCGAAGGTACAGGCTGGGGTCAGCAGCAATCCAAAGTACGTAAGCCAAAAGGGTCAGAAGTTACGGGTGAGAGGAGAGTGGTCAGGAAGTCCGGGTCAAGACAAGGAGATCTGGCAGCAGGTAAACATACAAATAGCTGGAGACAACCACAGGAACACAGGAACCATTGGCAAAGACAGGACAATCACAGAACAATGAACTGACAAATCTCTCAGAGTGAGGCAGTGTTTTATACCCTGGTTAATTGGGTAACCTGCCTCAGCTGGACCAGAATAGGCAGGTGCAGATTGCAAGGAGATCCGGAGAAGGCAATCAGCACATATTTCAGAACCAGGCTTCGATGGACAGCACGCAGAATACCAACTAAGGAGTGGCTCAGAGGCAAAGACCTGGAGCAGCAACGGAAAAGTCCTGGGTTCAATTCCACCCATAGCCACTTGAGGCGTGACCACGACTCGCTGTCTGTTTGGCACGGTAGCGACCGTGACAGTAACATAACAATATGTGCCCCTTATATTAAAGTGTCTCCCAGCGCTCACTATGTAAACTATGACTCCTTGACTCTCTCCTCTGTCTGGGTAACAGCTATAGCGGGCAGGGCTGAGCACTCCCGCTGACGTCAGCTGGTGAGGAGGGGAAGACAGAGGAGAGAGAGCTGAGGAGTCATGTGAGGGGTGGGAGATGCTATGATATAGGTACAGATCGGCAGCTTTTTTTATGTAACACAGACACAGGGGCACATAACGTTATGTTACAGAGGGGATGAGATGTTTTTATTGTAGTTATAAAATCAGCAAGAAGGGGGGGCACTGACACAGAGAAAACAGGCAGGGAGAAGGGGCAGAGGAGGGCATAGAAAGACAGAGCATAGCTGCAGATGATGGAGGCACTTAAACAGACCACAGTGCCAGGGCTTAGCAGCCATGATAAACAGTGGTCAGTTTAGAGGGGGGGGGGAGTATAGCCATGCAGAATCAGCCATTTTTTTTAGGTGATAGAAGGGGCCAAATTACACAGCACTGTGCTGTTATTCATGCTTTAAAGGAACAGGCTCTATTTTTTTTAGGGTAACAAACACTTTAAGGTTTGGGAAGCTTCCCCTCATCTGTACAGTGCAGCTTTCTGGCACAAGCTAGTGACTGTGAGATGCACTCTAACTCCAATGCCGCGTACATACGGTCGTTTTTTGCGATGAAAAAAAACGACGTTTTCTGTGAAGTAAAAAACGACGTTTTTGAAATGTCACTTTTCAAAGACGATGTTGCATACACACCATGGTTTTTTTCACAAAAAGCGAGGTTACGTTCACCACTCTTTTCCATTGAAGCTCGCTTCATAACTAGCTTCTGGGCATGCGCGGGTTGAAAAACGTCGTTTTAAACGACGTTTTTGCTACACACGGTGACTTTTTGTGAAACAAAAAACGACATTTGAAAAACGACACAAAAAATTCAAGCATGTTGGAATTTTTTTTTGGTCGTTTTTTTTAAGACAAAAAACGACGTTTTGCCCACACACGATCAATTTAAATGACGTTTTAAAAAACGACGGTTTTTTTTCATCGCAAAAAACGACCGTGTGTACGGGTGTGTGGGGATGGAAATTTTCCAAAATTATGAGTGGATAAGTACCTTATTCTTTCAACAGAAACAACTGAAATTAGGAATGTTAGAATAATGTTTTCAACCTACCAGAACAGCTAGCGAGTTTGCCGCATCCCTGTGTACATAGAAAAATTGGAATACACGCAGGTGGGACTTTAAATTGGCAACAACACTAGAAGGTAAGTAACAAATAGTTTTATTAAAGAAAGTGAAAGATAAAAAAAAACATCACAATATAATTGCTAAAACATACATTAATATAAAACACAAATACAGATAACATATTGTCTTGCAATAGAATATAAAGGTATGTATATAAACCACATGCCCACCGCACTATAGGGAAAGTACGTCCTATTTTTAAAGATGGATATCTCGGTCTCGTCTCCACAGCGGATTCACCGCGAGATCGCCGTTATCGGTGGAGGGAGAGGGCCCCCCCTCCTGGCGCTCTCCCGCGCCCTCCGGCGCTTACCGGAGCCGTCTGTAGCGGCAGAGGCAATCGGGTCCTGTCGGCAGCTGTGTTGGGATACGAGTGAGGGAAAAATCGCCCCCACCCGTCCCCACAGCTCTGCTGGGCGGAAGTGATGTCAAAACGTCAGTCCCGCCCAGCGTCTTAAAGAAACATTTATTTTTCTGTGATTTGAAAAAATGACAGTTCAATTTTTATTTATTTTTTATTTTTTGCATTTAAGTCTAAATATGAGATCTGAGGTCTTTTTGACCCCAGATCTCATATTTAAGGGGACCTGTCATGCTTTTTTCTATTACAAGGGATGTTTACATTCCTTGTAATAGGAATAAAAGTAATACATTTTTTGTTTTTTTATTTCAGTGTAAAACATTATAAACTAAATTAAAATAAATAAGAAAACAAAAAAAATGTTTTAAAACGCCCCGTCCCGACGAGCTCGCGCACAGAAGCAAACGCATACGCGAGTAGCGCCCGCATTTGAAAACTGTGTTCAAACCACACAAGTGAGGTATCGCCGTGATCGTTACAGCGAGAGCAATAATTCTAAACCTAGACCTCCTCTGTATCTAAAAAAATTCAACCTGTAGAATTTTTTAAATGTCGCCTATCGAGATTTTTAAGGGTAAATGTTTGACGCCATGCCTCAAGCGGGGGCAATTTTTAAGCGTGGCATGTTGGGTATCATTTTACTCGGCGTAACATTATCTTTCACAATATATAAAATAGGGCCAAATGTATTGTTGTCTTATTTTTTAATTCAAAAAAGTGAATTTTTTCCAAAAAAAGTGCGCTTGTAAGACCGCTGCGCAAATACGGTGTGACAAAAAGTATTGCAATGACTGCTATTTTATTCTCTAGGGTGTTAGAAAAAAATATATATATAATGTTTAGGGGTTTTAAGTAATTTTCTAGCAAAAAAAAACAGTTTAATGCCGCGTACACACGGTCGTTTTTTGTGATGAAAAAAAACGACGTTTTCTGTGAAGTAAAAAACGACGTTTTTGAAACATCACTTTTCAAAGACAATTTTGCATACACACCATCGTTTTTTCACAAAAAGCAAGGTTACGTTCACCACTCTTTTCCATTGAAGCTCGCTTCATAACTAGCTTCTGGGCATGCGCGGGGTGAAAAACGTCGTTTTGAACGACGTTTTTGCTACACACGGTGACTTTTTGTGAAACAAAAAACAACGTTTTGAAAAACGACACAAAAAATTCAAACATGTTGGAATTTTTTTTTGGTCGTTTTTTTGAAGACAAAAAACGTCGTTTTGCCCACACACGATCAATTTAAATGACGTTTTAAAAAACGTCGTTTTTTTTCATCGCAAAAAACGACCGTGTGTACGCGGCATTAGTCTCGTAAACACCGAATCTGAAAAACAGGCTCGGTGGTCAAGTGGTTAAAGGGTCACTAAAGGAAAAAAAATGTTTTGCTGAAATGACTGTTTACAGGGTATAGAGACATAAAAGTTAACTGATTCCTTTTAAAAATGATTAAAAACAAATAAAAATCAATCCTATAATGTGCCTCTAGTTTCACTTTCGTTTTTAAACTGGTTTCATGTTTCTGTGAAGTACAGAAGACACACAGAACAAAAATGCGAACTGAATTGCCTCAAGGTGCTTATTTCCATTCAGTGTCGTCCTGATCCTTCAGAAGAGATGCGTCTTAAGTTTTTTCCTAAAGGCCCGATGGTTTGCTTCCATGTGGATGTTTGTGGGTAGAGCGTTCCATAGCCATTGTCCTTGGACTGCAAATCTTTGTTCTCCCTTTGAGTTGTAGCGGGACTTGGGGATGTGGAGGAGGTTTTGGTTGATCGGAGTATGCGATTGAGTGTGTAATGCTTTATTTTCTCGCACAAGTATTGAGGAGCGTTTCCTTGTGTGCACTTGTGGGTAAGACAGAGGGTCTTGAATGTGACCCTATTCTTTACGGTTAGCCAATAAAGGGTCCTCAGTGAAGGGATGATGGATTCCTAGGGTTTTTTCCCACGTTACTAGTCTGGCTGAGTTGTAGCTGTTGTACTACAGCTTTCTCAATAATTTGGAGAAGGTGTTCAGGCTTGTTATCGGTCTGTGGTGATTTTGGTCTTTAGGGTCGAGGTTAGGTTTCTTTAGTAGGGGCTTGCAGTGTGTTAGGGACACTTGTGCTGGTTGTTGAGTTTTTGGCAGAATTCATGTTGAGTTGACTAAGGACAACAACAAACTCGAGCAAGCAGTACCCGGCTGTTCAACAAGGGGAAGAGATCACCCGAGGAACTGATAGGGGGCTGAAATGGTATATGGGTTATCCTCATCAGCCTGTATCTAAGGAAACTGAACAGTTTGCAATCAGGGCTGTTTACTATCTTGCAACATCTATGATAATTATAAAGTTATGTGTTACAGATAGCAAAATAAAGACATAGCTAGAAACTTCTAACAATGACATTACTCAAGTTCAATGGAATTGTACAAGAAAAAATTGACATGAACAACATATAAAAATGGAACATACTTTTAAACTGAATCGATAGTGTACAACCTCAACATAGTCACATGAAATGCTGTTTACCAGGCCGCCAGTCTCCTATGCACTTAATTACAATTCTTTGAACGCATGCTTAATTATGCTGTGCTGGTTAATTATGCGTTGCTCTTGGATATTAGATTTGTATCTTAGTCATGCTTTCTAGTTCTAACAGTTTGCATTGTTACAAAAAAATAACAATTTCTTTTGCTTATCAGCATACAGGACAATATATAAATACACAGCTAAAATGGCAAAGAGAAAAACATATAGGTGGGAGGTTTGCTAAAACTGGAGCACTCGGAATTTGGTGCAGCAGTGCATGGTAGCCAATCAGCTTCTTACTTCAGCTAGTTCAATTAAGCTTTGACAATAAAACCTGGAATCTGATTGGTTTCTATGTAGAGCTTAACCAGATTTTGCACACTCCAGTTTTAGTAAATCTCCCTCACTGTCTTTTGTCTGTAGGCATCATCCAATATCTGTAATATTATGCCTTGCTTGAGGGAAATTGGAACAATACCTTCTTTGAATGATTGGTTTACGAGATGTGTTATGGTGGGTGCCAAGATATCGGTTCCTAGCTCTACATCTTTTTGCCAGAGGAACTAGTGACACTTATTACCTGTGGGCCATGACACTTTCAACCTGAAGGCTGAATTAGACCTCCATCCTTGCCTGAATATTCGGTGTACTTGATTGCTGTGCCATTTACCCTATCTTAAATTCAAATTCTTCTATATAAATAACCATGATGAAAGGGCTTTGAACCTGACATGCCTTGGTTACCGGAAAGTATTTTCAGATACTGGAGAGCAACTACTTAAAGCGGGATTCCACCCTCGTTTTTTTCTTTTTTCTTAAAGTCAGCAGCTACAAACACTGTAGCTGCTGACTTTTAATAAGGACACTTACCTCTACATCGGCTCTCGAAGAGTCCACTAGGGGCCCCGCGCGTGCCGTTGGAGGCATACACGCCCCCCCCCGTTAGCTACTGACTCCCACGCGCGTGCCCAGCGGTCGCGATCACCACCGGGCAACCCGCGATTGCTCGTTACAAAGTGGGGACCGGGAGCTGTGTGTGTAAACACACAGCTCCCGGTCCTGTCAGGGGAGAAATGCCTGACCGTCTATTCATACAATGTATGAACAGCGATCAGTCATTTCCCCTAGTGAGTCCACCCCCCTACAGTTAGAACACACCCAGGGAACATACTTAACCTATTCCCTAGTGTTAACCCCTTCCCTGCCAGTGGCATTTTTATAGTAATCAATGTATTTTTATAGCACTGATCGCTATAAAAATGCCAATGGTCCCAAAAATGTGTCAAAAGTGTCCGAAGTGTCCTCCATATTGTCGCAGTACCGAAAAAATATTGCTGATCGCCGCCATTACTAGTAAAACATTTTTTTTATAAAAATGACATACAACGACCCCCTATTTTGTAAACGCTATAACTTTTGCGCAAACCAATCAATAAACGCTTATTGCGTTTTTTTTTACATAAAATATGTAGAAGAATACGTATCGGCCTAAACTGAGGAAAAAATTTTTTTTTTTATATATTTTTGGGGGACATTTATTATGGTAAAATGTAAAATATATTCATATTTTTCAAAATTGTCGCTCTATTTTTGTTTATAGCGCAAAATCTAAAAACCGCAGAGGTGATGAAATACCACCAAAAGAAAGCTCTATTTGTGGGAAAAAAAGGATGCCAATTTTGTTTGGGAGCCACGTCGCACGACCGCGCAATTGTCAGTTAAAGCAATGCAGTGCCGAATCGCAAAAAGTCTTTGACCAGCAATATGTTCCGGGGCTTAAGTGGTTAATAAAACAATTTTTTACTTACCTTCTAGTGTTGTTGCCAATTTAAAGTCCCACTGGGGGTATTCCAATTTTTCAATATAAGGAATGTTAGCTAATTAAAAATCTGAAGCCACCTAGAGGTATTAACAAATATCAAAGAGCTCACATTCCAACCACACTAAGGCTCCATTCACACTTGCGCCACTTGTCATGTAATTTTGAACATCAAAGTTGCATGATAAGTCGTTCCCCAAGAGAATAGAGCAGAGGCTCAGAGTGAGAAAAAAGGAACGGGAGAAAAGAAAAGGGAAGAAGAGCATCACATTAAGCGCTGAGTATATTTTATGGTGGTGGATTAGAAGCCCCCAAAGTAACGCCCTCCAGGGGGGCCCACGGTTAGGTCCGACTTTTATGCAACTTAAGGGGCCATACACGTCAATGTTAATCCAATATACAATGCAACTAGTGTGCAACAGTTATCACCAGTTCATTATCACTGGTCAAAGCCAAAGTCGTATCCAAGTTGCACCCATCCAAAGTTGCATGCAACTTTGTAGTCATACAAGTCTGAATGGAGCCTTAAGTATGTCAGTCTTACAGTGGATCCACAAGGAGGATTGTTTGCCAAATGCATGGCCAAATGTTCCAGCATAAGTGAACAGAGAGCGGAGACAGGTGATGAGCAGTATTGCAGATAGTGCCCTCACATTTCAGAGGGATCACTGCAGGTCATAAAAGACTCCTGTTGCAGGTCATAAAAAAACTCTGCTTCTGCTGTACCATGCATCATACATCATAACACTCCATCATAACACTCCACCACTGCCTTGCCACACACCACTCGCTGGCACTCCTCTGCTGCATACCACTCATTGCTAAATGCTACTGCACTCTCTGCCTCTGAACCACCATGCACCACCACAATCTGCAACTGCACCTGTGCACCTCCACACTCTCTGCCACAGCACCTTCACACACCACCACACTCTCTGCCATTAGCTCCCGCACACTACATTCTCCATATGTGCACTGCCACACACAGACCTACTCTCAGCCACAGTACCAACATGTATTGTGATCCAAAAAATTAAAGAAAAACACATCAGATTTCAATGGGGAAAAATATCATGCTGGAGAGCTATAATGATATGGACTGGGTAATGTGTTAGGAACAAAAGGATGCCACATTGTTTAATGGAATTTGAAAATTATCAACCTACCGAGGGCTAAATTCAAAGACACCCCGAAAATCAAAGTGAAAAAGTGATGCAGCAGTCTAGTCCATTTTGAGAAAATTTCATTGCAACAAATCAAAATGGTACTCAGTAGTTTGTATGGTCCCCACGTGCTTGTATGCATGACTGATAATGTTGGGGCATGCTCCCAATGAGAGAACTGATGGTGTCCTGGGGTATTTCCTCCCAGATCTGAACCAGGGCATCACTGAGCTCCTGAACAGACTGAGGTGCAACCTCGTGGCATCAGATGTCCCAGAAGTGTTCTATTTGATTTAGCGTGGAGGTCAATCAATGGTATCAATTCCTTCACCCTCCAGGAACTGGCTGCATACTCTCATCACAAGAGGCCGGGCATTGTCATGCACCAGGAGGAATCCAAGACCCACTGCACCAGCACGGGTTTGACAATGGGTACATCCCGAAGTCAGGATGCCATTTTCTAGCTTGTAGAAGTCCGTGTGTTTTTCCATGGCTATGCCTCCCCAGACCATCACTGACCCACCACCAAACTGGTCATGCTTAACAATGTTACAGGCAGCATAACGTTCTCCACGGCTTCTCCAGACCCTTTCACGTCTGTCATGTGTGCTCAAGGTGAACCTGCTCTCGAAAACACAGGGTGCCAGTGAAAGACCTGGCAATTCTGATGTTCAATGGCAAATGCCAATGGTGCACCACGGTGCCAGGCAGTAAGCACAGGGCCCACTAGATGATGTTAGGCCCTCAGGCTCATGAAGTCTGTTTCTGTCTATTTGGTCAGAGACATTCACAGCATTAGCCTGCTGGAGGTCATTTTGTATGGCTCTGGCAGTGCTCACCCTGTTCCTCCTTGCACAAAGGAGCAGATACCAATCCTGCTGATGGGTCAAGGATCTTCTATGGCCCTGTCCAGCTCTCCTAGAGTAACTGCCTGTCTCCTGGGATATCCTCCATGCTCTTGAGAGTGTGCTGAGAGACACATCAAACATTCTGGCAAAGGCACATATTAATATGCCATCCTAGAGGTGTTGGACTGCCTGTGCATCCTCCATAGGCTCCAGGTATCGCCTCATGCTAGTAGTAGTGACACTGACCCTAGCGAACTACAGTCAGAAAAGATTATTGAGTATTTTCGGGTTGTCTTTGAGTTCAGCCCTCTGTAGGTTGATAATTTTCATCAAACTATGTGGCATCTTTTTGTCACTAACACATTACTTTAACCACTACACTACTGGCCGCGGTCAATTGACGGTGGAACGTTAGCTCTATTATTCTGACAGGACGTCATATGATGTCCTCATCTTTTAGAGCCACTAGGGGGCGCACGCCGCATTACTGGGAACACGATGCGCGTGCCCGGCGGCCGCCGGGCACCCACGATTGCCCAGTAACTGAGCAGGACCATGGATCTCTGTGTGTAAACACAGAGATCCATGTCCTGTTAGGGAGAGGAGACTGATGCTGTGTCTCTTGTACAAATTGTCGCTCTTTTTTTCTTTATAGCACAAGAAAAAAAAACGCAATCAAATACCACCAAAAGAGAGCTCTGTGGGGAAAAAAGGACGTCAATTTTGTTTTGGGAGCCACGTCGCACGACCGCACAATTGTCAGTTAAAGTGAAGCAGTGCCGGAAGCTGAAATTTTGCCTGGACAGGAAGGGGGTATATGTGCCCAGTAAGCAAGTGGTTAAATAAATAGATCAGTTTTAGAACATACTACACTATAATAGGTTTTTGCTTCCTTTGTGATCTGTCGTTCTTGGCTATTTGATCCGGCCATTGGAAGAAGTAGAGGGAGTTGGCTACCTGTGATTTGGCCCCGAATATTGATGGTTACTGTGCTCCTGACCTGTCCTTGTAGTGGTCACAGCTATCTGCTAAGCAGCTATGTTTGGTCACTGATGGTGAAAGACACTTTCCAGCTTGTTTTGACAATATTCACTTTTGGAGTCTTTGAGGACAATAAATTAACTGTTTCTTGCACACTTTTTTAACCCACTTGGGAATTATGAGATTGCACCTTTTTAATTGCATTATAAATTAGCGCTGCACGTTTATTACTCTATATTTTGGGTTGGAACATAGCTCACTTGCGGTTTTTGATCTACTAGCTTATTCTTTAATTTGGGATGAAACTGGAGGCCCACTGGAATCCCACAAAAACATAAGGAGAACATTACAACTCAATGCAAATAACAGCATTGTTGGGTATGACACAAATATTATATTGAAAATGCTGAAAACTGTATTACAATGGATTTAAAAGGAATAATAAAGTAACACCTCAAAATGAATACAGCACAATAACTGTTTTCAAGTGCTTTTATTTCTATTATATAATAGTGATGAGATTACCAGAATGCATCTCTGACCACTGTGTTATGCAAAAGAATGACGACAGCTTGGATGTAGAGGTGAATGAGTTGCAGTTTGTATTAAGCTATTAAGTCATATTGCTTCTGAATATTTCTTATCTATTCTATTGGTCAGATACTGAAGCCATCTGAAACCGGTGAAGACTGGACTTTTAAAACCCTAAACCAATTTCTGTTGATTTAGAATGAAGAATCCCCGCTTACAAGCATTAAACTATAATGTTTCATTGACAGTTAAGATGTTAGACACAAGGCTTTTAGATATAATTTAATAAATGGTAACGGTACACTGGAGGAATGATCTGTGTGATGATATGAAGATAAATGACACAAATTTGATGCAATTTCTATATTACTTCATGGTATGATATGAAATGTACTGTTATGGTGAATTTAATTAGAACTAGGGCAAATATACATTGCCTTGCAGGAGCATGCAAAACCCCTTGTCCTATGCCAACATGGTACTAAGATCCTACACCAATTTTTTATTCTGTGAAATTTTTATTTCAACACACTGAAACGCAAAATATTTTAGTTTTTTTTAGACTATTACTTTTACGACCTATCACTTAAATTTTTGGTGAATTTGGACTGTCACTCTATAGTTGAACTCTAGAAAGATATATATAAAAAAATACGTAACTGTTTAAGGACCACCCCACATACTTATAATGTGGCAGGGCATCCCTTTAGGGGCAAAATCACATACCTGTACATGATCTTCTTTGGTTCTGATTGGACACAGTGAGAGCCAATCAGCAGGTGTGGCAGACACAGAGTGCCCCCCTTGGAACCCTGCGATTGTTCGTAGAGAGGCAGAACAGCAGTCTGCCTAAGTAAACTAGGCAGACCGCCCTTCTGCCAGAAAGGAAAATAAGAGATCTTGCGTTTCTGCTAAGCAGACACACAGATCTCTGTTTTCCTTTAGTCAAAGCACATCCCCCACAGTTAGAAAGCACGCATAGAGAACACATTTAACCCTTTGATTGCCCTTTAATCCCTTTCCTGACAGTCTCATTTATACAGGGACAGTGCTTTTTTTTTGCACTGATCACTGTATTGGTATAGGCCCCTGGACGATGTCAATTTTGACGAAACGGCGTAGGTTAGGCGGCATGCTGACGTCATCGCATACTGTACCAGTCCTGGAAGCTACAGGCTGTGATCGAGAGCCGGCCGGCTTAAATTTATTAACTGTATGGCCCACATATACCAGCACAATTGTACGTGCATTTTTATAAATAATTTTAACGGGTTATACTATGGAAGTGTTTTTCTGTTCTATATGGGCCATGTATTCATCTGTTGCTGTGGACGCTTGGGTTGGATGCTTCTGATAATACCCTCCATTGAGACGCAGAGACCCAGGGCTGAGGAATAAGCCTCAAGTGTGTGTGATCTCTCTAACTAAGGGATTATACAATCTGGAAGGCAGCTGCTACCTAGTGGTGGAGGATTCCTTTCACTATTTATATCACTCCTTCCTGGGTGTTGTATACATGTCACCCCGGATTCTGGGTGTGAGGAATCTACATCCCTGAAACTCCCTTTAGTGTGGATTTGCTTTAGTGTGGATTCAACACTGCGCAGGGCCTGCTTTTCAACATTCATATTTCTATAGCACTCACTGAGAGACTATGAGTTATGTTGTATAAGGTTCTGTTTCACATTTATTTGTACGATTTATTGTTATAGTGATCATTTACTTAACGTAGTGGAGGAGACACGAGCCAGTCCCTTCACTTTATGTGTATGCATAATTCATATTTATACACTCATATATAATTTTATTATCACAGATATTTGCGCAGCTTATTTGTTGCACTGTATTGGTGTCACTGGTCCCCAAAAAGTCTCAGTGTCATATTTGTCCTCTACAATTCTGCTAAAAATCACTGAACACCCCCATTACTAGTAAAAAAAAAAAAAAAAAGCCCCTTAATGTATCCTATAGTTTGTAGACACTATAACTTGTGCAAACCAATCATTATACACTTATTGGTATTTTTTACCAAAAATATGTAGCAGAATACATATTAGCCTAAATGTATAGAGGAGTGCACAGTACATGCTCTTTTCTCCTCTGAACAAAGCTCTTGCTTGTGGGGGAGCCCCAGCCTTACCAGAGTCAGTCACAACTCACAGAGCAAGCTGCAGGGAACCAATTACAGCACTGCAGGGACCCTACTGGAGCCATAAGTTAGGTATTTACTTACTTTCTGTGCACCCCTAGATATAACATGCATTTAATCTAAAAAATAAAATCCTGGAGTTGGGCTTTAAAGTACATCTAAAGCCTCCTATATGACAGTCTTCTGACAGGCAGTGGACATTGGTATAATGGCAGAACATGTGGAGGTCATTGGTACAATGGCAAGTAATGTGCAGACATGAAGAAGATAGCAATCAGGTGCAGATGTTATGTAGGTAGAGAAGGATGGGGGCCAGCTGCAGTAGTGAGTCTAGGAAGGGGGAGGTTGGCAGAAGGGCGTGGTGGTCAAGGTTACAAGTGCAGTGAAATTATCTGGCAGCAGGAGAAGTCAAGCAGGGAGGTGCGTGGTATGAGCGGACAGGCAAGATTAAAGACAAACGCTTTTAATGTCAATGCACTGTATTGTCCTTGGGCTAAGCAGAAATGGAAGGGTACTTTTAAGGACAAAACCAACAGCATAGACACAAAAGTGATGGCAACAAGAAATGCATCAAACCAAAGTATGCCTTCTATGTGCAATGGAAGACAATGTGGGAATCAGATTAGCCTATTGTAGAAATCACTAATTTAAAGATACCGCCGTCTCACAAGACATAGGCTTCAATAGCCATTGCGTTAAAGCTGGAAAGTGATCTGGAAGAGTCCAAGGAGCATCTGCCAGAAGATTGATCAAATTGGAATATCACATCCACCTGGGACAGTTCAGAGAAGACGAATAAGGCATTTCATGAGAGAAAAAGCATAGATCAAGCTGAACTAATCCCACTGAGCCATCCACTGCTTCCACCAGAATATTTCTGCATCGGGAGCCAAACCCAGTAAATTCTTGGTTTAACCAATTGCCGACCAGCCACCATCATTATACTGCGGCAAGTCAGCACAATCCCGTGAGCAGATGTAGCTGTATATCGGCTCATTTAAGTGGGAAAATAGGTGCGCGCGTTGCACTGCGGGGGTATTGATGGGCATGGCTGGCAGTCGCGATGACAGCCGGGCCACGCACGATCACAGGCACAAGAGCCAGAACAGGAGGGTGTGTGTGTATATATAAACACAAATCCCTGTTCTGTGAGGGGAGGAGAGGCAGATCGTGAGTTCATACTATCTAGGGACAGCGATTTGGCATCTCCTATAGTCAGTCCCATCCCCCTACAGTTAGAACACACACTAGGGAACACAGTTAACCCCCTTCCCTGCCAGTGACATTTACAAAAGTATTCATTTTTATAGCACTGATCGCTCTAGTTGTTTATGGTCCCAAAAATGTGTCAAAAGTGTCCAATCTGTCCGCTATGATAAAAAAAAAAAATGGCAGACCTAAGCCATTGCTTATAAAATAAAAAAAAAGCCATAAATCGATCCCATATTTTATAGATGCTATAACTTTTGCGCAAACCAATCAATATACGCTTATCTTTTTTTTATTACCAAAAACATGTAGGTTTATTTTGTTATTTTCACACTTCCTGCAGCTGGTGCATTTATCCATAAAGGATATTTTTGAAGCATTTTAGCATGAGTTACATCAGTTTATTTTTGCACTTTTTCTTGACAGCTGTCCATGTCTGGGATGTAAACAGACAGTAATTATTTTTTTTTACTCCAAACACTCGTCAGTTCCAGTGTTGACTCCATTTAAGTTCAGGACCCAGTCGAACCTTTGTGCAAGGTTTGAACAGTTCAAATCACATTGTCAGTCAGAACTTGTGCCAATGGTTCCATAATCAGGAGATCGACAAGATACTCCACAGTGGAATTGTCCTGGGAGTGTAGCAGGGCGAGCACTGTATTTAGTGGGGGTTTAACATTGTAGGGACAGAAACTTCATGAACCTCTTTTAAATGACAGATTGGACCCAGAGATCCAGGACATCTCAAAACGCCAACCGACATCTTCTTACTCCTAAGAGTGGGGGGTGCCCTTTCATTGTGTGGAGGACTTCTGGGCAGGCTTGGTGAACTTGGGAGTCCAGGACTTGTGAAAGGAGGTGTTAAGCCTCAGTTTACAAGTACACACCTGGCAAGAATTAAAGGAACGCGTTTGCTGTGTAGTAGTATCCTTAGGGGTAAAAGCATTACAACCCCAAGTGGCTCCCTTGATGAATTTAAACAAAGGATTCCCCAAACAGGCCATCGTCATCTAAAAATCTTGCACAGAAGCAGTTTTTTTTTTTTTCCTTTTAGCAGGTTCAGCAAACCAAGCTTTTAGCCACAAAATCTTGTGCATATGCAGACATTCTAGAGCAGGGGGTCTCAAACTCGCAGTCTTCCAGCTGTTGCGGAACAAAGTCCCACCATGCCTCTGCCTGTGGGAGTCATGCTTGTAAAAATCAGCCTTGCAATTGCTTATGGGACTTGTAGTGTCCATTTCTTTTTAATATCCTTTTCAGGACTTGGACAGGTTTTTATTGTCCCTAAAGGCTTGTTTTAGGTGTGGCGAGACGGCTGCTATTAGGCAAAGATGTGTTAATTAGTGTGGCCACAGTCGAGAGCATTCAATGTAAAACTGTAATTTGTACCTCATAAAAACAGCAGGGGAGTGAAGATTCTCTGCAGCCCCTGATACAAAGTCAGGGTCCACAAAACTTCCCCACACTAACCTCAAGGGAAGGATCTTTCACTTCTGAATGCTGAATGGGATTCACTGGAAGAGGGGACATGAATAGTTTGACATCTGGAAACTGAAGTTACTAAAGAATTTAGACATGGAGGCATAGAAATCTGCATTTGTATACAGAGGGGAAGCCACAGTCAGATAATGGGGCGGCGTCATAAGACATTGCCCCAGGACAAGGGGACAATCATTACCCAGGGCAGTAACTGGAGTTTCCTGTAGACCATTTATAAAATGCATGCTACGGTATCCTGCCCTTTTGGCCCAGTTACCTTGTGCCTGTCATCCACCATTGCCAAGCGGGGGATCCCTAGTGGAGTACTCCGCGTTAGAGTGAATGGGGTTGTGCCCATTTGTAGATGATGGCAGCAGAGTGCAAAACAGTGAGCATTTTTTGGCAGAAAAGAGACGGGAAGGCATTATTTAGGGGTCTGATGGTTACTTAAATTTTCCTGAAACAAAGTCTTGATAGCAGGAGAAAACCCACCATGTTTACAATCAATTTTTTTTATTTTTTTTTGGGACCCCTTTCACACTAGGTGTTTTAGAGCTAAAAAAAATAGCCGCCAAGTGCCTGAAAACTGCCTCCCATTCATTCAAGTGTGACTTTTCACTCGGGCTGTGCGCTTGCGGGACTTTCTGGAAAGTCCTGCAAGCAGCATCTTTGGGAGCGCTGTATTCAGCGCTTCCAAAACACCCGACCATTGGAATGCATGGATAGCGATTGGGAAGCGCCACAACACAGGAGTTTTTAATCCCTTCTTTGGGGTTAAAAGCACCCCACTGAGGTTTGAAAAATGCCACTTAAAACAGCAGTAAAGCACCATGGCCCCAGTGTGAACGGGGCTTTAAGTAAATGCCAGGAACCAGTGTAAATGTACAGAAAAATAATCCAAAATACTCTTACCGTATTTAAACACTGGACTTATTACAGGTCCAGACTTTAGAGAGTCATAGTGGGAATATCACAAAAAAAAAAAAAAAAAGTTTTCCCCTTTCGGCTCAATTTACATCTATACAGTAAACAATTGGTGTATTCTACAGTGCAGGTTGCACATACGATTTTACCATGATTAGCTTTTTTTTTATTTTTTTTTGCCAAAAAAAGCATAGATGTGAATGTGTCCCATAGGAAACCCATGTAAAATGGACTGTAGTGCATTTATGCAAAAAAATGTGTGTAAGGTCTTAGTTCTTTACTCCTCCTGTAATCACAACTGTCAGCTAGAACACACATTGAAAAGCAATTATAACTGGGTTGGTGGACAGGTTTTCAAGAGAGATTCTCAATTTGCTTTGATTGGGTTATGCGAGAGTCCCTTAAAGAAAGGCCGACAGTGCCGACCCAATCTTTCTACATCACCAGCACCTTTCAACTGTATATAGAACATTTTATTTAAGAAACACATTTTAGCAACACAGCTTATAAGACAAGAAGAGTTGACAATTTGCAAAACCATGACAACCCAATCATTTCTTCATCCAAACACAAGGTTGGTCGAGAAGCAAAATAGCAAGTCTTATTTCCCATCTGTTGATTTATATATATGTTTTTCTTAGAGTTCATTTCACAAATTTGCATTTCCTAAAATATACAACAATATGATAGGGCATCCAAGCAGTTCAGACTGGGTGAATGATGGAAATTTTCAGTAAATGGCACGAGGGTTCTTGGTGGTGTAGTTGGCCTCACAGGCAGTCACATAGGCAGACTCTGGAAAGAAGTCTTCGTGATACTCCGCAAGGAATCTGTAAACCAAAAACCAATTACACAGAGATTTAGGGTTTTCATTACCTATGACCAGGAAGGGTATCTTGTCTCAATAGGGATAGGGGCATGATGTCAGGTAACCTAGAAAACTATCCAGTGTAAATATAGATTTTGTTTTACAAAGACGATATAAACTGAAATAACATTGTAGAGAATATAGGAAATAAATGGAATACAAGCTAAAAAAGACCAGCTCCACACAAAACTGGTAATTATGCATGACTACCGATACATTGAATCACATGCTGGTTATAGTGGTAAAATTACCATCAGAATTTAAATAAAATGTATACTGGCTACAAAAAAAATAAAGGTTGTTTCCTTGTTGGATTCTTCTGAACATTTAATACTTCTGTACACAAGCATTGTTCACCCATTTTGACATTAGACATGCAAGTCAGCAGATACAATTGGGATACCTTGGAGATCAATAGCTGTTCTATCAGGTTGAGTTCAGGACTCTGTGCAGGCCAGTCATGTTCCTCCACCCCAAACTCAATCGTCCTTGTCTTTATAGACCTCGTTTGTGCACTGGTGCGCAGTCATGTTAGAACAGAAAGGGTCCATCCCCAAACTGTTACCATAAAGTTGGGAGCATGAAATTGTCCAAAATGCCTTGGTATGCCGAAGCCTTAAGAGTTCCCATCACTGGAACATAGCCCAACCCCTGAAAAACAACCCCACCACCAAATGATTTAGACCAGGGCACAAAGCAAGGTCCACAAAGACATGGATGAGCAAATTTTGGGTGGAGAAACTTGACCAGCCTGCAGAGTCCTGACCTCAACCCGATAGAACACCTTTGGGATGAATTATAGTGGAGACTGCAAGCCAGACCTTGTCCACATCAGTGCCTGATTTCACAAATGGAAAAAAAATTGTCAAACATTCCCATAGACACACTCAAACCTTGTGGACAGTCTGCCCAGAAAAGTTGAATCTCATATAGCTGCAAAGGGTGGGCCAACTCAATATTGTACCCTACAGACTAAGACTGGGATGCCATTAAAGTTCATGTGCATCTAAAAGCAAGTGTCCCAATAAAAAAGGTGAAATATCTCTGGCAATTGGAGCAAGTCACCCTGTATGTCAAGTGAAAACGGTTTCGTATAGCGTAAAGAATGATTAAAACCCCCATTACGTTTTTTTGTGAAATCCAGGTGTTCGGTGGCCAGATTTCCCTTTCTTTTATGCCCTGCCGTTTCACTAGCCATAAAGTGACAAGGAACTCCCCATCAAAATAGAAATAAGTAGAGCAGGAGAAGGCTAGAACGCCTGTCAGATTTGTATTTCTGTCTGTGCCTCAAATCCTGCCTGTTAAAACTGTGGTTAGTGACCCAGTAAGGGAAGGGAAATCTTTAGCCCTGATAGCAATATTTCTAATGCTTTCCCACTCCAATGCATTCAGAAAGTATTCACAGTGCTTCACCTTTTCCACATTTTGTTATACAAGGCCATGTTTAAATTTATGCATTTTTAGTGCGTTTTTTCAGTTTCAGAAACCCACTACTGATCAATCAAAAAAAATGTATTGAAAAATTCAAAATGAACCTGGAATATGCAAACTGAAACCTGCATTAGGTGTGAATATGGCTTTACAGCCTTATTCCTAAATGGATTCAATTTATTATGTTCCCCTTAAAATTCTACAAATACCTCATAATGACAAACGTGAAAGTTTGTTAGAAATCTTTGTGAATTCATAAGATAAAAAAAAAAAAAAAAAAAAAAAAAAAAAGGTACAACACACACACACAAATCCCATGAACACAAGTATTGTCAGCCTTTGCTCAATACTTTGTTGAAGCACCTTTGGTACAGCCTAAATCTTTTGAAGTGTGATACTACAAACTTGGCACACCTATTTTTTGGGCAGCTTCTCCTATTCTTTGCAAGACCTCTCAAACTCCATCAGTTTGGATGGGGAGCATTGGTCCACAGCCATTTTTCAGATCTCTCCAGAGATGTTCAATTGGGTTCAAGTCTGGACCATTCAAGTACATTCGCAGAGCTGTCCTTTATTAACTTGGCTGTGTGCTTTGGGTCGTTGTTGGAAGATGAACCTTCGCCCCAGACTGAGGTCCAGAGCACTCTGGGAGTAGGTTTTTATCAAGGATGTCTCTGTACATTGCTGCATTGATCTTTCCCTCGATCCAGACTAGTCTACCAGTTCCTAATGATGAAAAGCATCCCCACAGCATGATGCGGCCACCACCATGCTTCACTGTAGGGATGGTATTGGCCAGATATTATGAATTTTGGGAGTCCTTCAGGTGCCTTTTGGTAAACTCCAGGTGGGCCGTCATGTGCCTTTCTGAGGAGTGGCTTTCATCTGGCCACTCTACCATACAGGCCTAATTGGTGGAATGCTGCAGAGATGGATGTTTTCTGGAAGGTTCTACTCTGAAGCCCCATACACACTATCAGTTTTCCTGACGGTTTTCTCTTCAGGTTTACCAAAACCATCTAATATGAGGTCAAACCTCAAGAGTTTCAATTTGTATGCAATCAGGCAGGCCCTTGTACTAAATGATTTTGGTAAACCTGAAGAGAAAACCGTCAGGAAAACTGATAGTGTGTATGGGGCTTGAAAGAGCTTCCGCATTTCTCTGTGGAGAGTGACCATCTGGTTATTGGTCACCTCCCTGACTAAGGCCCTTCTCCTCCAATCGCTCAGTATGGCCTGCTCCAGGAAGAGCCCTGGTGGTTCCAAACTTCTATTTGCGGAAATTTTCTGTACCTTTCCCCAGATCTGTGCCTCGATACAATCCTGGCAGAGGTCTACAGTCAATTCCTTGGACTTCATGGTTTGTTTTGTACTCTGACATACACTAGTAACTGTGGGACCTTATATAGACAGGTGTGTGCGCGCCTTTCCAAATCATGTCCAATCAACTGAATTTACCACAGGGGGACACCAATCAAGTTGTAGAAATATACTTGAAGATGATCCGTGGAAACAGGATACACCCAAGCTCAATTTTGAGTGTCATAGTAAAGACTGAATGTTTATGGTATTTATTTTTGAATTTTTAATAAATTTGCAGAGACTTTAAAACAAACTTCTTTGACGTTGTCATTATGGGGTATTGTCTGAAGAATTGAGAAAAATAGGAAATTGAATCCTGTTTGGAATAAGGCTGTAATAAAATGCGAAAAAAAAAAAAAAAGTAAAGCGGTGTGAATACTTTCCAGACGCACTGTATATCAAAAACTAGGTTGGGGGGAGACAAACACACACCCCAGAGATCTTTTCATACCAGCCATAACACAAAAATGGCTAGTGTGCAGTATGATCCAGTGGAATGACTGCAGTGCAGATTAGTTGATCACACAGCTTTTTTTTTTTTATTGAACCACAGTGACAGTTTATTAAATTCTATTGGCAGCTGCACGGTGCCAAGCGGTGGATTGCCTCCAACTTCACTGGAAAAACGTATGGCCTTCTGTACTTTTTTTTGAGTGCTCACCACATCAATGCAGAGGTGTGAACCGGTCAGGTAGGAGACAAGGCATTCTGCCTTTTTTGTGGTCCTAAAGCACTTGGTGTGAATAGATCCTAAAAGGTAACGTGCAGTGCTTTTGTACATATTTTCTGGCTGTACTTGTGTTCAGGACAAAAAAATAAAAATATAAAAGAAGCAGAAGTATAGCGTTAACTATAAAATAATTTAACCACTTCAGCTTCAGAAAATTTGGCTGGTCAATGACCAGGCCATTTTTGTGCGATATGGCACTGTGTCGCTTTAACTGACAATTTGCAGTCATGCGACGTTGTACCCAAACAAAATTGATATCCTTTCCGCCCCCCACAAATAGCTCTTTTGGTGCCATTTGATCACCATCCCCCTTTTTTTTGTTTATTTGCGCTATAAAACAAAAGAGCGAAAAAAAAAAAAAAAAAAAAAAACACTAGATCTTACTTTTTGCTGTAATAAATATCCTGCTTTTAAAAAATAAAGTTTTCCTCACTTTAGGCCGATATGTATTCTACAATCCCCCCCCCCCCAAATATTACAATAAGCGTATATGGATTGGTTGGCGCAAAAGTTAAAGCTTCTACAAAAAAATAGGGGATAGATTTATATCATTATTATTTTTACTAGTAATGGCTGCGGTCTGATATTGCCACGGACAAAGTGGACACTTGACACATTTTTGGGACCATTGGCAGTTATACAGCGATCAGTGTTATAAAAATGCACCGATTACTGTAAAAATTTCACTAGCAGGGAAGAGGTTAAGACTAGGGGGCGATCAAGGTATTAACAGTGTTCCCTCTAAAGGGGGGGTGGGACTTACTAGGGGAGACGACAGATCGCTGTTCATACTTTGAACACACGATCTGTCTTTTTTCCCCCTGAAGGAAATCGGGATCTGGTGCAGTAAAACTGTGGCGGCTGGTCGGCAAGTGGTTAATTTAAATGAAAAAAGCATTCACTGGTCCAAAATGGTGATGCACAGGCATGGATTTTAAAAGTACACAGCAGGCCATAGATCATTTAATTTTCTTTCCTGCAACCATGAGTCGTCCCGGCTGGTAAAAAACAAAGCAATTCTTGCCAACGACTATAGCTGCTGGCAATAAATCGCATGAAAAAGTTGACAGGTTCTTTGTACCCAAGTTGAATGAACGATAGAGCAACTCGGGTACATTCAGCCCATACAGGATTCAAAAATCGTCAGGTTCAACAGGAACTCAACCTGTCTATGGCCGGCTTAATACCACACACAAAAATTACCACTAAATCTTCCATTTATACATTCACACAGTATACCAAATATAGGACAAATGCAAGAGTCTCCCATAAGTGTGTGCGTAAAAATTTTTTATACATCACACACACACATACAATTTTATCTCTATATCATTTTATATCACATACCCTTTTTGTATCTTAATATACAAACATACACAAACTCTTGTTACATAGTCTTAAATAGCAGTCTAGTACAGGAGTTTGAACAATTCACATACCTTAGAAACAGTTCAAAGTGCTTGAGCAAAACTTTTAAGTTCCTTTCATCAAAGAACATTTTTCCCATTATTTCTGGAAGTTTCACTAGAAAATGCAAAAAACAAAAACCAACCAGCAAGCAAAAAAAGGGTTACAAATTGCTGTACTTTGAAATCTGTAGACATTTCAAAAATATGAAATTTACATTTAAACCAGACACTAAACGTTAATATGTCACACTATGGCTACTGTTGGTTGCAATCTGTTCACTGGGGGCTGCACTTACAGTGCCTTGCAAAAGTATTCACCCCCCCCCCCCCAGCTTTTTACCCATTTTGTTACATTACAGCTTTTAGTTCAATGTTATTTTTAATCCTATACATTTACCAAAATGCTCTGCCTGTTCAGTGCCCATCTGCAGTCTCACCTTTCAGTGTCAATTAAATCCCTGCTGTCTCCTAGGGAAGAGGGGAAGCAGGCGCCACTGAATTACATAGAGCCGCAATCTCCTTCCTGTGTCCTCGGCACTCCGTCACTCACAGCCACACCTCCTGCCTCTGCTCATATGATAGACAGTACAGTGGTCCAATGCGGGGCAAGAAGGCGCGGCTGTCCGTGATGGATCGCCGGATACACAGGAAGGAGATCACGGCTCTATGCAATTCAGTGGCGCTCTCCCCTCTTCCCTCAGGGATTGGCATATAACACGCACACACGATTTCCCCCCGATTTTAAGGGGGAAAAAAAGTGTGTGTGTTATACGCCGATAAATACGATATATGTGATGGATCAGAACACAACAGTCTAAGGCCGCGTACGCACGATCAGTCCATCCAATGAGAACGTTCCAAAGGACCGTTCTCATCAGTTAACTGATGAAGCCGACTGATGGTCTGATGTGCCTACACACCATCGGTTAAAAAAATGATTGTGTCAGAACGCGGTGACGTAAAACACAATGACGTGCTGAAAAAAAATGAAGTTCAGTGCTTCCAAGCATGCGTCGACTTGATTCTGAGCATTTGTAGATTTTTAACCGATGGTCGTGCGCACCAACAATCGGTTCTGACTTATTGGTTAGGCGTCCATTGGTTAAATTTTAAAGCAAGTTGTCTTTTTAACTGAAGGTTAATTAACCGACGGGGCCTACACACGATCGGTTTGGACCGATGAAAATTGTCCACCAGATCGTTAACAGATTGTGTGTACGCGGCCTTAGTAGGCGAAATCAAAATTTGAATTTTTTTATACATAAAACAATCTTTCAAAAAAAAAAAAAAAAAACACACCGATAAATTGGCATGCGCCAATTATGTATTCACCCCCTTTGTTATGAAGCCCATAAAAAGCTCTGGTGCACGGATCTACCCCTCTGACTGGATAAAAGCAGTTATTGCCAACATAGGACTGCACCCCTTTTCTTACTTGCAACATTAGTTTGGGCCATTTCTTAAAACTCTTTACCTCCGGATAAGATCTTTTATCTAAAAACTGCGTTGGTCAAAAACAAACATTTCACTAGTTAGAACAGAACATACTAAAACTCCCAACTTGCAGGATCCAATTCTGCTCATTAGGCTGTTGCTGTTGCTACAGGCTGTTGCTACAAAATGATTGAAAACAAAATCTTTGTGTATTGGAAGCATTTTAGTGGTGAAATGTTGAAAAGTGACAAGCCAGATAAATTGATTTCCATGCATACAAACTCCAATTTTGACAATTTTGGCCGATTCACTGCAAATATGAAGTTTGCCACTGGAATTCTGAAGTTTGTCAAGGATATGGAATTGCTTTTAGCCATTTAATGAGAGATCTTTCTTACCAAACAAGCGGAGCAAATGTTGTGACCCATATATGTAAGAAGGAGGTGGGGACTGATCACTTTGAGGGTAATTTTCTGGCATTAGTTTCCAAGACAACACCTACGGAAAGAAAGAGCTCATTATGTTATCATAGCAGAGTCTAGATTCTATTAAAATGCATGTTAATACCAGCTTTACATTAAAACAAACAGTGTATGTGTTTAGGTTATAAAATCTGAAACCTTTTTGTGTAAAAAGTCAAATCTGTTCATCACAGGTTGAGCGAATGCAGTTGGTGCTGCACATGGCATTTCCAATATGTGGTAAGTTTATGAGTACACAGTGTACGCTTCAGCAATGAAGAGGACCCGTTTCAGCCTAGGTTCACATAAGCGTGGGTTAGAAATTGTGCGAATTCAGTTGAACTTGCACAATTTCTAACCCGGCAATTTGACAGACATCCGTGTGGGTTGCTGCACAGATGTCTATACAAATTGGCCCCCGAAGTTGCCAAAAAGTAGTACAGGAACTACTTTTGGGAATCGGAGCGCCACCAAATCGGCACCGCACCAATTCGGACAGTGCCGTTGCTGGCTATAGCCGCTGATTTGTCGAATTGCATGCAAAAAAATCATACCATTGTGAACCTATGCTTACTGCGTTATCTGCAGTGCTTACTACAGATGCCAGCTCACCCTGTATATCACAAGGGGTTTACAAAAAGCAATACGAAGCAAACTGTGCAAAAGTACATAAATATACCACTTGTTTATATTAACCACTAGCTGACGGCCGTACGACCGCAGTGCGGCTATACTTCTCTGTGAGGCTGTGTTTTTACGGCCGCCCCTTTCCTCGTTCCCCACACGCGCTCCCGAGCACGCAGCGGGGAACTGCTGTGCTGGCCATGTCCCTTGGACACAGCCAAACACAGATCACGGTAAAAAGCCAATCACAGCAGCTATTTACAGCGCGATCTGTGCGGCCAATGAAAGATGATCTCATATGTAAACATATGAGATCATCTCTCATTGCCGGCTCTCCCCTCCTCACACAGACACCGTGTGTAAGGAGGGGAGAGCAAACTGTCAGTGACCAATCAGTGCCCCCAGTACCACCGTGCGCCCACCAGTACCGCAGTCAATCAGTGCACATCAGTACCCATCTCATTGCCATCGGTGCCGCCTCATCAGTGCCATCTGTGTCCACCAGTACACAGGCCTCATCGGTGCACATCAGTACCCATCTCAGTGCCATCTGTGGGCATTTGTACTTTCCTGGCTTGTTAGGCCTTCAGTATATCTCATTTCTTGAGACCCTATCAGGTGTGATCAGATGTGATCATTTTTTATGATTTGCACTATAGCTTGTAGACTCTAAAACTTTCACACAGACCAAATAATTTCCAAAAACTTTGGTTATTTTTATCAAAGACATGTAGCAAAATTTGGGTACAGTGTTGCATGACTGAGTAATTGTCATACAAAGCGCAAGAGCACTGAAAGCTGAAAATTGGTCTGGTCAGGAGGGGCGTTTAAGTGCCCAGTATGGAAGTGGTTAAAGGGTAGTTTTAGGACCCCTATATGCAGTAATCCATGTTTATCATTACAGACACACCAACATTTTTTGCCTTTTTGCATCAAATTTGCATGTAAAACAGACCAAATCAGACACTATAAAAGCCACATTTACACCTGCATTAATGATTTTTGAATGCTATAGAAATTATCTGGGAAGGATTAAAGGGGTTGTAAAGGTTTGTTTTTTTATTTTCTAAATTGGTTCCTTTAAGCTAGAGCATCGTTGGTTCACTTACCTTTACCTTCCATTTCCGTTCTAAATGTTTTTTTTCTTTGTCTGAATTTCTCACTTCCTGTTTCTCCTCAGTAAGCTTTCCACCATCATCCGAGCGGTGGAAATTCAGTCAGAACAGCTTACTGAGGAGAAACAGGAAGTGAGAAATTCAGACAAAGAAAAAAAAAAAAAAAACATTTAGAAGGGAAATCAAAAAGGAAAAACATAAGTGAACCAACAATGCACTAGCTTAAACTAAACCCATTTAGAAACGCACAAGTTCGTCAGGAAAACCCTATTTAAAGGGGTTGTAAAGGTTTGTTTTTTTATTTTCAAAGTATCAAATCCACCTCTGGACACATAAAATACATTTTTTCACTAAACACAGCTATGCTGATCACACCTAGAATGCACAGGTGTGAATTCTACCATTCAAAAGTCACTAGAAGCATTTAAAATAGGTCGTATAAAATGCCTGACCTTAAAAAAGGGCCATTTTAAAAAAAAGTCGCACGCGCGCACACGCACACACGCGCACACACACACACACACACACACATAACTCTTTAACCAATTTTTGGCTAAGACTTGCACAAAAACAGGACATAAAACACTGCAGTATGCAAAATAAAAATGAAGGGTTTACAAAAATGGGCTAGTGCATTTTTGAGCCAACAAGCACTACATGATCCTCATACTCCATAAGTCATTATTATACCTTGGATTAAGTCCTCATCTAGCTTGTACTGCCATGGAACTTTAACCTCTGGCACTGAGCAGGCAAACTGGAAATCATGACTCTCTGTGACCAAGTATTCATGTATGTGCAGAGAGTGCCCCTGTCTGGGAGGATGAGAAAGTTGCCAAGCCACAACACAAACCATCTTTAGTTTGTACTGGAAGTAAATTTGAATAGGATCAGGTGGAGGTTTATACCTGTTTTGCTAGATCAAAAGCAAATGTGCAACTGTCCTTTTAGCAATATTGATCAAACTTTCCATACTAATTTAGGTAGATAACACCAACCCTCTTATGCGGTTTATAATAAAGCATGTTTGTCTGTTAGCCAATTAGACCGCTACTATGAGAGCTGCTGCAAGAATGTTAAACAAACAGTAGGGGGTAGCAGAGATTTCCATTCTAAACAACTTTTCTAAAGGCAAAGTACAGCAAATTTCAGGATAAAAATAGACTGAGAATATTGATATAATCTTGTGTCTGCCATCAAGTGCTACCGAAAATTGTACAGATAAAAAGGCAAAGCATACATTACAGACTGCACAAATATATGCATTCAGTTACACTTCACCGAACGTCATCAAGATCTGTTGTATTTTAATGTTATATATTTTTTTACCCAATCTCAACCTGACTTGATGCATTTGCTAAAAAGATTTCATACTTTCTGGTCTTTAAAGGGGTTGTAAATGCGTTTAAAAAAATATTAAGACATATTTACCTCTACTGTGCAGTTAATTTTACAAAGAGTGGCCCTGATCTTCTGGGGTCCCCAAATGGCGCTCGCGGCTCCTCCCCACATCAGAAAACCCCCTAGGAGAAGAGCTCACTAGTGGTCACTCTGCGGGCGTGCTCCTGAGTCCAGCATTTGCGTCCATAGACACATGATGCCGGACTTGCAGGGACCCCCCACACATCATTGAATTTGATTGACAGCAGCGGAAGCCAATGGCTGTGCTGCTACCAATCAAGAGCCGAGACCACGGCCAGAGAGGGTGTGTGCGTCTCCAGCCTGGGAATGAACGGGATCAGGTGATATAAACACGGGGGGGCTGGTTTACAACCCCTTTAAGTTTAAGCGATTGTAAATTTACAATTCATCCTATAATAAGGCTTACCTATAGGTACTGTAAATATCTAAACCTGTACCACTTAGATATTTACAGTATATGCAGCCAATGACACCACCTTCACATGCACTCTGAAGGAAGCGCCCATGCCGTTCCTTCAGAGCCCTGTGCTGCGACTGGCAACTCCTGCCTGCATGCACGGGAGTGACGTCAGGCAGCTCCAACCAGTCACACATGCTCAGGCATTCAACTAGGAAAGGGCATTTTCCCCCATTCTGAAATCTGAATCCCCGCCTGCTTATCTCACCAAAATGGTAAAGTGACCTGGGCTCCAATTGCAAAAAGGAAATTTGATCCAAATCAGGGAAACAGAACACAGATCACACAACTCTTCCTTGGTGGAAGCCAACTATTAGCTATTACATTGGTATATGCCCTCTCTAAGGTTGGCCAAGTACGGTCACAAAATATTGGACCGATTTATTAGAGGCTGAAGCATGATGGGTACCCTCAAGTATAAAATGCTGGCATTGTCTGAAAAACACATCTGGCTTAACATTAATTATACATAGTACTAGACCGGGGCATAGGCAAAAGTCTATATGAGGGTCCTTCTCAACTCCGTGTTGAAGCCTGAATGAAATATACAATTTTACACTTTTATCTTTAAAATGATTAGTGTCCAACGCATGGTTGTCGGCGCAACCAACCATTGCCCAAAGAACAAATTTACTTGGTACCCAACAATTTTTTACTATATAAACACTCACTAAAACATCTTCTGGATGTTCCAGGGATTTAGAATCCCCTATCCTCCTTTTCAACCCTCTCAAACCCTGACTTTGTTTTCAATACCTCCTCTACCTTTACACCCTCCTTTCTCATCCTATGGCTCATACTCTTCAGGAGGACAATGATTTAGGGTATCAACAATGTAACACATGTATGGGTGTGCTAACTGATATGACTTTAGGGAGGTGCTGCTCCTGGCCTGCCATTGAGCTATTGTTTTGCAACTTAAACTTCCATAAAAACATATATTGATATACAGTATGTAGAGTGGCAAATCTCCCCAAATAAAAAACAAACACCCCACACGTACAGTTGGTCTAGCCCTTTCTCACAAAACTAAAGAAATACAGTACATGTTGTTAACCCAACCATTCAACAGTCCAAAAAAAAACCCAAAAAAAAACCAAACACACTGCTCATAACACATTAAATATAACCCACGAATCATGAAGTACAATTACATAAAATAAAAAATTAAAACAAGAAGTCTCACTCATAGTTCTATTACCCCACACAAATGCTTAATTTGAATCAGGAGGTAAATGATCAATGTGTTAAAGGTCTAAAGCACTTTTCACCTTAGTAATCCTTTGTTCCTCCAATAAAAAAACACTGGTGTGGAGCAACTGAACCATTTCATTTTCGAGTTAAGAAAAAAAAAAAAAAGGGGAAGAAGAAGGCTCATTTGTTTCCGTTATACACATTTGTTTTCTTCATTTTCCATTTTTCAGGCTGCATTGATGGGCACTGACCCTAATTTTGCTTCAAAGTATTTTATTTAAAAACGTAAAGTTTCCTAAAATTAAGGTGTGTGTTATACGCCAATAAATACAGAAATTGCTTTGTATTACAGTTCTGCAGTCCTTTTGACTGAGCTAGGTCACAGCAGGGGTTGACAATCCTTTTCTCAAGGGGCCACATGAGAAACTGGGACAGTTAAGGGCCACAGTGCATATGTACAGCAAGTTTTGTGCAGATAAGCTGTAGTTTCCCAGTGTTTTTGCCATGTTTTCTGAAAGTGCACCAAAGATGCAGCATGCAAAAAACCTTTGATGCACTTTTAGAAAACATGCCAAAAATATGAGGGAATAGAAAGTCTACGAAAACTGCAGGTACGCCCGTACTGCACCCACTCTGTGTACCAACCGCAGAGCAGCAGTAGGAAAAGCTGCTTCATTTTGTTTATTATCAATTTTGGACCTGGGAAATAAGCACGTAAACAATGCACAAGATTGTAGTGCAGCATTATACAGCCGAATCAGGCAGCGAGGAAACTTTAACACCTTCTTCCTCACTGCCTGTCAAATGCCTTCCGAAAAGCACTGTCACAGTACAAAAAGATCCCAAGATTAGCGCAGAAGGAATTCCTGCAAATCCTGACCTGGAGTAAACAGGTGCATGAATACTTGGGTTTGCAACATGCAGGAGCTAACACAGGAAAAACCAGGTAGCAGAATTGCGTTGGATCTCTCCCAGGTAACGCTCTCCCACCAGAACCAAGCCTACTCACTTTACTGATCAGCTCTTTAGGCTCTCCTTCAGTTCACCACACAGACATCTGTTGGGCCACGTACACACGAGGAGACATGTCGGATGAGACCGGTCCAAAGGACCGGTTTCATCCGACATGTCTCCAGGGATATTTTAGTCTGATGTGTGTACACACCATCAGACCAAAATCCCCGCGGACAGAGAACGCGATGACGTAGAAGACACCGACGTCCTCAAACAAGGAAGTTCAATGCTTCCACGCATGCGTCGAATCAATTCGACGCATGGGCGGGATTTCTGTCCGATGGTTGGGCGTACTAACCATCGGACATGTCTGACGGACAGGTTTCCAGCAGACAAGTTTCTAAGCATGCTTAGAAACTTATGTCTGCTGGAAACCTGTCCGCTAGGCCGTACACACGATCGAACATGTCCGCGGAAACTGGTCTGCGGACCAGTTTCAGCAGACATGTCTCCTCGTGTGTACGCGGCCTTAGTCAACAGGCCTCTCTGAGCCCATCAGCTTACTCAGTGAGGATGCAGTTTTCCCAGGTCTGGGTGTTACAGCATACTTGGCACTCACACTTCCTCTTAGGCTACAATGGAAATAGTGGTGCTTTCAGAGTAGAAGCTTCACTATTAGGGTCTATAGAGAAAAATCTGCAGCCCATCAGACAGAATTACATATTTCTCACCAATAAAAAACTGCACTAAGATAACAGGAAACAATTTCAAGGATAACCACCCTTTAAATGCAGATCCTTTATCTAACTTCAAGGGGACACACACTTCTAAAGTGCAGCCGAGACCCTCCGATGGCTTCATAAGCACAGTGTACAGAGAAATGGTTCCACAATTTTATCAGTACAGGCTCATCTAATAGGGTAAATGCTGTCATTTACAGGGTGCAGGGACGGAAAAAAAGAATCGGCACTGAAACCTCATTTTAAAAGAGAAGATGGAAAGAAAAATAAATTTAAAAAAAATAGGAAGGAGAAGACCGCCATTAAAATGATGGATTCCATTTAAGAAAAACAAAAATTACAAGGCTGTTAACAGTTTTACAATACCTCATTGAGTTCATTGTTTCGCCTCCCTTCAAGTCCAGAGAACACAGAACTACCCTCTTTGCTTGGAGTTAATGTAATTGGTGATGATGAACCACTGTGAACAGGCGTTTCTAGAACAAAATGCAAGCACACTTTAATGCTGCCATCATTTTTAAAAGGAGATACAGACACAAATTCAAGCATGTGGATGAATATGCGAGAATGCAACACTACAGGCTAGAGTAAAAAGAAATACATGGGATTGGCAGGAAATGAGCAGGGAATGAGTTAAGCACAGCTTTAAGTAAAATAGAAATTAAGTGAAAAATAAAAATTAAACTCCCATACTCTTCTCAAAATGCAGGATCAATTTTGGCATTGATGTTGGAGTGTCTGCATGGCGACGTTTTGGTTGTGGGGAAGCACTACTTTCTGACATCCTATCGCAGCTTGTACTGTGACGTGTTGAACGTCTTAAAGACTGTAAAATATCTGGTTCAGTTCTCCTCCTTTTAGGAGTGGCGGATTCTCCAGTAGTAGGTTGGCTATCTGTGGATTGAGGAGTTGGAGGGTTTAGGAGTGGAGGACTTGGTGATACTTCCTCTTGGTTCCTAAGACACCCCACACAAAAAACAAACATTAATATTAATAAGAAAACATTCATCTCCATCTGTCAAAAACGTAAAAACAGGCAAGTATAGGAAAACAAATAAAAATAAATAAGCACCTGCTCACGTTTTGATAATGTACCTGTTGCAAGTAGATACGACTTCTTGTATCGGAAGAAAAAATTTTGATGACGTCACTTTTTTATACTGTGCTTGCTCATAGGGATACAGAAGTATAAGTGGAAGGGTGAAGTCAAAGGTAATTCTTAGACCATCCACCATTTCTTTACAAAGTTCAACACTATAAGAATAAAAAAAAAATTGAAAATTATATTCTTTATGCTTACATTTTATAAAGCACTGCAAAGCATTTTAGAATTTTAAAGTTGCCTTTAAAAAAAGGAAAACCCACACAATTCAGGATTGCAATAGAACATTTGAGACACTACAGGTTAGAACATATCCTTTGCATACACAAATCCAGAGCTTTTGAAATACATTGTAAAATCTGAAGAACATACTACAGGGCTTACTTTTTCTCTGGTGGAATATAATGTACATTCATGTTGACATTGGAAGTAGTCTGGTGATGCTTTATTCTTTCATTAGCTGAAAAAGCTGCATTAATTGCAAAGTGTTTTACATACGATTCCAGAATGGTTATGATGTTGGTCTGACAAGGCAGTTTCACCAGCTAAAACAGAAGCAAAAATAAATGGATTCAACAAAAATCACAACGAAAAAAAATTATATATATATATATATATATATATATATATATATAAGGAATACCAAACTGAATACACAAAATATCTAAGAATCTTAGGGAGGGGAGACAACCCCCCCCCCCCCCCCCACACACACACACACACACAGTGGTCCCAGCTCACTATACTAGTTAAGTGCATATAACTTAAAGAGAGTGTCCACCATAACCTCTTATTAGAAGCCACATCCTCACATTAGCAAGCCGTTAAAAAGTCATGTCCCTGAAAACATACCCGTTTGCGTTTATTTATGTAGTAGCAATCCTCTTCAAGCTTCTTTTTTAACATTTCAGGGATTTCTATTACAATGCTCTTTTCTTCCATTTCCCGTTTCGAGTGAATTTCATGCTCTTCTTTCTACAAAAGACACACAAAGCAAAAAAAAATATGTTGTTGCCATAAAAAGCATAGGCCCAGTTGAGCATACAGACTTCTGATTCCCACTTGAATTTTAAATGCACTTTTATATAAATGCTTTCATTAGCAGACTAAAGTACCTATTTTATGTATACCAATCACAAATTAAACTGCATTGTATCACTAGTTTCTCAATCGCAAGAATAGAAATAAAATGACCTACCATTTCTGCTTTTTCTTCAAACTCACTTTCTTCACTTTTTATTTCTACATCAGTCCCTTCATCGCTGTCCTCTGATGAACTACTTAGTGCTAGGAGATAAATACAGTGACTGGTTACCTCAAGTGTTTGTCTTATACATACTTTCATCTCTCAGCACTGCACAACAGAACATAAACATTCAGGACTATGCTCTCTGGAAAAGGTTTACTTTTAGCATAAACATTTTTACAAAGAAGAATTTGCACATGAACATAATATGCAGATTATAAATTAGGATCAGCATTATTTGGCACATAAGGCAAGTATCTGAAGCTCCAAAAGGTTTCTTAAAATAGAATGTAAAAAAAAAAAAGTCACACTATTTCTACATTTTTGTTTTAGCCACCCTCCAATAAAATGATGACCAGTCTCCATTGTATTTAGACCTCAAGCACACTTGACGTCAAAATAACATTATGAAAAAAATGGCAGTAGCTTTGCAGCGAGTTTAAAGTTTTTTTGCAACAGCATTTATTAGTTCTTTTTCGAGTTCGCATTTTTTTTAAGAAAATTCTTTTTTTTATTGGATCAAAATATGTTAAAACCGCTGGTGAGCCACGTTTAACCAAAATGATAAAATTAAGCTCTGTTATTTTGAAAAGGTTAAGCATTTTGGGAATTACAGACAAATTTAAAACAATTTAAGTTTACACTTAGGAAAAATAAATCAAACATGCACTTTGTCTCCAAAGCACTGCATCTGCGCCAATAAAAATAAACATATATACGCTTGTTGTGGGGCAGGCGAACCCCTGCATGCGGTCACGGGGGCAACATGTTGCACCCCAAATACAGGTGTGACATGTAACGTGTCTAAGGATAGAGAAAGCCTTTTAAAAAAAATACTAAGGTATATGAGTACCATTAACCACTTAAGCCCCGGACCAATATGCTGCTAAATGCCAAGAGGCGTTTTTTTTACAATTTGGCACTGCGTCGCTTTGACAATTGCGTGGTCGTACAACGTGGCTCCCAAACAAAATTTGTGTCCTTTTCTTCCCACAAATAGAGCTTTTGATGGTATTTGATCGCCTCTGCGATTTTTATTTTTTGCGCTATAAACAAAAATAGAGCGACATTTTTGAAAAAAAAAAAAAAAAAACTATATTTTTTACTTTTTGTTATAAGACAAAATAAACTAAATTTTAGTCAAATATTTAGGCCAAAATGTATTCAGCCACATGTCTCCAGTATATTAAAAAAAAAACTAGCTACCTAGGGCAACAGTGACACTAATACAGCGATCAGAAAAATGATCACTTAGTGACACTGTCAATAGGGGGTGAAGGGGTTAACTAGGGCGGTGATCAAGGGGTTAAAACTTTACTTGGGGGGGGGGGGGTAAGGGGCTACCCTGAACCCAACACTAACTGCCTGTCACACTAACACTAAATGCAATGATCATTAAATCTGCGACAGTGTGAGAGGGGGGTGATCGGAAGGGGTTAAATGTGCCTATGTGTGTGGTGTCTGTAGTGTTGGTGCGACTTACTGTGCGAGTCTTCTCTCCTCTCGGCGGATTGAAAATACCACCGAGAGGAGAGCTGACATCACTTCCTCTGCCAGTGTTTACATTACACAGGCAGAGGAAGTGACACGGCGGGGAGGACGCGCATTGGCTGGGAGCGATCCGGAGGGGGCGGACAAAAACCAACAGCCGTCCCCTCATCCCGGATTGCTCGCACAGCCTAGGGAATCGCCGCATGTACCGGGGGGGGGGGGGGGGGGGGGGGGGGGGGGGGGGGGGAGAGCCACGTCTAGGCAGGGACGTACGCCAATGTGCCATTCTGCCGACCACCACTAGTAATGGTGGTGAACAGCGACATGTAGTGGGCAATCAGGGACGGACTGGCTGGGATGGATGCTAGTTGACACAATCTGACATCACTAGTGACTAATACAGTGATAATATTGTCACTGTACTAATGGCACTGCCTGGATGACGGGGGTGATGAGGGAAATTAAAGTGTTAATCGTGCACAGACTGGCTTTGCTTCCCGAACGGTAAGGCTACATTCACACCTTGGGGTTCTACTTTGCGTGCGGAATTGCAGCAATTCTGCCACACCATTGCCACACTGCCATTGCGATCCCCGCTATTTTGAATGGCAACGATTTCGCCACGATTGTGCCCGATGAATCATGGTAAAAACACGCAAGCAGAATCGTGGGAAACACCCAAAAGAAGTACAATAACTAAATTTTGGGCGGTCCGCGATTCTACTAGCATGTTTTTACCGCAATTCATCGGGCGCAATTGCAGCAAAATCGTGCCGTGATTTGGTGGCATTCAAAATAACGGATCGCAAGGGCATCCCACGATTTTTGGTGTGGCAGAATCGCAGCGATTCAACGTCCAAAACGGGATGGAGGGCCAAGGCGTGAATAGAGCCCAAGTGAAATCAGGGACAAAAAAAATAAATCACTGGGTCGCAGCTGTGAGCCTGATGACAAACACGTGCTGTGCCCAACCATAACATGAGAAGCATGGGGCGCATCCGCACACCTGGAAGTTCCCCCGCGACGTACCTGAACAAAGCCATGGGGCAGCAATGGTTAAGTGGTTGTACACCTTCTACAGTCACTTTTCCCCTACAGGTAAGCCTATAAGGCTTACCTGTAGGTACTAGAAATATCTCCTAAACCTCTAAGGTTTAGGAGATATTTCGCCAAAGAAGCCAGCGTGGACATAATCAAACGCATGCGTACTAAAGAAAGGCCAAGATACGTGGCGTTTGTATAGTGCCTGTGCGGTGACCGTCAGCTCCTGCACGCATGTGATGTCACGCGACTCCAGCCAATAGCAGAGTTGCAGTCTACGGAAGGAAGGGGGGAGAAAAAAAAAAAGAAGCTTCTTCTGCAGGTAGGTGGCACATAATGGGCTACTAGGCAATGCCTAGTAGCCCATTATGCTTTTACTGCAGAGAACAGAGGAAGTAAAACCCATCAGGGTTCACCTCTTTAATGCACTGCCGCCTGAGGGCCTGAAGATCAAGAGCATACAATATTGTATTTTATAGTCTTGTCCTTTGCATACAGAGATCTCTTTAGATGCTAGGAATTTGATATTCTGTACTGTATATGACAATATAATTAAAGTCTCAATTTTAGGTTGAGGAACATTATTCTGAAATTATTCAACAACTTTTAGATGCAGCTTTTCACCCCCCCCCCCCCGGTCAACCTCTGCCCGTCTTTACTCAAGACACCTACTCTCCAAAATGCTCTTTATACCCAATCATGTTACTGACCTGCTTGTCAATTAACCCAATTTAGTTTTAAAGTGTCCTTTAGCTCTTCCTTGTTAGCATCACTTTTTTTGCCAGCCATTTGTTGCCCTGTCCCTTTACTGAGAAGTTATTCATCTATGGTCAGCTTAAAAATATGTCACAACCACAGTATCACACTTACAATTCTCATCATTTTCTTCTTTTTCATTAGCAGGAAAACTTTTTAAAACAGAGTCCACCCCAGGCAATCTGCACCGCCTCTTCTTTCTTCCCTTCCTTCTCCTATAAAGAAAATAGTTTTTAGTACAAAAACACCAAATAAAAATTACTGGTAACAAAATGATTCAGAAGAGTTTTAATTTATGAAAAGAAAATCTATGCATTGGATTAGCATCTATAATTGCCTGCCAACTGATAAATCGATTTTTCTAAAGGAATAGCCAACAGTAATAGACATACATATATAGAATGCCTGTAGTCAAAATGTCTTTGCAGTGTCACTTTGGTATGAAAAGGAAAAAAATAAATAAATAAAAAGTTGTCTGAAGCTTCTCCCAGGTCATGGCATAACAGTAGCTAAACACATTCAACTGGACTTGTTCTGTAATTCTGATGCTTCACGGCTTACCCTAGTCACTTCTTCGGGGTGTCATGAAGATACCTAGGCGAATATATCCACAAAAAGGTAGCACAGACACCCTAATCCAATTGCAATGTGTCAAGGCAGATGTCAAGTGTCCAAGAACAGGAGTTGTAAAAATTGCAGAACCACGTAGTCTGATAATACAGTGAAAACTTCCAAACACCAAGGGATGGGAAGAGAGAGCAATAAAATTACAATTAATTGCATATTGAAGTCTACATGCAACCCACCTATACAGACCAGCCTCTTGACTCCCACCACCTACTTCAACACAAAACAAGGAGTCATATGGACTCAGAAACAGGTTGAGATGATAAATAGTGTAAATACCAAGACAGACCTCCCTCGGCATTAAAAGTTGGTGGCTGCCCAGACTGGGCTCTCAAAACCTCCACAAGGTAAAGCAAAAATACAGGACCACTGTAGAACAGTAATAGTGCGTCACTGAGTAGACAAAACCGCACACCATTTAGGAGGGCAAATGCTACACGTAAGCACCTTAACCACTTAAGGACCGCCGCACGCCTATGTACGTCCACAACATGGCTCGTACAGGCACAAGGGCGTATATTTACGTCCTCGCCTTTGTGCGGTTTGGGGGTCTGATCGGGACCCCCTCCGCGGCGTGCGGCGGTCCCCCTAGCTCTGGGAGAGGCAGAGGCGATCAAATACCACCAAAAGAAAGCTCTATTTGTGGGAAGAAAAGGACGCAAATTTTGTTTGGGAGCCACGTCGCACGACCGCGCAATTGTCTGTTAAATCGACGCAGCACCGAATTGTAAAAACACCTTGGGTCATTTAGCAGCATATTGGTCCGGGTCTTAAGTGGTTAAAGGAGTTGTAAAGGAAAACATTTTTTTTTGGCTGAAATGACCGTTTAAAGGGTATAGAGACATAATAGTTAACTGATCTCTTTTAAAAAAGATTAAAAATATAATGTACCTCTAGTTTCGTTTTTGCATGTTGTTTCCTGCTTCTCTGCTGTACCGAGCCAATACAGGGCAGTGATGGTTTGGAAAAAAGGAAGGGATTGGTGCTGAGGGGTTTTAGACACAGTAATTACACCTCCTTGATTTGTGACCAAAGAGAGAAAGCTCCCAGCACTGTGGTCATCAGGAAATAGCTATTAACATTAAAAAAAAAAAAAAAAAAATTCCTTCGCAAACCCTTTAAGAAAAAACAAAAACAAACACACACCAATTTTGAACAGGACAAGAAGTTTGAAATAGGCAATTCACAACAAACTGAACAACCTTCAGCCAACTAAATTGAAGGGCTAGCTATGAAGCCCTTCTGACACCAATAGATGGGATTAGGTGAATAGAACATGGTGGTTCTACAACTTTTATACTACACGCCTTTTTTACGAAAACTGACTGTAGCAATCTGGAAGATTTGTTACTGTACGTAAAAAAAAATACAACACTCCAGATACACTGAAACCAAAAAAAGTGTAAGAAAATAAGAAGCAGCTGCCCACAGCAACCAATAAGGTTTTCCCTTTTAAATTAACCAATCGGGTGGTTAAAGGCAAAAGCTCCATTTCCTTTCCCTATGTCAAACCTCCAACCTAGAAACAAGGCTAAGCAACTCAACCTATGCATGAAAACATAGGAACTTAAAGGGGTGTTCCACCCAAATTTGATGTTTATTAAAAGTCAGCAGCTACAAAAAGTGTAGCTGCTGGCTTTTAATAAACAGACACTTACCTTCTCCACTTTTCAGCTCCACTCCTCTCCCCCTCCCCGTCCGGCATCCTCATTGCGACTGTGGGCACCCAGGCGTGACAGCCTTCGGCTTCACGGCCGGGCACCCACTGCGCATGAGCGAGCCGCACTGCGCGAGCGGTTCGCCGCTGATTGGACGGGTTATCGCCTAGGACAGTGATGGCGAACCTTGGCCCTCCAGATGTTTTGGAACTACATTTCCCATGATGCTCAACTACACTGTAGAGTGCACGAGCATCATGGGAAATGTAGTTCCAAAACATCTGGGGTGCCAAGGTTCGCCATCACTGGCCTAGGACCTGTCAGTGTCCTAGACGATCGCCAAAGGGAGGGGCTGCAGTAAGGCGATTAGGCCTAATCGCCTTACCAGCCCCTCGGCGGAAGCAGGAAGTGGGACAGGAAGTCACACTCCTACTGAAGCCCCCACTCCCCCCCCCCCAAAAAATATACATGCCAAATGTGGCATGTAAGGGGGAGGGGATTAAGCGGAAGTTCCATTTTTGGGTGGAACTCCGCTTTAAGCCACATACACACTATCAGTTTTCCTGATGGTTTTCTCATCAGGTTTACCAAAACCATGTAGTGCAAGGGCCTGCCTGATTGCATACAAATTGAAACTCGAGGTTTGACCTCATATTAGATGGTTTTGGTAAACCTGAAGAGAAAACCTTCAGGAAAATTTATAGTGTGTATGGGGCTTCAGGGTGCAAAAAAATATTTGGCTCTAGGAAGAGGCAGTTTGTTTGCAATGGGTTGGAGAGCGGTACAATGGGTGTCTGCAGGCAAGCATAGGGGAGGTTCCTTGCAAGTTTGGGGCTGCATTTCTGCAAATTAAGTTGGAGATTTGGTCAGGATCAATGGTGTCCTCAATGCTGAGAAATACCAGCAGATACTTATCCATCATGCCATACTATCAGGGAGGAAAAGAAAAGGAGGGCGCACCGACCTTGTGCATTACCACTTATACGTTTTAATAAACACAAAATAAAAAGCAATGGTCCTACTTACAAACATTTAGTAGTAAGTGCATTTAAAACAGCTAAAACTGGACCTCACGGCACCTCCCAGTGAGACCCTAGACACCAATGTAGCTGACGCGTTTCTGGGGCGTACCCCCTTCCTCAAAGCCTAGGTGGTCTGAGTACTATCAGGGAGGCGTGTGATTGGCCCCAAATGTATTCTGCAGCAGGACAAAAACCCGAACATACAGTGTCACAAAGAACTACTTTCAGTGTAAAGAACAAGGAGTCCTGCAAATGACAGTTTGGCCCACACAGAGCCCTGATCTCAACAGTCTGTCTGGGACTACATGAAGGATTTAAAGCAGCCTACATCCACAGAAGATTTGTGGTTCGTTTGCCAAGATATTTGGAACAACCTACCTGTCGAGTTCATTCAAAAAAACTGTACGAGTGCATCTAGAATTGATGCGGTTTTCAAGGCAAAAAGGTTGTGCATGCCAAATATTGATTTGAATGTCTCTTCTGAATAGAAGTGTTTAATAGTTTTATTTTTTAAAGGCATAAAGAATCTGGTGCATCGGAAACAAATTAGCTTCTAACTTCAGCTTTTCCAATTAAGCTTTGCCAATGAAAGCTAGAAGCAGATTAGTTACTATGCACATCATAAGCAGATTCTGTGTGCACCAGATTTTGTAATTCTCAATAAAAAAAAGAAAACAGAAAATCAGAAACACTAGTAATTTTAAGCCTTAAAAATGTCAGCAGGAAATGGGTCCCCACATACCCCCTACCAGCAGACCATGTAATGTAAGCCCTCCCATTAAATGTCACCACAGTTGTACAAGATGATCCACAACCTCTCACTATACCTCACTGATATCTATGTTGGTATAGTCCCAAGTGTATGAAGTCTAAAGGGGAACATAGCACCCTGGCATGAAAATGTTTTTCTTTCAGGTAAACAGCAGTTTGGATTTATTTATTTTTTTCTCATGCCATACCAAGATTCCTTCCATTAAGGACATCAGGCGGTGCAATTGTGTGCCTCCTTGCCTGTTGATGTATGCCACTGTAGCATTGCCTGTTAAAATCTATACATACCTTTTCTTGATTTGAAGGTAGAATCACCTTTCTATTCTAGCAACTCTGGATTTCCATTCCATATCAATAGAACATTGCTCTTATGGCCAGTACACTCATTTCTCAGAGAGAAGCCTTTGTCTTGAGTTGAAGTTTCAATACAGCCTCTACTAGCATTTTGTAAAAGTGCTAAAAGACAGATCAAAGTGCAGTGCTGTGAACTGGAGAAGCAAAATCCCCTTCAGAGTCCTAACCAAACACACCTGGTATTTTATCTGCATTGAAATGTGTGGACACGCTTCTTTGGGAGGTACACGTTAGCCATAAACGCATTTGGCAACCAACACCTCAGACAGTAAACTGATAACATACCAAAAACGTATTTTCTTTTACTCAATTGTTTAGTAGTTTCAAATTGTACAAAAAAAAAAAAAATTCTGAGGTTTTCATCCTCAAGAAGAGGTGAGAACCTACACAGTTTAGGAGATACATGCAAAAAGGAAGGCACCGTAGACAACAGCGCAGGTGCACTGACTGTGCAAGGCGTGTTGCCTGTAGTTGCCGGGAAGAACACCGTAATTCTGTGCACTCGCAGGGATCCGTCGGTCCCGCACGCATGAGCGGGAGTAAAGTCATTGCCGCTCCGGCCAATCACAGTGCCGATAACAGAAAGAAAGCTCCGAGGGGACTTCGTTCTCAGGTGAGACATAATGAGCTAGTATGCTGTGCATACTAGCTCATTATGCCTTTCTCTCGCAGGTTTACTTCCGCTTTAAACTTCTCTTGGCATTTGTAGAGTTTCTAGTTCTGACCCAACGAGGTTACCTGTAAACATAATATCACAGGGTCTAGCTTGAAAGACTGTCCTCTAGCAGAGTGTGGGAAGCCACAATGATTATTTCTAGCTAAAGTCACTAGCGATAAATCGTATGCTAGAAATCTGACATGATGGTACCAAAGTAGATTAATGGATCAACTTGGGTATTATCAGTCTGCCATGGATGGTTGGCATTTTGGGCGGTCCCTGCTTAACAGCGACTACTAAAATTGAAACTAAAATTGAAACAGCCGTAAAAATAAAACGTGCTGAAGAGCAGGCACTACTTGTGCGAGTCTTCAGATCAATACCCAAGTCCCCATGGATTCCTTTGTCCCAGAACATACATAATGATGTCGCTTTAAATAAAGATGAACTTCCACTTTTCCCAGTGCCAATCTGGACCCCATCATTTAATTATCAAATGCCAGAGGCTAGGGGCAGTAAAGGCATTTCACAGCTGAATGATAGGTACAAGGCTTAAAATCAACCATGAGATACATTTTACGCCTTGTTGGAGAACAGGTACCTAAAAAGTCACAAGCTGCTTGTAGAGCCACACTATAATCAGAGACTTATTAGACAAGGTCACTGTCACATACAGTAAAGCTTTCAGCAGGATATCCACTCTTCCTACTACCATGGAATGCATGGAGAAGCAAGCATAATATAAGAAACAGTTCTGATCAACAGAAAGTCAAGGTAAGAAAAGAGTGTCAAGAATTACAACCACAGTGATTGGGACCAGAACTGGGATCCCTGTGGGGAGATATCCCGATGTAACTTTGCCACGCTATTCAGGCAGGAAGAGGATACTTTCCAGATCAAGCAATACATCTTAAAACCTTTCAATTTTCAAATCTGGTCATTGGGGGGGGGGGGGGGGTGCAAGTATATCTAGCTCCTTGTTAGAATTTCACTTTAATGCAAGCACATGCAATCCAAAAATCAAAAGAAGTCGCAAGAAAAATTTAAATACAGTACACAAAAACAAAAAAAAAAAAAAAATTTGACATGAGTATGAAAATGTAGCAAGCTGCTAGCGTCTACCTAAAGCGAATCCTTACATGCGAGCTACGGCTTTCCTTGCCAGCTTTCGTTGTAATCGTCGATTTTCATCAGTGTCACGAAGAACATGGTCTTCTGCTGCCCACCTATCCCAGCTGGAAAATAAAAGTGAAAAGTGAAAAGGGAAGCTAAAACAAAAATACTTTGCACTGTTATGAAATGTTATGCAAGCTCAAAACGAATAACTAACATGTAACTGGTTCATTCATCATTTATGCCTTTGAACATACTTTGATTCTCATACTCAAACTATATGCAACGTGGTTAGAGGGAAGAGGCAAAGATGTTTTTATTACAAATTATGTGAGCAGACTGCAGTTCCTCCAACGTTGAAATGCTTTATATTTTTTTAATGTTTCTAGTAGTTCCCTACTCTTATTTAGTGATCATCATCATCATCACTTAGCAAGATACTCATTAAAATAGGATTTTTTATGACAGCTTACCTGTAAAATCCTTTTCTTGGAGTACATCACGGGACACAGAGCGGCAATCCATTACTATGTGGGTTATAGAGTCTACCTTCAGGTGTGGACACTGGTGTAATTAACTACACAGGAAGTTCCCTCCCTATATAACCCCTCCCATACTGGGAGCTCCTCAGTTTTTGTAGCAAAGCAATAAGTGTCCCAATATCCCCAAACAAGAGGGGCGGGAGCTCTCTGTCCCGTGATGTACTCCAAGAAAAGGATTTTACAGGTAAGCCGTCATAAAAAAATCCTATTTTCTTTATCGTACATCACGGGACACAGAGCGGCAATCCATTACTATGTGGGATGTCCGAAAGCAATGCTTACTGAGGGGAGGGAGACACAAACAACGCAGGCCGCCATCAGATGTGAGGATCTATAATGCTGCCAGATGCATACTGCGCCAAAAAGCTGCATCCTTTTGCCCTCCTATGTACATCTGACAAGAATCAGTGAACCTAAGCACAGACGCCAAGTTGCGGCCCTGAAAATCTGCGTCATAAAGGCTCGGTAAAGCATCGCGCATAAAGCGCTTACTATCCTGGTACGGAGCACCCCCCCCCCCCAAGAAACAGGGGGAGTCCCACTCTCTGAACCACAAGCCTGAATAATACCCTGATGAATCAATCTTGAAAACAGTTGATTTTAGACGCTGCCTGCCCCTTCCTGGGGCCTCCTGGTAGCGCAATAACATCAGCTTTCCGTATCCGAGCAGCCGCTTCAGATAGGCCTTGACCCTTCTACTCCAAAGGAGAGAGTGTAACCATTTTAATAGCTGAACTGAACACTGCCTGCCCACATCTAGGGTCTTCTGGCAGCACAATAAAAACTTCAGATTTCTATATCTGAACCTTCAGATAGATATTTAACTGCTCTCATCTCTACTGAGAGAAAGCAATAACCTTTCCTTCCGAAAACAAGGTTTTGAAAAAGGGGGAGGTAAGAATATCTAGATTCAAATGAACACTAGATCCTTCTAGTAAATAAGGCTGGGTGAGGATTAACATCACCCTACTAGTAAGAATAAGTATGGTTTTATACCAAGAGGTTGCCAATACTGAAACTCTTGGAGGCTACCACAACCAAGAACACCAATTCCCTTGTTAAAGGCTGAAGAGAAGTATGGTGCATCGGCCCACAGAGCTGACCCTGTAAGCCGACAAAACTAGAGCCAATCCTCCAAGCACAAGGGCGACTAAACTGGTGGACTTATGCGCGTCACCCCTTGTATAATGGCTCGGAACAAAGAGTGTGAAGCAAGCGACCTTTGGAGGCAAGGCCGAGATCGGATCCTTGATGTAACTTAAGGCTGGCTCCGTCTCCTTTCCAAATGCAGGAAGGCAGGAATTTTATCTTTGACAAACTTCCAAGGATTCCACCATCTGTTTCATACCAGGAACATGGGCTCTCCCGATCCTGGGATATCTGGTCCTGGAGGCCAGCCTTCCTGTATGAATCAAGGAAGTGCCGTTGATTCTAAAAACCCTGATCCTGAAGAATGTGGGCTAAAATAGCCAGACCATTAATTCACCTGTTGCACGACAGGATGCAATACCCCCTTCGAAGTAGGCCTGGACAAGATGTAAGGGACCGTGGGTCCTCTACTACCACCCCTACTGTCCCTGCACAGAAAAGGTCGTCAGGGCTATGCCGGAGTAATCAGGCCAGCTTCCGCCATCCTCTAATGTTGCATGGAAGCCACAAACGCCGCGGCACTGGGGGGAGAGACATAACCAGTGACCACTGGTCCCACCAGATTACTAACACATCTGCCCCGCATGCGGGTGGATCCCTTGTCCTTGACCTCAAGCTGTTCAATTTCTTGTTGAGCCTGGACGCCAATACATCTTATGTACAGGGTACTATTTCTGTGGCCCTTGGTCAGGAAAACAGTCGGGGTGTAGAGGTCCTTCTCCTGGAGACACTTGTTGACGGCTACAGCGAATCGCCTGCCGATTCTGCATTTCATGAAATGACGAATGTCAATAGGCAAGGCACAAGCTCCTCCTTGGTAAATTAAGTAAATCACTTAATATGGTATAGTCTGATTGAACTCTGACCGAACCAACCAGCCCCTGAACGTTCAGGCCCCTAAGCCAGATGCTCCATCGGTAGCTCTAGCTGACAGATAAGGCTCCCTTGGAGCTCGACTACTTCCCCTGGGCCAAGGTCTCTTCCTGACCTGGCAAACCCTTTAGTTAAGAACCACCAAGAGGAATTCCAGCCTATCTCTGGGACCGGTTCTTTGGATAATGCTAGGTCAAGATCCACTCCTTCTAGGCCAACACAATACTGTTTATAACAGTCCTGAATAAAAGTATAGGGAACTGTCTTGAATGAAGCAGCATCTTCTCTAGTGCCTTAAGCAGAAGGCCAAAAGTAAGGAACTGTTCCTTGCCGTAACCACCTAGACCAGCTTTCTTATAGCGATGGTCTTGTCTTAGGCCAAAAGTACTCTCCTGGTGCAAAACATACCCAGCTTCTTGTCAATGAAGAATGTATCTTTAGACTGGAATCCTAACCCAGGAGATCCAGATACCTGACCATGCTGGACACCCTTAGGTCCAGCCATGCTGCTGACTGATCCATCAGCAGGAGTCTGCTTCCGTATGCCATTACTGCTATACCCTGGGCCTACAGACCTGCTAGAGGCGGGCCCTAGCACCCTGAAAACCCAGACACGGAGGCTAACCCAAAAGGGCAAGACCACCAACTGGAGATAGTGCTGTTCGCCTGCACAACGCAGACAACCTCTGCAGTCCCAAGTAAATAAACACATATGCAACTGGCTCCCCATATGTGTATGTGGCAAGTGTTAAAGCCATATGCCTCAATGGAGGCGTGTGTACATGGCAGTGTGTGTTCATGGAAGCATGAAATCATATAAATATGTCTCACGCCCAACATGCATATAGCATGTGTGCTCTGGAACGAGCATCCTTGCAAGCAAGCAAGCATGTGCTATAAACGTGTTATGCAACAATGTGCAACATGAACCCATGCAGACACGTATCTCTATGCAAACACAAAGCATCCTGTATTGCTTAATTAAGCCACCATGTGCAACTTTAAAGTAACCATGCATGCGATTCAGCATCTTCCATGCGATCAACATCTTATGCATTTTAAGCACTACTGTGCGGACAAGAACCCTTGTGTGACCAAGCACCCCTGTGCGTTCCAACATCCTTATGCACCCAAGCATCTTAATGCGACTTTAGGCATTTCTGTGAAACAAGCCTCTCTATGTGATCAAGTATCCCTGGGTAATCCAGGACTCTGTTGATCCAACAACCATGTGTGATCCAGCTTCTTTTTGCATTCAAGCATCTTTAAGCGATCCCTTTAGGCCTTGAGTAATCCAGGACTTGGGTGATCGGGTAATCCTGTGTGATTCAGCATTTTTATGCCTTCAGGCCTCTTTATGCGATTCTAGGCATTTCTGTGGGAACAAGCCTCTTTGTGTGACCAAATATCCTTGGGGAATCAAGCACTTGGGTGATCATGTAATCCTGTGTGATTCAGCATGTTTATACCTTCAGGCCTCTTTATGCGATTCTAGGCATTTCTGTGGGAACAAGCCTCTTTGTGTGACCAAAATATCCTTGGGGAATCAAGCACTTGGGTGATCATGTAATCCTGTGTGATTCAGCATGTTTATACCTTCAGGCCTCTTTATGCGATTCTAGGCATTTCTGTGGGAACAAGCCTCTTTGTGTGACCAAATATCCTTGGGGAATCAAGCACTTGGGTGATCATGTAATCCTGTGTGATTCAGCATGTTTATACCTTCAGGCCTCTTTATGCGATTCTAGGCATTTCTGTGGGAACAAGCCTCTTTGCGTGACCAAATATCCTTGGGGAATCAAGGACTTGGGTGATCATGTAATCCTGTGTGATTCAACCTTTTTATGCATACAAGCATCCTTTATGCGATTCAGCATTTTTATGCATACAAGCAACTTTATGCGATTTTAGGACTTTCTGTGGAAACAAACCTCTTCTGTGTAACCAAACATCCTTGGGGGAAACAAGGACTTGGGTGATCAGGTAATCACGTGTGATTCAGCATTTTTATGCATACAAGCATCTTTATGCGACTTTAGGTACCTTTGTGGAAACAAGCCTATTTGTGTGACCAAACATCCTTGGGTAATCCAGGACGTTGATGATCAGTTAATCATGTGTGATCCAGCATCTTTTTTGCATCCAAGCAACTTTATGCGATTTTAGGCCTTTCTGTGGAAACAAACCTCTTCTGTGTAACCAAACATCCTTGGGGGAAACAAGGACTTGGGTGATCAGGTAATCATGTGTGATTCAGCATTTTTATGCCTACAAACGTCTTTATGCGATTCAGCAATACAAGCATCTTTTATGCGACCTCTTTTGCGGAAACATGCAGCACCATATAGACAGAAACATGTATGTTTATGCGATCCACAATAGAATCTGCTCTGTTACTTGTTTTTATCCCACATGCATTCCAAGCTCATGTATGTTATGCAACATGCGGACTGGTAAAGAGGAAATTATCCTCTGCAGATGTGCGTTTCCTCAATTAAGAGACATTAGCAATGTGTGCCCGCAACTGTGCATCCCTCCGATGCATTTGGTTAGCCTGAAGCCGACACCAGGCTGAGGATTATATGGAGGTCTTACTAGCCACCTATAGGAAAACCTCTCTTTACACTCTAAGGAGAAGATAGAGGTGTAATCAGAACCTGTAGGGCTTTTGATAGCTTCTCCTTGTTAGGCTGCAGCTCCTGTCTCCTGTCCTCTGACAGTGAAACTTTTATCCCCAAGCTTTCTAATCCCTTTGTTTCAGGATTAAAGCAGGAAAAGGGGGGCACCCCCTTTTTTTTTTTCTTGCAAAACACAAAACACATGCAGAGCGATTGCAATGTTGGGGGAAGGCTGCAATGCCTGACAGGTCTGATGGCTCAATCTATGAGCTGTTTAAGTCTCTTCAGAGGAGAATAAGGGTCCACCAGGTTCAGGTGGCGATCCCTCTTTATATTCCTACCCCTGACCTTATTCAATGGGGAGACCAAGTCCTAAGCTAAAGCAGAGGCACTTAACCCAGGTGCATCAAATAGCTGAATTTAGTCTGACACAATGCCTGCTAATCTGCACAGCTAGATGCGAGTAGGCGTCTTAGATGAATCTGTATCCAACTCACACAGGGTGCTTACGTTTGTGTCCCCCTAGCTTTACAGAGCTCTGACGTCCGGGCCCTTTGAAGAGCCTTCTCTGCGACTGCACTGAGCCGGTGAGCACGTGCAACATGGTAGAGCCTGAAGCAGAGGAAGTGGGACATAATAGATCAGCTAACACTTAAGCTTCCGTTTTCTGGAAAGCATGGTAAGCAAAAACATCAGGCATGTCTTCTACTGCCCATAGTAGTGGAAACACAGATAAGACTTGCAACTACTCATGGAAGACAATCCTTTGTATAGGATTAAGGGCATTTTTTTTTTTTTTTTTTATGTACCGGCCCCTTCAAGGGGAGATATATAGGTACTGCAGCCATCCTGTCTAACAGACATGGTGGGCCAGGCTGCATGCCGGCTAGGGGAGGTATATGGGTGCCCTGAGCCATCCTGTCTCAGAAGACATAGTGGTTTACATTGCCCATGCATAGAAGCATAATATAGGCGAGACCCAAGTCCCCCACGGAGGACCTACTGTCGAACCAAGTCCTGTAGGCCCTCCTCTTACCTTCTCCACGCTGCAGGGTATTGCCAAGCAAGAGGCCCAATCTTCCCCCTTCACCGTGGGTATTGTCCTAGACCTTCAGGGACCGGGGTCCATGGCAGGAACACCAACTCCCCTGGACCTATATAGCATCCTGGCAGCAGAAAAAACATTTGGTCCTTAGAAGGCACAAAGTTCTGGAAACCAGGATCCAGCCCTCCGCAGAGAGGCATTATAGGCTAAACCTCGTTCTTCGTACCGAGGCCCGGGTACCGTCCACTTTGGCTATGAAGCACCTTGGACGGATCCGGATTTATGGAGGTTTTTTACATCCAGCATGGATCCCTCCAGTGGAGCTCCTAAGAGCACATGTTCACTCGTGACCAACACCTTAGACACTGATGAAAAAAACTGGGGAGCTCCCAGTATGGGAGGGGTTATATAGGGAGGGAACTTCCTGTGTAGTTAATACACCAGTGTCCACACCTGAAGGTAGACTCTATAACCCACATAGTAATGGATTGCCGCTCTGTGTCCCGTGATGTACGATAAAAAAAAGTATTTTAATTCTTACTTGCAGAATTTTCCATTTCATAAAGGATTTTTATTTGCTTACAACATGCCTTTGAACTATATAGCATATTTGAATTCTTTAAGAGTCAATTCACCATCCTCTTTTGTGAGTACCTTACGACTGTTGGCCTAGCTTTCTTCATTCCTCCCCTCACCTCCCTACATAACCATGTGGACAGGAGGAACAAAGGGGAATACAACAGGATCTCCTATCAATGAGGGCTTCAAGTCCACAGGGGCTGCTGACATCACATCTAAGATAGTGGTGCCCAGCAGGCGTCGTAGGGCTTTTTGGATGACTTTACATGTAAATAACATTCACAAAATACAATTGCACATAAATTCATATGGGAAGAATGCTGTAGAAATTAGTTCTCTAGCAACAGGGTCTCTTAAAAAAAATACATTTAATAATGAGAACTTTTGGGAAGTTAGGTGCCTTACCTTGTGATGATGGGCTCACATGTGGATGCATTTTGTAGTGTTGTGGCTGACCAATACCCCTATGTCCCTTACTTTTTTTTTCCCACATAGCATGTCCCAATTCACTAAATAACAGGCAACTTCTTATTACAGTTCAAGTAGCTTTCAATCCATGCCTTGCATCAGAAATGTGGGAGTGCTAAACACATTCCTCCATCATAGTGATCTCTCTGAATGCTTTGCTAAATTGACAGATCCAGAGACTATACTATACATAGGTCCTTCACAGGAAGTGCCAGTTCTTAGACTACAGTCAGAGGTCATGCATTAACTTGTGTAGTGCCACGCAGCATACCTCATGTTTGAACACAAACTAAAATTTCTGACAAAGGAAAGTGAAAGTTTATCCTACTACAGGCTGTCCATAGAGGGTGAGAAATTACACCATGAAACTACAGGATCAGTGCACATCTTATTCAGAAAAAAAAAGATGTGGTGCAGGTAGGATGGTTTATAATGCGTTTATAATTGCTGGTTAGCTACATAAACTCAGGAGCAGATAAACAATAGTTTGTGATGTTGTCTTCACGACATGGTAACAAAAACTGATTTTTCTGTCTCAATGCATTTTCAAAAGATAACATTACAGTGCATGTCCCGAAATACTAAATGCATGAGATAAAACCTACCTTCGATTCCAACCATTAAAGTGGATCAGATACTCAGGATCTTTTCTGCCTTTGTCATCTTTGCCAACGACAACATCAACAACCTGAACAAAATCATACAGATAAAAAAAATAAAAAATCTGGTTAAAACCCATACATTGGTTTTAATGAAAGCCCACAAATGGATAGCTGTAATTTTACTGGTATTTTCAGGCAATTGTATTCTGCTTGATGGACCAAGTTAAACAGCTAAAAATAGTCCCCCATTCAGCACCTTAAAGATTATGTGAACCCTCAACTCATAAAAAAACAACCCATTCATATTAAAATAGAAAAAAAAGACAAACATTTGTTCATGTATACATCACATAATTACCTAAATAATAAAAAATAAAAAAAGTGATCATATCCTGTCCAGGATCTTCACAGTAAATGGCTGTGCTGGAGGAGCTTGTCAGCACAATACTGATCACTGGAGGACAGGCAGGCTGTTCTTCATCACAGCCAGAAAACATGCCATGCTGGGATGGATGTGTATAGTGTGGTCAGTTTTTGTTAGAAAAGCAGGAGGAACAAGCAGGAATATCAGGCATGTCACACACAAAGTACATAATACAGCAGGCACACATCAAGAATATGAAATATTGAACACATTCTTTAACACCAGTTTGCATATACGACAAGCACTACCTTTTTTAAGACCAAGCATCTATTGTGAACAAAATTGACGAGAGTGTGCTCATTCCAGATTATACAATTGGGTACTATATTTGGAGCAAGACCATGCAAACGGTAAATTATAGTGATACATTTATAAAAACCAGATGTACAAGTAAAAAAGGAGATCTGTTCCAGAACAATTTACAGCTGATACAATCCTTCAGGACCACCTTCTCCAGTTTACTGCAACATGGCATTATCAATAGGGTTGTCCCGATACCACTTTTTTAGGACCGAGTACAAGTACCGATACTTTTTTTCATGTACTCGCCGATACCGAATACCGATACTTTTTAAATGCAGCCACGTGTCCCCAAATGCAGCCATGTCCCTCTGAGTTCAGCCATGGTCCCTCTGAGTGCTCCGCACTCCACCCCGCACTCAAAAAAAAAAAAAAAAAAAAAAAAAATGTATTCTATTAAGTTATCGGGAGTATTTGCGCGAGTACAAGTACTAGCGCAAATACTCGGTATCGGTACCGATACTAGTATCGGGACAACCCCAATTATCAAGGTGAAAAGAGCTATATTGGAGTTTATATTTGCTAATGGGCATGGGCTATTATAAGGTTACAATGCTTTATACACATTTACAAAAATCAAAACAAATGCAATGATGTCTAGGCACTTCAGAAATACCTAGTAAGGTCCCTTACAGACGGAGATGGGCTCTGTTGGGTCCACCTGCTCATTGGGAATCTCTATGCAGGTGGATAACAGGTATGTGTCCACTCATGCAGAGCCGTCACAACCCGTTCTCTATGGATGGTCAGATGTAAAACTGCTCATCTGTCCGTTTACACTCGATTGCTAACCAATTTGATCCACTAAACGGAGAGGGAACTGTCTGTTTTTAGCGGGTCGGATGTCGGTGGGTGTCAGCGGTCACGTCCCTTTACATCCGCTGCTTCATAGAGGAGACTGGAGGGCCTGAATGATTCCGCCTAAAACTGACAGGTGGACCCAATAGGCCTGCTTATGTCAAAGGGGCCCTAATGGGTAAAGAAAGAGGCCACCGTTTTATTAGTAGCTATGGGTAAGACCATGCGTTTAAAGCGGAGGTTCACCCAAAAATCAACTTTCTGACATTAGATCCAGCATACTGAAAACATCTGCAGGATGCTGGGGGGTTTTTTTTTTGTACTTATCGTTTTATGAGCCGTTGTTATCCGGCTCCGAGCGGGGAATCCTGTGGGGAATGGGCGTTCCTTAGCCAAGAGGAGTTGATTGACGGGCTGCTAAGTCGTGTCACGTCTTCCGAAAATACCCGAGTCACTTTGGGTATTTTCGGAAGGCGTGACACGCCTTAGCAGCCCGTCAATCAACTCCTCTTGGCTTAGGAACGCCCATTCCCTGCTCGGAGCCGGATAACAACGGCTCATAAAACGATAAGTACAAAAAAAAACCAGCATACTGCAGATGTTAGCAGTATCTAATGTCAGAAAGTTGATTTTTGGGTGAACCTCCGCTTTAAAGGGTCACTAAAGGAAAAAAAAAAAAAAATTGCTGAAATGTTTACAGGGTATAGAGACATAAAAGTTAACCAATTCCTTTTCAAAATGATTAAAAATAGATAAAAATATCAATCATATAATGTGCCTGCAGGTTAGTTTCACTTTTGAACTGGCTTCATGTTTCTGTGAAGTAGAGAAGACACACAGAACAAAAACAAACAAATCCAGGGCAGTGTTTTGTTTTTAAAATGAATCCGATTGGTTCTGGGAAGTTTTAGACACACAGTAATGACAGCTTAGCCCACCGTGAGAAAGCTCCCAGCACTGTGGTTGTAAGGAAACAGACAAGCAGGAAGTGTGGAGATCAGAGCAGGATTACAGCAACTTCAAAGCAAAAGCGAACAATAAGGACATGAAACCAGTACTGCAGTAAGGTAAAGGAAGCTATTTAGCTAAAAAAGTGATCCTTTAATACAGGGTTTGACAAATTTGATTGGAATCTAGGAGCCAGCTAAAAAAGTTAGGAGCCAGAAAAAGTGCCCTGTCCCGCCAAGCTTGCGCGCAGAAGCGAACGCATACGTGAGTAGCACCCGCATATGTAAATGGTATTCAAACCACACATGTGAGGTTTTGCCACGATTGATAGAGCAATAATTATAGTCCTAGACCTCCTCTGTAACTCAAAACATGCAACCTGTAGAATTTTTTAAACGTCGCCTAAAAGTTTGTCGCCATTCCACGAGCGGACGCAATTTTGAAGCGTGACATGTTGGGTATCAAATTACTAAAAGTATACAGGCATAGGACACACCCCCTTAAAGTAGGAGAATTGTACAAAAAATAAAAACACACACAAGATTAGTTAAACCCACAAGTGCTTTTTGTTACCACTACTATTCAAAGGGCTTTTGGAATGTACAAATGCAGCAATTTAGAAATCAGATGAAAGGTTTAGCACTGGAAAACACTTTGTAAGATAAAAAGTGCATTTTATATAGATCAGACCAAAATGAGGGACAAATGAGGAGGAACTAGGACACCTGATGTCACCAAATTAGGGACAGTCCCTGAAAATCAGGGACAGTTGGGAGGTATGGCTATACACTGGCCTCAGTGATCCTAATAGGACACCCAGTACCAATAGGGACTGCTGTCAACACATAACACAGCATGCCTCATCACAACAAAGCATGCTACAGATCACACACACACACACACACACACACACACAATGACGTAGTACAGACATGTATGACAACACATGAGCCCCTGTCAGCAGCAGAGCGAGTACAATGGCAGCCCAGAGGTATACACAGCTGCCTTTCCCCGCCCCCTCTCCCATAGCGCACCTTGGCATCGTACAAGACTTTAGCCTTGGTAGGGTCTGGTTCAAAGCACAGCACTTTCTCCCCCTTCTGGAATTTAAATTTCATTCCCCGCGAGTTCATTTGTTCATCATGGCGAATAGCAGGAAACGAAACTCCCGCAGCGGCCCGAGCGCTGCGTAGAGCATGAGGTAAGAGGAAGACACAGCATACACACACATATCCGCACCCCCGCCCCTTCCCGCGATACTAACCAATCAAACTACAACTTCCAGGTAAAGCTTCCAATGGCTCCAATCATATTACAGTGAAGGAGGAGCTACTGTTAGAAGCAGCGAATAGAAAACGGAAGGCGTGTTTAATGTTGTTATTAGTGAGTAAGGCTACGTCTAGGCACGTGATCAGGAATCATGTGTTACGTTGGAAGCTGACCCTCCTGCTGACTGCGCGGGGAAGCCCTATTTGTTGTGGGCAAGTGCCCTGAAACCAGCTGCCATAGAATAGATCTCTTACTATACTAGGTATCATCCTAAGACTGGAATGCAGGGAGAGGGGGACTGAATACAGAGAATGTAAATGAGTTGGATATGGATTGTTGCACAGAAATTCTGACACGAAAAGCTGGCGTAATGATTTCGCAATAAATTCAAGCATAGTTAGTTGCCAACATTGAACAAAAATGTATAAGGACACTTTTTTGTCCCCGGCAGAGTCCCTCTAGTGTTGCCAACCGTCCGTATTTTTACGGACAGTTCGTAACAGGGACTTTTTTCACCCGTTCGTAAATATCCGTGGTTGCAGGGATTTGTGCCAGTAAAAATAGCCGAGATCGGTTCGGCTTGGAACTGTTCATGGAGATTGGAGGCAGGGGGTGATGGTGGCTGCGGTGGCACCGCAGAGGGGGATGGAGGCAGGGGGAGATTGGAAGCAGGGGGTGTTAGTGGCACCGCAGAGGGGGATTGGAGGCAGGGGGCCTAGGGGAGATTGGAGGCAGGGGGAGATTCTGGCACCGCAGAGGGGGGTGAAGGCAGGGGGTGATGTGACTAAATAATTTGTCCTTATTATATAGAAAATAACAAAAATATGTTTTTTGACCTTAATATCTACCTTAAAGGAACACTAAAGTCAGGTTTTAAAAAACAAAAAAAAAACAAACATGTGATACTTACCTCCACTGTGCAGTTCGTTTTGCACAGAGTGGCCCGGAAAGCTGTCTTCTGGGGTCCCTCGGCGGCTGTCTGGGCTCCTCCTCGCAAAAGCTTTCCATCTTCATGCGAGGGCGCTCGCACGGTGGAAAGCTTTTGCGAGCGCGCTCCCGTGATACAGCGGCGGCCGTAGCCGCCGACTGTATCACTCGGCCCCGCCCCCGGCGCGCGGCGTCATCCGCTGTGATTGACAGCAGCGCCAGCCAATGGCTGCGCTGCTATCAATCCTCCCAGCCTAGCCAATCAACGGGCAGGCTGGGAACCGAAGAGGATGACGTGGACGCGCCCGGGAGTTTCGAACGGTAAGGTAAGAAAAACGGGGACTGGGGGGGGGGGGGGGGGTCGGTGCTGTAAGATGTTTTTTTACCTTAATGCATAGGATGCATTAAGGTAAAAAAACGTTTACCTTTACAACCCCTTTAAATCACATTGCTATTTGCCTAGCGTACTTGTTTGTAGCCTAAATACTGAAATTTGCACCTAAAAATGTAATTTAGTTACTTTTGTGAAATGCCGGTAAAAACATGGCTGCGCCAGTAAATTTCAGGTGTCATGTCAGTAAATTTCAGGTTGGCAACACTGGGTCCCTCCTTACATCAGCTGTCCCCAGCAGAGTCCCTCCTTACATCAGGTGTCCCCAGCAAGGTCCCTCCTTACATCAGCTGTCCCCAGCAGGGTCCCTCCTTACATCAGGTGTCCCCAGCAGGGTCCCTCCTTACATCAGGTGTCCCCAGCAGAGTCCCTCCTTACATCAGGTGTTCCCAGCAGGGCCCCTCCTTACATCAGCTGTCCCCAGTTACAAATTGCGTCACTAGGGATGGTGTCACCCGATGCGGAAATACATGGTGTCAACCCCCCACCCACTGTAGTCCTCCCTCAGTACAGACCCCCCTCCCAAAGTATAGACCCCCGCTCACTTAGTGCAGACCCCCCCCAGTAGAGTCCCTCCTTACACCAGGTGTCCCCAGCAGAGTCCCTCCTTACATCAGGTGTCCCCAGCAGAGTCCCTCCTTACATCAGCTGTCCCCAGCAGAGTCCCTCCATACATCAGCTGTCCCCAGCAGAGTCCCTCCTTACATCAGGTGTCCCCAGCAGAGTCCCTTCTTACATCAGGTGTCCCCAGCAGAGTCCTTCCTTACATCAGGTGTCCCCAGCAGGGTCCCTCCTTACACCAGGTGTCCCCAGCAGAGTCCCTCCTTACATCAGGTGTTCCCAACAGAGTCCCTCCTTACATCAGGTGTTCCCAGCAGAGTCCCTCCTTACACCAGGTGTCCCCAGCAGGGTCCCTCCTTACATCAGGTGTCCCCAGCAAAGTCCCTCCTTACATCAGCTGTCCCCAGCAGAGTCCCTCCTTACACCAGGTGTCCCCAGCAGAGTCCCTCCTTACACCAGGTGTCCCCAGCAGAGTCCCTTCTTACATCAGGTGTCCCCAGCAGGGTCCCTCCTTACATCAGGTGTCCCCAGCAAAGTCCCTCCTTACATCAGCTGTCCCCAGCAGAGTCCCTCCTTACACCAGGTGTCCCCAGCAGAGTCCCTTCTTACATCAGGTGTCCCCAGCAGAGTCCTTCCTTACATCAGGTGTCCCCAGCAGGGTCCCTCCTTACACCAGGTGTCCCCAGCAGAGTCCCTCCTTACACCAGGTGTCCCCAGCAGAGTCCCTCCTTACACCAGGTGTCCCCAGCAGAGTCCCTCCTTACACCAGGTGTCCCCAGCAGAGTCCCTCCTTACACCAGGTGTCCCCAGCAGAGTCCCTCCTTACATCAGCTGTCCCCAGCAGAGCCCCTCCTTACACCAGGTGTCCCCAGCAGAGTCCCTCCTTACATCAGGTGTCCCCAGCAGAGTCCCTCCTTACATCAGGTGTCCCCAGCAGAGTCCCTCCTTACATCAGCTGTCCCCAGCAGTGTCCCTCCTTACATCAGCTGTCCCCAGCAGTGTCCCTCCTTACATCAGCTGTCCCCAGCAATGTCCCTCCTTACATCAGCTGTCCCCAGCAGTGTCCCTCCTTACATCAGCTGTCCCCAGCAGAGTCCCTCCTTACATCAGGTGTCCCCAGCGGAGTCCCTCCCTACATCAGGTGTCCCCAGTAGAGTCTCTCCTTACATCAGGTGTTCCCAGTTACAAATTGCGTCACTAGGGATGGTGTCACCCGATGCGGAAATACATGGTGTCAACCCCCCACTTACTGTAGTCCGCCCTCAGTACAGACCCCCCTCCCAAAGTATAGACCTCCACTTACTAAGTGCAGACCCCCCTACCATAGTGTAGACCTCCCTCAGTGCAAAATAGGGGATAGATTTATGTACTTTTATATATTTTTTAATTGAGGCGCCACTCTAAGTGCAGTATAGCAATGAATTGCAAACGAATTGCATTCCTGTGACCCAGAGGAGAAGCCCAGCCTAAAAATCTCAGGCTGGACTTCTCCTATAACAATTGATTTGAGAGACCCCCCCCCCCCCCCCCCCCCCCTCCATAGCTTGGAGAGCTGGAAAAAGGGATGGAACACAACCATCATATAAGAAAAGCTTTGTCTGACACTAATAATAAAGGTTATTCAGGAATAATGCCATCTTATATTTGGAGGTTTGGTCTCTATGGAAAGTGAATTAAATTTCACAACCAATGAAAATATTTTAGTTTTTGTGTAATATACAAACAAGCGGGTCTGATGTTGCCCACAGTTGCTAGTTCGTGCCTCCTCAGGGGAAATCAGCTCAGCACTCGAATGACCTTCCTGCCATCTCTCAATGAAAGGTTGGGGGGGGGGGGTACCTTCTCATTCCCTTACAGCACGTATATATCTTCCACCAACATCACATTGTTAATATATCTCTGGGGTCCTCTACGTTTCTGCAAACTCAAAGGTAAGGAATCAATCATCCTATTGGCAAAGTATTTGAGTTTCTGTGTTTTTTTTTTTATTTCTTTTATTTTCATAACTATTCACAGTTTTGATAATTGATGTTTTTGACATATTTGTATATAGCTCATATACATCCACCTGTTCATAGGCATGCATGGACCAGCCGACCAGGTCCGCCTGAAAAACTGACAGATGGACCTGATCAGATCGCCCGTGTAAAAGGGGCCTTATGCCTAGTACATGATCAGAAAATCGGATGAAAAATATCAGAATGAACGATTTTCATTTAATCAGTACAGTATTCATCCAATAAAAATCAGAAGACCAAGACAATGCATGCTGGGAAGTGAAAGAATTACAAGACAATACAGTATATTACATCCAGTGGCGGCCCGTCCATAGGGACGCACAGGCGCCGCCGCCCCTCCCGCAGTCACACAAAAAAAAAAAAAAACGGGCCCTTTAAGAACTTTTATTCGGCTAAAATGTCATTTTGACATTCTAACTGCAGTTCTGGCGGCCGTCTATAGAGGGCGCTGCAGCGCCACCCCCTCTCGCAAATAACACACATTCGTGCATAAATGCACGAATGTATGTTATTGTTGATTGCCAGCTGCCTGGTCTATTCATATAACCGGACATGGGTCGCCGGTTACCCGAATAGCGGCAGCTGGTTGGCTGAGGGGAACTGCCTATCAAAGCCAGCGGCTCTGATAGGCTTTTCCCGGACCGCCCTCCGGCTCTCGGAAGTCTATTCTCGGAGCGCAGACAGCATGCGTTCCTTAAAAAAGACTGACGGCCGTTTCAGCCAATCAGGTTCCAGGATTCTGGTTATCAGGAACCTGATTGGCTGAAGCGTCACCAAGCGGGACAAAATACAAAAAGATACTTGGGGGGCACACCCTAAAAATGCTATACATTTAAGATGGTGCTGCTATAAGACCAAATACAGTACAAAACAGATTATAGCGCACACATGTAAAAATGACATTTATCCTGCAAGGCTAGTTAAAAACACCTGAACATATTCAAAAATACGGGGGTTTGGTCACACTATATGGGGTCATATAGTGCTAAGCCCACTTACTGCGACAAAGTACCCCGAATTAGTGGGTCCTACCCTAGTAATAGAATGAAAGAACCTGGGTCTCAACCATGGGAGATAAACTCCTCTATGTGGGAGAACTGAAGGGTTTCTTCAGATCTCCCATGGTTGAGACCCAGGTTCTTTCATTCTATTACTAGGGTAGGACCCACTAATTCGGGGTACTTTGTCGCAGTAAGTGGGCTTAGCACTATATGACCCCATATAGTGTGACCAAACCCCCGTATTTTTGAATATGTTTAGGTGTTTTTAACTAGCCTTGCAGGATAAATGTCATTTTTGCATGTGTGCGTTATAATCTGTTTTGTACCAAGCGGGACAAGACATTGAGGGAGGACATGGAAGCTTCAGGTAAGTTCATTTTACAGGGAAAGGGGCGACAATGGGCACAGAGAGCGACAAAGGGGACAGCGAGCGGCAAAGGGCACAGCACAGTGACAACAATGGGCGCAGAGGCGACAAAGGGCACAACACAGTGACAACAATGGGCACAGTGGCAACAATTAAAGGGCACAGCACAGTGACATGCACAGTGGCAACAATGGGCACAGTGGTGACAATTAGCACAGTGGCTGCATTTGATGGCATGGTACAGTGGTGACAATTGATGGCACAGTGACTGCGTTTGATGGCACAGTGACTGCGTTTGATGGCATGGCACAGTGGTGACAATTGATGGCATGGCACAGTGACTGCATTTGATGGCATGGCACAGTGACTGCATTTGATGGCATGGCACAGTGGCTGCGTTTAATGGCATGGCACAGTGGTGACAATTGATGTCACAGCGACTGCGTTTGATGGCATGGCACAGTGGTGACAATTGATGGCACAGCAGCTGCGTTTAATGGCATGGCACAGTGGTGACAATTGATGGCACAGTGACTGCGTTTGATGGCATGGCACAGTGGTGACAATTGATGGCACAGCGGTTGCGTTTAATGGCATGGCACCGTGGTTGCAGGGCCCTTTCACACTGGCTGAGTCCACCAGCGGATCTACCCACTCAGCGGGGGGTCTCCCTGCTGGGCAGGTGGATGACAGGTCCGTGTCTGCTCTACTGATGCAGAGTGGACACGAACACAGCCTATTGTCCTCTATTGGCTGTCGGATGGAAACAGACCACCTGTCCGTTTCCATCAGATTCGCTGGACGGATGGGGAACAGATCCCCATCCATCTGTTTTTAGCAGAGAGTAATGGATGGTCCGATCGGGTCTGCCTGAAAAACTGACAGGCTGACCCGATGAGTCCATCAGTGCGAAAGGGGCCATATTCTGTTGTACGAGAATTTCAGTAACTTTAGTAAATTCTTCATGAGACTATAATTTGTCCGATATTCTCAACATGTGTATGATGCTTTAGTATCCTCAATGGAAAATGTCCTTTTTACTCCTGTTCTGGTGACAGCTCAAAATTTAGGATCCTCATTTACTCTCACTTTCGCTAATAATAGTGGATAAATAAAACTTTTTAAAACGGTGTTACACTTTGGGACCTCTTTTCCCCTGATATATGGATGGATAACTATAGATACTGCAGATTGACACTTCCAGGGGTGAATGCGTTACTGGCTGGTTTATAACATTATTAGCGCATACCTCTTAAGCCCTGTACACACGATTGGTTTGTCCGATGAAAACAGACCGATGGACTGTTTTCATCGGACAAACCGATCGGGTGTGGGCCCCATCTGTTTGTTTTCTATCGGTGAAAAACAAATAGAACATGTTTTAAATTTCTCCTATGGATAAAAAAAACGATAGAAAAAAACGATCGTCTGTGTGAAAGTCCATCGGTCAAAAATCCACGCATGCTCAGAATCAAGTCGAAGCATCCTCAAAAGCATGGAACTTTTTTTCAGCACGTTGACGTGTTTTACGTCACCGTGTTTTGGCACGGTTGGATTTCTGACTGATAGGCCCGGATTGACAAAACACTTACGCCGACGTATCTCGAGATACACTGCGTAAGTGTAAATATGCGGCGTCGTATCTGTGCGCCGTGCCCAAAGAACTAAGATACGCCTAAAAAATTACTTCATTGGACCGACGTAACTTGCCTACGCCGGCGTATCGTGGGCGCATAGTTATGCTGGAAGCATTTGGCACTCCCATTGATTTTCGAAGCAAATATGCAAATGAGGGAGATACGCCGATTCGCGAATGTACTTGCGCCCAGGGCATGTTTTAAGCGATTTGCGTAAGGTTTACGTCCGGTGTAAAGTTATTCCCCAAATTGGAGGCGCAACACATGCAAAGGTATGGACCAGGGAACGTACGCCATCTAATTTTACGTAGTTTACGTTGTACGTGAATAGGGCTGGGAGTAGGTTACGTTCACGTCGTAGGCAGTGATTCGACGTATCTTAGCCAGTTGTTTCGACGTGATTGTGAGCATGCGCACTGGGATGCGTCCAAGGTACGACGCATGCGCAGTTCATTTTAAGTACTTGTCTGAAGCTCAGCCCATCATTTGCATGGGGTCACGCTTCATTTAAATGTATCACGCCCACTTCCAGCCCACTTCCACCTACTTTGACTTATGCTGACTTACGCCTACGACTATACGCTATGCCGGCGCAACGTTGGGAGCATTTGCTTTGTGAATTCCATGCTTCCCTCTCTGCGATACGCCGGCGTAGCGTAAAGAAGATACGCTACGGCGGCATAAATATGCGCCGATGTATGTGAATCCGGGCCATAGTGTGTAGGCAAGACTGATGAAAGTCAGCTTCATCGTATATCCGACAAGAAAATCCATCGGACTAGATTCCATCAGATATCCGATCGTGTGTACGCAGCTTTAGCGTTAATATAATACAGTTGGTGGTGGATTCACTTTGTGATGTGGTGGAAGAAAGAAGACACACAATAAGAAATGTATATTGGATTACTACATTGGGACTATTTTCATCAAATGTTTGGACACTTTTTTTAAATGTAATTTAATTAATATTGAGTGCCTACAAAATATGCACATCACATTTGAATGTGTTTATATGAATTTTTGTTTCAATGTTTTTATTGAAATTTTTCATTCAAACATTACAATATAATTATATATTGCAGCAAAAACAGAAGATTAGATATAAGTATTGAGATAAAACAAATGAAAATAGCATCTCAAAAAGTTAGTGACTATTGTTTAGGTCAGATTTAGGTTCAAGTAACAATTCTTAATATGGACTTAAGGGTCATTTTAATAAGTAGAACATCTTCTATAAACAGTAAATAAAGAAGGAATTATATTGTTATTGTAAAAAAAAAAGAGAAAGAAGCAGAGGGGAGAGAAGGGGGGAGAGGGTGCTCTCCAATTTTATTGACAATAAACTTTAGAAATTCATATTATAATGAATTTTTGAAGGTATACGTGAACAGTAGGGATGAGCTCCGCGTTCGATTCGAACATATGTTCGACTCGAACATCGTCTGTTCGACCTTTCGTCGAAATTCGAACGTTATGGGCCGTTCGCGCCAAATTCAAGTGGCGCGTCACAGCCCATAATTCACTGCGGCATTGCGCGCTGATGATTTGCCAAGCATGCACTATGACCCGCATGCTTGGCCAATCACAGCGCGCAAAAAACGAAGAGCCATAATTGGCCAAAACCAGGGTGCCTTTGGCCAATTATGGCTCAGGGGGTTTAGTACACGCCCCACACTATTAAAAGGCCGCCTGCGGGGCGGCCTTGTGTAGTGTGTTGCGGCAGTTAACCGAGAACAGAGAGAGACAGAAAGAGTGTAATTTTTTGCAGGTAGATAGAGCAGGCAGGCAGGCAGGCAGGAAGGCAGGCAGCTAGTCAGTTAATGTTACAGAGGATATATATACATCCCAGGTGCAGTACATATTTTTATACACTGTATAGCTTAGCTAGATCAGTTCTTCCTAGTTTACTGGCAGGCAGTAGTGTTGAGCGGAATACGCCATATTCGATTTCGCGATATTGCGCGAATATATAGAAGAATATTCGCGAATATTCGCTAATATCGAATATTCGTGATATTTTATCCCAAAAAAAAATTGCAAAATTTCGCTAATGCGAAATTTCGCTAATGCGAAAATGATTGCGAAATTCTCATAAACGGAGATCATTTCCTGTATTACTAAACTAATATGCACTAAACACTAACTCTACACTAACTCTACTTAAAAGAAAGGAGAATAAGGGGACAAAAGAAGGGCGGAGAAGATAATCGCGCAATATTCCTATTGCGCGATTATCTTCTCCGCCCTTCTTTTGCATCAGAGCCAATCAGAATAACTCGAATATTCGGCAAAAGGAATATCGCGCAATATTCCTTTTGCCGAATATTCGAGTTATTCTGATTGGCTCTGATGCAAAAGAAGGGTGGAGAAGATAATCGCGCAATATTCCGTTTGCCGAATATTCAAGTTATTCTGATTGGCTCTGATGCAAAAGAAGGGCGCATCAGAGCCAATCAGAATAACTCGAATATTCGGCAAAAGGAATATTGCGCGATTATCTTCTCCGCCCTTCTTTTGCATCAGAGCCAATCAGAATAACTTGAATATTCGGCAAAAGGAATATCGCGCAATATTCCTTTTGCCGAATATTCGAGTCATTCTGATTGGCTCTGATGCAAAAGAAGGGCCGAGTAGCTGATGCGATTCTTTTATGTTGCCGAAAATTCGCAATGCGAATTTTCGGCAACATAAAAGAATCGCATCAGCTACTCGGCCCAGGGTCTCTCTCTAATCATACCAGCAATGCTTTTAGACGTCGATGGAGATCACTAGGATGTGATCTGTTTTAAAAAGAAATTTGAAAAAATACGAATATTCGCCATAGCGAATATTCGCCGCAATATTCGAGTTATTCGCGAATACTCGAATATGCAATATTCGTAGCGAATATTCGCAATGCGAATATTCGTGAGCAACACTAGCAGGCAGGTGATTGTGCTATTTAACCACTTAAGGACCGCCGCATGTACATTAACGTCGGCAGAATGGCACATACAGGCACATTGGCATACCTGTACGCCCCTGCCTAGACGTGGGTCGGGGGTCCGATCGGGACCCCCCGGTACATGCAGCGGTCCCCGTGGCTGTACGAGCGATCCGGGATGAGGGGGCGTCTGTTCGTTTTTGGCGGAGCCCTCCCATACGTATATGCTGTCATGCTGTGTCAGGAAAGGAATTTTTCATTTTTTTTTATTTAAGCATCATTAAAATCACTGCTTCTGATGCAGGAGCAGTTATTTTAATGATGCTTAAATAAAAAAATAAAAAAATTCCTTTAAATTTTGTACCTGATGGGTGTCTTTAGTTTGCCTGTGAAAACCTCTTTGAGAACCGGGGTCTTGCACGTATCAATGGAAAAAAAGTTTTAAAAACTGTTGTTTTTCAGGAGTACTTTTTTTCATTGATACATGTTCCCTGGGGCAAGACCCGGGTTCTCAAAGACGTTTTACGACAATAACTTGCATATTAGGCTTTAAAACTAGCACTTTTGAATTCGAACGTTCGAGCCCCATAGACGCCAATGGGGTTATAAATGTTCGCGCGAACGTTCGGTCCGTTCGAAGGTTCTGGTGCGAACCGAACGGGGGGTGTTCGGCTCATCCCTAGTGAACAGTTTGCACTTAACATATTGTTATTACGATTATTTGGTTGAGATTTTTATTCTAATTTAATTTTGGGTGTTACATATTGGGGTTGATTTACTTAAACTGAAGAGTAGGGATGAGCCGAACACCCCTGGGTTCGGTTCGCACCAGAACCTGCGAACAGACCAATAGTTTGTGTGAACTTTAGAACCCTGTTAAAGTCTATGGGACTCAAACGTTTGAAATCTAAAGTGCTGATTTTAAAGGCTAATATGCAAGTTATTGTCCTAAAAAGTGTTTGGGGACCGGGTCCTGCCCCAGGGGACATGTATCAATGCAAAAAAAGTTTTAAAAAGCGTCAGTTTTTTCAGGAGCAGTGATATTAATAATGCTTAAAGTGAAACAATAAAATTGAAATATTCCTTTAAATTTCTTACCTAGGGGGGTGTATAGTATGCCTGTAAAGTAGCGCTTGTGTCCTGTGCTTAGAACTGTCCCTGCACAAAATGTAATTTCTGAAGGAAAAAAGTCATTTAAAATCACTCACCTTAGGGTCTGGTATGGATTTTAAGGGGAACGCCACCCCAATTTTTTTTTAAAAATGCCGTGGACCCCCACACATTTTTTTTTTTATGAATGACTTTTCTCTGTATTGCCAGGAGCCGACAATTCATTATAGCCGCGAGTGATTTTAAATTACTTTTTTTCCTTCAGAAATGACACTTTGTGCAGGGACAGTTCTAAGCATGGGAAACAAGCGCTACTTTACAGGCAAACTTTTATTGTTTCACTTAAAGGAATTATTAAAATCACTGCTGCCAGGGAGCTGTGGTGGCTCAACGTGATTGGCACTGCGCTGACAAGCCGTTCACCTCTGCAGCCAAGGGTTCGGATCCCGGTCTCGGCTCCCGGTGGGTGTGCTATGCAAGGTACGCCTGTGCTTAGTATGTCCACCCCCCCCCAAAAAAAAAACCACCACACTTGCACGCACACAAAATTGGTTTAACACACACGCACTTTGGCCATGAGGTCTCCTAAAATAAAGAGAGGCGAAGGACCTACGGGGCTGGCTGGGTGGGCTAGACCCCCTCACTCCCTCATAGGGGGAGTCCCGTTGGGCCCCAGTTGGGCTCCCAAGTGAAGCAGGTAGGGCGGGGTGAGTGGGAGGCCCCCCTCACACCCGCCATTGCCACCGGGGGCATGGAGAAGGATGGCGATTGTCTCCGGGGGGAGGGTCTGCCTACTCCCAACTCCTGCAGTCCGGCTCCTCTCTCTTGAGTTCACGCACAAAATACACTTTAAAAAAAAAAAAAGAATTGGTAACGGAAGTGACGTTCTATCACCGCCGCAAAAAAAACGACAAAAAAACTGTAGTTTTTAAAATTGTAGTTTTTAAAATTTATTTTTGCATTGATACATGTCCCATGGGGCATGTATCAATGCAAAAATAAATTTAGGCTTACCAGTAAAGGCTAATATGCAAGTTTATAAAATACAAAGTTGCCGGCCGGCAAACAGATCAGCAAGGACCCTCCTCCAGAGCGTAATGACGTCACCGCACAACGGAAGGAAGCCAGCCAAGACTGATAATTATGACTTGGCCTGACCTAAACCATATGATACTGATAATGATCGATAGCTGCCGATCAAGCGTATTTGATGGAATATAAGGGAAAAAAACTTTAAAAGTGAAAATACAAAATAAAAGGGGATATGAGCCCAAGAGTCTCCCAACTTGGGTGAACATTATACCTACAGTGAGCAGGAGTGCAAGAAAACTAAACATTGGTATTAATGTGATTATAAACCCTCGGGGTTTTGATTGAAAGTCTATGTATAGTCACATTTAAGTGACCATGCATCGTAGTTTCGATTAGACACTACTGTGCAAATGTGAACACCAAATAATATATACTAGTGAAGTGTTGGTGCTTAGAAAAAATATTTATTAAGAGGACTCGTTGTAAATGAGCCTCTAATAAAATTAAAAAACATAATCCTCGAAAAAGAGGATTTAGTATTAATTTTTAATTTTAATTACTAACATTTTCTCAAACAAGTGTGGGAAATGTTAAAAATAAGGTGTGGAAAATGTTTAAAAAAAAAATTATACAGTGATTCCCTAAGTGCAAACAATTTATTATGCCTAGTGTTCATTATACCGGGCTCACCATTAGAAGGGCCCGGTATAGGGAAAAATTAAGGGAAGGAGGGGGGGGGAAGGGGTAAGAAAATGTTTTATGTAATCAAATACAATAATTCTGAACATGTGTGGAAACTGTTAATCTGGTAGACCCAAAGAAAAAATGATTTTGTATAAATGGCCCAGAAGAGACAATCTCCTGACCCAGAGACTATTCAAACAGGCTCTCATTCCCTTGGCGTCAGCAGTACATACGACCACACCCCACGCTGAGTTCCAGTACAATATCAAGCATTATTAATAAACGCGTTAACGTCAGTTTCGATGTTTAACCCATATGGTGTATAGCATTTTAAACGGTATATCCAACTCATTTCCATTCTTGAAATGGTCCTTACTAGATGACTCCCCCTCCAATTGGGTTTGAATTTATCTATCCCCACAAACAAAGTTTTTGATGGATCTTTATTGTGTTTGAGGAGGTAGTGTTTCGAAACCGAATGGTTTCTGAATCCACTTATGATATTGGTTATGTGTTCATTAATGCGGACCTGTAAGGCCCGTTTGGTCCGTCCCACATATTGCAGGCCACAAGGGCACTGCAACATATAGACGACTCCTGTGGACGTACACGTAATGCATGGTTTTATGGTATGTTCCTGACCTGTCACCGTAGAGACGAAATTAGTAATCCGCCTATATTGACAGGAATTCAAGGCACATACCCTGCATTTCTTACATCTATAATACCCTGTTAGTTGGTCAAAGAAACCCCTACTCCCTGTGGGGGGATTTAGGGTATTGATCACTACCTGGGTACTAAGGGGTTGAGCTCCCCTAAAGATGACTCTTGGGTTATCTGGGAGAACATCTTTCATGACATTGTCATTCAATGCTAGATGCCAATGCTTTTTGATGAGTTGCTTAATGCTTTTATGTTGTACCGAGTATGTGGTAACAAAAGGCACCCCCAATGGGAATTGGTCGCCCTGTACCAGGGCCTTGTCTGCCAGGAGGCTTTCTCTGTCAGTATTAAGCACTTCTTCCATAGTTACTTTCAGAGTTTCTGCAAGATAGCCCTTTTCTAGAAATCTCCCTGTCAGAATCTGGGCTTGATTTCTGAAGTCTGTAGTATCACTACAGTTCCTCCTAAGCCTTAGGTACTGGCTCTTGGGAACCCCAGTGATCCACGGTCTATAATGGCAGCTGTCGGTGGGTATAAAGGAGTTTCTATCTGTCTCCTTGAAAAAGGTTGAGGTAGTAAACCTATCCCCTACTATTTTGATGTTCAGATCTAGATAATGAACCTCTGTCTGGCTAGCCTCAAACTTAAGGGCTATACCTCTATCATTCCTGTTTAGAGAGGCCATGAAAGATGTTAACTCCTGGTAATCACCAGCCCATAGGAGGAGTATGTCATCAATATACCTAGCCCACAAGGTAACGTAGGGCATATGGTTAGACAGGATGACATCCTCCTCCCACTTAGCCATAAATAGGTTGGCCAGGCTTGGGGCATACTTAGCCCCCATGGCCACTCCCGTATCTTGACGATAGAAACTCCCTTCAAACCAAAAATAGTTCGAGGCGGCAGCAAATCTAAGTAAGGACATGATGAACTCTATTTGTTTAACTTGCAGCCCCGACTGTAGTTGGAGGTAATATAACATGGCCTCAAAACCAAGGTGGTGGGGAATGATGGTATATAGAGAATTTACATCAATGGTGACCAACCACATGTCCCTTGTGGGGGAATAGTTAGACAATAAATTAATAATGTGTTTGGAATCCCTTATATAAGAGGGGATCTGTTTCACAAGTGGCTGTAAATAAAAATCGATATACCTACCCACCCGGGACGTGATAGAATCAATCCCACTAACTATGGGACGTCCCGGGGTGTGTGTGGGATTTTTGTGCAACTTAGGTAAGTAATAGATTGTGGGAGTACGTGACGCTTTAGGTATCAAGTGTACTCTTTCTTTGGGAGATAGAATCCCCTCATGGAGGCCTCTATCCACCAGTAATTTCAGGGTTTTCGTGTATTGAGCACGAGGATCCCCTGGTAGCATAGTATATGTGTTGGTATCATCAACAATATGATGCAATTCCCGTAGGTAATCTGCTTTATCTAAAACAACTATCCCCCCACCCTTATCAGCTGGCCTTATTACCAGTTCTTTGTTTTTACACAGAGAATCAAGACCCTCATGCAGGGTCTTGCTGAGCCTCGCCTTTTTGACCTCTAACGTTTCGAGATCTCTAATAAGTACATCTCTAAACACTTTCAATGAGGGGGCAATTTCGTCTCTACGGTGACAGGTCAGGAACATACCATAAAACCATGCATTACGTGTACGTCCACAGGAGTCGTCTATATGTTGCAGTGCCCTTGTGGCCTGCAATATGTGGGACGGACCAAACGGGCCTTACAGGTCCGCATTAATGAACACATAACCAATATCATAAGTGGATTCAGAAACCATTCGGTTTCGAAACACTACCTCCTCAAACACAATAAAGATCCATCAAAAACTTTGTTTGTGGGGATAGATAAATTCAAACCCAATTGGAGGGGGAGTCATCTAGTAAGGACCATTTCAAGAATGGAAATGAGTTGGATATACCGTTTAAAATGCTATACACCATATGGGTTAAACATCGAAACTGACGTTAACGCGTTTATTAATAATGCTTGATATTGTACTGGAACTCAGCGTGGGGTGTGGTCGTATGTACTGCTGACGCCAAGGGAATGAGAGCCTGTTTGAATAGTCTCTGGGTCAGGAGATTGTCTCTTCTGGGCCATTTATACAAAATCATTTTTTCTTTGGGTCTACCAGTTTAACAGTTTCCACACATGTTCAGAATTATTGTATTTGATTACATAAAACATTTTCTTACCCCTTCCCCCCCCCCCTCCTTCCCTTAATTTTTCCCTATACCGGGCCCTTCTAATGGTGAGCCCGGTATAATGAACACTAGGCATAATAAATTGTTTGCACTTAGGGAATCACTGTATAATTTTTTTTTAAACATTTTCCACACCTTATTTTTAACATTTCCCACACTTGTTTGAGAAAATGTTAGTAATTAAAATTAAAAATTAATACTAAATCCTCTTTTTCGAGGATTATGTTTTTTAATTTTATTAGAGGCTCATTTACAACGAGTCCTCTTAATAAATATTTTTTCTAAGCACCAACACTTCACTAGTATATATTATTTGGTGTTCACATTTGCACAGTAGTGTCTAATTGAAACTACGATGCATGGTCACTTAAATGTGACTATACATAGACTTTCAATCAAAACCCCGAGGGTTTATAATCACATTAATACCAATGTCTAGTTTTCTTGCACTCCTGCTCACTGTAGGTATAATGTTCACCCAAGTTGGGAGACTCTTGGGCTCATATCCCCTTTTATTTTGTATTTTCACTTTTAAAGTTTTTTTTCCCTTATATTCCATCAAATACGCTTGATCGGCAGCTATCGATCATTATCAGTATCATATGGTTTAGGTCAGGCCAAGTCATAATTATCAGTCTTGGCTGGCTTCCTTCCGTTGTCCCCTTCCTTTTTTTCCAATGCGATGACATCGCTGTATTTCTTTAAAAGATCCACTAGATGTCGCCGCAACGAGGAATAGGTATAGACAATGTGAATGATGTGGTAGGCACTTGCTATCTATTTCCTGTATCTATGACATCAAAGTAAAGTTTTTTCTGCTTCTTCTTTTTTTTCTCCTGTGGGATTACAAGATAAGGACTTTGCCTGTTGTATCCCTTAGGAAATGTCTTTTAAGTTTTTTATATTAGCAACAGTTTTGGATTGGGTCAAGCACTCGCATCTTGCCCCTTTCCAAGATGGCGTCTGCAGCTCTGGATCTACACCTCATGGCGAGGTCCAGGCCTATTTAAGTGTTGACTCACCGCAACGCCCTATCCCATTGACAACGTCCTACGACGAAACGCGTCTGGGTAGACGTGCGGTGACGTCATTACACTCTGGAGGAGGGTCCTTGCTGATCTGTTTGCCGGCCGGCAACTTTGTATTTTATATGCCTGTCTAACTCATCTCCCATGTGAGTATTCTGGTTTTTACTATTTTAAATAAATGTCCCAGCGGGATTACGCTATGTCTGCCTCTATTTATCATTTACATATGATCTAACTGGTGGAGTTGCTGAGTGGAGCCCCGGTGTAAACACTGCCCTAGGATTTGGGATTCGTCCTGGTTCTCTAAAGGCCGCGGCTGGGTCACAGCCGACTGTTGATTACAGCCATTCCTCTGGTAAGCTGCTTATACTTCTGGTGGTGGGCCACATTGAAAAGCCAAGTTCGAGCACAGTGGTGTTTATTATATGTCCATCCTGATTAAAGACCAGCGGAGATTTGTCTTGGAGCCAACCTACTACTTCTCTCATGTTTGAAGGATTGTTTATCTCCACATGACTGATATATGGACTCTTTTTGATTGTATCGAGTCCGGGTGACAAGGCGCAGCTCTAAATCTTTGTTTTTGTTGTATTTCCCCTTGTGTTTCGGCACAAGAGCTGCCGCCTCCCCCCTATTTTTTATTTTTATTTTTATGTTAGTAACTGACCACACCGGTACTAATTGATTATTTAACTGTGACAAGCGCAATTTTTCCTCTGTATAATATGCAAGTTATTGTATTAAAAAGTGTTTGGGGACCTGGATCCAGGTCCCCAAACACTTTTTAATACAATAACTTGCATATTAGCCTTTAAAATTAGCACTTTATATTTCAAATGTTCGAGTCCCATAGACTTTAACAGGGTTCTAAAGTTCACACGAACTTGCCGCGAACACCCCAAATAGTTTGCTGTTCGGCGAACAGGCAATGTTCGAGTCGATCATGAGTTCTACTCGAACTCGAAGCTCATCCCTACTGAAGAGTGCAAAATCTGATGCAGCTGTGCATGGTAGCCAATCAGCTTCTGACTTCAGCTTGTTCAGTTAAGCTTTGACAATATAACCTGGAAGCTGATTGGTTACTGAAAGGAGTTGCACCAGATTCTGTGTGAATCAATTTTAGTAAATCTCCCCTATTGTGTTTATGATTAATAGCACTATTTTTTTTTAGCAACAGCGCTGCCATTCAGCATATTTAATACTTGAACCCATAACTACTGGAAAACAATTGTCTGGTTCTTCTGAACAGCTGCCTGATGTTCAGTCTCAGGAGTTTGTGCACGGTCTAAACGTACATTTGCCAACAGCATTGGCTGCATCGCAGATTAGTGTACATATGGTACATATGTTTTCAAATGTATTAGCCAGCACATTGGTAGTTTTTGGCAACTATCCCCCAATTTGTTCCTTTCAGATTTCCTTATCTCATACCCCTTTTACATGTTCTTTGTTCTACACCACTTACTATATAGTTGTACTCTTGGTGCTTCTTTAGTAGAAAGCAGCAATACATACCTTTGTATAAAATTTCAGGCCTTCTATTCTTTAAAGTGGTTGTAAACCCACTTTTTTTACTTTTACCTACAGGTAAGCCTAGTCAGTCAGGGGTCTGTAAGCGTCCCTGTCTAGTTATGTAACTGTGTAATTGAAAGTACGACCACCATTTTAGTTGTAGGAGATCGCCACCGTCCCTCAGTGTTGAGAAATCTTTAATTTTGTTTCCAGAGAAACAGTCCCTCACGAGCAAGGGGCCGTCTCAGTGTACCGGCTGGAACAGAGTGTTGTCAACTCCAGGAGGGAAGTCAACATTGTCCCTTAAGGGGGTCAATGGACCGATGGGGGTAGTGATCTTACCACAAACAGCAATGCGGCGTAAGATTTCCAATGTGCTACTTGTGAGTGGATGCGCGCTGGAAGTAATGGAGTAATGGAGTTGTCGGAATTCAGGGTCCATGGAGAGAACCTCAGCGACTTTGCGCAGAGGGATTCCTCCAGCGCCACCCAGTCCTTTGATTGTCTGTGGCAATGCCAGTCAATCACCCTAGCTAGGTGAGACACGTAGTAGTAGTATTTGAAATTCGGCAGCCCAATCCCACCTGCCTCTTTGGATCTAGTCAGCCACGCCAATTTAGTTCTAGGTTTACGTCGGTTCCAGATGAACCTCAGTATAATGGAGTTCAGCATCCGGAAAAAACGTGTCGGAATTTTTATGGTTAACGTCCTCAGGAGATACAGGAGTCTAGGTAAGATAACCATTTTGACTATGGCTGCCCGCCCGAACCAGGAAAAGCAACCAACCTGCCACCGTTCAACGTCAGCCGTGCAACTCTTTAGCAGGGTTGGGAAATTAAAGTCAAAAATATTTTGTAATTGCGGCGTTAGGTAAGTGCCAAGGTATTTGATTGCTCAATCGTTCTAAAGCTGGAATCCGCTTTGATCTGAGTTAATTGCTCAGGAGGCAATGTAAGTTTCATGGCCTCAGATTTGGAGTAGTTGATTTTTAGGTTGGATATGTATCCATAGAGTGCGAATTCCATCAAAAGATTGGGGATGCTGACTGTAAGGTTGGATAAAAAGAAAAGGAGGTCGTCTGCGTAAGCTTCCACCTTGAACTGACCGCTCCGCACCCTGAACCCAACTATAGCCGTGTTCAGTTTCACCGTTCTAATGAAGGGCTCAAGGGCCAGGATGAACAGCAGCAGGGAAAGGGGGCAGCCCTGTCTAGTGCTGTTTTTAATAAAGACAGTGTACCATTAATTTTCAGTTTCGCCGTAGGACTATGATATAGGGCGAAAATCCACGAAAGCCTTTACGGGCCCAGTCCCACATGTTTGCACACTGCTCTCAAGAGATCCCACGCCACTCTATCAAAGGCCTTCTCCGCGTCCGTGGACAGGAGAAGGCCCTCGATGTCCCCGACCCGTGCCGCCTGAATGAGAAGTAGGGCTTTGGTGGCATTATCCTTCTCCTCTCTGCCCGGGACGAAGTGGGCTTAATCGCATCACGAGAATCTTTACAAAAATGTTGGCGACTATGTTAAGAAGGGAGATGGGCCTATAAATAGCGCAGTCCGAGGGGTCTTTGCCAGGCTTGGGGATTAATGCAACGTGGGCGGACATAAAATCCGACGGGACGTCCGTAGGCGAGGACATGGAGTTCAAGGCAGCAGCAAACGGTTTGGCTAGTATGTCGGTAAAGGTTTTGTAGTAGATGGCTGTGTAGCCATCCGGTCCCGGGCTCTTCCCTTTTTTAGTAGTTTAATTACCTGGGTAATTTCTCCAGGGGTTATTGGTGTTTCCAAAAGTGACGCGTCTATGTCTGTCAGGCTGGGCAATCCACTATTGGTCAGGTAGTCCTGTATGATTTGGTTTCTATCTCGCATGCCCTTGGGTCTGTGCTGGGGGGGCAGATCATAAAGCTTGGTGTAAGACTCATGAAAATGGACAGCTATGACTTCCGTGGTCATGTCTACTGTTCCGTTGCCCCTTCTGATTCCTGCAATGTCATTGGCGTAAGTGTGTTCCCTCAGGGCTCTGGCTAAAAGTTTGCCTGACTTATTCCCGGACTCATAGTATGTTTTTTTCTTAAAGAACAGCATACGCCTCGACTTAGAGTCGAAAATATGCTGCAACTTCTTACTGGCCTCTAGCAACTCCCCAGCTGACTGTATCGAAAGCGAGTGTTTATGTAGGGATTCCAGGGAATGGATCAATGTCGCCAGTCTGGAAATTTCTCTTTCTCTGTCTTTCTTGCGTTTAGAACCCATTCTGATGAATTCCCCTCTAATTGTACACTCGTGCGCCTTCCACACTATAAGGGGGTCCATGTCAGGAGTGGAGTTGTGGATAAATAATTCCTTCAGGGAGGAGGTGAGAGAGGTCAGGAGCTCCGGGTCGGTCAGCAGAGATGCGTTAAGCCTCCACGTCGGTTGTCTAGGGGGTGCAGATAAGAGATTTAGGCGCAGTGAGGTAGGTGCATGATCCGAGATCGATTGGATCCCTATGTGAGCTGCCTCAACTGAGGATAAATTCCTCTGGGAGACAAAAATGTAGTCCAACCTAGCGTGTCTGGCATGGGGGACCGAGTAATGTGTGAAATCACGACCCTCCGGGTTGAGGAAACGCCACGCATCAACCAGATGCAAAGCTTGTAAGGAACATTTAATTTTTTAAAGTATTTAAGTATTTTATATGTGACACAGGACCTACAGTTCGAAGTGTCCAATAGGGGATTAAGTGGGAGGTTAAAGTCTCCGCCCAAGATAAGGCAGCCCATGGCAAATCCCTGTAATTTTGCGGAGAGCTGGTTACAAAACGTGGCGTGGGATTTATTTGGGAAGTAAACGTTTGCTAGTGTCACTGGGGTAGTCCCGTATATCCCCTTCAGAAATATAAATCTACCATTGGGGTCACTTTTTTGTTCCATAAGCTGAAAAGGTGCATCTTTTGCTCACCAAAATGGACACCCCTTTGGACTTGGAGTCGTTGGTGGTGGCATGGAAGGCTCTAGTGAAGTAGGCGTCAGTCAGTCTGGGTGTATGTTGAGTCTTAAAGTGCGTTTCCTGGATGAATAAAAAATGGGGCCTACCTTTTTTTAGCTCACGTAGGAGGGTGGAGCGTCTCTCTGGGATATTCAAGCCCCTGATATTATGCGAGATCACCGACGGTGCCCGTCCCAATAAGGAGTACGCACAAGCGTCTATCATCAGTTCCCCCACCCCCCAATCAGGGGCCTGCAATCTGAGAGGGAAGGGTAGAGAAAGAGAAAAGAAGAACAGGGAAGAAAGGCTAAGAGGAAACTAGGGTAGCTACCGAGAGACAGGTGAGAGGGGGTACTGTAATAATACAGCAGAGGACAAAGTAAGGTACAGGGACCCCCTCTGAGTGAGACCAGCCCACCCAGGCTTAGGTAGTGCACCCCGTGTCCCAAAATCAGGAGCACTGGGTCACTCTATGGGGTTGTAGGGAGGCACCAGACTACACGACGGCAGTCCACTTTTGTCACAATCCAAATAGGGATTGAAACTGGTATCAATGAATCTAGAGAGATAAATGGCTGCAACACATACAGCTGTACATGAAAAAGCATTCCACTGTGAGTCTGAGGTCCATACATAGGATCAAAAAAGCATAACTAACATAGTCAATATGTAGCTACCAGGACCTACAGACTGGCAATATTGTGAACCCGACCTACGCAGAGGGTGCAGTGCACGCCTGTTTCTCAGGGTTATTTGGGAGAGATCTTAGAATAGTATTATGTTTTCTCCTTTAAATGCAATGGGCCAGATTCAGGTATAGTTACTCTGGAGTATCAGTGATACTCCAGCCTAACTCTCACTTTGAGCCGGCGTTTCTGTTTTCAGTAAGCAGAAAACAAGAAACGCCGGGTTGGAGTTACTATACGAGCGGCGTAATTGTATTTCGCCGTCGTATCGGAACTGCAATTTTAAAAATGCGCCGGGGGCGTTCCCGCTGATTAACGCCGAGAATATGTTAATCAGCGAGAATCGGCAATTCACGATCGTATTCGGGCCCGACGCAGTGACTTTCCGACGTTTCCGTAAGAGATACGCGGCGTAAAGATAAAGCAGCCCCCTAGTGGAGTATCCTATGTTAAGTATGGCCGTCGTCATCGCGTCGAAAAAAAAAAATTTCGAGTCGTTTGCGTTTAACGTCCGTGAATGGGGATTGACGTCATTGACGTTCACTGACAGAATTTGGAGCATGCGCACTGACAGTCGACGCATGCGCAGTACGTTCGCCGCGGGATCGCGCCTAGTTATAATAATACACGCCCCCTACCTGCCCAATTTGAATTCCGCCGGCTCATTTTCGCTACGCCGCCGCAATTTTAGGAGAAAGTGCTTTGTGAATAACAGTACTTGCTCCTAATGTTTCGGCGGAGTAACGTAAATGAGAAACGTTACTCCAAATTAAAGATTTGCCCATCTACCTGAATCTGGCCCAATGTGGTCATTTCTCCTTGCTTTACGCATGATCTCATCCTTTAAGGCAAAACTCTGAAAGCAACATATTATGTCCCTGGGTGGGGCAGAGTCTGGTCCCTTCGGTCTTAGGGCCCTGTGCGCTCTCACAAAATCAATGGCAGTATCTTCCTGTCTCTCAAGCAGGCTATTAAAGACTCTTTGTGGTCATGCCCCACTGCTTCTGGGATTCCTCCCACACGCACGTTACACCTACGTCCCCTATTATCAAAATCTTCAATGTGCCTGTTCATCTCTATTAATTGCATGGCTTGAGTAAGCAAATTCCTTTCTAGTTGGTGGATGGCCTTGTCCCTCTGTTTCCTTGGGCTTCTGTGGACACCATCTTGTCATTTAGCACAAGCAGATTCGTCTTCAAGTCAGTGATCGCTGCTGAGAAGGTGGATTTAATGTCCACCGCGATCACTGACATGTCAGCAAAGGTCATGGGGAGATCCGATCTCTTCTTACCTCTGCCCATGCCTTCCGTGGCTGACTGGGAGTCCTCACTGAAGTCCTCCTCGTGGAGTGACGGCGCCATCTTGGATTGCAGGCCGCTGTTCTGGGACACTGGTTTGCTTTTAAAAAGCTCTGTGATATTCCTCGCCGGGTGAGAGGCTGATCCGCGGCGTGTACGAGGACGTGGGGTGCTGCAGAGCTTCTTTCCTCCGGGCATCGAAGTGCTTTAGGTTGGGTATAGGGCTGTGTACGGCTGTCTGTATCAGTGGAGCTCTCTCAGTGTGCTGCCGTTCTCATCGCGTGTCAGGCCACGCCCCTCCCTCTTTGGGCTTCTTATGCTAATTTCTATGCACGTTTTTTTGATTCCAGATTCAGAGAGCCATTACGCCTGTCTAACTGGTGTTAGACTGGAGTAATTTCAAATTACGCGCGTTTTCTAGCTAGTCGAAAACCTCAAACCATGAATAGACGGCTGCGGGCTTCAATTCGACTGGATTTCGTGTTCATACGCCTTCGGATCTACGCTGCAATAAAATTGTGGCCACTGGGTGGACTTCCCGTCGTTTTCCGCGTCGGGGTATGCAAATGAGCTTTTGCCGGCGATCCCCAAAATTACGATCTTCAATCGCAATCTCTTACGGCACCTTTAGTCATCTTTTATTTGCGTAACACTATACCAGCTTTTTGCTGCTCTAATATTAGACAGCCCATGTTAAGTATGGCCGTCGTTCCCGCGTCGAATTTCTACGTTTTCCGACGTCTTTTATTATTTTTTACGTAAGTCGTCCGGGAATAGGAATGTTCGTAAACGACACTACTCAAACAACGAATGACGTAACGACGTGATTTTGCGCAATGCACGGCGGGAAATTTCTGAACGGAGCATGCGCAGTTCGATCGCCGCGGGGACGCGCTTAATTTAAATGCTTCACGCCCCCTAATCGCGTATTTCGATTACGCGGCGAGAAATAGACTACGCCGCCGTAGCGTACGGGCAAAAATCTACCAGGATTCGGTGTAGAGCCTGGTAAAATACGTCAGCGTAGAGTATTTCGATTACGCAGCGCAATATTAAGTGTATCTGAATCTGGCCCATAGTTTCCAGACAGACTGCATTACAGATTGGCGTTGGAACTACACATACCAGCATGATCTGGGAAGGGAAAAAAACCGTCTTTTCATGAATTTGAGGCAGATGTGGTGAGGATATTGTAGGAGACAACTTTTAGCAAAATGTTTTGCCATCACATCGGGGATGCAGAGAGGTGAAATATATATTTCCTGGTACAATGTCGCTGACCAGTGGTGCCGACTGATAATTGGTGAGAACGCCACTGTTGATGGCCGGTATTGCTGCCTGATGATTAGGGAGAATGCATTGCCTGTGACTTTGCCACCGAAAGAGAACAGGGGTAGATTAGCTGTCCCTCCAGGAGTTGGTGAGAGACAGTTGGCCAAAACCTACTGCACCCCATTAAAGAGGAACAGTATTGCTTGCAAGAGACAGTGTAGGCACCTATACCCATGTTAGGATCAACTTATTTTCAGTGATTCAACTCTGGGATTCTGGGCCCCAACATGAGGAGCAGGGATAGTGGCTAATACAGACTGACAGGTAGTTATTGTAACATGATCTCTTAGGCCCCTTTCAGACGTCCGCCTCCGTTCGTCCGTTTTTACAAGTCCATAAACGGACTTGTAATGCATCCCTATGGGATCGCGTCCGTTAGCGGATGATGCATTTTTAGGGGTCATTCTCTGGACCATTGTCTTATCACCAGCTGTATATCTTAAAGAGGAGTTTCACCCTGAAATTTTACTTTTCTTTAATCCCCTCCCCTCCCCCTTACATGCCACATTTGGCATGTAATTTTTTTTGGGGGGGGAGTGGGGGCTTCAGTAGGAGTGGGACTTCCTGTCCCACTTCCTTCTTACGCCGAGGGGCTGGTTAGGCGATTAAGCCTTAATCGCCTACACCAGCCCCTCCCTGTAAGCGATCACATGGGACACTGACAGGTCCCATGCGATCGCCTCTCCAATCAGCGGCGAGCCGCGCCGCGCACGCATGCGCAGTGCGGCTCGCGCATGCGCAATGGGTGCCCGGCTGTGAAGCCGAAGACTGTCACGGCTGGGTGCCCACAGTCGGGATGGAGACGCCGGCTGGGGAGGGGGGGGGAGGAGCGGAACCCCAGTCGGTGCGTCGCTGGAACGCAGGAGCAGGTAAGTGAGTGTTTTTTAAAAGCCAGCAGCTACACTTTTTGTAGCTGCTGACTTTTAATAAACACAATTTTGGGCTGGAACACCCCTTTAATTGCTACTGTATATTTGTTTACCAACTGTAAACCCTATTAGCTGCTTTTTTATACATTTTTTGAGGAGCTGTTGCCAATTCTATATCTCTTCAGTCTGAATGTGTTAGTGTGTTAGAAAGCATGGTGCTGTTTACAGAGTCATAGGCTCTGGGTACAGGTAACCTGAGAAAACAGCTGGTCCTTTGGGGTGTAAGCACTAAATGAAACACTAAATGAAAAATAATTTTAAAATAAAGTGGATGCATGAGTCAGACCTCCTTGTGCAATAAACCATACCGGTCCACACATTCTCTTGTCGGAGACCGTTGGCTATCATTACTGCTGTTTATTTTAGCTTTGCTGATTAAATCCAGTCTTGCCCCATGGGAAGACTGTGTCCGGGCAAGAACACGCTGCTATACAGTTTTACTTCTATTACTGCTGTATAGAAAATGTGATAATTGATAACTGGCTCCTGGCCAGTAGTGAATAGCAGGGAGAGGAAAATCTGAATGATTCTGCCCTACATGTTACTACTTGGGGGGTTCAAACTTTTGTCATAAATGTGACAGCTTCCTTCTCAAGACTAGTGGGTTTCTAGAATGCCAGTGGTTGCTGGCATCAGAGCAGCCAAAGAAGAATTTCTGACCCTATTCACTTGCCTACTTGGAGATTTCCTGGTCAACAAGCTTAAAGGAGTTGTAAATATATATATTTTTTTTTTTTGCTGAAATGACTGTTTACAGGGTATAGAGACATAATAGTTAACTGATTGCTTTTAAAAACGATTTAAAATAGGTAAGCATCAATCATACTGTATAATGTACCTGTAGTTTCTAGTTTAGTTTTTGCATGTTTCCTGCTTCTCTGCTGTAAAGAGCATACAGAGCCAATACAGGGCAGTGATCGTTTGGAAAAGAAACTGATTGGTGCTGTGGGGTTTTAGACAGACTGTAATCACACTTCCTTGATTAGTGACCACAGAGAGAAAGCTCCCATTACTGTGGTTATCAGGAAACAGACAACCAGGAAGTGTGGAGATCAGAGAAGAATTACAGCAACTTGAGAGCAAAAACAAACAACGAGGACATAAAAACAGCACTGCATTAAAGTAAAGGAAGCTATTAAGATAACAAAAAAAAAATTCCTTTACAAACCCTTTAATGTAAACAAAGGGTCTGGGATCCTCGGTGTCATTGCTCAAATATAGTAATGCCATTATTTGATCAATGACAGAAATCTCTAAGCCAGTGGCAGCTGAATAGGGCAGCCCCTATCACCCATGCTATAAGTATATGAGTTTGTTGTACGCTAACCAACTGTTGCTCAGAGGCAAAAAGCAATGGGCCAGATTCACATAGCCCTTACTCCGGTCTATCTCGCGTAGACCGCAGTACTTTCAAATTACGCGCGTCGTTTCATTAGTCTGAATCCTCAAACCATGAAACGACGGCTTCGGGCTTCAATCCGACTGGCTTACGTGTTCGTACGGCTTCGGATCTACGCTGCAATAAATTTACTGCCGCTTGGTGGAGTTCCTGTCGTTTTCCGTGTCGGGGTATGCAAATGAGCTTTTTCCGACGATCCACAAAGTTACGAGCGTTATTCGCAATCTCTTACGGCATCTGTAGTCATCTTTTTGCTGCGTAAAGTTATTCCAGCTTTTATCTGGTCTAGTAGTAGACAGCCCATGTTAAGTATGGCCATCGTTCCCGCGTCGAATTTCAACGTTTTTTTAAATTTTTTACGTAAGTCGTCCGGGAATAGGAATGTATGTAAACGACGCTACTCAAACAAAAAATTACGTTATTTGTGAGTTCAGTAACATTTGACACCAGTGTATTTAGCAATCCTCCAAGGTGGTGTTGTGGGCCAAAAAATGCATATCTAACAACAACGTGTCCCTGGAAATTATTTTATAATCTTGCCAATTCATAATTATAACATACATTAGAGAGGCTGGGAACAATGGTTGCGAAACTGAATATTAGTCCTGTTTTGGCTTTCTTATAAAGTAGTAGGATCCCTGTATTCATGGACACCATGAATAATCACAGCCTCTCTAGCACATTCCAGTTTTTTCTCTCTCCCCCTTGCGTCTTGGAAAGAGAAAGTGTTGGTGATAGGAAGCAGATTTCTTCACTGAAACAATTTTATAGCTACACAGTATGTATTGTGCACTTGTAATCTATTATGAGTACAATACTCATGGCAGTAAGTATTATACATGAGACCTCTGCGCTCACTCAACAGTATCCAGGAAGCAATCAGACATAAAAAAAAATGTCTCCACTGGATTATATTGATCGGAATAACTGTAACTAATTCAGAATATGATGTTTTCAAATGCCCACATAATAGTAGCAGTTAGCAGAACCAAAATAGCAAGGCTGTATAGTGCCCATATAAATAACAATGTCACTGTCACTAACTAGAACTTAATTAGGTACACCTGTTCAATTGCTTGGAAACACAAATTGCTAATCAGCCAATCCCATGGCAGCAACTCAATGCATTTAGGCATCTAGATGTGGTGAAGACGACTTGGTGAAGTACAAATTGAGCATCAGAATAGGGAAGAAAGGGGATTTAAGAGACTTTGAACATGGCACGGTTGTTGTTACAAGACAGGCTGGTCTGAGTATTTAAAAAAACTGCTGATCTACTGGTATTTTCACACACAACCATCTCTAGGGATTACAAAGAATGGTCAGAAAAAGAGAAAATATCCAGTGAGTGGTGGTTGCGTGGAGGAAAAAGCCTTGTTGATGTCAGAGGAGAATGGGAGACTGGTTTGAAATGATAGAAAGGCAACACTAACTAAAACAACCTCTTGTTACAACCAAGGTATGCAGAATACCATCTCTGAACGCACACCACATGGAACCTTAAAGCAGGCAGGCTACAGCAGCAGAAGACCACACCAGGTGCCACTCCTATCAGCTAAGAACAGGAAACTGAGGCCACAATTCGCACAAGCTCACCAAAATTGGACTATAGAAGATTGGAATAACATTGCTTGGTCTGATGAGTCTCAATTTCAGCAGTGCCATTCAGACATTAGGGTCAGAATTTGGCGTAAACAACATGAAAACATGGATCCATCCTGCCTTGTATCAATGGTTCAGGCTGGTGGTGGTGTAATGTGTGGGGGATATTTTCTTGGCACACTTTGGTCCCCTTAGTACCAATTAACCACTTAAGGACCTTGGGTGTTTTTCAGATTTGGTGTTTGCAAGACTAAAACTGTTATTTTTGCTAGAAAATTACTTAAAACCCCCAAACATTATATATATATTTTTTTAACACCCTAGAGAATAAAATGGCAGTCATTACAATACTTTGTCACACCGTATTTGCACAGCGGTCTAACAAGCGCACCTTTTTTGGAAAAAATTCAACAATAAATTTGGCCCAATTTTTTTATATATTGTGAAAGATAATGTTACGCCGAGTAAAATGATACCCAACATGTCAAGCTTAAAAATTGCGCCCGCTCGTGGCATGGCGTCAAACTTTTACCCTTAAAAATCTCGATAGGCAATGTTTAAAAAATTCTATAGGTTGCATCTTTTGAGCTACAGAGGAGGTCTAGAGCTAGAATTATTTCTCTCGCTCTAACGATCACAGTGATACCTCACTTGTGTAGTTTTCATATGCGGGCGCTACTCACGTATGCTTTCGCTTCTGCGCGCGAGCTCGACGGGACGCTTTAAAAAAAATGTTTTTGTTTTCTTATTTATTTTTATTTATTATATTTATTTTTTACACTGAAAAAAAAAATGTGATCACGTTTATTCCTATTACAAGGAATGTAAACATCCCTTGTAATAGAAAAAAGCATGACAGGTCCTCTTAAATATGAGATCTGGGGTAAAAAAAAAAAAATGGAAAGTTTGTCATTAAAAAAAAAAAAAAAAAGACGAATGGGTGGGACTGACGTTTTGACGTCACTTCCGCCCTTCAGTGCTATGGGGATGGGTGGGGGCCATCTTGCCTTCACTCGCATCCCCACACAGCAGGCAGCAGGACCCGATCGCTTCCGCCGCTACCGATGGCTCCGGTAAGCGGCGGAGGGCGCAGGAGGGGGGAAGCCCCTCTCCTGCCGCCGATAACGGTGCAGAGACCGCCGTTATCGTTTACAGGACCGCTCATGCTAAAGATGGATACCTCGGTTGTGGCAGGACTTAACCACTTGACCACTGGGCACTTAAACCCCCTTCCTGACCAGACCAATTTTCAGCTTTCGGTGCTCTCACAATTTGAATGACAATTACTCAGTCATACAACATTGTACCCATTTGAAATTTTTGTACTTTTTTTCCACAGAAATAGAGCTGTCTTTTGGTGGTATTTGATCACTTCTGGGTTTTTTATTGTTTGCGCTATAAAAGAAAAACTACTGAAAATTCTGTAAAAAAAAAATCTTGTTTCTGTCATATTAGCAGGTTATTTCTCACACACAGCATATGCATACCACAAATCACACCCCAAAACACATTCTGCTATTCCTCCCGAGTATGGCGATACCCCATGTGTGAGACTTTTACACAGTGTGGCCACATACAGAGGCCCAACATGCAGGGAGCGCCATCAGGCGTTCTGGAACACCCAGACCAATTCTGACATTTCTCTCCTACATGGAAAAATCATCATTTATTTGCTAGAAAATTACATAGAACCCCAAAACATTATATATGCTTTTTTAGCAAAGACCCTAGAGAATACAATGGAGGCCGTTACAACTTTTTATCTTGCACGGTATTTTCGCAGACATTTTTTGAACGTGTGTTTTAAAAAAAAAAACAGTTTTGTGCTTTAAAAAAAAAAAAAAAAACAGTAAAGGTAGCCCAATTTTTTTTCATAATGTGAAAGATGAAGTTACGCCGAGTAAATAAATACCCAACATGTCACACTTCTAAATTGCGCACACTCATCGAATGGCGCTTTAATTACTTTTATTGGTTACATGTTTTTAGTTATGGAGGAGGTCTAGGGCCAAAATGATTGCTCTCGCTCTAACATTCGCAGAGATACCTCACATGTGTAGCTTGAACACCGTTTTCATATGTGGGTGGTACCTACATATGCGTTCGCTTCTGCATGCGAGCACACGGAGACAGGGGTGCTTTAAAAAATGAGTATTGCAGAGTATTTGGGTATTGCAGAGTATTTGGGTATTGCAGAGTATTTGGGTATTGCAGAGTATTGGGGTATTGCAGAGTGTTGGGGTATTGCAGAGTATCACGCAGGGTATTGGGGTATTGCAGAGTATTGCGCAGGGTATTGCAGAGTATTGTGGTATTGCAGAGCATTGGGGTATTGCAGAGTATTGCGCAGGGTATTGGGGTATTGCAGAGTATTGGGGTATTGCAGAGTATTGCGCAGTGTATTGGGGTATTGCAGAGTATTGCGCAGGGTATTGGGATATTGCAGAGTATTGCGCAGGGTATTGCAGAGTATTGGGGTATTGCAGAGTATTGCGCAGGGTACTGGGGTATTGCAGGGTACTGGGGTATTGCAGAGTACTGGGGTATTGCAGAGTACTGGGGTATTGCAGAGTATTGTGCAGGGTACTGGGGTATTGCAGAGTACTGGGGTATTGCAGAGTATTGTGCAGGGTACTGGGGTATTGCAGAGTACAGGGGTATTGCAGAGTACAGGGGTATTGCAGAGTACTGGGGTATTGCAGAGTATTGTGCAGGGTACTGGGGTATTGCAGAGTACAGGGGTATTGCAGAGTACTGGGGTATTGCAGAGTATTGTGCAGGGTACTGGGGTATTGCAGAGTACAGGGGTATTGCAGAGTACTGGGGTATTGCAGAGTATTGTGCAGGGTACTGGGGTATTGCAGAGTACTGGGGTATTGCAGAGTATTGTGCAGGGTACTGGGGTATTGCAGGGTACTGGGGTATTGCAGAGTACTGGGGCAGGGATGGCTGAGCTGGGATGGATGGATGGATCTTTGACTGCATTTGTCACAGATCCAGCCACAGCGCTGCTGCTGCCACCCGCTCCCCCCCCATCTCCTCTCACACTGTACCGAACGGTACAGGAGAAGAGGGAGGAACCGGCGTCATCAAATGATGCCGGTTTGTTTACAAGTGATCACGTGGTAAACGGCCGCTATCAGCCTGGACGAGCATGGACACTTCCGCAAAAGCGCCCCAGGGGACGTGCAATCGTGGAAGTGCACGACGACGTCCCAGGCATGTCGTCCCAAGATAACTCCACCGCGATGTAGCAGTAAAATGCCTATGGCGCGGTGGGCAAGTGGTTAAGGACCTGGCTCACGTATATATACGTGAGCAGGTCCTTAAGTGGTTAAGCATTGTTTATTTGCCACGGCCTACCTGAGTATTGTTGTTGACCATGTCCATGCCTTTATGGTACCACGGGGCCCATCTTCTGATGGCTCCTTCCAGCAGGATAATGCACCATGTCACAAAGCTCAAATCATCTCACCACTGGTTTCTTGAACATGACAATGAGGTCACTGCACTCCAATGGCCACCACGGTCACCAGATCTCAATCCAATAGAGAACCTTTCAGATATGGTGGAACGGGAGTTTCCCATCATGGATGTGCAGCCAACAAATCTGCAGCAACTGTGTGATGCTATCGTGTCAGTATGGTCCAAAATCTCTGAGGAATGTTTCCAAAACCTTGTTGAATCTAAGTCACGTAGAATTAAGGCAGTTCTGAAGATAAAAAGGGGTCCAACCTGGTACTAGCAAGGTGTACATAATAAAGTGACCGGTGAGTGTATATCCAAATGTTATTACCTGCACAGATGGGAGTAATGCAGGAAACTAATAGGATTTTTTTTTTCAAATTCACCATCAGAATCCTGACGATCCCTTGAGTTGTTAATTAGGGGCATCACCTAGGTGACATTGTTAATTAGGGGCATCACCTAGGTGACATTGTTAATTAGGCGCATCACCTAGGTGACATTGTTAATTAGGGGCATCACCTAGGTGACATTTATAGAAAAAAAAGTAGTCACGAAACATAATTTTCAGTATAGCTAAATCCATAAGGGCAGATTTAGTAAAGTGTGAAGTTATGGGAAGTGGAGTGTATAGGGAACATTTTTTTTACAAATTATTCTGCACATGATTGGATGTTTGAAATGCATAGACCATAGAAAATGTACAGTTTACTTCATTCCAGCTCACTTGAGGCCCATAGCTTTTGGATATCATGTTTACTCTTTATACAGAATCCCATTCCAAAAAAGCCCAGGGACCTTTTCAAACTTTATATATATATATATATATTTATATATATAATTCTATTGGTCAAAAACGTTTTCCAATATATCAGCTAGTTACATTTCTTGCCTATTGAAAAGTGTTTATTAAAATGATGCCTTAAAGCGGAGCTCCAGCCGCAATTTTTTATTTTTTTTTAAGTCGGCAGCTACTAACAGTGTAGCTGCTGACTTTAAATAAGGACACTTACCTTGTCCTACTTGCCCGCGCTGATGGCCCCCCCGATGCCGGTCCCACGATCGCTCCGGGTCCCGCGCCGCCATCCACACTATGGGAAACAGGCAGTGAAGCCGTACGGCTTCACTGCCCATTTCCTACTGCGCCTGCGTGAGTCTCACGCTGGCTTGTGAATGGGCGCGCTGCTCTCTGAGAACACACACAGTTCCCAGAAAGCAGCGCGCCCCGTTCATTAGTGTTTTAAGGAGAAGAAGAAATCGGACCGCGGTGCAGGTGAGGCAGATTACGGACTTCCGCATAGCAACAGGTATTTCGGGTGAGTATTTTTTTTTTTTTCAGGTTTTTTTTTATTTAATTTTTTTAAAGAAGATGGGCAAAAGTGGTTTTCCTGGGTGGAACTCCGCTTTAAAGGGATTGTAAACACAAAAATATTTTCCTCTTAAATTAAAGTCTGACAATAGCTGATAAAGTAAAAAGTAATGTTTTGCATTATAACTAGTTTGATACCTGTTGAAATCGAGCTGTTTTATTCACCTCTGTCACTCCTGAATCGTTATCCTCACTGACTTCCTGGTTTGCGGTGCGCATTCATTCTTGCTACATCACGGCCTAATGGGAACTACAGTTCCCATTAGGCTTAGCCTCCATGCCTGTGAGGGATAAGAGAGCATCTTCACGCAGGGCTGTAGTCATAGGGAGGGGGTGAACACATTCTGCTTTCCACCATGCCAAACAGCTCAGGTGCTGGTGGAAAGCAAGAAGAGGAGAGACAGGAAATGGCATTTTCAAACCTGGATTATTGTATTTTAGAGGTCAAAAGGAAAAACGAGTTAAGTGATATTTAAATAGCTTACAGCAATCAATTGATCCAATAAACAACGAACCTTTAGTGTTCCTTTAAGTCAACTTGTACTTATAACTCAACATTAGGGATGAGCCGAACACCCCCCCCCCCAGTTCGGTTCGCATCAGAACATGCGACCATGCAATAAATTTGTTTGAACATCCGAACACCGTTAAAGTCTATAGGACTCCAACATGAAAAATCTAAAGTGCTAAATTTTAAAGGCTTATATGCAAGTTATTGTCATAAAACGTGTTTGGGGACCCGGGTCCTGCCCCAGGGGAAATGTATCAAGGGAAAAAAAAGTTTTAAAAACTGCAGTTTTTTCGGGAGCAGTGATTTTTTATTTTTTTTGTAAAACTTTTTTATTGAGTTCAGTCACATCTTACAGTTTAGCAAAACTTGTTAGTAACAGTGACATACATTTCCCATTACAACAAAGCAACAAAGAAAACACAAAGAAATATCCAAAGGTAGCCAAAATAAGTAAAGCATAAGAAGGTTATTCTTGAGAGTAGGGTGGATGGCTCACCTACCCTCCTCAGCTATCTAAGCACAGTGCAGTTTGGGCTCTGGTATTGTCACGGGTGGGGATCCACCCTAGGCGGCCCCAGGGGAGACTCTACTTAGGGTTCGCGCCAGAGGAGGGGGGGGGAGCAGTGATTTTAATAATGCTTAAAGTGAAACAATAAAAGTGAAATATTCCTTTAAATTTTGTACCTAGGGGGGGGGGGGGGGGGGGGGGGTGTAAAGTAGTGCTTGTTTCCCGTGCTTAGAACTGTCCTTGCACAAAGTGTAATTTCTGAAGGAAAAAAAGTCATTTAAAATCACTCACGGCTATAATGAATTGTCCGCTCCCGGCAATACAGAGAAAAGTCATTGAAAGTCATTGATAAAAAAAAAAGGCATGGGGGTCCCCCCAAATTCATTTACTAGGCCCTTCAGGTCCAGTATGGATATTAAGGGCAACCCTGCGTCATATAAAAACAAAAATTATGTGGGGCTCGCCCCAAATATCTATACCAGACCTGAAGGGCCTGGTAATTGGATTTGGGGGGACCCCCCCACACATTTTTTTTTTTATCAATGACTTTCAATGACTTTTCTCTGAATTGCTGGGACCTGACAATTCATTATAGCCGCAAGTGATTTTAACCACTTCCATACAAAGCATTTTTAGTTTTCAGCGCTGTTGCACTTTGAATGACAACTGCGCGGTCATGCAACACTGTACCCAAATGAAATCTTTATGTTTTTCCCCCCACAAATAGAGCTTTTGTTGGTGGTATTTGATCATCTCTGTAGTTTTTATTTTTTGCGCTACAAAACAAAAGAAGAGCAACAATTTTGAAAAAACACCATATTTTTTACTTTTTGATTTAATAAATATAAAAAACAAAATAAAAATAAAAATTTTTTTCCTCAGTTTAGACCGATACGTATTCTTGTTAAAAAAAAATCGAAATAAACATATGTTGATTGGTTTGCGCAAAAGTTATTGGCCCGGATTCACGTAGATCGGCGCATCTTTATGCAGCCGTAGCGTATCTTCTTTACGCTACGCCGGTGCAACGTTGAGAGGCAAGTATGAAATTCACAAAGAAAATGCGCCCAACGTTGCGCCGGCATAGTGTATATTCATCAGCGTAAGCCGTCGTAAGTCAAATTAGGTGGAAGTGGGCTGCAAGTCTGCGTGATGCATGGTAATGAAGCATGACCCCATGCAAATGATGGGCTGAGCGTCATCCAAGTATTTAAAACGAATGGCGCATTCGTCGTATCTTGGACGTATCCCCGTGCGCATGCGTACAACCACATCAAAATAACTGCCTAAGATACGTCGAATCACTGCCTACGATGTGAACGTAACCTACGCCCAGCCCTATTCACGTAGTACTACGTAAACGATGTACAATACGACAGCTGTTCCCTCGTCCATACCTTTGCATGACTTACACCTGCTTTATGTGGGGTAAGTTTACGCCGGACATACGACTTACGCAAACCGTGTATATTAATGCGCCGGGTGCAAGTACATTCGTGAATCGGTGTATCTCACTCATTTGCATATTCGAAATGTAAAACAATGGGAGCGCCGCTTGCGGCCAGCGTAAATATGCGACCACGATACGACGGCGTAGGAAACTTACGTCGGTCGTAAGAAGCCGATTTTCAGGCGTATCTTGCTATCAGAGTCAGGCGCATAGATACGACGGCGCATATGTGCACTTACGCGGCGTATCTCGAGATACGTCGGCGTAAGTGCTACGTGAATCCGGGCCATATCGTCTACAAAATAGGGGATAGATTTATGGCATTTTTATTTATTATTATTTTTTTTACTAGTAATGGCGGCGATCTGCGATTTTTATTGTGACCGTGACATTGCGGCAGGCATATCGGACACTTTTGACACATTTTTGGGACCAGTCACATTTATTCAGCGATTAGTGCTATAAAACTGCACCGTAAATGTGACTGGCAGGGAAGGGGTTAACACTAGAGGGCGCTGAAGGGGTTAATGTGTTCCCTGAGAGTGATTCTAACTGTAGGGGCAGGGGGACTCACAAGGGGAGGAGACCGATCTGTGTTTCTCTGTACAGGGAACACACATCGGTCTCCTCACCTCTAACAGGAGGTGGATCTGTGTGTTTACACACACAGATCCACCCTCCTGCCGTGATTGCCGGGCACGCGCACCGGGTTGCAAGCGATGCCGTGGGTGCGCGCCCCCTAGCGGCTGTGATGCAAAAGACGTCATATGACGTTCACTCTGAGGGAGAGAAAGTTCCTACCAACGTCATATTACTATGGCTCGGTAGGGAACTGGTTAAATTACTTTTTTTCCTTCAGAAATTACACTTTGTGCAGGGACGTTTCTAAGCACAGGAAACAAGCACTACTTTACACACCCTCTAGGTACAAAATTTAAAGGAATATTTAACTTTTATTGTTTTACTTTAAGCATTATTAAAATCACTGCTCCCAAAAAACGTCAGTTTTTAAAACTTTTTTTCGCATTGATACATGTCCCCTGGGGCAGAACCGGGGTCCCCAAACACTTTTTATGACAATAACATGCATATAAGCCTTTCTAATTAGCACTTTAGATTTCTCCCAGACTTTTACAGGGTGTTCCGCAGCTTTTCGAATTTGCAGCGAACGACCCAAATTGTTCGCTGTTCGGCGAACGGGCGAACAGGCAATGAGGGGGCGGCTATTCGTTTTTGTGCGCCCCCTCCGGATCGCTCTCAGCCAATCCGCGCGCCCCCCCCCCGCCCTGTCACTTCCTCCTCCTGTGTAAACACAGGAAGGAGGAAGCGATGTGATCTTTCCTTTAGCGTTTTTTTCAACCACCGCTAAGGAGAGATCACATCGCACAGAAAGTCTGCACTAACACTACACTGACACACACTACACATAGTCACATTAACCCCTTGCGATCGCCCCCCCCCCCCTCCCACTGCCACAGTGTCACTGAATGCAGTAATCATACATGTATGATTACTGTATTTAATGTCAGTGTGACAGTCAGTTAGTGTTAGGTTCAGGGTAACCCCCGTACCCCCCCCCTAATACAGTTTTAACCCCTTGATCACCACCCTAGTTAACCCTTTCACTCCCTATTGCCAGTGTCACTAAGCGATAATTTTTCTGATTTTTCTGATCGCTGTATTAGTGTCGCTGTTCCCGCTAGGTAGCTATTTTTTTTTTTTATTGCGATTTTTTTTTTTACTAAAGACATATGGCTAGATCACCCCAAATCCTGCTGTTTTTTTTTAAATAACTGTAAAAATTCAAAATAAAAGGTAAAAAAAAATTGAACGTGCCCCATCCCGCCAAGCTTGGGTGCCAAAACGAATGCATACGTAAGCAGCGCCCGCATATGAAAACGGTATTTAAACCACAGATGTGAGGTATCGCCTCAAGATTTTTAAGGGTAAGCGTTTGTTGCCATTCCACGAGCGGACCCAACTTTGAAGCGTGACATGTTGGGTATTAATTTACTCGGGGGTAACATGATCTTTCACAATATAAAAAAAAATAATTGGGCTAATTTTACTGATGTCTTATTTTTTTATAAAAAAAAAGGATTTTTTTCGAGAAAAAAAGTGCGATTGTAAGACCGCTGCACAAATAAGGTTTGACAAAAAGTATTGCAAGGACTGCCATTTTATTCTCTAGGGTGTTAGAAAAAAAATATATATATATAAATGTTTGGGGATTCTAAGTAATTTCCTAGCAACAAAAAAAAAAAAAACTGTTTTAACTTGTAAACACCAAATCTCAGAAAGAGGTTCGGGGCTGAAGTGGTTAAGCCTGCATGACTTGTTCAGATTTGTAAGACAATTTCTAAAACAAACACTAGAGGGTGTTAATATATAAATTGCGTTCAGAAATGAGTTAACATCAGACACAAAGCAGAGTCCCTCTACATTACATCATTTGATAGATGAGATTTTTGTGCTTAGTTTTTTTTTATGTTATGTGTGACAGACTGCCAACAGTGTAAATGTACATGTTACTTTACTTCACTTTCCATGTTGGCTGAGATGCTAGTATATATATTTCATAACCTAATATCTTTAAACCTAATTTAAAACAGAAACTCCAACGACATTTGATTACTTAAAGGTATACTATATCTGTAAAACATCTGATGTTATCTTTTGTTTGTTTAGTGGTCTCTTTTTCAAGGTGCTAAAAATCACACATCACATGATACCTGCTCATGGAATCTAGCATAAAGTGATATTATCTTGCCTTAAACAATGTCTGGAAATAAACGGATTGAATCCTGTTTAGTTTCATAGATCAGTGATAGTGAACGGAAAATATGTTGTAAAACGCTGAATAATTTTTTAGAGATTTCTGTTTATTTGAGCCAGGTGTACACATACATTGCAATTCCATTCAACGACCAGTAATAACAATGACTTTTTGAACTGTGAGTAGGCTATACCTGTAAGCTAAACATAACTCTGGGTACATTTGTTTTCTTAACCCCAGAGGATTTGGCTGCCAAATGACAGGGCCACTTTTTGTGATTTGGCACTGCGTCACTTTAACTAACAACGTGCGACATGGCTCCCAAACAAAATTGACGTCCTTTTTTCCCCACAAATAGAGCTTTCTTTTGGTGGTATTTGATCACCTCTGTGGTTTCTATTTTAGAGTGACAATTTTGAAAAAAAGCAATATTTTTTACTTTTTGCTATAATAAATATCCTCCAAAAATATTAAAACATTTTTTTTTCCTCAGTTTAGGCCGATACGGTTTCTTCTACATATTTTTGGTAAAAAAAAAAATCACAAAAAAGTGTTTATTGATTGGTTGTAGTTGTTGTATAGTTTTATGGCATTTTTATTAATATTATTTTTTAATAGTGTAGCGCCCCCCCCCCCTAATTGCGGGGAGTTACGCTAAAGTTAGTGGGGAATGGGAGAGTTAAGTTACTCCCATTCACGAATTGCCTAGATTTGGGTTTCTGCCAGTTTTAGAACTGCCTTATAGGTCAGTCTGCATGCCAGGGTGGTGTTATTACCCCTGGGTGACAGTCGGCGCTAGAAGGGGTTCTGACAGACCCACCTTCTCCCAGCAGCCAATCAGAGGAGCGGTTCTTTCTCTGGACATGCTGGCAGGAGGGTATATCTGGGGCAGTCGCCTGTGAGAGGTGTGCTATGCGGGGCCCACGTTCCAGGTGCGGCATCCACCTCCAGGCCTGCCTGGCCGAGGTTACGTACCAGGCAGAACTTCATTCTGATGCAAAGAGGGGCCCCAGCGGCTTGCTGGGTCTCAGATCCTAAGCGGGAGCTGAACGATGGGGGATCGGCTCGGGAGAACCCAGAGGTAGAGGTTGTCTGTGAGGCTTGGACGAATCACCGGGGATCCGGTCACCACCCCACATGACAGGTACACTTCAGCTGTCAGTCGGTGACCTTGAGATTGGACTTACTGGGAGGATTCATTGGTTCTAGCCTTTGACAAATCTAAGAAAAATTCACCAGGCCTGTGGCAGAGGCCCTGTTTTCCTCCCAGTGACTTTGTTTAAAAGTGTCCCTTCGGCTGCCAGGCTCAAGTAAATCGCCTGTCCGGGGGGCTTTACCCACTCTGTTGAGAGTGGCGACGTTTGAACTTGACTGTGCTGAGAGCAGGTTTGCTCTCTCTATTTGATATCCAAGGCCTGATACTATAGTTCTCCCCTTGCTCATCAACCTTTTCTCTATCGTGTGTCATGTTGATGTTGGCCATGTTGGGCCTTGGAATAAGGCATTGAAAACTCAAGTTGATGTCTGGACACTTGCTCCTAAACCACCTTCACTAATATTATCCCTAGACAAAAATCACTGGTAACCTAACATGCCGGTCCCAAACTAATCAGCGCTCCTTCGGGGGTGAGCGCTACAATAGTAATGGCGGTGATCAGCGATTTTGACGCTATTTTGGGATCATTTACATTTATACAGAGATCAGTGCTATAAAAATGCACTGATTACTGTATTATTGTGACTGACAGGGAAGGAGTTAACCTCTAGGGGGCTAGGAAGGGGTTAAGTGTGTCCTAGGGAGTGATTCTAACTGTGTGGGGGCAGGCCTTACTGCAACATGACACTGATCGCTGCTCCCGATGAGAGGGAGCAGACGATCAGTGTCCTGTCACTAGGCAGAATAGAGAGATACCTTGTTTACACTAGCCTCTCCCCGTTCTGCAGCTCTGTGACCCGATCGCGGGACAACGGCAGACATCAAGTCCGGGCATGGTCACGGAGCTTGCGGCAGGGGCACACCCGCACGTTATGTTACTTTGCGCAGCCGTGCCATTCTGCCAACGTATATGTGCAGGGAGATTTCCCTGGACCAATAGAAATGATCTACTGTAAAGTGATTTTTCTTTCAAAGAAGCACATACAGTATGTGGTTGAATTATAGTATAGTTGTACCTTGTTCTGGTCCTAGACTGCTAACCGGATGATAAATTCCACTTGTGTACTAATTCAAGCCAGCTTCCTTTGGTGCCGACTGGAGACATAAGTCTGCATCAAGCCTTATTATGAGTTGGTCTTATATCCTATTTTTTTTTATTTTTGACAGGTCCCCTTCCCCACTTCCAGGAGACGGGCCGCGGTCCTATCTCCCAGAAGTTAGGTCCCCTCCTCCGCCCCCTGCCCCCGGGCCAATTAGAAACTGCAGCACGCTTTGCGCATGCGCAGTAGGGAACCAGCAGTGAAGCCAAAATGCTTCACTGCCTGGTTCCCTTACCAGGAATTGTGGCGGCAGCACCCGGGAGTCGATCTGAAGATCAGCTGGGGTGCTGACATTGCGGGCTCCCTGGACAGGTAAGTGCCCTAATATTAAAAGTCAGCAGCTACAGTATTTGTAGCTACTTACTTTTATTTTTTTTTCACTTAGGTTGGACCTCCTCTTTAAAGTAGAAGTAAACCCTTCTATTGTTTTCAGCCAAGGAATCTGCCTTCTTGGCCTCTGTTTAATCTTCAACTGCCATGATGCTGCACATGTGATCAGATATGACACCAGCCATTGGATCGTATGACAATTTGATTGAGAGCACAACCAATGTTACAGTTACAATCCCAGCACATGTTGGGAATGTAACTGTTTTTTGAAACTGTAAAATCGATGGGTTTACTTCCACTTTAAAGTGAAATTCCAGTCAAAGCTTAAATCTACTCCCACCCCCATTCTAAGTCTATTCTATCTACCCTGTAAAAGCAAAAATTCCTTTACTTACCTACTCTGAAGTCGCTACAGTCCAGTCCCATTATTTCTTTAGCGGTGGCATCAGAGGAGAGATCAGCGACAACAGCTGCAAGGCCTGGGCAATGATGTTATCCATTTGCTTACTATGGGGCATCCGCTGTCAGCTGTCAGTTGTCAGGAACTTCTCTACACTGAAGCCACCACTGGGAGCCAATCATGTCACTAGAGTGTAGGGATGAGCCGAACACCCCCTTGTTCAGTTCGCAGTAGTACATGCGAACAGGCAAGAAATTTGTTTGAACACGCGAACATCGTTAAAGTCTATCGGACATGGACGTGAAAAATCAAAAGTGCTAATTTTAAAGGTTAATATGCCAGTTATTGTCATAAAAAGTGTTTGGGGACCTGGGTCCTGCCCCAGGGGACATGTATCAATGCAAAATAAAAGTTTTGAAAACTGCAGTTTTTTTGGGAGCAGTGATTTTATTAATTCTTAAAGTGAAACAATAAAAGTGAAATATTCCTTTAAATTTCGTACCTGGGGGTGTCTATAGTATGCCTGTAAAGTGGTGCATTTTTCCCGTGTTTAGAAAAGTTATTTAAAACTGCTTGCGACTATAATGAATTGTCGGGTTCCGCAATACAGATAAAAGCCATTGAAAAAAATGGCATTGGCCCTTTGAGTCTGGTATGAATATTAAGGGGAACCCCAAACCAAAATAAAAAATATATATGCGGGGGTTCCCCTAAATTCCACATCAGGCCCTTCAGGTCTGATATGGACTTTAAGGGGAACCCTACACCAAAAAAATAAAAATGGCGTTGGGTTCCCCCCAAAAATCCATACCAGACCCTTATCCGTGCACGCAACCTGGCAGGCCGCAGTAAAAGAGGAGGGGACGAGAGAGCGGCCTCCCCCTCCTGAACCGTACCAGGCCACATGCCCTCAACATGGGAGGATGCTTTGGAGTCCAAAGCACCATGTTACCATGTTGATGGGGACAAGGGCCTCATCCCCACAACCCTTGCCCGGTGGTTGTGGGGGTCTGCGGATGGGGGGCTTATCGAAATCTGAAAGCCCCCTTTAAGAAAGGGGAACCCCAGATCCCGGCCCCCTCATGTGAATTGGTAAGGGGGTACATTCTACTTACGTTTGACTCGAACATTGGGCTCATCCCTATTAGAGTGACATCAGAAAAGGTACCATATTTTTTGCTCCATAAGACACACCTGACCATAAGACACACCTAGATTTTAGAGGAGAAAAACAAGAAAAAAATATTCTAAACCAAATGGTATACTAAAATATTTACCAATGCCCATTAAATACAGCCTAACCAGTGCCCATGAAATGCAGCTATACTTGTGCCCATAAAGTGCAGCCATACCTATGCCCATGAAATGCAGCCTGACCTGTGCCTGGTGACTGGCAAGGACGTCATCACATCTGCCTGTCACTCAGATAGAGTAGCCCAGTGCCCGACACAGCCGTACTTCATTCAGCTGGGGCTGCTCTGTCTCCTGTCTTCTGTGAGTGATAGGCTCAGCCAGGAGATCGCTCGCAGGAGACGGCCACCCAGTATTGTGACATGAAGAAGGGAGTCACCGCTCCAGGTGGGTCTTGTAGGCAATTAACGAACCTCTCGGAAAACAAAGGTGCCGGCAATGCACAAAGCAAATGTGGGAAGTAGGAAAAGGGATGGACAGCCGCACTCCAAGGAAACTTCAAATAAAGTTGTCTTTATTAATAAAAAATAGGCATGCAAAACAAACACAGCCACAGGAAAGGGCAGCCGACGCGTTTCACACTATGTCAGTGCTTAGTCATGGCTGTATCAATAAAGACAACTTTATTTGAAGTTTCCTTGGAGTGCGGCTGTCCATCCCCATTTATCACATAGGCATGGGCTAATATGTATTCAGCTACATATTTCTGGTAATCCCAATAAACATATATTGTTTGGTATGTGCAAAGTTATATCGTCTATGGCTGTCCTTTCCTGGTGGCTGTGTTTGTTTTGCATGCCTATTTTTTGCATGCCTATTTTTTGCATGCCTATTTTTTATTAATAAAGACAACTTTATTTGAAGTTTCCTTGGAGTGCGGCTGTCCATCCCTTTTCCTACTTTCCACAGTATTGTGACATGGCGGTATTCCCTGGTCAGTATTCGCTCCATAAGACGGGGGGGGGGGAATTGCGTCTTATGGAGTGAAAAATATGTTAAGTATACAAATCTTTACTTATACAGGGTTGATACAATAGGCTTAGAATGGGAATGGGAGCAGGTTTCAACTTATTTAGGTTTTGACAGGAATTACACTTTAAAAAAGTCCCCTAGTTTATTCTATTGTGATTTTATTGCCATTTACTGCTCAAGCCCAGAAGAAAGGTGATGTCTCTCCCCAATTCTGCCCCCCCCCCCCTACACTCAGAAGCATGTTGGCTGTATTTGATGCTTTTAACCAATAAATGATCCAAAAAGTCCTGCAAGTGAGATAAACTTGTGCCAGACTCTCCAAAGAGTTACATTTATGTCAGGTTTAAAGTGTTTGTTCCCGCAACACTTCATATTCCTGATATGTGCCTTCTACCATGTACTTGTATGAGAAAGTATCCTGTTCTCTTTGTATTGCTTCTTTGAGTTAAATCCGTAGTGTTCCTGCCAGTCCCTCTGCTTTCCTAGAAACTGACCACACTATGGCACAGCGTGGTAATTTTCTATCTATTCTGGGAACTCAGCCTGCTCTCCTCCAATGATCAGACCTGTCCTGACACCCCCCCCCCCCCCGCACAGCCTTTCACTGGGAAGATCAGTGTGCTGCTGCTTATCCTCCCCAGCTTTTATGCAGTTGAGAACAGAAGGAACAGAGGGAATGTGATCACTTATAAAAATATTATAAATATACATTTATATTTCAAACTGAGTAGGTTGTTTTACAAATTAATTGTTTACAACCATTTTAATTCTGTGATCCCATTGAGGAGATTTTTCCCTCACTTCCTATTCCTATCATGACTGTAATAAATGAAGAGTACAGATATTACCTGGTCAGGAAAACATGGATAGGCAAACATAACTAGCTCTAGCCTTTCCCCACTCTACTTAAAGCGGATGTCCCCCTGAAAAAAAATATTAAAAGCCAGCAGCTACAAATACTGCAGCTGCTGCCTTTTAATATTAGGACACTTACCTGTCCTGGAGTCCAGCAGCGTCCGCAGCAGAGGACGAGCGATTGCTCATCACTCTGCTGCTCCCCCCTCCATCCACGGTGAGGGAACCAGGAAGTGAAGTGCTCTGGCTTCACTGCCCGGTTCCCTACGGCGCATGCGCGAGTCGCGCTGCGCCCGCCGATTGGTTCCCGCTGTGTGCTGGGAGCCGAGTGTTCCCAGCACACAATGGGGGGCGGACGGGATGTGGAAAAAAAAACGTCTTTTGCCCAAGACGTGTGGCCGGAAGTGGGTGCAAATACCTGTCTTTAGGAAGTTCACTTTAGGGTGGAGCTCCGCTTTAAAAGGTGTTATTGTTTTTATTTGTCCACATTGGGGAGCTCATCACTTCCCATCTTGCCAGGAAGTGAATGGAAACCCACAACACAGACACATGCACTTATGATATGTAACTCCAGGGGGATCGACCCAGGACATCCTACATTCTTGACTTACAGAAGACTTCTCACAGATCATGCTTATCACCAAAATGCCAGTGGTGTTACAAATTATAAAAAAAACTACCAATGCAAGTACCATGCAGAATATATTTATTAAAATATGCAAAATGTTTCCAGCAATAATAAAAGTTTCTAAAAAACGCGCTTCTCCAAATGTTTCCACAGCACAGATGCTACAGCAGCATGTTAAAGGTTAGTATCAAACCCCTATGCCCTGCTCTACACACTTCCCCAGATAGCATAGCTACAGTAAGCTATTGCTAGACTTGACAGGCTTCACAAGTTTTTTTTTTTCATATCATTTATTTTTATTTTATATCCAAGGACACAAAGAGGAATTATCGTAACAAAAGAAATAAGTACATAGTCATATACATATTGTCCCTCTGAACAGAAAAAATACCAGGGAAGGGATGTCTATATCTCTCCTTTCCCCTAGTATTTTACTAGTAAATTGACTTTATTGTTCTCCTTCACCTGGAGCCTCTTTGTTCTCTTGTCCTTAAATATATACCCATCCCTACACTACCCCCAAAAAAAAAGCCCTTCTACCTCCTCCAATAACCCTTACTCAGGAGATGGTGGTACTATCTTCTTGTTTCTATTACTCCCATCCCTGTACACTCTCCCCCCATGGGGACTTCTCACTCCAAACTCTCCTCCGCCAACATTCTCTTCCCCTCTTCAGAATAAACAAATAAATTCCATCCTGTCCATGTTTCAACATACCGTTCTCTTTTATTTTGAGCTGAAAGAACTAGATCTTTTATTGCTCCTATCTCTCGCACTCTGTTAAGCCATCTCATGATAGAGGGTGTTCTAGTGTCTCTCCACTGTAAGGTTATTCCACTTTTGGCAGCCTTTATCAAGTGACACAGCACCGGGATCTGTGAGCTATGGAGCAAGAAAAAAGCTGGGTCATCTGGTATATGAAACTCTGTACGTTTTTGGGAAATTCTCTGGACTTCTAGCCAATATTGTCTTACTTTTACACAAGACCAGAATATGTGCAGCAAGGTTCCTTGCTCCAGTCCACATCTCCAACAACACTCTGAATTTTCCATAGAAAATATATGCAGCTTTACTGGGGTATAGTACCATTGGGTTAGAAGTTTGTAGTTGGATTCCTGAGTTTGTGTACAAACCGAGGAATTCAATGCCAAGTGAATGATATGTTTAAGCTGAATTGGCAAAAAAATCCTTCCCAAATCTCTCCCACTTACTAATTCCCGGCATCACATAATCCCACTGAGGGGATATCAGCAATCTATACATCTTAGAAACCACTTGTGATATTGGTTCCTCCTCATCACAGTATGCCTCAAATTTTGTTAACTGTCGCTGATTATTTACTTGGAGCGCCTGCCAGAAACTTAATTCAAAGGTTCCCCCTGGTCTCATTAGGTCCTCAATAGTTGGCCAGGTTTCTGTTTGCAAAAAATGTGAGACCTGCACAATACACTTCTCCTTTAGTTTATTGAATATCCCTCCCTCTGTTCCTGGCATAAAACCTGGGTTCCCCATTACAGGGAACAAGGGAGATTGGCCCGTTGAAAACTTTCAATTTCAGCAAACCTTAGCTGCTATTATCAGCATTGGGCTGATTGTAGGGTGCTTCTTCAGTCTACTTGGTAATACATTATAGCACCAAGAGCTCTACGTAAAGAGATTGGACTAATCTGTTGCTCCATATCAACCCAAAGTTTATAATGCCCGTGTCTACACCAATCTTGTCAAGTGAGCCGCTTGGTAATACTTGACAATGTCTGGGACTGCCATCCCCCCAAAGCACTTGGGTATCATCATCATCTCTTTTTTTATTCTTGGTCGTTTCCCTGCCCATATAAATTTCATCAGAAGGGTACTCATTTGTCTGAGAAAAGCCGCTGGGATAGTTATCGGCAGGGCCTGAAACAGATACATAATTTTTCGCAGGATACTCATTTTAACTATGTTGTTTCGACCGAACCATGAATGTAGTCCATATTGCCATTTCTCAAGCAGCACTCTAACAGAATTAAGTAGTGGGGGGAAATTTATTTTAAAATTTCCTTTAAATTTGCTGGAATCAGAGTACCCAACTACTTTAGCACATTCTTCCACTTAAACCCACTTCCCCAGATAGCATAGCTAAGCTAAGCTATTGCTAGACTTGACAGGCTTCACAAGTTTGTTGCACAATTGCAGCACATCCACATTGCATGACTCCAGATCAACTTTCTTTGCAAATATTCTGTAGGTGTGCTGCAAGTTCTGGTTCAGTTATGTTGTGAAATAGTCATCCCTCCACAGGGGTCACTGTGGCAGAATTTTCATGCTGTAGACTTGCAGAGCTCTTGCTGTAGACCACCGCAACTTTGCTCTTGCTAAAGCCTGCTGTCAGCTGACATTAAAGGATCCGCCAAAATGCCTGGACCAGCAGATGGCTTAGCCTCTCAGCGAGCTGCCCCTCCACAGTTCAGCACTCCAGTGAGCATTTTAGGGGCAGAGCAGAGAGTCTCTGTTCACTGAAGGCTGAGAACCGAGCAATTAATCGTCTTTGATCACTTGGTTCTCAGTCTTAGAGCCAGCGGGGGACAGATGCAGCATCTGATCGATGCTGCATCCATCTAGGTGAGTATCAATTTTTTTTTGGGAAGCTCATACTTCTCTTTTAAATAGCAATAAACATTATACTTATATCAGTAAAAATGAAATCGAATAATAAACAAATCAGTAATAAAAATTATTATTATACACATAGTACAAAAAGGGGGTAGAGGACATCTAAGACATTAAAACAGGTAAACGTATTTACATCACACTCAATGTTCAAGTTGTGAGGGGGTATGCCTTCAAATTGTATATGCATCTAGTCTTTAATCTGTATAGTTATCTTTTGCGGCACTCCCCCCTCCAGTGGGGAGCAAATGTATTAATTTCATGACAAATTGTGCCCGAGGGGTCCTTGTTAAGTGGTACTGCATGTTTTGCACCACTTTGCCCAAGCAAAACACTCAGTGCTTGCGTGGTCCTACCCACATATTGAAGACCACATGGGCACTGTAGTAGCTATACTACATTGGTGGGTGAACATGTTATAAAGATATCAATAGTATATTCCCTGTAAATTACAGTGGAGGTAAAGGAACATATTTTTTTGTTACCACATTTATTAATTAAACAAACAGAACAAAATATACTTGCTTGTTGTTCTTTTTATAATTGGCAAAATAATAAGTTGGAGGAAAATCTTTCAATAGGAACACTTATTCCAGTGACAACTGTCTTCAGAGGGGAATTCCCCTCACATTAGAGCGATTACCTCCCGTTGTGTCTCCAGGACAGGAAATTAAAGAGAAATCTCCCTAGCAAGTCTCAAATAAAAAAAACTGGCAGTGTTTCTACTGTAGCTATTCCCTACTCCATTTAAAAAGTAAAAGAAAACAGCTTTGGCTTTAGATATAATCTAGGTTAAATGCTAACACATTATTATCCTAATGTTGATCATTTTCTTCACTTCCTAAAATGTTTAGGAAAACATAGCAATTTAATACTTTTTTTGCTACAATAAAATTTTAAAGAATGCATTTTAGATACTCATGTCAGATATTCAACTGCTCTCTTCCTCAGTGAGTGACCATGAAAAACAAATGCAAATCAGGAGTTGTATTGTCACTGTGACTCTTTTGGTCAGTGCCATCTTAAGAGCATTATAGGCCCCCGGGCAATACAGTGCACTGGGGCCCTGTCTACACAACCACGCACAAGAATTTACTGCCAAAAATCATGAAATTTACTGGCAGAACCACAATTTTTTATTGGCACTGCAAAAAAGTACCTAAAATTACAGTTTTACAAATTTCTTCATTGGCATGAAGGTTAGGTTACTGTAACTCAGCCTGATCAGGGTTTCCTCTTGCATCAGAGTCTGCAGGATTCCCCCTTACAGTGAAAGGGAACTCTTATGTAAAGGGGAACACTGCAGATCATGATGTAAGGGGGAACTCTGATGTGGAGGGGGGCTCTGGTGACCAGAGACCACCTTATATCAGAATCCACTGCTTTCTCTTTACATCAGAGTTCCCACTTACATCACGGTCCTCAGACTGTGTTCCCCCTAGCACTGTAAGGGGGAATCCTGCAGACTCTGATGTAAAGGGGAACCACCTTCCGTAGAGTAAATACACTAAGGTAAGGGGGGCACTAATATTTTTGTATTCACTCCCCCCTTTCTTTAGCAACCACCCGCCCTTAGACTGGCCTGGTGGTGCTATCACTGACCTCCTATCAGGTGCACCATGCAAGGCTCAGTCAGATGGCTCCAGCTTGGCTGTTCTGGTTTTATCCTATAGTCTCTTTATGTCTGACTTCTCCTGTGACCCCCATCCCAGCGGCGCTCCCACTCTTAACTCCTCTCCAGACTCTTCCTCAGAGACTGTAGACACGATACAGTTCTACAGTTCTGACCCGCCATTCTCCACCATTTTTTACTGGGGTCGCTGGGCAGCCGATGGGGGCCCCCCAGGCAAGTGGGGCCCCCGGGCAACTGCCCAGTGTGCCCAATGGAAAAGACAGCCCTGCTTTTGGTCTTCTTGCATGTTCTGGGATAGTGACTTGTCAGTGACAAAACCCTTGATCTGACTATTTCCCTTTTGACGTCTTCTAAAAAATGCTGTCTAAAAAAAGCCAACTCCGGATTGGTTTAAAAATATATCCAGTAAAGTAACTGAACAATTAAAGTGGTTGTAAACTCCAAACATTAAATGTGAACAGAGCATATCCTGCTATAATGTATACTTGTCTTCACTAAGAGCACTAAGGCCGCTTACACACGATCAAATCTATCTGCTGAAAACGGTCTGACAGACCGTCTCAGCAGACAGATTCGATCGTGTGTACAGGCGAGCCGACGGATTTGGCCAGCAGACAGATTTTAAAGCCTGCTTTAAAATCTGTCTGCTGGGAACCCGTCGGACTGATATGTTTGCTGGTTAGTACGCTAACCAGCAGACATATCTGCCCGCACATGCGTCGAATGGATTTGACGCATGCGCGGAAGTGTTTTACTTCCTGGTGCGGTGACGTGGAGGCGTCAACGTCATCGCCACGTCACCGCACTGTCTGCTGGCGGGGATTTTGGTTTGATCGTGTGTACAGCGATCAAACCAAAACAGCCAGCAGACAAATCTGTTCAAATCGGTCTGTCTGACCGATTTCAACAGATTCATTTGGTCGTGTGTACGCGGCCAAAGTGTGATTTCTGTCTGCTGGTTCATTCTTCACCTGTCAACATGAATCACATTCTAACATCTTTTCCTGAAACAGAGAAAAAAGGTGACAGGAATGCGAAGAGGGGTTTGTTCCTTTCCTGCAATCAGCTCTCATAGCCCTCTTCACTGAGCTTTGCAGTGCAATCTCATCTCACCGCCTCCTTTTTTCTGACAACTCAGACAAGCTTTATACATTCTGGACTTTGAATGGATGTAGAGGAGGGAAGACCGCAGGTAAACAGGTACAACTTATGTAGGAGGATTTGCTTCATCTTTGTGTATCACCAAAGACCAGTCAGTTCACTGAGTATATATATATATATATATATATATATATATATATAAATATAAGGGCTTTGTTCTGTCCCTAGATATAGGTCCAGTTGTTTGTGTGTTTATCAGTTGACATTGCATTCTTTTTACCTGTCTTGTAATTCATGTACTTTACATTGTGTGGTAACAGCACCATCTACTGACCAGTTCATGTATTTTATTCAGCCTGTTTTCTCTGTGCATTGTATTCTGGGTAGTTCCTGGTCCTTGCTAGTCTTGTCCTGTACAGCAAGCAGTCACCATCTTGTGTCTCAGGAGCCAACTGGGTTCCTGCCTCATCATCTGCTATTTAGCCTGTTTTCAAGCATAGTCGGTAAGAGCACTATCTTGTGACATTTACTATAGCTTATATGTGTTACTTGTTTTTCATAGCTCATTACTATCATTTGTATTACCCCATGTACTGCAAGTATAGCAGATAATTCTGTGTCTTAGGCAATGTACCATGGATTTTATGTTGTAAATGCTATTGTTTTATTCTGTAGTTTCACCTTTCCTGTCACTCTACTATCAATAAAAGAGAAGGTTAAAGCAGTACAGTTTTCTCTTCTTCAAGACAGAAGGTTTAGCTACATGTCAGATTACACACGGTGCTAACGTGTATGAGGACAGTATAGGTTTGCAACCACTTTAACTGATCCTTGTACCGGTGAACTCTTTTCTTTGACTATTATTGGACAAAATTATACAATTTTCCCTAAATGTATTGCCAGGAATCTAAGGAAACATATATAGAAGAAATATAGAAGCTGTCATAGTTAATATTATTTTCTGAAAATGCTAGATGTCTGACTGCTTACTGAGAACATGTATGCTGATAAGGAGTTGCATATGCATCTGCTGCTTATGTGTTTCAGTTCAGTGACTCATAAAGCCCTGAAATCTGCAGAGTGTGAGGATCCTTCTTCAGGTGTCCACATGACTGCCAGATGACTTGAAAACTTCACACTGGTTGTCCATTAGTGGTGTCCTCACAGGTTCTAAAGACTTTAAAGATGGGGTGGTGACATCATGGTGAGCCAGCGGTGGACATGAACTTCAGAAGGGGATCTTTATTTCTGAAAGAGGCACTAGAGATGGGCTTGAACCTCCCTACCAGTGTAAAAGTACCCACAAAACATATTTTTGTATCTCTCTCACATTGCCTGGCATTAAGCTATTTTTTGATATATATATATATATATATATATATATAAAAACATGCAGCCACCAGATACTTTATTAGGTACACCTAGCTAGTATCGAGTTGGACCCCCTTTCACCTTCAGAACTGTCCTAATGCATTGTGGCATAAAAGGTGTTGAAAACATTCCTGAGAGATTTTGGTCCAAATTGACAGTATCATGCAGTTGCTGCAGATCTGTTAGCTGCACATCCATGATGTGAATCTCCCGTTCCACCCCACTCCCAAGGTGCTCTATTGGATTGAGATCTGGTGAGGCCATTGGAGTACAGTGACCTCATTGTTATGTTCAAGAAACCAGTTAAAGACAATTTGAGCTTTGTGTCATGGTGCATTATCCTGCTGGAAGTATTCATCAGAAGATGGGTACACTGTAGTCATAAAGGGATAAACATGGTCAGCAACAATAAGGTAGGCCGTGTCATTTAAACGATTCTCAATTGGTACTAAGGGGCCCAAAGTGTGCCAAGAAAATTTTCCCGACACCATTACACTACCACCAACCCTACCATTTGAATGTCGCAGCTGAAATCGAGACTCATCAGACCAGGCAGAGTTTTCTCAATCTTCTATTGTCCAATTTTGGTGAGCCTGTGTGAATTGTAGCCTCAGTTTCCTGTTCTTAGCTTGACAGGAGTGGCACCTGGTGTGGTCTCTTGCTGCTGTAGCCCACCTTCTTGATTGTAAAAAGTGATTATTTGAGTTACTTTTGCCTTCCTATCATCTCATACCAGTCTGCCCATTCTCCTCTGACCTCTGACATCAACAAGGCATTTTCCTTCACGCAACTGCCACTCACTGGGTACTTTCTCTTTTTCGGACCACTCTCTGTAAACTCTAGAGACGGGTTGTGCAAGAAAATCCCAGTTGATCAGCAGTTTTTGAAATACTTAGACCAGTCTGTCTGGCACCAACAACTCAAACTTAAATCCCATATATATATATATATATATATATATATATATATATATATATATATATATAATACACACCGGTATATAAATGCAGTACTGCACACTGCAGAAGCTTGAATCCTGCTAATTTTGCGAGACAACACTCAGAGTCAGGATTTAATAAAAAAGCTGCTAGTCTTTCAAAACGCTTGTAAACCAAGTTACTCGTAAACCAAGGTTCCACTGTATTTTTTTTATATATATACAGTACAAACCCAAAGTTTGGACACACCTTCTCATTCCATGAGTTTTCTTTATTTTCATGACTATGAAAATTGTAGAGTCATACTGAAGGCATCAAAACTATGAATTAACACATGTGGAATTATATACATAACAAAAACTTGTGAAACAACTGAAAATATATGTCATATTCTAGGTTCTTCAAAGTAGCCACCTTTTGGAGCAGACACATCTCTAGAACACCTGTTAAGAGGAGACTGTGTGAATCAGGCCTTCATGGTAGAATATCTGCTAGGAAACCACTGCTAAAGAAAGGCAACAAGCAGAAGAGACTTGTTTGGGCTAAAGAACACAAGGAATGGATATTAGACCAGTGGAAATCTGTGCTTTGGTCTGATGAGTCCAAATTTGAGATCTTTGGTTCCAACCACCGTGTCTTTGTGCGACGCAGAAAAGGTGAACGGATGGACTCTACATGCCTGGTTCCCACCGTGAAGCATGGAGGAGGAGGTGTGATGGTGTGGGGGTGCTTTGCTGGTGACACTGTTGGGGATTTATTCAAAATTGAAGGCATACTGAACCAGCATGGCTACCACAGCATCTTGCAGCGGCATGCTATTCCATCCGGTTTGCGTTTAGTTGGACCATCATTTATTTTTCAACAGGACAATGACCCCAAACACACCTCCAGGCTGTGTAAGGGCTATTTGACCAAGAAGGAGAGTGATGAGGTGCTGCGCCAGTTGATCTGGCCTCCACAGTCACCAGACCTGAACCCAATCGAGATGGTTTGGGGTGAGCTGGACCGCAGAGTGAAGGCAAAATGGCCAACAAGTGCTAAGCATCTCTGGGAACTCCTTCAAGACTGTTGGAAGACCATTTCAGGTGACTACCTCTTGAAGCTCATCAAGAGAATGCCAAGAGTGTGCAAAGCAGTAATCAAAGCAAAAGGTGGCTACTTTGAAGAACCTAGAATATGACATAATTTTAGTTTCACATTTTTTGGTATGTATATAATTCCACATGTGTTAATTCATAGTTTTGATGCCTTCAGTGTGAATCTACAATTTTCATAGTCATGAAAATAAAGAAAACTCTTGGAATGAGAAGGTGTGTCCAGACTTTTGGTCTGTACTGTATATATATTAATATATATATATATATATATATATATATATATATACACACACACACACACACACACACATATATATATATATATATATATATATATATATATACACACACATATATATATATATATATAATATATATTGTGATATTGGGGTTGTTTAGCTTTCGTGGTATGGGCGTTTTTCAGTGATTCACTCCAGCCAGGAAGTATGTTTAAGGGCATGGTAGGCCATTTTTATTCAAAAGGCAAAATAAAAGTCCAAACAAAGGTTTCCCACGCAGGGGGTTCTTCTCCATCAAACATACAACAGAAAATGCTAGCCCACCTGGCTCTCTGTAGCAGTACTTCTGCAGCAATACTTTGCACGTTTTCCTGGTCGCCCAGACCAGCGGAATCCTCAACATAAATGCTGCCCGTCAGCATCTACAACTCTGCCTCTTGCAGTCACTCTTCTGGCTGTCTCCTACAGCCTCAGACTTCTGGAGACCTTCTGTCTCCAACTGGGAGCCATGAGATCTTCCTACACAATGATTATAAAGGGCTGTGCTCACCTGAGCACAGACCCTGCTGGTCATCCACAAGATCTGGAGACAGGATTGGAGATTCCGTCCCACCCAAGACACTATGGCATGGGTGCTCAACCTATGGCCCTCCAGCTGTTCCAAAACTACAAGTCCCATGAGGCTTTGCAAGGCTGAACAGTTACAAGCATGACTCCCAAAGGCAAAGGCATGATGGGACCTGTAGTTCTGAAACATCTGGAGGGCCACAGGTTGAGCACCCATGCACTATGGAATCTCAATACTACAGAGCCCCATGACAAAGTACCAAAACCTGGAGAAAGTTGCAAAAGCAATCTTCTCCAGTCCATATCTACGCTCTGTAGTCTTGCACCTGTGTCCAGTTTACAGTAACAGTAGCTCCTACTGTTACATACATATATATATAAAAATAAAGAGAGAGAAAGAGATAAATATATATATATATTTATATACAGTGGAACTTTGGATTATGAGCAAAATTCGTTCCAGGAGAATGCTTGTAATCCAAAGCACTCACATCAAAGTTTCCCCATATAAGTCAATGGAAAGAAAGATAATTTGTTCCGCATTGGCTTCTATTGCATTCAATACTGCATGTGGCCAGAGGTAGGGGAGGGGGGTGCTGGAGAGAGACTCGGAAATACTCAGAGACAGCTCAGCTGAACTCGGAAACCCTTGGAAAGGCTCGGAAAACACTCAGGAACAAAGTATTTCAGAGTATTTCCGAACGGCTCCAAACCGCTCCCCAGCACCGTGTCACTGCCGCCCCAGCACCTCTGGCCAAATGCAGTACTGCACACTGCAGAAGCTTGAATCCTGCTAATTTTGCGAGACAACACTCTGAGTCAGGATTTAATAAAAAAGCTGCTAGTCTTTCAAAACGCTTGTAAACCAAGTTACTCGTAAACCAAGGTTCCACTGTATTTTTTTAATACATATCTATATAGGTATATAGATATATCTATATATAAAGATATATCTATATATATCTATCTATATATATAGATATATACACAGATGCTAAGATAGATAGATAGAGAGAGAGCGATCCCTTTACCATTTGATGTAACCCCTTACCAATTGATGTAAATACCACAAGTACCATTATATAAGAAATCTAGTTATCTAGCAGTGAACACTGACTGTTGATTTGAGGTAAAAAAAATAATAAAAAAATCTGATAATTTACAGAACACTTTAGTAGGGTCAATATCACTTACAGGTCTGCCTGATTGGATCTCTGTGTCTATGTTTACATGCATAAAAAGAACAAAAAATGACACCAGTGAATTTATTATTTGATTCTCAGTCTGGCTTTATCACAGAAGACTGACTCATTAGCACAGACATCCCCTCTTGATGCTAAGCATGCCCCTTTATCTTTAAGTATTAGATAGCAAGCTGTTCATTATGCCAGGGAGAGTGCTGAAGAAGTATACATTCAACTGTTACTTAGTGCTTGGACTTGAAACATATATTTATGCAGAGGAAGTCAGTATGTAACTACATGTTTGACACTTCATGTAAAATGTTGAAATCATGCTATCGCTTCACTTTTATTAGCATATAATCAATTGATTGTGCTATAATGGGTCGTGAGATTGTTTAAGAACATAGTCACAGGATGGATAACTGCACAGAAAAAAAATCCAGCTGACAAGCAGGTAAATGAGGAGAGGTCACAGAACAGCTGATTGCTAGAATAATGCTGGGAGGAGTGACTGGGTGAGCTATGTTAGGAGACAGAACACCAGCTCCTTGCTGTCCTTCCCTCCCCTTCTTATCCTTTGTAAACGAGCTCTCCTGAAGGATTCCTACACTGAGGCTCGGAAAAAAAAATGAATTAAGGAATGCGACTGAAGATTTGCAAACCAGAAAAAAAGGAAAGCAGGCTTGCTCTGGCTTTAAACTTATTGTAATAGTTAAGGCGTTTGCTATGGGACTTGCGGAAAACATGCTGTTTTGGAAGGACATGATGGAATAACAGTCTGTCTTGAAGTCTGTTGGCATTTGCTCTCATCTGACGGAACATCTGTGAGGCTCGTGAAGACAGCAGTTCCCCAGAGTGGTGTGTGTGATCGCTTCACATTGCAGAAGAAAGGATATATTCCAGAGAGAAGTCACAAAACCAAGGGAAAGGATGTCAGGACAAAACTTGTTGAATAGTGTATTCTCATGCTCATCTCCAACAGCGCCAAAAACTCTTTCCAAGAACCGACTTCGGCAGACGAGAAGTTTGGATCCTGCCATTATACGAAATTATAGCAGCGAAGGTGACGAACAGCCACCTGTTCGACACGAAGAGCTGAATACTGGAGCATCTTTGCAGGGAAACAAATGGAAGGACGTGGATTGTTATCCCATGTCGGGAAGCATGTCCGTTTCATCAGTGGAACTGATGTCCAAATCCATGCGCCAAAAACTAAAATCAGGGCCACTTGGCTCATTTTCAACCCCAACTACTCCACTGGAGAAATCACCTTCTACCAGCTTTCACTTTGACTATGATATAAGGGGAATCAAGAGGAACACTGCCTGGGACCTGCCCTTTCTGGCTCGCAGCCCTCTGGCTCTCACCCCGAGCGGCAGCACCAACAGCATCTTCTCACCTAGAAAGTGGCTACAGCAGAAAAAACTGCAGAACCAAATAAGTCCACCCTACATGGTTTGGAAATGTGAGGTAGGACTAGAGATTTTATATTGTAATGATATTTTAACTTGCTCATTATAGCAAAAAACATGCTGAGGCACAAAGCTTTAACACATGGGTAAGGATCTTTATTTAATCCATGTGACCAAAATGTTTTTAAAGTGTGTCTAAAGCCCCCATTGTATTTTAGTTGTTGATAGGTGGTGAGGGGTAAATGCCCCAATAAGTTTTTATTGCTGTTTGTGTCCCCAATATAGATTCACGATGTGTATTTATCTGGGTGACCATGAAGAAGGAAGGCAAAACCAGCATTCTGGGGTTGATTTACTAAAGGCAAATAGACTTTTCTCTTTGTAGAGAGCTTGCTGAAATTGGGTTCACACATATGTGAATTGGATAAATGCAGGGTTCCCCAAGTCCAATTAGAATGACAGGAGAGTGTGACTGGCTCTCAGTGGACCTGGTTCACACAGCTCTGGGGCAGCCGCGGTCCGCATTTAAAAGGGTCCTGTGCGTGTTTGGTTCCAATTTAGGTGTGAATTCAGGCAAAAAATTAGACCTGATTTGAACAGGGACGCACCGGACCCCATGCTGTATACTGCGGCCGTAGCATATACGAACCCACCCTAAATGTTGTGAAATTTCATTTTGCATAGAATACCCAATCACATGCAATAAAAATAAAAATAAAAAACAGCATTTTTGCGTGCACATGGTTGCATGATTCCAGTCAGTAGAGCCTCATCTCATTCACTAAGCTCTGGGGTAAATTCCCTTCCAAACTGCAACTTCCCTTGCTAAGTGAACAGCCTATTTGTCTTTAGTAAATCAACTCCTCCGAGTTGCCACCAGAATAAATCTTCCAACAGGCACACTCTGACATGTCCCAAGCCTTGTACACATGACCGGTTTTCCCATTGGGAAAACTGCCAGGAGAGCTTTTTGCCGGGAAAACCAGACGTGTGTATGCTTCCTCGCAGTTTTCCAGTCAGGAAAACAGATGGGAATCCCGATGGGAAAATAGAGAACCTGCTCTCTATTTTTCCGTTGGGATTCCCGGCAGCATTTTTTCCACCAGATTTACTAATACTCTATGGGAAACACCGCAAGGCAGTGCCCATGGAGAATGCACACGGCCGGGATTCCCGACCAAAGCTCCATGGCTGTTTTCCTGCCAGGTTTTAGGCTTTCCCCTTGGTTTTCATGGCTGACTTTTTACCGCCGTGAAAATGGTGGGGGGGGGGGGGGGGTACAGGGCTTTGGAAGAGATTTTCTTCAGTGGTGAGGATTCTTCTCACTTCCTGTTGTTTTTACATAACAGGAAGTAAAGGGAAATCTCTTCAATAGGGCTCAGACGGAAAAAAAAATGAAATAGGTTTTTGCCATTTCCTACTTTATCCAATGTTAAAAATGCCTTTAGTTATACTTAAATAATCATTTGACTCAAAAAAAAGATTATTTTGGTGTGCTAGACTTGGGAATAGAGCCAATAGCGTGGTGGAATAAGTGTAAACAAACAACTCTCAGCATTACTTATTAGATTATTAGCAGGAACCTTTTAATGGTTTAGAAACATGGTAGCTGTCACTGTCTTGTTTATAAATGTATAGGCTGCACTTCACTCCCTAACACATCACTAACCTTCAAGCACACAAGACGGGGTCAGTAACTTGGTATGTGGTGAAGCTTGAAAAACGCTGACAGCTCTGGAGCCTGCATCTTTAAAAAAATTGCAGCAATGAAAGCTCTCATGTTCTGTCCTCACGGAATCATTTTAAAGGGCCAGTTTACCCAAGTGGAAATTAGGAATGTATTTAAAAAAAATGAGGCCTTCACATAATTTACGTATATATGTGTAACATGTTAGCAGCTGATCACAAATGAAGATGATTCAGATGAAGTTCTAGCCTTGAAGAAAATGTACTCTGTTAATGAATCCTACTTTTGGCAAATATAAATATAATGATAAAAAAGTGTAACTTTTTTTCTTTCATTGTGCATTATACATTCTTAACATATAAAACAATGTATACACTTGCTGGCCCTTTATGTATGTTGCGTTTTTTATTTTTTTCTTCTTCTTCTTCTTCGGGTTTGTTTATTCTGTATCTTCATAATACATGGTCTGTATCAAAAAAAAAAAAAATGCAAATGTATTTCGATGACCACAGGAATTTGTGGATTTGAATTGTCTCAAAAAACCCAAATGCTGTAGGTTATTTCAGGTTTTTGTCTGAGAAATGAATGAAGGTGATTTAGGTTTCACTAATGCAGACCTATGCAGAAATTCAGAATAGATGGCCAGGTGCCAGGCAGGAAGCTGTGTAGGTCATTCCAGATGATATCACGAGCATAGGAAACTTATTACTGCGTGTGTAAACTTAAATGTGTTTCTTATCATGCTTTCAAAACGGCAGGTTACCAGTTTATCAGCAGTTACAATGTTTGTGATATCAATATGATATTTTAGCTCATAGTAAACTGCTTCATGGAGAACATGACTTTCTTTCAGATTCTTTTATCTTCTGGGAGGTCCATGGTACGTACCTCCCAACTTTGTAAGATTGGGACATATTATAGCATGCGGTATATAGGCAAAGGACACGCCCCTGCGGTATCTTTACTAATGCGTAAAGTGAAGATTATTGCAAAAAAAAAAAATCGTTTTTAACCCAATATTATTTTATCGCTACCTTTCCTTTTTTTTGGATTTTCATAATAAGAAATAGAATGATTTGTTAGATAAAAGGTTTATTTCAGCAAAACACTTTTGATAGTTACAAAATAAATTTTAATAGAGACCCTTCCACCAGACAAAAAAAGAGGGACAACTGAGAAAGAAAGGGGGATGGAAGAATTAGGTTATGAAAGATGGAGAGTCCCTTCAAATGAGGGACAGATGGGAGGTACAATTGTATCGGCTTCTACATCCAGCACCTGTTCGAAAACATCCATAGTTTATTATTTTCAGACATTTACACCAAAAAATGAGAGAGGATTAATTAAGGCTCGGTTCACACTGTTGCGACATGGGATCTGACTTGTGAGACCCCAAGTTGCATAACATGTCAGGTTCAATGTCTCCCTTTGAGAACCGTCTTAACTGATACTACACAAGTCGTTCCGACTTTAGAAAAGTTCCTGCTCTACTTTGGTCTCACTTGGGTGCAATTTCAGCCCTTGTACAGGCACCTTAATAGCATCCAAGTTGGATTAAGTCATAATGAAGTCGCTTGGCAAAGTTGTGAACCGAGCCATAAAGTGTACATTTATTTCTGTATCATTTGAACAAATGTTGTACATACTGTTTTATCTTTCATTTCCTAAAGAAACCTCCATTTACATAATGCATTTGACATATTGTGCTTGTGTAGTTTTTCACTCCCGCTGAACTTCATGGCATGTGCATTTTCTGTGCCTAAGGCTTTAATAGGAAACCATGAAAGATATGTATGTTTCCATTTCCCTAACTGTGGAGTTTGAAGAATATAAAGGCATTAGCTTGATTGAGGTTAGGATCTTGTTGTGTGACTACTCTAAATAAAAGTGTATTACATAACCAAACTGCAATACAGAGATATGCTTTCATTGTTCTCCATTTAGTAAAATAGAAAAAGAAATAGAAAACTTAACTTGGTTTACAAATTTAAGCAACCATTTATTAAGAACGTGAAACATTACTTTTTACCTTTTTTATCTGTTAAGGGACATTGAGATTTTAATCAGAGTTTAACCAAACATTTGGAAAATTGTTCTTTAATGTTTTGGGGTACCTTTGCAATATTTCAAGTAAAAAAAGGACATTTAAGGTTTGCAATGTGAGTGTATGTTTCCCTTTCATCTAATAAAATACTTAGGCCCCTTTCACACTGGAAAAAGGGTTAATACGGCCGGCAATGTGCCTCTGCAGAGGCGCATTGCTGACGGTATAGCCGCGGTTTCCTATTGCTTTCAATGGGAAGGGGCGGTGGAGGAGCGGTAAACTCACCGCTTCTTCAACACTCCAAAGATGCGGCTAGCAGGACTTTTGGAGCGGTCCTGCTAGCGCACCGCTCCAGTTTAAAATCCCTCGGAGGTTTCACACTGCAGAAACAGCAACCAAAGTTTCAGGTGGGTTTTCAGGCGCTATTTTTAGCGCAATAGCGCCTGCAAACCGCCACAGTGTGAAAGGGGTCTTACTCACCATACCAGATTGAAGTAGCTTCCCAGGCATTGAGTGATCCATTCTTTGTCATTAAATAGCGCTGCATCGGACAAGAGGACGACGAGGGACAATCCACTGCTGGAGCACGGGGGGGGGGGGGGGTTGCCATCTGCCAGGTTGCAGAGGATCAGGGAAGTAAAATGTTTTTACTATCCCCAATGTGAGCACATCCCCTCTTCAAGAAAGGAATTCTAGTTTTACTAGAGCAGGTAAACATTTTGTAAACATTTCCTAAAAGAACCATAGTCAGTAACCTCTTGGCGCCGGTGCCTCCCGACCCTTTGAGTAGTTTAGGATGTCGGGAGACAGGGCAGGGTTTATGATTTGTTGACTGCTGTGATTGGCTGTCATGGCGGTCACATGCTCGGAAAGCTCCCAATAGCGAATAGCAATTGCAAACTTGCCCTTAGCCGCCGGTAAGTCAGGAGTGCACAGGGCACAGCTGTATTTATGCTAATTCACGCAAGTATGCGATCCACCAGCTGAGTGCGGCTGGTTCCAATAGGTTAAGAAGTTATTGCTTGTGCTTTTCTATTATATTATAACATTATATTATAATCATAACATATTTACCTTTTTCATCTAAAAATCTGCCTGGCAGCATCTGAACATGTGCTCTTTGGACTCCAAGCCAGAGCTTATGTCTGACCCTTCCTAGATATGTCCCACCCATTAATTGCTTCATAGATGCACATCTGTTCCCACTTTTGAGGCCCTTTTCACACTGATCAGTTTTTCAGTTAAAAAAGTGAAAGAAAAAATCATGCAAAATGCAGGCCTTTAAATCCTATGGAACTCTTTAAACCAGTCAGGTTGCTTTTCAGTTGAATTTTGAAAATTCCCGCTTGCTGCATTTTAGATGCTCTTTTAAAATAAGGTGACCAGATTTTTAAACTGAAATCCGGGGACATTTTTTTTTTTTACTAGTAATGGCGTCAATTAGCGACTCTCTGCCCATCACCGCCACCGACGCCCGCCTCACAGCCTGTCAAGCCTTACTCTCTGGCCTTGTCTTCCACCAGGGAAGGCAAGGAGATAAGCAGGCAAGACGGCTGGCCGGGACTTGAGCCAAGGCAGAAGAACATGCGAGCGGAGCTGAATGGGCATGCACCCGAAACTGAACAAATATTCCCTCTGCTCCGACCACCACATGATCATCAGAAAGGGGCACAGATAATGGAAAAAAAATATTGTGTAATTCAGATTTTTTTAATTATGGGGACAAAACCGGGGACAGACTTGGTCTGGGGACAGTGTGGTCAATCCGGGGACTGTCCCTGGAAACCGGGGATGTCTGGTAACCCTATTTTAAAAGCTACACCAAAAATGCAGCTTCCCATTGAAATGAATAGAAAAAATGTCAAAACACACTGCGGTTGCATTTTTGGTGCCTCTTATGCGTCACATGTCCACAGGTGCATGCTGGGAATCCGACAACCAGAAAATACACAGCAGTTTTTCATTTTAATCCCAATCTTTTGGTCAAAAGTGCTTTTTATTCTAGCTGTAAATAGACTGGGGTTGTTGCCAGGGCCGGATTTGCTCTCCATGCCGCTCCAAGGCCAGGTTCCACAATGCACCCCCTCCCTGTCAACCGAATCTCACGCCCCCCCCCTTCCCAAATTTTAGTTAGTTAGTCATTTCAAATATTTTTTGTTTCTTTTTTTTTACTTTTTTTTACTTTTATTTATTTGTAGCTTGTCATTAACTTTTTTTTATTTTTGTATAATTTTCTTATTATTTTTAATATTATTTTTCTTATTCTTTACTTTTTAATCTTTTATTTTATTTTATTCATATAATTATTATTTCCTTTTATTATTTTGTTATTATTATTATTGATTTTTTTATTGATTTTTTTTATAAAAAAAAAATCCACCTAACTTTATTGCTATCACACAGGAGAACACAATTCCTGTGTGATAGTAATTGGAGGTGACAGGATCTCTTTATTGACCCTGTCACCTCCAAAACAGGAGTCCTAGCACTGTGCTAGAACTCCTGTCACAGCTGAGATTATAAGAGCACAGCTCACCCCTCTCACTGTGTACATCAGCGGCAGGGACAGGAGACAGGTTCGGTGGCCGGGGCGAGGACGGAGTCCTGAAGACAGAGCCAGCAGAGAGAGGTATGTGGGGGGGGGGCAGACGGACTGCAGCACACATTTTACAAGTGATTTCGGCGACATTGCTGCAATCACTTGTTAACAAGCGAGCAGATTCCCCCACACTACATTTAGCCCTGCTAGAAAGCAACTTGCCGCCCTTAACTGTATGTTGCAGGCATCGAGGGGCTCCATGCCACTGCCGCCCCGAGGCCTGGCCTTGGTGGCCTTGTGTGAAATATGGGCCTGGTTGTTGCTGACTGCGAGTTCCTTTTAGACACTATGAATGAAATGGGAGAGTTTGCTTGGCAGATTGACATAAGGTATTTTTGTCATCTTCCTACAAGTGGCATTACTAAAAACTTTGCTTTTTTAATGTTTTTATACAGTACTTTTTCTTACAATTCTGTAATTGTTTATGCCGTTTCTTTATGGTTTATTGTATTTGCTTCCCCAGCTGATCCTATTTATATACAGTAAACTTTTTTTCCTCTGTGCAACTTGAGGTTAGTCTTTGTATAAGTCCATATGTGTTTTTTATCAGTAAGATAGTGACATTTTCTGCAAGCATTTACACTGCCAATATGACTTTTTAACCTGCTAATCTTTAATGATCCCATAAATGGTCCAATTGTAGGCACCAGTGAACAGACACCTAGCAATGGGAAGAAGCAATAATGAAAGTATCTAGTAAAAGGTAAACTGTTAAAATGCTGAACTAATTACATACATAGATTAAATACCTAGCTCCAAGCTTTTGAAAAAGGCTTGCCACTTTCGGATTTTTTTTTACTAAATATGGTGCAGCAAAAGATAAGCATGCTACTTCAGTCCAGAAGGACAGAGTCTTATACAATAAAGGTTGGATGAATGGTTCTTATTTACCTCTTATGTACCACCACCTTTATCTTTCCCTGCAAAGGTAAATCATAATGGGCTACTATGCATCGCATAGTAGCCCATTATGTGACACTTATGTGAAGCCCGCAATGTCACCGTCTTCCACGCTGGCAGCGAGCATCCATCTTCACCCCTCTTCTTCCGGGGGCCGCGAACTCCGGCTCTCTGACTGACCAGAGTCACATGACATCACTCCCGCGCATTTGCGCAGGAGCCGCTTTTCACGGCATGACCCCGGCTTGAAACGGTGTGCCCTTTCAAGATGGTGCATGCGCCGTTGAAGCCGCGCTCGGGAAAATCGGAGATATTGCAAGCACCTACAGGTAAGCATTAAAGGGTCACTAAAGGATTTTTTTTTTAGCTAAATAGCTTCCTTTACCTTACTGCAGTGCTGTTTTCATGTCCTCATTGTTCGTTTTTGCTTTGATGTTGCTGTAATTCTGCTCTGATCTCCACACTTCCTGGTTGTCTGTTTCCTTATAACCACAGTGCTGGGAGCTTTCTCACTGTGGTCACTAATCAAGGAGGTGTGATAACTGTGTGTAAACTGAAACTGGGTTGTTGCTGAGGGGTTTTAGACAAACCATCACTGCCCTCTATTGGCTCTCTGGCTCTGTACATCATAGAGACAGGAAATAACAGCAGAAATGAAACTAGAACTGTAGGTTGATTATATGATTGATTTTTATTTATTTTTTATCATTTTTAAAAGGAATCAGTTAACTTTTATGTCTCTATACCCTGTAAACAGTCATTTCAGCCCAATTTTTTTTCCTTTAGTGACCCTTTAATCTAGGCTTACCTGTTGGTGTAACTTCCGCCAGAGGGTTTACAAGCCCTCTAAGCCCCGGAAGGTTTACCCCCCTTTATGACCAGGCCATTTTTTACTGACAATTGTCGTGCAAAGCTGTACCCAAATACATTTTTTTCCCCCTCAAATAGAGCTTTCTTTTGGTGGTATTATTTTTATTTTGTGTACAATAAATAACAAAAAAAGTGTTTTACTTTATGCTACAAAACATACCCAATAAAAAAATTTAAACAAAAAATCAATGTATTCATCACAAATTCATAACCTAATATGTATTCAGCTACATATTTCTGGTAATAAAATCCCAATAAATGTATATTGTTTGGTATGTGCAAAGTTATATCATCTACAAACTATGGGATAGATTTATGGAATTGTTTTTTTTTTTTGTTTTGTTTTTTACCAGTAATGGCAGCGATCAGCAATTTTTAGAAGGACTGCGACATTGCGGCAGACAAATCAGACACTAAGTGATGCTTTTTGGGGACCAATGACACTAATACAGTGATCAGTGCTAAAAAAAAGTGCACTCTGACTGTTCTAATGACACTGACAGGGAAAGGGTTAACATAAGAGGCGATCAAAGGGTAAAGTGTGCTCCTGGGTAGTGCTTTCTAACTTTGTGGGAGATGGCTTAACTGGAGGAAAACAGAGATCCGTGTTCTTGCTTAGCAGAAACACAAGATTACCTTCTTTCTCTCTGACAGAACGGCGGTCTGCCTTGTTTACATAGGCAGGCGGCTATTCTGCCTCTCCTGTCAACGATCTGTGGGTCCCAGTGGACATTGCAACCACTGGATCCACTGATTGGCTCCTGCTAAGTCCAATCACAGTGGGAGCGGGTCACCCCAGACCATGTGCACAAAATCACGTACAGGTACGTGATTTCATGCAGGAGGGCCGCCCTGCCACAGTATATCTGCGTGGGGTGGTCGTTAAGTGGTTAAAGTGGTATTAAACCCAATCATTAGATGGGGTGGCCTAATTCGTTTTCTTTTTTAGGCTTTTTTTTCCTGGTGATCTGGCCAGTAATACACCTCTTGCATTACAGTGCCCCCACTCTGGAAAAGAGATACTGTACATTTGGACAGCAGCATTGTCAGTCTGGAGGAGGGCATTAGATGTACTAGCAGATTTTAGAAACAACATTTTTCTCGATGTGATTCCTCTCAAGCCTGCCTTACATACACACGTTCATGGAAAAAAATGCTTGAGCAAAATCGCAGTGATGTACAACACGTACAACGGCACTATAAAGGGGAAGTTCCATTTGAATGGCGCCACCCTTTGGGCTGCTTTTGCTGATTTTGTTTTACCGCGTGTTAGTAAAAGTTTGGTGAGAGATGATTCGCGCTTTTCAGTCTTCGTGCTTTTCAGTCTGTTACAGCGTGAAGAATGTGCTATCTCCATTACAAACACTAGAACGAGCGCTCCCATCTCATAACTTGCTTCTGAGCATGCGCAATTTTTCCCCCTCGTTAAAGCGTACACACGACTGTTTTTCACAACGTGCAAAAACTACGAGAACAAATAAAGCAGGTTCTAAATTTTTTAATGGGCATTTTTCTCGTCGAGAAAAATGCTCTGGAGCATACTCATGACCGTTTTTCACGACTAATTTAAATAATGACATTTTTCTCGTCATGAAAAACAGTCGTGTGTACGCGGCATTACTGGCATGATCAACAGAAGAAATGAAAGAAGAAAGCCTAAAAAGAGACATAATGCAGCCATCACATCTAAGATAGTAAGCTGCAATATAATGTTTGCTTTCAGGTTTAATATTGCTTTAAAGGTGATTGATTTCTTGTATAATGATGTTATAATGAACCTTTGAATAATAATCACTTGTCCATTCTTTCTGATGAGGTTTTCCCGTCTGCATTGGAGTAGAGTGCCTTTTGCTGCACAATATTTTTCATTCCAGTATACAGAAAGCTCTTTTGGGTTTTGATGTCTTGTGCATGTGAATATTCTATAACTTGCAACACTTGATGGTCTCTGGCTTTTGCGCAGGATCTGCTTATTCTCCATGCTAGATTTTAATGGCCATCTGTGTCTCTACTGGGGAGATTTCTTTTTTTTGTCAGGACAAGAAGTGATGGAAGATTTCTTAAACAAGGACATGGATAATGTTTTTTTTTTCATTGCTATCTTTGTCTTCAGGTCGTGGTAACAATGACTCCAAATTAAGGTAGAGTAAGGTAAAATCTTACCAGTGGGGTTCGTAGACAGATGATCTTTTTTTTGTGTTGCCAGTTATATTTAAAGTGAAATTAAAGGGGTTTTAAAGGCAGAAAGTATGGCCCGGATTTACATACATCGGCGCATATATATGCCGCCGTAGCTCCCAACTCTGCGCCGGCGTAGCGTATATTCGTAGGCGTAAGTCAGCCTAAGTAAAAGTGGGCTGTTAATGGGCGTGATACATGGTAATGAAGCGTGACCCCATGCAAATGATGTGCCGAGTGCTAGGCAAGTACTTAAAACGAACGGCGCATGCGCCGTCCCGTGGACGTATTCCAGTGCGCATGTTTACAATCACATCGAAACAACTGCCTAAGATACGTCGAATCACTTCCTACGTCGTGAACGTAACCTACGCCCAGCCTTATTCATGTACTACGTAAACAACATAAAATACGAGGGCATTCGTTCCCTGGCCCATACCTTTGCATCAGTTGCGCCTCCTATATGGGGAATAACTTTACGTGGGACGTACGACTTAAGGAAACCATGTATATTATGCGCCGGGCGCAAGTACGTTCGTGAATCGACATATCTCCCTTATTTCCATATTTAAATAGGAAATCAATGGGAGCGCCAGATGTGTCCAGCGTAACTATGCCCCCACGATACACCGGCGTAGGCAAGTTATGTCGGTGGAGTGAAGCCAGTTTTCAGGCATATCTTATTTCTGTGGGCACGGCGCACAGATACGACGGCGCATATTTACACTTATGCGGCGTATCTCGAGATACGTCGGCGTAAGTGCTTTGTAAATCCGGGCCTATGTTTTTATCTTAATGCATTCTATGCATTAAGAAAAAAAGCCTTCTGTGTTCAGCAGCCCCCTCTGCCTCCCTAATACTTACTCCACAAGTGTCTCGGCCGTCCAGTACGCTCCCTCCTGATTGGCTGAGACACAGCAGTGGTGCCATTGGCTCCCTCTGCTGTGAATCAAAGTCAGTTAGAAAATCAGGAGGGAGAGGAGGCAGGGCCAAACTGCAGCTCCATGTCTGAATGGACACACAGAGCTTCAGCTCGGCTTTGGTGCCCCCACAGCAAGCAACAGGAAGGAGGGACCAGGAGCACCGAATAGGGACCCGAGAAGAGGAGGATCAAGGCTGCTCTGTGCAAATCCACTACACAGAGCAGGTTGATCGCATCAAGGCCTTCGGGTAATGACTGCGCTCTCAATAAGCATTTTAATAAATAAATAAGTATAACATGTTTGTTAATTTTATAGAAAAAAAAACTAGACTTTACAATCACTTTAATATAACAGCAGTGCCTGCTATATTGTGCTTTAAAGGCACAGGATATGTCAAACATACAGGATTCAATGCCTATTAAATATTTGACCTTAAACAATATGCAGGATAGGAGTTTAATATTTTAGACTTTACTGGCTGTATACTTCTGATGGGTTATATAGATTGTGAAGCCAGGGTCAAAATAAAAGCTGGGGAGTCTTTCTGAAGCCAGTGGCATCTTCCCTGATATTTCTCTGTTTACAGGTTGATTTTAAATTATTCTCACAATTCATTAAATATGTTTATAGTATGACCTAGCCTTGCTCATCAAAGGGGAGTAGAAATTCTACCCTATTCTTCTTAGATGTTTTAATAATCAGGTAGTACCACTAACAGTAACAATGTACAGAATAGCAATGTTCTTGTTTATATCTAGAAGCAATATAATGAGAACATGTTGGTGCTGGGGACGTAAGTAAAAACATTTTATAGCATTATTCAACCTGTATTTTACAGTCTGTTTTCTTTTTTTTTGGCATTGTTTGAGGGCAAACTAGAGAGAAAATGTTCTGCAATCTGTTCCATCTTTTTTCTTCTTTTTCATGTGATCTATAAATAGTTATTTTTTCCCATTTTCTAATGTATTTTCCTTTCCTTAAGAGATGTACAGTTGACCTATAAAGAACTAAAATTTTTATTATACAACTTATGCTTTTTTTGGCATATGCTGTCATACATTTATTTATATGACTGTAAAATTGTAATGGCTATTACTTCATAGCATTATGTTATCTTCTTTCCTTTCCTCACTGTAATAATACAATTTTGGCACTTTCACCTCTTATGGCCAATGCATTATACATTTATTGTCATTAGTAAATAGAGATAGATTTAAGAGCTTGCATTAAATATTACTCTACCTTTCTGAAAAGTATATTATCCTAAAGGTATAGTAATAAAAATACCCAGCATCTTTTAACTTTATAGACTGGGGACATACTGTGACTGCAGGGTGTCTTTGGTGACCTTCTTTTACAGTTTATTATCACATGACCAGCCTCAAGGCATCTAGAAAAGGTCCTTATAAAAAATGGCTGCTGTGGGAGCAATTGTCACTGGTAAAGTACAAGGCCCTTTGAGTCTGGTATGGATCTTGAGGGGGAACCCCATGCCAACCCCCCCCCCCAGAACCATACCGGGCCTTTTGCCCTCAACATGGGGAGGGTGGGTGCTTTGGGGCGAGGAGGGGGCTCTTAAAGAGGCTTCAAGATTCCGACAAGCCCTCTGCCAGCAGTCCCCCACAATCACTGACTAGGGTTGGAGGGAAGAGGCCCTTGTCCCCTATCAACATGGGGACAAGGTGCTTTGTGGTGGGAGGGCAGAGCCCCCTTCTCCAAAGCACTCATTCCCCTATGTTGAGGGCATAGGGCCTGATATGGTCCAGGAGGGGGTAAGGTGTTTGCTTGTCTCCCCCTCTCCTGACCTGCTGGGCTGCATGCTTGGGTAAGGGTCTGATATGGATTTTGGGGGGCCCCATGCAATTTTTTTTTTTAGTGGAGTTCCCCTTAAAATCCAAACTAGACCAAAGGGTCTGGTATGGTCTTGGGTGCCTGACATTGATTTAGGGGGGATCCCACACTTTTATTTGGGGGATTTTACATTGCTAACATTGCATACACTTTATCTCAATGCACACATGCTTTGAGATAAATGCGAGTTGCATGCCACACATCGGATTAGTGAAGAGGTTGATCCAACTTGGATATGACTACCAATTAAATCTATGGGCTGAAATCGTGCCCAAGTTTGACCAAAGTAGTGCAGGAACCTTTTTCAAAATTGGACCGACACAAGTCAGAGCAATTAGGATGGCTCTCATAGGGAACCACTGATTTATACATGTCATGTGACTTGTGCATTATAATTCACATTATAATTACTTTAAAGTAAACACTGCAGTAATAATCCAAAAGTATGTGTATACTGAAAATAGAATATTCTCTCGCTTTAAGAGGATCTCTTAATATCAAACATCTCTTTTTTTTTTAGAGATGCTGATGTGGTTTGTTAGAGTCTCATAATTATTGTCAAATACCAAGGAGCATGTGCAGTATCAGATACAATCTGTAACAATATGTTCTGTTCTCAGCAACATCCTGTCCTCCTTGGATTTATAATGTTCACTGACGCCATTAAAAAACATATGCAGAGATTTACTATGGAGAGTGCACTATGGGCAACACATGAGCAGCAAGAGATGACTGCAATATAGAGGTAAAGCTTGCCAGCTTTGCAAAAATGAAAATGAGCATGATGACTGCAAATTTTTCTAATAATATTAAAGCATGGCATGATGAACAACGTTACTAGAGCAAGGAAACAACGATAACACATGCTTCCAAATATGAACACCAATTAATTAAACTGTATTTTCAGTGTTTTGAGACTTACTCTTTTATTATAAATGATACCCCTTGTGTTGTCTTCTTGTTGAGATACAATACCACAAAGTTCCTTTGTGATGTAATGGCCTAGTTGCAAATGTTTATCTTTGGCCTTTAGAGTTCAGTGTCCTAATCATTGAGATTTAACCCTTTTATGACTAGGCCTATTTCTGACATTCGTTGCTTACAAGTTAAAATCCATATTTTTTTGCTAGAATACACTTTCATTAATAAAAAAACATAAACAGTAAAAAAACATAAACAGTAAAATTAGTAAAAAAAAATGTTTAATGTGAAAGATAATGTTACGCCAAGTAAATACATACCAAACATGTCACACTTTGAAATTATGCACACTCGTGGAATGGCGACAAACTAAAGTACCTAAAAATCTCTATAGGCGACGCTTTTAAAAAAATATAACGGTTACCAGGTTAGAGGTACAGAGGAGGTCTCATGCTAGAATTATTGCTCTCCCTCTGACGATCGCGGCGATACCTCACATGTGTGATTTGAACACCTTTTACATATGCGAGTGCGACTTGCGAATTAATTTTTTTGCTGCGGGGACAGGGGCGCTTTAAAAAAATATAATTTTTTTATTCTTTATATTTTTTTACACTGTGTTTAAAAAAAAATTATCATTTTTATTGCTGTCACAAGGAATGTAAACATCCCTTGTGACAGTAATAGGTGGTGACAGATCCCCTTTATGGAGGGATCCAATCCCTTCTTAGCACTTCAAAGTATTCAGATCGCCAAAAAACTGCGATTTTGAATACTGTATTTGTTTTTAAAAACTGTGCCATTGGCAGCTGAGTAAACCAGAAGTGACGTTGCTTCTGTGTTTACATACAGGAGACTGGAACAAAGCCATTTCCGGCTTCATTCCAGTCTGTCTCTAGGCACCGGAAGTGGTGGATTTGGTCTCCCGGTGGGACAGGAGGTCCTGTAACAGCGGCGGAAGGCGGCGAGAGGGGGGGTGTTCCCTGCCGCTCCTCCAGTATAACAGCCGATCGGATTTTAGCCGCATCGGTTATTATCCCTGGAAAACCGACCACCCGCTCTTGATACTGTTTTTTTAGATAAGGCATGCAGCTGCAGGCATCATCCCGGTATAACCCCCTAAAGCTGAGGCCGCATATATGCGTATGCTCGGCGCCAAGAGATTTACTAAAGGCAAATAGACTGTGCGCTTTGGAAGCACAGTTGCACTCAGCAAAGGCATTTGCTCCAAGGCTTAGTAAATAAGGGGAAGCTCTGTTGACTGTTATTTACCAATCATGTGCAAGCAGACATGTTTTGTTTTTTTTCCTTGCATGTGATTGGATATATTTTGCAAAGGAAAGCCTCACCTAATTTACTAAGCTCTGGAGCAAACACCCTTGCAGGGTATATTTGCATTTGCAAAGTGCACAGTCTATTTGCCTTTAGTAAATCAACCCTGATGAGTCCTCTGGAGATTCCAGAATAATAAAGAGATGACATCTACAGAAGAATGTCTCAATACCTAAAAACAAGCCTGAAAAAAGTATTTTTACAGACTATATTATCCCTCCATAAAAACAAAAAAAAAAACAAATGATTAACTCCATCCAAATGAATTGCATGTTGGCATTTTAAATTGCCTGGATATTTCAGTGACCTCAGTGATGCTCATTAGATTTTCCTGAAGACTGTGTCATGCTACTCCAGTGGACTTTCTGTAATTTGCATAGATAATTAAAACACTAAGCTGCAAGTAAGGGACAGCTTGTATAGTCTATTGAGATGATTTGAGACCTTGGATGAAATGTCATCATTAGTGTATCTAATAAAAATATAGTAAGTGGTTTTAGTTACAATCACCCATGGAAAATGAAAATATCAGATTTGTGGGGAGTGAAGCTTTATCATTTTTAAATGAGGAAATATTTATTTTTACTGGTCACGAGGGCCATCTGGAAACATTATCTCCTCTTGTCATGGTTTAAAAGGTAACAGAATAAATAAGATGAAATGTAACCTGCCCCTTAACTTTTAAAGAAATTTCTAATATAAATTACCTGGATTTAGTAAGTGAGCTTTTGTGGAAAGTTAAAATAGATGATGCGATTGTGACCAGAAAAGTAGAGAGATTTTCAGTGGCTTATTGAAGGAGCTGACAAACAAGCACTGTCTGATTCCACGCCTCCCCCCTTCCTGCCAGGCACTTGTGTACTGATAACATATACTGACAACTTTTGCAGAATAAGAATAGTTTGCTTATTCAAGTATCATTACCATTAAGCACATTGTTTAAGTGCTAGTGTGCCCTCTTCCTCTAGTGTGCTCTTTTGCTATAGAATGCACTTCTCCTCTAGCGGGCTTTCTTCCTCTAGTGCACCCTTTTCCTCTACTGTGCCTTCCTCCTTTGTGTGTTCTTTTCCTTCAATGTACTATCTTTCTCTAAGTCACTGACTTTCTCCAGTGTGCCCTCTTCCTCCAATGTGCCCACTTTCTCTAGCGTGCCCTCTTCCTCTAATGCGCTCTCTTCCTTTATTATGTGCCCTATTCATCTAGGGTTTCATCTTCCTCTAGAGTAGTCTCTTTCTCTAATGTGCTCTCTTCCTCTAGTGTACCGCCTTCCTTGAGTGTGCTCTTCTCCTCTAATGCACTCTCTTACCCTCTTTGTCTAGTGTTCCCTTCTCCTCAAACATGCCTTCTTCTTTAGCAGCAAATAATCACCTATTCTTTCCTCCCCTGCCCTTAATTCCAGGAGACAGGGAAGTAAGCCCTGTGTAAGTTCTGAGCTGCTCTGATTGGAGATTACACACGGCTTAGAACTCTTTCCCTACCCACATGGGCATTGATGAGCCAAGCACCATTGCTGCCACCCTCTAGTGTGCCCTCTTTCTCTAGTGTACTTTCTACATCTAGTGTGCCATTTTCCTAGTGTGCTCTCTTCCTTTAGCGTGTCCTCTTTCTCTAGTAGATATGTGCGTTCCCGTTGGTAACGAATGGATTTTCGTACGAATTTGTTAGTATTCGTACATTCGTATCAATTCGAACATCCGAACAGCTGAAAGACCCAAAATACGAAAATTATGGAATTACGAATAAGCAAAATAACGAACAAACGAAAATACGAACGTACGATTGGACAATCTTACTAAAATACGAAACACCGAAAAAGCAAAAGAACGAAAATTACATCTATAACGAACGATTTGCATTTCGCATTTTAAATCCTTTGTCTGTTAGTATTTTCATTCGTATGTTCGTATTTTCATTTGTGTGTTTTGTAAATCCGTTTCTTTGTCTGTTCGTAAATTTGTGTACTTGTAAGTTGTAACGTTCTTTCGAATGGGCAGTGTAGTTAGTGAGTGATGTATCTTACTTAATATCTTAGCCAATTAGCTTATCTCTTTTGTGCTGAGTCACATTGTTGGCAAAAAGTCCGACCGTGTGTACGGGGCTTAAGAGAAAGCATATCTTAATATGGATTAGCCGCGTGTTGCTATGTATTTACGAAAGTACAAAATTACGAATCCATTAAACGAAAATTATTATCTAACAAAATTACGAATTTCGAATCAACGAACATAAATTAGACATTATTACGAATCATTCAGCATAAACGAAAATAAAACTGTTACGAAAATACAAACAAATCCGAATAGGAAAACTTGCGTCTTACGAAATACGAACGGGTCCGAATAGGAAAACTTGAATCTTACGAAATTACGAATCTTTACAAATCTACGGAACGAGACGAAACGGAACAAAAAAATACGAAATTTTTTGTTGTGCACATGTCTATTCTTTAGTGTGCCCTCTTTTTATAGTGTGCTCTCTTCCTACAATGTGCCCTTTTCCTAGTGTGCGCTCTATCTCTAGTGTGCCTTCTTTTTCTATTGCACGCTCTTCCTCCAGTGTCCCCTTTTCCTACTGTGCTTTCTACTACAAGTGTGCCCTTTTTGTCTAGTGTGCTCTCTTCCTCCGGTGTGCAGACTTCCTTTAGTGTACACTATTTTTCTAGTGTGCCTTCATCCTCCAGTGTGCCCTCTTGCTCTAGTGGGTTCTCTTTCTCTAGTGTGCCCTTTTCCTCTGCTGGGCCCTCTTCCTCTAGTATGCTTTCTTCTTCTAATGTGCTCTCTTCCTGTAGTGTGCTCTTTTCCTCTAGTGCACCATCTTCCTCTAGTATGCCCTCTTCCTTCAGTGTGCTGTTTTCCTATTCTGTACTTTTCTTCCTCTGGTGTTCCCTCTTCATCTAGTGTGCCCTCCACCTCTAGTGTGCTGTCTTACTCTAATTTTCTCTCTTCTTCTAGTGGGTCCTCTTCCTGTGTTGTGCTGTCTTTTTCTAGAGCACTCTCCTCCTCCTGTGTGCTCTCTTTCTCGTGTGTGTTGTCTTCCTGCAGTTTTATTTTAGCGCACTCTTTTCAGCAGCACATATTCATCTTTTCTGTGCTCCACTGATTCTTCATCCACTTGCCAGGAGACAGGAAAGGAACCCCTATGTAGGCTTAGAACTCTTTCCCTGCCCCAAGAGATATGCTGAACCAAGAACCAGTGCTAGTGCATATTGGGAATAAGAGTGGGTCACATTCTAATCCATACACAGAAGTACCAGGTATTTTCTCTGCTTACAATAGCTTTATGGAATGTTGGTGGTAGTGGCGGAGGGGTGGAAAGGGGTGGGGTGAGGTAGAGATCTGTATGTGCTCCTGGGGAGGAGGGAATTAAAGCATGTATATTGCTGTGCCCTCCATAGAGAAAACACTTATTTTCTATAATCACAAATGTAACATAACCACCGATAGAGGTGGAGTTCATACATTCGTTAGCTCAATGTTTTCTTTCTAACCTAAATATCATGCACTATACATGCACCAAAGTTCCACCTAATTCTTTAAGACCCTGTTTTCATCTGTCCATTTCTGCTGTCATGCATTTTGGCTTGCATTTTTTAAGCGCTTGTTTTTGTATCAATCCAAAGAACTACAGCACTGCTATTGCTCAACTATCTGTATTGTGCTTCTATGCTCAATACCGCTATATTCAACCACAAATTTCATATTGTGCATACATTCATAATTACTCTTAAACAATTGTTGAATTTATAACAATTCATAGAAATTAAAAAAGTGAAATAAGTGACAGATAAATTAATAAATAAAACCAATCCTAAGTGTATAAGTGCCAATCACAGTTCATATAGTCCAGTGTTTTTCAACCTTTTTTCAACCAAGGCACGCTTTAAAATCTGTCAGAATCTCGAAGGCACACCAAACCAAAAATGTGAAAAAAAAAATTATGCCACTTGCTATTTGCACAGTGGTTCAATTAATTAAAACAAAACACAATATAATACCCCAATTTGTGGCTATAGTGTGAAAGATGATGTTATGGCGGGTAAATAGATACCTAACATGTCATGCTTTAAATTTGCGCTCACTCGTGGAATGATGACAAACTTTGGTACTTCAAAATCTCCATAAGCAACACCTTAAAACACCTTGTCTTGTTTGTTAAACTTTTTGTTTTCACTGTCCTTTCTGGATTGTTTCTCAGGCAAGACGGTGGAAAGGGGGGACATCCCCTCCCGCTGCTTCTAAAAGCGTTCCAGTGGCTCAAAAAACACTCGGAACGCTTTCATGAGAAAGCCAGCCACTGGTTGTAAAAAAAACAATACCAAGGTTATGGCTGATATCTTCTTTTTAGGGCACTTTCACATTGACTAATTCCATTGCAAGCATGGTGATTTTATTTATTTATTTATTATATAATATACATGGGCTATGTGGGTTAATATTGATAATGATAACTGTAAACTTAAATACTGGAGTTTGGCCGCAGCGCAGGATACCTGCGTTTTTTTATGTGGTTTCTCATAAACTTCTATTATGTAGTAAATTTTTGGTACATTTTCTGAAAGCACACCAAAAATAAGGGACATAATAGAAGTCAATAAAAAACACATGAAAACCGCAGGTACCCTGCGCTACATCTGAGCTGCGGCCAAACTGCAGGATTAAAGTATACAGTTATCATCATCAAAAATAACCCATATAGCCCATGTATATTATATTACATTTAAAAAATTCACCATGCTTGCAATGAAAGTGAGGCAATGAAAGTGCCAACAAGTGTTATATAGTTTATTTTTTATTTTTAGAAACACCATGCCTTCAATAAAAACTAATCATACATTGAAAATGACAGGTACAAGTACTGTACCTGTGTCTCCTTATAGTTTTGTTTCCTACTGGTGGTTTTCTTTTTCTCCTACCCTCAGGAAAACGCGCGCCAGCCAGCATCTATTCCCGAGGCTCACACGTCACAGATATCAGTGCGTGTGGCGTGCGCCCGACCCTCCCATAGCAACCGATGACGTAATCGGTTGGCAAGACGTGGTCCGAAAGGCCCGCACAGCTTCCCGAGTGCCTGTGGCAGCGGGAAGTGAGCTTTACACAGTCGACAGGCACCACTGTAATAACAAATATTAACCAAGTGGCCATTATATAGCTGCCTATATTGGGGGTCATTTTGCCACGGCACACCTGGGGACTCTTCACAGCACACCAGTGTGCCGCGGCACACTGGTTGAAAAACACTGATATAGTCCACACACTTAATATAAAGTGCTTTATGCAGTGTCCAGATATGGGTGGTGGGCACAAAAGATGTGTAGATAAATGTTTTTTCCATTACTCCTCCTCCACTTAATTCAGTCACCAGGCTCAATGTAGCATGCTCATAGCATAGGGAAGGGTTATAGAAATCTCCATAGTGTGATATTGTAATGCCGCGTACACACGGTCGTTTTTTGCGATGAAAAAAAACGTAGTTTTTTAAAACGTCATTTAAATTGATCGTGTGTGGGCAAAACGTCGTTTTTTGTCCTAAAAAAAACGACCAAAAAAAAATTCCAACATGCTTGAATTTTTTGTGTCGTTTTTCAAAACGTTGTTTTTTGTTTCACAAAAAGTCACCGTGTGTAGCAAAAACGTCGTTTAAAATGACGTTTTTCAACCCGCGCATGCCCAGAAGCTAGTTATGAAGCAAGCTTCAATGGAAAAGTGTGGTGAACGTAACCTCGTTTTTTGTGAAAAAAACGATGGTGTGTATGCAACATCGACTTTGAAAGTGACGTTTCAAAAACGTCGTTTTTTACTTCACAAAAAACGTCGTTATTTTTCATCGCAAAAAACGACCGTGTGTACGCGGCATTAGGCTTTATTAAAAGGTTAAAAAGCAATTTCATTAAAATTTACAAAGATCATAAGAGTATGTGTATACATCAAATGGCCGCCTCAGCGAGTGGGTTGGCTGTAAGATACTCATCACTGACTGTCCTTGCTTGATGCCTTTAGCCCCTTCCACTTGGAGTCTTCAGAAGCTGAGGCAGTCAGTGATTGGTTTATTTTTATATGGATACTTCTTAGTTCTTTGGATTGATACAACAGGGTTTCTAATAACCTACATCACAGCAGCAGTCCCAACATATGTTTCTGGGTTTGACTCAATTAAAATAGTGGTCATAGTGTGGGTATATTACTGTTATATTGCTTGTTTTTGTGCATTTTAGTGTCTTTTACATGCATTTTCATGTGTTGTGCATTTAAATTGTTATGCAACAATTATGCCTGTCCTATAGAATGTGCTTCCTGGTTTTGAGTGTATGGGGTTGCAGATTTTGCAGAAACTGTTGCATTCTTCATTCTGGCTGAGCACATAGCAGATATGTGCATTTTCATATACTTCCATAGACTTCTATGGGCCAGCAAACACAGACAAATGCATGAAAAATTGGACACAGTATCCTGTTCTCTTCGTTTTGCTTCCTTTTGATTGAAATCCCTGGTGTTCCTGCCAATCCCTCTGCTTTTCTATTAAAAACTGACCACACCGGAAGGTGACTAAAACTTGGTGCCCCAACTGCCTCATATATCCCTTCTTAATTAAAAAAGGTTCCTGACAGCTCTCGTTCCACAAAAACAGTTGATTCCTTTTATGCTCTTAGCTGCCAAACTTGCCATCGCTCACTCTTGAAAGCGCCCCGCTGTGCACATTGCGATATTTAGGTGCAAGGTCTACTGGATTATGCTCAATGAGCACCTGGCAAGCAGGTTTTATGATTCCGTGCCTCGATTTAGGAAGATATAGAAACCATGGGCCATGTGAATAATGACCTTCACAGTTTTTTTCCAGGCGCTATTCTTATGTCCTCTTGGTTTGTATGGATCTGGCAGACACTGTTACTGGGTTTCCATCGTTTCCTCTCTTCTCTCCCTTTCTTTTTTTAAATTTGTAGTTTTTCTCCCTTGCTTCACACATTGTTTTCCCTACTTCTTCACCCCCTCCTTCCTTTTAAATTATGTCCCAGATATTTTTGGGCTTGATGCTCTAGGGAAGGGGCATGTCCCCAACTTAAATGCCTATTCAGCCCTAGGTCACGTGTGGGGGATAACCCAATCACCACTTCTTTCTTTCGACCCCTTTTATACTAGGGCGGTTTTTCAATGCTTTGGTGCTAAAAACAGCCTCTGCTAAGCACCTGAAAACTGCCTCCCATTCATTCCAGTGTGAATTTTCACACTCGGGCGGTGTGCTTGCGGGACGTCACGAAAAGTCCTGCAATCAGCATCTTTGGGGCAGGTTGGAAGCGCTGTATTAAGTGCTCCCAAAACACCCTGCCCATTGGAATGAATGGGCAGTGCTTTCAAAGCACTTGAAAAGCGGTTTGAAAGTGTCGCAAAACAGGAGTTTTTAACCCTTTTTAAAAGCACCCTGCTATCGGGCAAAAAGCGGCACAAAAGCGCCACTTAAACAGCGCTGATGCTCCGCTAAAACAAGTGTCCCTTTACAACTTCACGCCACTTTCAATGTGAAAGCAGTCTTACTGTGGGTCACTCTGAGTACTGTGTGATGTGTTACATTTAGTTACTCGTTAAATGTTTGTACTCCAGCTGTTTATTATATAACAATTGTCATGACTATGGTATTGTATATTCTTTGCATTTGGATTAAGGGCTTTACCCTCTGCGATCTCTTTGAATAATGAATACTTTGTACTTTCCTTCAATGATAAAAAAAAGATTCAAAGAAAAAAAACTGACCACACCAAGCAGGAGATCTCAGCATGGTCAGTTCTCTAGCTGTCTGGGGAACTCCAATGATCAGACTTGTCCTGACAACCCTCCCCCCCTCCGCACAGCCATTTACAGGGAAGTTCAGTGTTCGGCTCCCCCCCCCCCCCCAGCTAATATGGAGCTGAGAACAAAGGGAATGTGAATACTTATAAAAAAGGGGAAAAGGGTATTTTTATTTTTTATTTACATTTTTATTGATGCAAAAATGTTTTGCCTTTCATTTTTATTTTAAACTGAATGGTTTGTTTTACAATCACTTTAATTAACCTGCCATCACAATTTTGCATGGCGTGAAAAAAAACGCTTTTATCAATTGCTGTAGATTATTAGAACATCTGTATATTATAAAAAGGAAGGTACAGAGAAGCTGGGTAAACTGTGACTAGCCTGGTAAAGCCCTTCTTTTTATGATTGATTTACTTTGGTGATTTGTGTATAATAAATGCTGCATGCAAAACAACCCAGATGTTTCTAGCTCACAAAAATATTTGGATCTACTACTTGAAGTTAAAAATAGAACTACACTGAATGACAATGACAGAGTGCGAATGGCACTGAAATTGTTTCTTTCGGACGGAATGTTATAAATAGGTATCCCTCAGTATTGTATTCTTTATGCCATTCTAATATATTTATATAATAATGTATTTGTGCAAATAGATAGATAGATACATACATACAATGGAAAGACATATATGTTTATAAAGCCATACAATTTATGGCTGTCTGGAGATTTTCCATTTCACAAGACATTCCAAGAGAGTGGGAATTTTTTTTACCAATTTTAGACATCTATTTTTAAGTCGATGCACATGTAATCAGAGCTTAACCTCAGCTTGACCTTACATGTAATGTTGGAGATCTACTAAAATATTTTGTTTTTATTTCCCTTTCATGTATATATTGATAACATATAACTTGCCTCTTGGCCAGTATAACATGTATCCAAGATGAATAAAATGGCGAGACAACATAAGGCTTTATGGAAGGTATACAGTAAATAATGTACAAAGTGTGTGGAGGGATAAATTATTTAAAAAGTTGTTTAGATTTATTACACAGCCACAGGATAGATGTGTTCCATTGTATCGAATAATTTTTATTTATTTATTATTGGCTCATAGTTTATTTATGCAGTGCCCCATCCCTTATCTTTAGCGAATCAGGCTACTTGTTAGATGTGAGCCTGTTTATGTGATAAACTGTTACACAATGGATTATAAATATAGTTCATAGGTGCTGGGTGCAAAAAACGCCCAAGGATTTGTGATGGTTCACTTGTGGCTAAAGAGTTGTAAACTCTTTTCTAAATGAATGAATGAATGAATGAATGACTTGTATAGCGCAACGCATGCGAACTGAATCGCCTCTGGGCGCTTTTCCAGCCAGTGTCTGCTTGGCTGGTGCGGTCATTTTTACCCCGTAGGATCTTGACACGCTAGGGACACACAGTCATACACACATATATACATATATACTGGGCCAATTTTGGATGAGATTCAATTTACCTACCTAAATAGGCCACATTCTTTATTTGTGTTAGCTAATGATTGCTTCTACATCTACTGTTGTTATCTCTCTGTGGATAGGACTTAATATTCCTCCAAGGCAGGGGTCGCTAAACATTCTAAAGAAATCGCTTCCTGATGACGTTGTAAAACGAAACGTGCTTCGAGGCGCTCCCTGGTCACATCATTTCCGAGTCCCTGGCGTCCAGTTTTTGCAATTTGACAGTGGAATGCACACTGGGCTGTGAGCGCGAGTAGGGTGGCGGCTTTTTTCTTCAGCCTACTTGCGGGTATTCCCTAGTGTCAGGTCCAGGCATGCATAATCCGTTTGGTAAAGCAGTCTCTACACTCGATTGATGGATTCGTCCTATCCATCTAAGCCCTTTGAACTACCTTGACCAGCAACAGTGCAATTGTCTTATTAGGCAGTGTGCGTTCCCTTCTGATGCCACTAGGCCTAAAGCGCCCATTCTTTGACCTTTGAAGAAAGAGCCACTGCCATGTATTTCTTCAATATCTAGTGCTGGAAGCATGATTTCCTAACCCAGATGCAAAGATGCAGATCTTTGTAAAGTGCTGAAGAAGAGACTAGACCTAGTCTGACTGATAATGCTAGCAACGGGGTAGTTCATAGCTTGAAGCTTGGATATCTGAGATCCTTCTTCTAGACATATTGGCCATACGAAATACTGCCTCAGTGTTACTGGCCCTACTGAGGAATTCCTATCCAGATGAATGGAGACGTGTCCCTCACTCTTCGGAAGTTCCAAGGGGAAAGAACAGTCTGCACAGGTTTTAAAGAGTTGGCTTACCAAGATATACAACAGTTACTGGACCTAGAGTGTGAGGACCCAACTGAGCATCCTTTACCATTTATTACCCTCATAGCAGGGAACAGAGGATTCAATCCTTTAACTTCTGTAAGGTTTTTCATGGTCTAGTATACCTGAAGTTTGGAGAAGGTGTCCTGACTTTAACAGGGTTTCAAACATTAAAAGGTGAGACTTCCAGGCGTGCCTTCGCTTTTGGTCTCCAGCATCTAGATATAACTTGTCTGAACTTGGATGACACAGTTGGCCACTCTGTGTGAGGTATTAGATCTCAGGAGGAGAATTGGAGGTTTCCGAATCAGAGAATGTACCCAAGGATATCATGGCCTGTAGGCCACTGGGAAATTATTGTCCTCATCAGTTTATGACTGCGGATCTCAATAAGAAGCCTGGAGACCACTAGGTTTGTACGATATACATACAAAGAAAAAAAGTCACGCAAAATGTGTCTATTAGTAAGATGCACTGAAACCAGCGCAAATAATATGAAAAACAGATGACAAAAATGGACACTCTGTGAACAACCAAATGGTATGGAAAGGATCTAGTGCACACTTATGGGTTAACCATAATCCACCATAAAGTCCAAAATTAAAAAGTGTTTACATTCAGTGGTCTCCCAAGTGAAAAGTAGTCCATAAACGTCCTAAAGAAAATTGATGATAGAAGCACCTCCACCACGATCACACACTGCCTCTTACCAGAAATATATGATCTCTAAATTATAGGAGATCATATACAGCATGAACTGATGGTATACTTGAAATGTATCTCCAGAGCGGGACAATCACACTGATGGATTACCTCAAACAGTACGCCTCACTCTCTTCATAGCTATGAAGAGAGTAAGGCCTCGTACACACGACCAAGGAACTCGTAAATGAAACATCGTTTTCCTCGACGAGTTCCTTGTTAGGCTTATCAAGAATCTTGACAAGCTTTCTTTGCGTATAAACTGTCAAGACAAAATACAACACGTACGACGGCACTATAAAGGGGAAGTTTGATTCCGCTGGCCCCACTTGGGGCTGCGTTTGCTAATCTCATGTTACTGCGTGTTAAGTAAAAGTTCAGTCTGTTACAGCGTGACAAATGTGCTATCTCCATTACAAACCCTATTTTAACCGAAGGCACGCTCCCATCTCATACTTTATTCTGAGCATGTGCAGGTTTCCAAGCAAACACACGAATGTATTTCTCGTTGTAAACCAGCCCGACGAGAAACACGATGAGGAAACTGAGACTCCCGACGAGGAAAAAGAGAACTTGTTCTCTTTTTTTCTCGTCGAGTTCCACGACAGTTTTCTTGACGAAAAACATACACACAATCGTTTTCCTCTCTGCCACCAAGTTTCTTGATGGAGTCTGTTTATGAAAACGGTCATGTGTACGAGGCCTGAGGCGTACTGTTTGAGGTAATCCATCAGTGTGATTGTCCTGCTCTGGAGATACGTTTCAAGGATACCATCAGTTAATGCTGTATATGATATCCTATAATTTAGAGATCATATATTTCCGGTAAGAGGCAGTGTGTGATCGTGGTGGATTCGGAATAATATTGGACTAATAGAGTTAAGGTTAGGCACAATTAAGGTCAAATCTGTCATTGAAGGCTTATGGTGTCTGTCGAATGTTCTAAGAAGAAAAAAAAGATTCAACAGGATCTTTCAAAAAAATAAATAAAAAATTTCGACTCTTCATCCCTCTCTATGTCGAATCTTCATCCCTCTCTATGTCGAATCTTCATCTTTCTTTATGTCGAATCTTTTCTCTTTATGTAGAATAATATTGGACTAATAGAGTTAAGGTTAGGCACATTCGACTGCAATGAAAACGAAAATAAAGCATTTGTTTATGTCGGTTCTTTCGGTTTTCGTTTTCTGTGCTTTCATTATCCTTTGTTAACCACTTAAGGACCCCCGCACGCACATATACGGCCACAGAATGGCACGTACAGGCACAAGGGCGTAAATTTACGTCCCCGCCTAAGTGCGGTTCGGGGGTCCCGTCGGGACCCCCTCCGCGGCGTGCGGGGGTCCCCCTGGCTCCGGGAGCGATCCGGGATCAGCGGGCGGATGTCGGCGAATACCCGCCCCCCCGCGATCGCTCCCAGCCAATGGGAGCGCGCTCCCATCCTGTCAGTTCCTCCTCCTGTGTTTACACAGGAAGGAGGAAATGATGTAATCTCTCATCGCAGCGCTGTTTCCCAGCGCTGCTGATGAGAGAAGACATCACAAGTAAGTGTGCACCAACACAACACTGACACACACTCACATAGGCATATTAACCCCCTGTGATCGCCCCCCCCCACCCCCCTGTCACAGTGTCACTGAATGCAGTGATCTAATCACTGCATTTAGTGTCAGTGTGATAGGCAGTGTAAAAAACAGTTAGTGTTAGGTTCAGGATAGCCCCCCCACCCCCCCTAATAAAGTTTTAACCCCCTGATCACCGCCCTAGTTAACCCTTTCACTCCCTATTGCCAGCGTCACTAAGCGATCATTTTTCTGATCGCTGTATTAGTGTCGCTGTTCCCGCTAGGTAGCTATTTTTTTTATTGCAATTTTTTTTTTTACTAAAGACATGTGGCTAAATAAATTTTGGCCTAAATGTTTGACTAAAATTTAGTTTATTTGATTTTTTTTTAACAAAAAGTAAAACATTTTTTTTTTTTTTTTCAAAAATGTCGCTCTATTTTTGAATATAGCGCAAAAAATAAAAATCGCAGAGGTGATCAAATACCACCAAAAGAAAGCTCTATTTGTGGGAAGAAAAGGACGCAAATTTTGTTTGGGAGCCACGTCGCACGACCGCGCAATTGTCTGTTAAAGCGACGCAGTGCCGAATCGCAAAAACACCTTGGGTCATTTACCAGCGTATTGGTCCGGGTCTTAAGTGGTTAAAACGATAACGAAAATCCCTTAAATTTGGCCGAAAATGCATTCGGACGAAAACGAATGCACATGTCTAGCAGTCATTAATACTGTAGATTCAGTATAAATCACAGGCAATCGCTAAGGGTTAATAGACATCAGACAATTAGCACTAGCAGGTTAACCTACCTTAGACAAATGTACTGCAAAGATTCATACCACAAACTAAGTATTAAAACATTAATACACCGTAACCAACCAGCCAATGTTGTTTATTGACGTTTTATGATGTATTTAGCACTAATATGCATTGTATTGCACTAATATGTCATGGGTTTAATATCCAAGGAGTTTTTTTTGAGATTTAAAATTTCCAGCCAACCACTTAAGTATTTGTTTACTTTCAGCACCATCTCACATTTATATTCACTATTCTAAAGAAAGGACCAGATTACTGTGCCCAGTGGGAGTAAACAATGCCCCCTCTATGGTTTTAGGGGAGAAGTAGTTGGTGTCCATGTAAGGAATATTGCCCAAATTTCGTTTTCAGTGGAAGGAATTACAGCCAATTGTTGATGTCAGTGGAAGGAATACTGCCCCATTGTTGGTGTCAATGGCAGGAATAATGCCTCAAGGGCTGGAGAAAGGCAAGTAAAGGGCCACATCTAGCCCCAGGGCTGCAGTTTGGAGACCACTGATTACATTCTAATTTTTTATTTATTTATTATAGGCTTCTGGTTTATTTGTGCAGTGCCCCGTCCCTTATATTTAGTGAATGTGGCTATTTGCTTTGGTGAAATCTACAGTTATCTCTCTGTGGAAAGGACTCGATGTTCCTCTAAGGCAGGGATCTCCAAACATTCTAAACAAAAGACCAGTTTACTGTCTTTCAGACTTTAGGGAGTCAGACTGTACACAGTTGGAGTAAACAATGCCTGATCTTTGGTATTAAGAGGAGAAAAAGTTGTTGTTCATGGGCAGAATAGTGTGCCCAATTTTTGTTGTAAGTGGAAGAAATACTGCCCCATTGTTGGTGTAATGGCAGGAATAATGTCTCAAGGGCCGGATAAAGGCAAGCAAAGGGCTGCATCCGATCCTAGGGCTGCAGTTTCGAGACTACTGCTCAAAGGTTATCAATCTAGACTTTAACCACTTCAATACCCAGCCATAGAAAATTGACGGCCTGGGATGGGATCTACCATCCTAAGTGGCCGTCAATTGACGGCCTGGGCATTGCAGGCGAATATCTGGATGATGCCTGCAGCCAGAGGCATCATCCAGATATCCTCTTCTTCAGCCGACGATTCTGCACAATGTAAGAACGATCATAGCGGCGGTTCCGCCGCTTGATCGTTCTTACAGGCCGTGGGAGGGGACATCCCTCCCCTCCCGCCGCCATCCGGTGCTTCTCCGGGGGCCCGGAGAACGAATCGTCGGCAGGAAGCATAGAGATGACTGGTGACCAGATGGTCACCAGTCATCTCTATGACCATCGGAGGACCCGGGTGCAATCTGATGACGTCACGCCCGGGTCCCCGTAAGTAAACAAAGCCGCAATTGCGGCTGTAAGCCCCCATTCATGAGATCGGTGAATTTTTTTTCACCGATCTCATGGTTTCCAGCCTGGAGGAGAGATGTGAGGTCTTATTGACCCCACATCTCTCCATAAAGAGGACCTGTCACACACATTTCCTATTACAAGGGATGTTTACATTCCTTGTAATAGGAATAAAAGTGGAAAAAAAAATGAAAAAAAGTGTAAAAATAAATAAAAAATAAGTCAAAAAAATAAATAAAAGATAAAAAAAAAAAATTAAAATGTCCCTGTCCCCGATAGCTCGCGTGCAGAAGCGAACGCACACGCAAGTCCCGCCGACATATGTAAACGCCGTTTTAAACCACAAAAGTGAGGTATCGCCGCGTGCGTTAGAGTGCCAGCAACGAATCTAGCACTAGATCTCCTCTGTAAATCTAAACTGTAACCTGTAAAAAATAAATAAAGCGTTGCCTATGGAGATTTTTAAGTACCGAAGTTTGGCGCCATTCCATGAGTGTGCGCATAATTAAAGCGTGACATGTTGGGTATCTATTTACTCGGTGTAACATAATCTTTCACATAATACAAAAAAATTGGGCTAACTTTACTGTTTTGTTATTTTTTTAATTCTTGAAACAATTTTTTTTACAAAAAAAGGCGTTTGAAAAATAATTGCGTAAATACCGTGCAAGATAAAACTTTGGAATGACCGCCATTTTATTCCCTAGGGTGTCTGCTAAAAAAAACATATATAATGTTTGGGGGTACTGTGTAATTTTCTAGCAAAAGAATGATGATTATTACATGTAGGAGAGAAGTGTCAGAATAGGCCCGGTATGGAGGTGGTATAAAAGCCCAGTATTGAAGCGGTTAAAAAGTGATCTAATTTATAAGATGCTCTTTAAAAACTTCTGATTTTGTTTCAACATAACATAACATTTCAGCATAATCCAACACTTTAAAGTACTTGTAAACTCTTCCATACTGTATATCCAGTGAAGTGACTGGAGTCAGGTGATACACTGAGAGGAAACAAATCCTTCTATATAAGTTGTCCCTCTTTATCTGCAGTCTTCTCCACAGCTGTTCAAAGTACAGAACTTATAAAGCTTGCCAGACAGTTCGGAAAAAATGGGGTGGGGAGCTGAAGTCACACTCTGCAGAGCTCAGTGAGGATTACTGAGAGCTGTTTGGAGGGAAGAGACACACCCCCTCACACAGCACACAGGAACAGAACTCAGGCTGTCAATCAGCTAAAGCTCCCTCCCCTGTCACCTTTCTTCTCTTGGTGTCAGGAAAGCTTGTCAGAAGTATTTCATGCTGATAGCAGAGGAATGAAGCAGCAAACAGAAATTACACTTAGTGCTCTTAAATTAGACAGGTAAGCACTAGATAGATATGTTTAGTTCATATTTCATGTCTGAGGTCTAAAAACACTTTAACATATTATTTTGCCATTTCTACACAAGGAAGAAATGGTAATCTACAAACTATTATTAATACATTTTATTAATTAAAATAACAATGGCAGTCAGTATCTTTCAGCACTGGGAGTGTCACTGATTAGAAATAAGTCAGCATATACGGTAAGTACTTGTCTCTCCCTTTCCTGGTAAAAACACTTCTTCCAGGTCAGTGTTTCACCAAAACCAGTGGATAAGCATAACAGCCAGAGAACTGACATTTTCAGGAGGAACTTAGCAATAAAAGGCCTGATATTTATGTAATGAAAGTTTTGCCCCTAACATCAACATCAAAATAAGGTACAAAATCAGGACCCAGTTGCTAATATGTTGTAGTAAATGGCATTTCAATCAGATACACCTCTGATTTGGTTTGGTTTGCTCCGGCCAGTGCTGATCTCCTCCGCAAATAAAGTGCACTCCCATAAGGAAGATGATAAGGCTTTCAATGTCTAACAATTATACTAATAATATACAATTGCTGTATACTTTATTATTCTCAGCAAAGCAAAGGAACAATCTGTACAGTTTCCTTTATCACGTATCCATAGGGAGTGTTTATTTTGTGTGTTCTTGATTTCCTGCCAGGTTACATTAGCCTATAATTGTAACTGCATGTTATTTAATTGTTATTGCATTCCCAGTGTTTTATTAGGTTTTACAGTCGTTCAATTCTTTGTGCCAATAATATCAAGAAAAGTCTGTTAATGCTCAGAGCTTTGTTCTAATCTATCTATCTATCTATCTATCTATCTATCTATCTATCTATCTATCTATCTATCTATCTATCTATCTATCTATCTATCTATCTATCTATCTATCTATCTATCTGTTAGTCAGATTACCTGTCTGTCTGTGATCCTGCCCAGTCTGGATGTGGGAGAAGGACAAAGGATCCCAGAGTGCTGTTATTGTAACCATCTTTTCTCCAATTCTACCTTTCCTCCTCAATTGTGCCTGATTTTGGTATATTGTATTGACCTCTTTAAGTATTTCCTATTTAACTACCTAAAGTTTTACACTACACTAAAAGTTTAATCCAAACTCTAAATTGTTGCTTTTTTATTTTTTTAAAGAAAAATCGAAAAAAAAAAAAAGTATTGGTGAAAATAACTACCCATGGGTTTAAAAAATCTCTGCATATACATTTTTTGGGTGTTCTAAAATTGAGGGCATGGTAGGGATGTGTTTCTTGTGTACATACTTTATACTAAAAGGTGTCCCCTTTTCCCATCTCAAAGTTGGGAGATATGCATTTGGGACCCTGGATCTGATATATCTTGAATATAAAAAGATGCCCACATACTCCATCTTCTGCCAGGAAAGCACATTTCATGCTTTTGACTAAATATAATATAAAGGGGGAGGTCAAGTGGTTTGGTGGCTGTTGGTGTTGTGAGCATAATTGTTGCGAGCTGAAGATCCTGTTGGTTGCCGTGCTGCTGGGACATATGCCTCGTACACACAAGCTTTCCCGATGGGAAAACTGCCATATTTGCTTCTGGTCGAGAAAACCGGCCATGTGTATGCTCCATAACAGTTTTCCCGACAGGAAAACTGAAAGCAAAAAAATTAGAACTTGTTCTCTTATTTCCCATCACGATTCTCTGCGTTTTTTTTTGTTTGGCAGTTTTCCTATGGGAAACACTACAGTGGAGCATACACATGCTTTTCCCGACCAAAGCTGTCATGGTAGTTTTCCTGTCGGGAAATCAGGCTGTGTGTACACGGGGGAAAGCAACCGAGCAGGTTCTCGGTTTTCCCGGCGGACTTTTGACCACCGGGAAAACCGATCGTGTGTACTAGGCATTAGTGTGGCTCCAAGTTGTGAAAAAAAAAACACACCACCCTCAAATGAGCTACTATGGCTTTCATTCATTACTTTTTCTTTAGACAGTAGATGACATGTTTCAAAGAGAAGCTGTTATCCAGAAAATTTCTGGAAATGTACTTGTTCTCGCTGCACATAAATGTATGATAAATTATCTCTAAAGGCAAAACCTTTTTTTTTTGTTTTGGATAGAGTATTGAAAGGTTAGACCATCTGTCAAATTTCGATTGGTGTCTATGTCCCTATTAGGAAATTCAGCCCTCTTTTTGTATTGGGGACCACTGTCACCATGAGAGAAAGTGAGGGGAGATCCAGAATTTTAGAGATGTCCCCAGAACAAAAGGTAAGGGTAAATCTTCCAAGGGGACACTTGTTTCAGGGACAGCTGTTAATTAGTGGGATTCCCCTCTTACTTTATGTTGTGTCTTTTGGGATAAGAAGTGAAAATACATTTCCTCAATGGGGCACAAAGAAATAAAAAATAATTAACCCAGAGGGGTTTTAACCTACTAATTTCAAAATTCCGGTAATGGCACGTATGTGCCGTTGGTTCAGTTTGCCCCAGTGCGCATGTGCCGATGACATGGCACATGCAGGTGACAGGGGATATCTTCTAAACCATACAGGTTTATGAGATATCCTGTATAGCTACAGGTATGCCTAATTATTGGCTTACCTGTAGCATAAAGTGGTCTGTAAGGGTTTACAACCACATTAATTGTGGACCTGCCACACCTCTTGGCTTCCACCCTGCCATTTACATCAGTGAAATTTTTCATGCAGCATGTCTGTAAGTAGGGGAGCACAGTTAGTCTTGAGCAGGGAAGCACAGCCAGTCTAATCACCACTACAGGCACACTGCAAAGGTAAAGAACACTGGTGTAAACAGGAAATGTGAGGTAGACACAGATAGGCAGGGAGACTGATAGGCAGAGCTCTGATGGGGAAACATGTTTAAAGGACCTAATGAGGACTTGTGTGTTTAGGCTGTGATGGAGACACATTTGTGTGTGGGGGGTCTGATGGGGAGACGTGTAGGGGGGAACTCTGATGGGGGCACATATGGAGGGACACTGATGGCGACACATAGGTTTTAGGGCTGTGATGGGCACACATTTGTGAACTCCCTGATGGAGACAAATGTATGTGGGCATTCTAATGGGGACACGTGTGGGGGGATACCCTGACAGGGACAAGTGTGGGGGCCCTGATGGGGACACATGTGTGGTTGCCCTGATATGGACACATGTGTGAACTTTCTAATAGAGAGATAGTTGTGGGGGCCCTAAAGGTGACACGTGTGGGGGGACCTTATGAGGACATGTAAGTGGGAGCCCTGATAAAGACATGTGTGGGGGTCCTAAAGGGGACATGTGTGGGGGGCCCTGTTGGGGTTAGACATGTGCAGACTGGAATATTTTGTTTAATTTTTTCGTTTTCGTTTGGAAAATACATTTATTCAGTTACTCCTGAAAATCGTTTTGATTTATTTCGTTTTTCGTTGGGGAATATCTTTCGTCCGAAAATCCAATAATACTTGGTTTCTGTCGACTGGTCAAAAGAAAATTCGATGGAACGTCGAATCTTTTTGGTTGCTGTCGAATGGTCAAAAAAAATATTCGACGGAACGTCGAATCTTTACGTCGAATCGTACATTTCCGTTCGAATATTCCGCCTACAAGAATTCTAATGTTGTACGACTAGTAATAATGTCGAATCTATTCTCTATAATGTCGAATCAATTTTCTCATAAATCGAAATCTATTCTCTGTAATGTCGAATCTATTATTTCTATAGTGTCAAATCTTTTCTCTATAATGTCGAATCTTTTCTCTATGATGTCGAATCTTTTCCCTATAATGTCGAATCTCTCTATATCGAATTTTTAGCGCAACGAAAATAAAGCATTTTTTATGTCGGATCTTTCGGTTTTCGTTTCTTGCACTTTCGTTATCGTTTGTTAAAACGATAACGAAAAAAAAATGATTTTCAGACGAAAATGCATTTTAACTAAAACTCATGCACATGTCTAGTTGGGGTAGTGTGTGGGGGGACTCTGAAGGGGACACATGTGTGGAGGGGCCCTGATGGGGACACATGTGGGGGGTCCTGATGGGCACTGATAAGGACAAAGATTTACAGGGAGACTCAAATGCAGATCAACATTGCCTGTCAAATTCTATTCTGATTTTTTTCGGCCCGCAAATGTGTATATACTATATGATATGGCCCTTAAAGTGAAACGTTTGGAGACCCCTGGTCTAGAGCTAAATGAACATTAAATCCTTTCAGTGTGGGGAGCAGCTCCACTGCAAGTAGTAGATTTTTTTTCCTGGAGATAGCCTTTAAGCTATGCTGTGAATAATAATAATAATAGTAATAATACTGTAAGTAAGACAGCCCTTAAACTGACATTTCTGTGTGAACTGATATTCATATCCTGGTTAAGAAACTGTGCTAAGGTAAGTTTTTGACTTTTATGTTTGAAGTGATTGTAGCAGTATTAGTACACTTACAACAAAACCAACTGTCCATGAGTATTGCTTGGACCTTAGAAGAAGAGGGTACACCCCAAACTCTTCCACCCCAGACTCGCCCATCCATGTATTTATGGAGTTTGTTTTGTGCAATGGTGCGCAGTCATGTTGGAACAAGAAGGCGCCACCCCCAAACTGTTCCCACAAAGTTGGGAGCATGAAATTGTTCAACATGTCTTGGTATGCTGATGCCTTAAGAGTTCCCTTCACCTGAACTAAAGGGCCAAACCCAACCCCTGAAAAGCAACCCCACACCATAATCCCCCCTCCACCAAATAATTTGGACCAGTTTACAAAGCAAGGTCCATAACATGGATGCGTGAGTTTGGGGTGGAGGAATTTGACTGGCCCACACAGTCTTGATCTCAACCAGATAGAACACCTGTGGGATGAATTAGAGCAGAGACTGTGGGCCAGGCCTTTTCGCCCACAACAGTGCCTGACTTTCTTCTGGAAGAATGGTCAAACATTCCCATAGAGTTGGACACACTCCTAAACCTTGTGGACAGCATTCCCAAAAGAGTTTAAGCTGTTATAGCTGCAAAGGGTGGGACAACTCAATTTTGATCCCTAAGGAATACCATTAGGCCTTGTACACACGAGGGGAAATATCCGCTGTAAACGGTCCCCGGACCGTTTACAGCGTATATTTGCGCCGGGATGTTTTGATCCGATGGCTGTACACACCATCGGATCAAATTCCCCGCCGGCGGACAGCGCGGTGACGCGGCGGTGACGTTGACGCCGCCACGTGACCGCCACGTCACCGCACCAGGAAGTAAACACTTCCGCGCGCATGCGTCGGATCCATTCACAGGATACGACGCATGTGCGGCAAGATATGTCCGCTGGTTTGCCGTACTAACCAGCGGACATATCTGACGGCCAGCTATCCGGCGGAATTATTTCAAAGCATGCCTTGAAATTTTTCCGCCGGATGAATCCGGCAAAAAGCGTCCGTTTGCCCCTACAGACGAGGGGATTTTTCGGCTGAAATGATCCGTCAGGCCATTGTTCAGCGGAAATATCCCCTCGTGTGTACAAGGCCTTATAGTTCATGTGCGTGTAAAGGCAGGTGTCACAATACTTTTGACAATATAGTTATCTGTTATTTGTTTTACTATATTTGTATTCTAGAATACAAATATAAAAGCCTTGCGGATATATAAATAATACACTTGCAGACATGCTACATGATAAAACCCACGAAGCAGACTACATAGGAAACCAGCTTCACTGTTGCTTTAAATAAGTTCTGCTGCACTTTCAGCTGAAACATTTGTTTATACTACTGAATTTAGACTTGTAACAGGTCTCGCTTGCATTCCATCTGTTGATTAAAGAAGCATATTTCTTTTGGTAGCAGTAGACATTATACTGTTCCTAGCCCCAACAGTCTTTAGTGGGAATAAAAGTCATTCTTCATAGAAAAAAACAGCACATTACACGGTATGTATGTTTTCAATTCACAGAAAGGCTGTAGTAGAAGTCCATGTAAGTTTTAATGATCCATAAAGTATGTTTATTAAATTAAATGTACTAATTCACATTTATGTAACTTGTGTTACGTTGATGTGAGATGGAATCCCAGCATCTCTTGGATTCTTCATATTAATGTATTGTTTGCCCTATTCCTAATTTGTAATAAGGCAAAATAATAATACTGTGTTGATGCCAACATTCACAGTACCCACATCTGAAATGGATTACTAAATAACTTTTTATGTTGACGGAACTTTGAAAAATATCAACATTTGCTTGGTGATCATCTGAAAAAAACCTTGGTTTTATATTACGATTTTACCTAAACAATATATCATTTCAATTGTTTATTTTTATTATTACTTTAATATTTGCATTGATCTCTTTTTTTTTGTCTTAGATATGATATACCTTTTATTATGAACAGTATTTACAATATTTACATATCTGTAATAATTTGTTATGTCTTTGTCCTATGACGAGAAAACCAATAAAAGATTAATACTCCAAATGGTAAAAATGCACAGTTAGAAGTTTTAGGCCCAGATTCACAGAGCGATTACGCCTGCGCAACAGGAGATGCGCGTGCGTAAGTCGAAATGTGCGCGTGCGTTTCGATGCACGGCATCCCCAGAACGAGATACGCCAAAAATCTACTTTTTTTTGTCCCGCGTAATTTCGTTAGACTGGTGCATCCGTCCGCGCAAAAGTGCGCTAGACAGACCATTGATTTGCTAGTCAAATATGCTAATGAGGGACTTACGGGGATCCACAAAAGAACGTTGGGGCAGCGCAGGCGACGGAGTGTGCGCAACAGCAAAATGTCCTGTCTAAAATTAGAGCATATAAAAGCTGGTCTAAAAAGAGAAAAAAAGTCTACTTGTTAGATAAATCAACACTGTTAGTGAGGAGTTCAGCAGTCACACGTGTTGCACAACAATCTGTATGCCAACATGCCAGGGGCATCGTCGCACATAGCTATACTACTGACTTTAGATGAACAAAGAAGGATGAGGACACAGAGGATGGCACGGAGGATGGCACGGGAGAGGATATACTGCACCCGCATAGACCTGTTTGGCACCCGCATAGACCTGAGGTGTATCGCATCTTCAGATTCACCCCTCATGTCATCCTGGAATTAACCACAAACTTGCAGGAGGACATCACCAGCCCAACACACCGCTCACATGCAGTGCATCCACTGGTCAAGGTCATGGCAACACTCCATTTCCTTGCCAGTGGCTTTTTTCAGCGTACAAGTGGAGTGATGGCTGGGATGTCACAATCCTCCATGAGCAGATGTGTGCACCAGGTTGTCCCTGCAATCCTCAGACGCATGGCCAACCAAATCATCAAACCCACCACTGAGGACCTGCGGCTGAAGGCAATGACAGATTTCTACAGAATTGCCAGATTCCAGCCCCCCATGAGACAGAGCACATGTACCGCAATCGGAAGCATTGGCATTCCATCAACGTACAGGTGATAGTCGATGCCCAAGGCCTCATATGGCACGTCCGTGCCAAACACCCGGGGTCCAGCCATGACAGCTACATATACAATCAATGCCACATCCAAATGGAATTCGATCAGAACGTGTATGGGAACACCTGGCTGGTTGGTGAGTGACATGGGAGTCAGGCATGACTATCCCCTCCCATGATGCACACATCACAAGGGGCACATGCATGACTAACATCCTCCTGTCTTTTCCCTTACAGGTGACTCTGCATATCCACTGGGACCCCATCTTATGAGTCCTATCCGGAACCCCCAAACCCCAGGAGAGGAAAGATACAATCAAGCACATGCCCAAACACGAGCAGTGGTGGAGCGCACCTTTGGCCTCCTAAAGTCACGTTTCCGATGCCTGGATAAGTCTGGGGGTACCCTCTTGTATTCCCCAAACTTCGTGTGCCAGATCATCGGTGCATGTTGCATGCTGCACAACTTCGCAGAAAGAAAGGGCCTGCAGATTGACCTACGTGATGACCTGACCCCTGAACCAGACAATCCCCCCCTAACCGAGGGTCCCCCGTCTTCTGAGGGAAGAGCAGCCAGGAGACAGCTCACATTGGGCATCTTTGCACGTTAAACACACACATTAATTATGGCACAATGAGAATGCATGCATGCACACCACTGTGGTCCCTAGCACACACACCCCACATCCACATCAAATTGGATTGGCACCAGTCCACCATGCTGGACTTGTGAGCAGCAACGCCACGCCAAGGCTCCAATTATGTCACTGCACAATTATACACCATTCACACGGACCTGGGGATCACTTCTCCCTGGTCCTGGGGAACCCTTCTCCACCAAAATTGAGGGTGACACCCCTTTTCCAGCAGGAATGTCACCCCCACATTCAAACAGCATTCACAACCCAAAAAAAATTACCAGCAAAATCAAAAATTTTCCAGCAAAAAAAAAAAAGAGGGGAAAAAAAAATTATTGCCCTTGACGTGAGCCACGCCTGGGGCGCCCCCGGCCACGGCCCCGGCTCCTCAGGGGAGACTCATGGGGAGGGGGAAAACCGGGGAAGGAGGAGCAGCCCCTGATCTCTGCCCACCTGTCGGCCTGCCCTCCAAGGCCACGGCTATTCTGTCCAGGGCAGCACCAAGTGTTGCCGTGTTGGCCTGGATAGCCTGGGTGAGGGGCCCTCACATCCTGCCCAACGCCTGCTGATGTAGTCTGCAGGTCGTTTAGGCAGGTTGTGAAAGCCCGGGAGTGGGAGTCCAGGTTCTCCAGCGTATCCTTGATGGAGGACAGGCTCTCCTCCATCCGCACCAATGGCTGGCTGACCTGTCCCAGATGGCGGGTCTGGAGGAACTGGTCCCTTCTCAGAGTGGCGGGCAGGAGATCGGCCAACCCCCTGGTGTTCTGGGATGAAATCCTGCCTCCAGCTGATGCTTGTGGCCGGGGAGAAGGGGAGGCCCTTGGAGGGGAGCCATGTTGGGGGAGGAGGGGGGGGCTCCCCCTTAGGGAGGGCTGCCTGCTGCCAGCCAGAGGGGAAGAGTCCTCAAAAACCAAACGTCCAGTGCCTGACATGGACTCCTCCTCCTCATGATTCTCCTCCTCCTCATGATTCTCCTCCTCCTCTTGAACCTCCTCCGTGGACTCCGGCCTTGTTGGGGGGGCCTCATTAGGCTGCTGTCCTGGGGATGGTGCGGTCAGGCCAGATGGCCCTGCACCCTCCTGCACATCTGTGGATGACACAAAACATTCACAGGTTGGAGAATCCACACACTTGCCACATATTCCCTTTCACCCCCTCCCCCACACATGCTACACACCTGATATTAAAAAAAATACTTACCTGGCACCACGGGCTCCGGACTTGAGTCAAAGCCGGGCAGGCCCTCAACTTCATGCCGATGAAAGGTCAGGGCCACCGCACGCTCCTCCGCTGTCAGCCTAATACGGCATGGTAGGCCCCCTTCTGTGCCCCTGGCATGGGCATGCATTATGGCCAGCTTCTGTTTGACCAGACACCGGAGGTCATTGATTTTTTTGTCAATCCCAGACCGGGTCCGTGTCTCCCCCTCCCCCGCTGAATTGACCTGCTCAGTGATCATATCCAAAATCTCCCTCCTCCTGGCCGGGGTGGTGTTGGCACTGTCCGGGCCGTGGAGGAAACGCCCATAATCGCTAATGGCCCGGGCAAGAATTCTTTTTTCCCCCACAGTAAAATTGAGCTTTCGCTTTCTCTCTGTCATACTTCCAAAAAAACTCACTCCCAGTCAACAAAAATCACTCACAAAAACAAGCACAACCAATCAAGCAAGAACACACACAAAGAGAAACTAACACCCAAAAAATCACACTAGCACTCAGCAAGAAACAGTCACAAAAACAAACAGCAAAAAAACAGCAAGAAAACAAACAAACAGAAATATATCAAACAAACAGTCACTCAAACACTTATCAAAAAACACTTTCAAAGATCTACTAACAAACACTTGATCACACAGAACACTAATCTGACAACTACAAAACACAATGCAACGAACAACAGGACAAAAGCACTTGGTTAAATGGGAAGGGACAAAGGGATGTACTTTTGCAATGCAAGTGCGTTTGTGTCTGTCTATTTATGCTGTTTGCGTAGTTCACAACGTTGCCCTAGTCCATTTCCAATTCCACTGATTGCGCCGTTCCCGAGTTGTGAGCATGCGCACAGCGGAGCTGACCATGGTCTCCTTCAAGCGCGCATGCGCGAGCCGGCCGGCCCTTCATTTGCATGGGGTCACGGCTCATTTCAATGTAACACGCCCACGTCCTTCCCAACTTGTATTACTCCGCCTTACGCCTCTGAAAAAACGTTACGCATGCGCAATTTTCTGCGCAAAAGCTACGAGAATAGGGTGATTACGCGGCAAAATTGCGCAAGTCTAACGTAAAGGCGGTGCGCTACGCCGGTCCAATAATGTGCAGATGTACCTGAATCTGGGCCTTAATGTTTTAGTATACAGCCAGGTAAAAATTATATAATAAAAGATACCAATGATCAAGTAATATTACATCAATATTAAGATACAAATCACCAATTGCCTTCAACAAGATCCTGCACCTCAAATATCTATGTACATTAATACTGTATTGTCAATCAAAACAACTGCACACATTTATATCATCGGTCAAATATAGGCATAGTTGCCATGCATGTGTATATTACAGAACCAGAGTACAATTCTGGATCTGAGTCCATAACTTAATATACTCTGTTACCATGGTAAATGTTTTCAAAATAGCTCCACTTAAAGTTATACTAAAGTTTTAAAAAAATGATTTTTTTTTTTAATAACAAACATGTCATACTTACCTCCACTGTGCAACTTGTTTTGCACAGAGTGGTCCTGATCCTCATCTTCTGGGGTACCTTGGCGACTGTCTCGGCTCCTCCTCGCTTCTGATAACCCACTCTGGGAAGCGCTTTCCCAAGGGGGTTACCTTGCGGGCACGCTCCCGAGTCCTGTATTAGGCGTTCATAGCTGCCGACTACAGGACTTGGCCACGGCCCTCACATTATTGGAGTTGATTGACAGCAGCGCGAGCCAATGGCTGCACTGCTATCAATCTATCCAATGAAGAGTGAGCAAAGGAAGAGCGTGTTCGTGATGCATGACTTTCCAGGGCATAGGTAAGTAAAACGGGGGGGGGGGGGGGGGGGCTGGGGGCTGGCAATCGTCATAGGATGCATTAAGGTGAAAAAACATGAACCTTTACAACCCCTTTAATGAACCTGTGGAGGGGATACCTCAATGTGCGCAGGCTCTTATTTACTTTATGTTTCTGGCAGCCAAAATTGCAATCGCCAGTAGCTGGAAGAAACCTGTGGTTGAGTTGACGGCAATGAAGCTTAAGCTTACCTGGATAATAGAAAAAAAATGGGGAAAAAACTGCGCTAATAAACTGTGAAATAGGCCCGTATATCAAATGGGAAAGTGTTGGCTAATGAGCCACATGTGAAGCAGCACCTTACTGTGTGACATTTAAGGCCACGTACACACGATCAGACTAAACCGATGAGACTGGTCTGACGGACCGTTTTCATCGGACCACCGCTGAAGTGGTCTGATGGTCTGATGTGCGTACACACCATCAGTCCAAAATCCCATTGGGCCAGAACGCGGTGACATAGAACACAACGACGTGCTGAAAAAACGAAGTTCAATGCTTCCAAGTTTGCGTCGACTTGAATCTGAGCATGCGCAGGTTTTTGGTCCGATGCTTTTGTGTACTAACCATCGTTTTGGTCCGACCGACAGGTGTCCATCGGACAGATTTTAAAGCAAGTTTTAAAACTTTGGTCCGATGGGCCGTACAAACGATCAATTTGGTCCGATGAAACTGGTCTTCAGGCCAGTTTCATCGGACTGGTCTGATCGTGTGTACGCGGCCAAACAGTGATACAAATATGGAAAAAAACAAGTTGCGCTAAACATTAAAAAACAATTGGAGTGACCAAAAATGTGGTTAATGGAGTTTTGCAATCCTGTTACCATCAATTGACATATAATAACATGCAAAAACAATAGTCCATAAATAATGTGGTTGAATGTTGAATGAAGTAATCAAAAATGAAGTGCTTAATTCCCCAGTGACAGAAGAAAAGAAGTCCTCAAAATGTTAAAACCAAATGAACCGCCAATAGAAGTGACAGCCGGAAAGCTATGATCCTCCACCACCAAAGCAAATATGTCTGCTTACCAGAACCCGGTGGTCCTTTGATTATAGGGGACCCCAGGAAGCCTGTAGGTAAATGGGATGACAAAGTCACAAGCTGGATGGAGCCAATCTTATTGGGGATCGTCACCTTGTTCCAATTAGTCCAGGAAATGAACAGTCATGTGTCATGAGTTGGAAAAAGAAGAAGAGGGGGGCCTCGATAGTGTAAAAACCTTTAAAACTTTTATTTTAAAAAATTGTACATGCTGTTACACTCACATTTCTGTAGTAAAAACAAGCCTTTAAGTCTGATGTCCCGGCGGGATACATCCAGATAACCCGTCCAAGCAGGAAACCAAAGCAGTTCAGGGGGGTGATGCCGATGCACTGCACGTTCCGCCCTACTAGTTTCATGATAATTCACTTCTTCAAGGGGCCATTCCTTCCTTTACGGCTTTGCCTGCCTTTTCCACCAATTACTTGAGGATGGTTGGACTTGGGGGGCCTCCCCTCCCCGTTTGCCCTCTAAGGCCTCGTACACACGATCGGACATATCCGATGAAAACGGTCCGCGGACCGTTTCCATCGGATATGTCAGATCTGGAGTTTGGTCCGATGGCGTGTACACACCATCGGATCAAATTCCCCGCCGGCGGACGGCGCGCTGACGTGGCGGTGACGTTGACGCCGCCACGTCACCGCTACGTCACGCACCAGGAAGTAAGCACTTCCGCGCGCATGCGTCGGATCCATTCACAGGATACGACGCATGTGCGGGAGGATATGTCCGCTGGTTTCCCGTACTAACCAGCGGACATATCCGACGGACAGGTTTGTAGCGGACAAATTTCAAATCATGCTTTGAAATTTGTCCGATGGACAAATCTGTCCGCTAGCCCATACACACGATCGGAGATGTCTGCTGGAACGGTCCATCGGACCGTTTTCAGCGGACATATCTGCTCGTGTGTACGAGGCCTTAAGCAAAGTGCTTCTCAACTAATGTGTGGCTGGGTGAAAATGCCTTGTGTTTGTTGGAATTCACTGTTCATTCCCTGACCCAACGGGCATTGTGAGAGGAGAAGTGGTCTCTCTCTAAGAAATGCCCGATTCTCCCCCCTCTGCATAGCCTATAATTTGTCTCATGACTTGGGTTTTCTTTTTTTAAGTTTGTAACATTAATGCAAATTCATACTGGTGATCTTGTGACTGTCGAAAATGTATCCCCACAGATTGTTATTGCCGTAATTTCCATGTTTACACTTTATGCCGCCTGCATCGCGGTTTTGCACTTTGTTCACCTTCGAATAAGTCAAGCGAAGCTGATTATGGGCCTTATTCTGTATGTCTACCTTTCTAACCTTTGTAAAACTTTTTCAATAAATACCATTGAAACAGAACAAGAGCACCTTGAGGCAGTATTTGTGCAGCTTTAATGTATTTCTTGGAACCTGTGCCAACTTCTTTAAGAGATGGATAAATGGGGCAATATTATAGTATATTCATACCACCTGTTTACATACCAATAAACAATAGGATTTGTCCAACCCAATGCCATAGTACCTGGGAAAACAACAGGAGTCCCCCAGGAGCCCAACATCATCTTTATGCCCTAATGTACAAGAATAATGGACAAACCATGTCCTAGACTTGCATCTACATAGACTTTGTGCACCACTCACATAAATTGTCATTATGTTTCTATATTTGCATAAGGATCAGAGCACATTATTGCACAGAACAATGTGGCTCCTCCAAGTCCCATCTTGTGTTTTCCTCTCTCATTTGATTGACAACTGCAGCTAATAAAATAAGTAACACATGGCAAAAAAAAAAAAGAACATAATCAAGGGATCACCCTATGAGAACAGTTCTTAAGAAGCACTTCTTGTGAGGCAATGATTACATCACTTTCCTCAAATGGTAGTACCCCCTTTATCACCTCCCACTATTGCCGTAGAAATAGTTGCAAGATGAATAGTAAGTAGCAGGAAGCAGGAATGGCTCACAGTTAATTTTAAATATTTACTTAATCCTACTTGCTGTGCTGAAAAATAATGTTTGTTTAGGGAGCTAAGCAGTTGATGCTCACATTGACACAAATCTGAAATAGATAATCACCTTCCCTCTGCCCTTTCTGTCCTTCTCTGACCAATATGACTTCATACAGAATTTAGGAGAGAAACGGGGTGAAAGCTTCTGATGGGCTTTCTTTAGAAAGATCTATAATGCTCTGTTACACCAGTGTTATAGGTGCAACTTGTATTTTTGTTTTTAGGTAAAGTCCAGCTTGGGAAAAAATGACTGTACAACATGAGTTGAAATTAAAATTCACGAAAAACCCAGCCACTATAGAAACACATCATAGAAGCCTTTTAAAACTCAACTCTTCGTTAAAGTGAAACTCAAGCCAAAACCCTTTCATAGCGTGAAGAAGGGTTAAAACTCCTGTCAATTTTTAACTGGTGTCTTTGTTCCTGTTTGGCAGATTTTATTGAATTGCATCTTACTATTTCTTAGGCCTCGTACACACGAGCAGACAGATTTGTTCAAATCTGTCTGTCCGAAAAATTTGAACAAATCTGTCTGCTGGGATTTTGGTTTGCTCGTGTGTACACACGAGCAAACCAAAATCCCCGCCAGCATACAGCGCGCTGACGTGTCGGTGACGTGGCGGTGAAGTTGACGCCGCCACGTCACCGCACCAGGAAGTAAAACACTTACGCGCATGCGTCGAAACCATTCGGCGCGTGTGCGAGAAGACATGTCTGCTGGTTAGCATACTAACCAGCAGACATGTCGGGCGGACGGGTTCCCAGCCGACAGATTTCAAAGCATGCTTTGAAATCTGTCGGGTGGCCAAATCCGTCTGTTAGCCCGTACACACGATCGAATCTGTCTGCTGAAATGGTCTAGCAGACCGTTTCCATCAGACAGATTTGATCGTGTGTACGAGGCCTTAGATGTGATGGCTGCATTAGTTTGTAGCCCCAAAATAAATGTTTGCTGTAACTGCTTATAAAGTGTTTGCTGGAGTTAAGCCTCTCCCTATACTAATGATACTGCTGTCCAAAGACGTCTTCTTTACTACTTCATCCAGAATGCAGACACCCTAAGCAGTGGTTTACTTTGGTTTTATGCTGCCCTAAGCAAGACTAAAATGAGGCGAGAGAGAGAGAGAGAGAGGGTGGAGAGGGGGTGAGAAAGAGAGCAGAAGAGTGAGAGAGAGGTGAGATGAGAGAGAGAGAGAGAAATAGAAGGCGGGGGTTGCGAGAGAAAGAGAGAGAGAGAGGAAAGGAGGTGGAGGGAGAGAGAGGGCTAGGTAGAAAGGGTCTGTGTCTAGGCTCCTCACCTTCCAAGGTCACCTCTTTCCCCACCTTCTTCAGCACCTGCACTGCCTTGTCATTGGTGGCCGTCCCTATCTCTGAACCTTCTATCGGGTGAGTTATTATCTGACATGGGTGTGCTGGACCAAAGTCCAGACCAGCTAAATACAACCCCCCATATTATTACACAGAACCCCCCCCCCCTGCGGGGCCACACAGCACCAATCACTGAAACTCAAGGGTAGAAGTGTAGTTGGGCCTACTAATGGGAGAGAGATGGGGTGTTTAGACAGCAGAGGTCACCCTATGAGAAGACTCCTGCCGAATGTGATGGCACCATGATAATTAGAGGACAGGAGCCCCATAAACACTACATATAACATCCCTTATGTGGGTCAGAGCAGGCTCCGAGAACAAAGAGCACTCACAGGAAGAAGTTACCCCCTCCACCATATCGGTTTACATCTCTTCAGAACAATGCATAGCAATGGCCGAATACCGTAACTGACCTGAAGAACGACAGTCAGAAAGAGCCCCCACCCCAGGCACAGCCAGGACAAGCTCCCAGAAAGTAGGTGGAAAGAAGCCATCAGGAATAGACCTGCGCTCGGCACCCTTCACTCTCCCAAGTAGAGTGGAGATTTCTTCCTGTACAGGAAGTGAGCAGTGTGTGAACAACACACAGCTGAATCACACCTCTTGCATGTCTCCAGACACTTCACTCCAGATACTATATGTGAACCAAGGAATCTTACCAGCCGCAAGTACACATACCAACACCACCACCATCTTCATGGTTAATCCTGCCATAGCCGACACACTTTGCAGTGTCCTGATAACAGCTCCGCTGCTCCCGACCCCGGTCTCATACACATCTGTAACCTGCCAGGTTATGACAGGACTGGCGTCTACTATGTGACACCTGGAGCTGCGTGTGCCGCCCCCCTGAAAGATGCCGCCCAAGGCAAATGCCTTGTTTGCCTTGCAGTAGATACGCCTAAAAAAAAAGAAATTAAGGCAGCCACCACACTAAGGATTGGTAAGCTACAGTATATTACATTTTTGTTTTGGATTTAATATCACTTTAAGAATGGGTAGATGCTCTACTTGCCTGTGTTCATGTAATGACCCAAGAGCATGGTTTACATCATGCTGACTTTGGTTAAATGTCTTTCACAGTGTTGACTGAAAGGGTGGGAACCATCTACTGTTAGGAATGTGTATTTGACAGTCCTAAACAAATATTTTGTATGTACCATTATGTTTATTTGCATGTTCAGCATATGTATTTAATAAAATATTCTCAATCCAACAGATGGGGAAAAATATTGATGTATAAACCAAGTTACTAGACAGGGATGCTGTGTGAGCTTTTGTTGTTCTTTGCTAACATCTGCATACTGTCATTTATTTATCCTTATCAATCATTCATTGTACCAAAATCAATGCTGTTACCAACGGGAGATTTACTAAAAACTGGAGAGTGCAAAATCTGGTGCAGCTCTGCATAGAAACCAATCAGCTTCCAGGTTATATTATCAAAGCTTAATTGAACAAGCTGATGTTAGAAGCCAATTGGCTAACATGCACAGCTGTACCAGATTCTGAGTGTTCCAGTCTTAGTAAATATCCCCACGTGTCATGGGCATTAAAAAAATAGTGATATAAAAAATGTTCTTTTTAGTTTTGGATAGAGGAGGAAAGGGTTTGACCCCTGTCAGTTTTCTTAATACCGGTAATTTGATTATTTACTGTCTGTATCTCACTTGGGAGATTTCCCATTACTTCCCCTTCTAGAGATGCAGCAGGACTTCCATTTCGCTCATTGTGCCCAATTCTCTTCCAGTAAGTTCCTATGTCACTACATAATACAGTGACTTGTGTAAATATCGACAAAATGAACTACAGAGTAAAGCAGGGGATTCTTGAATCCTCACAGAATTGTTGGATTATTCAGCCAGTGATTTCACGTTAATGAAGCATAGATTAGTGGTAGAGGGCTGTGACAGAGGTAAGTATTTAAGTTCTTCCCTGCAGGGACAAGTATTTAATACACTGACGATTTTGCAGGTTTTCCTACTTACAAAGAATGTAGGGGTCTGTCATTTTTATCATAGGTACTCTTCAACTGTGAGAGACAGAATCTAAAGCAAAAATCAAAAAAATCACATTGTATGTTTTTTGTCCTGGCGTGGCCTAGACAGTATTGTGGCATCTCTCACAGTTGAAGAGTATAATAAAAATTACCTCTACATGCTTTGTAAGTAGGAAAAACCTGCAAAATCGGCAGTGTATCAAATACCTGTTCTTCCCACTTTGTGTGTGTATATATATATATATATATATATATATATATATATATATTCAATATATACACACATACATATACCGTATTTTTCGGACTATAAGACGCACTTTTTTCCTGCAAAAATCTGGAGGAAAATGTCCCTGCGTCTTATGGAACGAATATACATTAGGCCACGCCCCCCGCCACTGCCGGTTCCGCCCCCCCCGCGGCCGAACGTCATGAGAAGTAAGTGAGGGGCACAGAAATAAGTTCCTGTCTGTGTAAATCCCATCACCTGCTCCTCTCCTCCCTCCTCCGTTTGCAGCTCCGTCCTCTTCTCTCTGTCACTGTGTGCAAGACAGTGCAGCTGATGGCTCGTGAAGTGTAGCTGTCCTACATGAAGAGGATCCAATCAGCACACTGCTCTATCCAACTCCACCTCCAGCAAGCCTGCAGCCTGTCACGACTAAGAAGCTTCACACATCCCTTCTCTCACCCCTCCCTCCTTGCTTGTGTGTTCCGTCTGTGAAGGAGGTGGGCGGGAAGATTAAAAAGAAGCAGCAGACAAACATGGATATACTACTGAATAAGCCAAAGAGCCCCCAGGAGACTGTGAGTGTGTGCACTTCTCACCAACCCCCTCTATTCTCTCTCTCTTCCTAACCCAGCTCAGCATAAAGAACATCTTTTAGAAAATCAGCCTTTGCAGGGATAATGAAGTTGTCTCTCATTTCCAGGAGCACATATTCAGTTTCCAACCTTTTTCAGCACAGTTCTACCTTGAAATCATTTGAAACAATGCATTTCTCTGTGCTGTGCAGAGCTATACATAGTACACTGATCAATGATTTGTAATTTCTCTTCCTGCAGGCAGCCAGTAAATACCTTTGCAGCAAAGTGCACTTTTTTTACTTAAATTAAATGGCAATTTATTATTCATTAATGGCACAGGTCAGGCTGCATTTCATGGGCACTGGTAAACATTTTGGTACACCATTTGGTTCTAAATTTTTTTTTCTTGTTTTCCTTCTCCAAAACCTAGGTGCGTCTTATGGTTAGGTGCGTCCTATGGTGCGAAAAATATGGTATATATATATATGGGCTCTCACAGTGAATAGTGGTTTAACATCAGCCATTCATTAATGAATGCCTTACCTGTAATGCAGAAAATGCAGCTAGCGCTGCCACTTTTGTTGGCTTCTTTGAACAGTTAGGCAAGTCCAAAACTATCTTCCCATGGTGACCCTCTCCAATTGGCATCACAGTCCTCGCTTGGTGCAGGGCTCAGGAACTGAGATATGACTCTTGCGGTCCCTTTATTAATTCTCCACTATGGCTTAACCCAAATCTGCCTAATTATATTACCTCCTAAACACTATTTGAGCCAGAGAAGGCATTAAGTAACTTCCCAGTTATTCTCCAATGGCTTATTTATTGCTTTTTATATACTTCAAGCTAACCATAACATCCTGAACAAGATTTTTTTTAAATACCTACTACTTTGCAATGCCCTAAACACACAGTTTGGTTCTCTCCAAATCTTCTTAAAAGTCCAATCCTCTTAAGACTCTTCATTCATATTCTACCCTTTCTAAAACTGTCAGAAATATCTCGGAGCTGTAACAGACCTCAGCTTTGAATCCTTACTCAGTTTCCTACATTAAATGGTCTGCCCACATACCAACACTTGAAGAGGATACCTAGGAGGAGGTGATTAGAACATGGATAACTGATAGCATTTGCACTGTGGATAGGTTAATCCAATTTAGATTTTTACACGATCTGTATTATACTCATCTTACATTTAGATGCATGGGAATCTACAGCACTGCAAAATGTCCGTGTTGTGAGGCTATGAGTGCAGACTTATTCTATATTCTTTATACATTTTTTTGGGCACTGCTATTGCCAATGATCCAATAGTGCTGCAACTGAGTATGCTTAAATATAGTATGGCCCAGATTCAGATAGAATTAGATTATCGTAGAGTATCAGAAATACACTACGCCGCCGTTTTTTTACCTGGCTCTACGTGGAATCCAGGTAGATTTTGTCCAGTAAACGACGGCGGCATAGTGTATTTCTCCCATCGCAATCCATCTACGCGAGTAGGGGGCGTGAAGCATTTAAAATAGGCGTGTTCCTGCGGCGTTCGAACTGCGCATGCTCCGTTCGCAAATTTCCCACCGTGCATTGCGCGAAATCACGTCGTAGTAGTAGCGTCGTTTACGGAGATTCCTATTCCCGAACGAGTTACGGAAAAAAAAAATTTAAATTAGACGCGGGAACGACGCCCATACTTAACATGGGCTACGCACCGTTAGACCAGCAAAAAGCTGGTCTAACAGTACGTATAAAAAAATAGACGAAAGCGATTGCGAAGACCGCTCGTATCTTCGTGGATCGCCGTAAAAACTCATTTGCATATCCCGACGCATGAAAACGACGCAAACTCCTCCCAGCGGCCGCAAAAATATCGCAGCGTAGATCCGAAGGCTTACGAAGACGTATCCTCTCGGATCGAAGCCCGAAGCCGCCGTATCATGGTTTGAGGATTCAAACTAGTGATACGGCGCGCAAAATTTGAAATTACTCCTGTCTAACACCAGTTAGACAGGCGTAATTGCTCTGTGAATCTGGGCCTATGCTTTTAGCTTCCACCCTGCTAAAAGAACCCTGATTTGCTGGGTTTTTGGGCTTGAAAAAACCTTGCCCTCCCATTGCTGAGGTTTGATTTCCTCTGACATCTAAAGCATTTTTTCTAATTTCTCTATGCCTCCTAAATATATGTTTTTGTAATGTTTATGTTATGCTAATAATATTAATAATAATTAACTGCATTGTTTTGCGATTGCAGCACTCTCTGCTTTGAGGGAAGGGGTTGGTTGCATTTATGTCTGTTATATGAGTGTGTGAGTGAATATCTATTCTGTTGTGAGCAACCTGCGAGTTGCAACTTATATTCTCTTGTTCACATTGTATTATTTTCTAAAGACAAAAAAGTAAAAATAAACACCCTTCAAAAGACACAAATGTGCATACATGTGTTTATAGGTGCAGAAAAAAAAGTGAGCATTTTTTTTAAGAGAGACATTGTGAACCCTTTAGCTAGCTGAAGCATTCATTTATCAAATCATAGAACATCCAAAGAATCTCTTGAATGTGGTAACACCAGGATATATTTTGACTAACACTAAACTTTGCAAGATGGAGCTCAGAAGTAATGAAAAAACATTTATATCTTTAGGATTTTTTTAAAAACAATTTTTTGCTCAGGAGGCTGCTCTTTTTTAGGGAAAGTATAGGACTCACGGTATTAATTTAATGCTTCAAAGTAGTGAACAAGTATTTATGATTTTATAGACCATATATAAACTTGTCTCTGTTACACAACTGAAAAGTATCAGTGAGGCTTACTGCATGCTAATATAGTAAATAGCACAATTTAGAAAAAAATAGTACAAAAGTGCTGTGCAAAAGTATAGTGAACAACTTCTTTCAATATTTCAGTTATGGGTAATAGTCACTATGACCAATTTTACCATTTATTTGAATATAGATATTTGGGTAATACATTTTACTAAACTGACAATTACCTAACATCTGTAACCACCTGAAGATGCCAATAGGTGTGTCAACCAGCACAAAGTATTCGTTTTGGATGGATTAAAAGTACTGCCTATGTCAAGAAGCAGCAGAGATGATCAGATCTATCTGGCTACTCTCAGAAATCTAGGATCAGACTGTGTATGATTTAAGTGAGATTTATATATAGTGAAGCAAAATATATAGTGAAGCATGGGGGATCAGGTACAAGGCAGAAAAATACAGGGCAGAAAGCAGGAGCAGGATTGAGGCAAACATAATCTAGCAGCAGCAAACACTGAAGTGAGAGGCACTAGCAGGAGAGGACCTAAATACCCTCCCAGCAGCCAGCATTGGGTAAAAAAACAGATTACTGGTATCTACTGGCTGCTGGAATTACAACCCTCCGCCCAGGGAACCACAGCCACCAGCAGGTGATCCAGGTCCTGAAAGCCTATATTTGACCCTCAAAATGTAGTGTAAGAATAGTGCAAAGTCTTCTCTAGGAGCAGGTTAAGTCAATTATGTGCTTCTTGTCTTTACTGCATAATTGTATTTTTAGGACTTAATTCTAGTGAAAAATTACATGATATTTTATGAGAACAAGACAATAAAGGCAATTAAGTTAATCTGTTTGCCTAATTAAATCATTTCAGGTCATGGTTTTTGTTTTGACTGGTAAATTAGATGATTTCCCAGCGATTATGTCATCCAGAGCAGTGTCATATATCAGCATAGTTACTCTATTAGAAATGTTTTCTGGAAGATGTTGCCCATTTTGTTTATGCAAAAGAGTACTCTGTAACTGTAATGTGGTTAAAATTTCCATCTACAAATACAGATCATATACTGTACCCAGAGGTGTATTTAGGTTTTGTACTGCCCTAGGCCTGACTAAATGCATGCACCCCCTAATTTAAATATGACACACCCCTTCCTGTAACGGCCACACCCTGTGTTGTTTAAGACCCGCCCTGACATTTTTGAGCGAGGACACTAGTTCTGAGGGCCTGGGGGGGGGGGGGCAATGGATTCCCTTAATATGACTTAGATTTCCTCTCACTTCCTGGTTGCCCATAGAGCAGGAAGTGAAGGGAACTCTTCGCAATGGGACAGGGATGGTAAAAAATAAACTGACAGGGGCTATATGAATGAATGAATGAATGAAAACTTGTATAGCGCGACACATGCAAACTGAATCGCCTCTGGGCGCTTGTTGTTCCTGTCTCCTTTGATATCAAAAGAGAAAAGTCTTAACCTTTTTTCTAAACCCTCCCTTACTCTACCCAAAATGAAAAAAAAAAGTGTTGCCTATAGTTCTACTTTAAGTAGATGGTGCAGCAGGAACATATAGCACAGTGAGGAAGGTTTGTGGTCCAGGATGATAAAACAGTCAAAACTGTAAGTGCCCCCCCCCCCCCATAGTTGCGGAATGCCGGCCACCCGCATACCAGAAGCAGCGTGGCCGCTTTATGGGGGTGCTAGACTAATTTTCCTAACAGTGTAGCGGGGACTATTTTTGTGCTGCCCCCCTGCAAAGTGCTGCCCTAGGCCTGGGCCTTGTTGGCCTAGGCCAGGATACAGCTCTGACTGTACATATGTATTTTCAATACACAAATTATTAAATACTTCCATTCTCCCAGGTAAGCGTATTTTCAGTCATTATCTGTATATACCTGAGAAGAAAAATGCAAACAATGCTCTAGTCTTTTTAGTCAATACAGGCGGTCGCCTAGTTATAAACATCCAACTTACAAATAACTCCTACTTACAAACGGAGGAAGACAACAGGAAGTTATAAGGAAATCTACCCCTAGGAAGGAAAAATCACTCCTGTAAGAGTAATTATAGGAAAAGGGTACCTCCATTGATGCTTTATCACCAATCCTTGTTTCCACAACAACCCAAAATTTTCAAAATCCAATTGTCATTGGGACAGAAAGTGAGGTCAACTCTTCTGAAAAGGGGCACAGACAGCAAAACAAATACTTTTATGCTATTCAAAAAGCTTAAACATTGTTTTGGCTGGGGCTACACTTAAAAAATTTACCTGTTCCGACTTACAAACAGATTCAACTTAAACGGAGTTCCGCCCAAATTTTGTTTTTAAGGTCAGCAGCTACAAAAAGTGTAGCTGCTGACTCTTAATAATCAGACACTCACCGGTCCAGCAATGCTGGTGTACAAAGCTCCGTTCCTCTCCCCTCCTCTCCACGGCGCCAGCATTTTTACTGGGGATGCCGGGCTTCACAGCCAGCCACACATGCGCAAGCCGCGCTGTGAATGGCGGGGCAACCTTTTGGGACATGTGACGTGTCCCAGGAGATTGCAGGAGCCCTGGGAGGAAGTGGGAGCTGGATGCCTCTAAAAAGAGGATATCCGATCCCCCCCAAAAAATGACATGTCAAATGTGGCATGTCAGGAAGTCACCTGCACTTAAAGCGGAAGTTTAATTTTTGGGTGGAACTCTGCTTTAAGAACAAACCTACAGACCCTATCTTGTTTGTAACCGGGGGCCAACTGTAAAGGACTGCTTAATATCTTTGCTCATTTTATTAAATTGCATAACACAGTGCAAGTCATTTAGTCTATAACACACCTTTTTAATAATGTGAGTAAAGTGTAACCTGGCACTGGTACATGTTTAGAGCTACATCTATTCAGAAAGTGATTACTTATAGGCCTAGGGTTGCCATTGTGGATCTTAAAACTATTCCTTCCTGACTATTATGGAATGTCATGGTGGATATTACTAAGTGTTTCCCATAAGCTAAAGACAGGAAGCCCGTACAACACAATGATAGGCTGATACTGTCCACGGCTGTCTGCAACTGTTTGCATGTACTTGCATATGGAGCAATTACCTTTTATTAGAGATTATCTAAAGTTAGGGGGCAGTCTGGCAATTAGCACACACTTCTAGGATTCCTCAAGCCATCCTACAAGCTAGAATCCTTGGCCCAGATTCACAGAGCACTTACGCCTGTCTAACTGGTGTTAGACAGGAGTAATTTCAAATTTCGGGCGCCGTATCACTAGTTTGAATCCTCAAACCATGATACGGCGGCTTCGGGCTTCGATCCGAGAGGCTTACGTCTTCGTAAGCCTTCGGATCTACGCTGCGATATTTTTGCGGCCGCTGGGAGGAGTTCGCGTCGTTTTCATGCGTCGGGGTATGCAAATTATTTTTTACGGTGATCCACGAAGGTACGAGTGTCCCTCGCAATCGCCTATGTCATTTTTTGGCTACGTAATGTTAGAGGAGCTTTTTGCTGTTCTAACAGTGCGTAACCCATGTAAAGTATGGCCGTCGTTCCCGCGTCGATTTGAAAATATTTTTTTTTTTTTAACGTAACTCAATCGGGAATAGGAATGTACGTAAACGACGCTACTACGACGTGACGACGTGTTTTCGCGCAATGCACGGCGGGAAATTTGCGAACGGAGCATGCGCAGTTCGATCGCCGCGGGAACGCGCCTATTTTAAATGCTTCACGCCCCCTACTCGCGCAGATGGATTGCGATGGGAGAAATACACTACGCCGCCGTCGTTTACTGGACAAAATCTACCTGAATTCCACGTAGAGCCAGGTAAAAAACGGCGGCGTAGTGTATTTCTGATACTCTACAAGAATCTAATTCTCTGTGAATCTGCCCCCTTGTGTTTAATCAACCCAATGTCCATGCACACCAGACACACATTTTTTAGTATTTCACCACCACCTAGCAGTGTTTCAGTTGACTGGTCTGCTAAGCAAGCACACACACACACAAACATCTCCATCTGGCAGATCTGCTAGTCTATGATCTACATGCAATCTTCCAACATACAGTACAATTGCATGCAGATAAGCAAAGAGCTTAGACCAAGCAGGCAGACACTACAATGCAACAATGTCTTTAGGGAGTCCTAGCTTAGTAAGCAGAAGCCATTTCATGATTTTATAATGTAATACCCCACAGGTGGGCAGTGCATAAAATATACACAAGGAGAGAAAGAGAATTACAAAAAAGACAAAATAAAATGAGTGAAAAACAGAAATACATTTTTACTGAGGTTTATCTTGTCAATGGGAGCACATAAGAAATATTTGCAATCCACCAGTTTAGAATGGCTCCAATTTAATCCCCCTGCTCATATCTAATGCTTCTAAATTTATTAACATATAGATGAGGGCCAGACTCTACCCCTTGGCCAATCAACCCTGGGAGTGTTCCCTCCTCAGCCAGATGGATGGTTCTGTGTACTGAAGTAGCCGGGCCTAAATGGGCCAATAATCATTCTGATGGCTGGGTTGGGGATAGGATTTCCAACATCAGTCTGATCGCAACAAGACCAATCGCCGTTTGACTGTCCTGACCAGGCTCCATTCAGCTGTTTTGGGGTTCTCTCGTGGATTATATACACACTATGCATACAATTATATATGTATATATACCCAAAATGTATATGATCAGAAGGAACTATTTTTATCTCTCTGCAACTAATATTCATCTGATCGTTGGCATAAATCTAGTGTTGGTAGATGTTTTGGAGCCAAGATGTATAAGCCTTGTCCTCTGCTAGGCTTGTAGACAGAACAGCTAGGGCTTTCTTTTAAAGCTCATTGAGGTGATCATTTATCCTTATTTATACCTACAAGGATGTGAGAATCTTTTTGACACCTAGGTATCAATGCTGGTCTTCAAGCCTGCTTGTTCCTTTCAAATTCTAATTTGGGAACATTTATCTACTACTGATTCCTAAATGAAGAAAATTCTGTATCATTAATATCACGAAATTAAAAATTATCTGCAACCATACTACTTTTACAGGTCACGATCCAGCTATTGGTAAAATAGCGCTACATTTATGTTACATCTATCTAACATTAATAGGAGTGGTGGGCACCGTGATAATCTCATGCTGCAACAGACTGGAGTAGGCCTTTAGACCAAGTTGTATTGCTCATCTGCACTAGTGCCTGAATCACAAGACTGCACAAGCAGAATCATAAATCTTTCAGTGTTTAAAATAAATATGTATTCCAAATGGTCAGTTTTTAGAGTTTGGCAGAAATGTTATGATTGTAATTATGTACTACGTACAGTATATGCACAGGTAACTGCTGATGCACAGAAGTGTTAGCATTTACAAAATTACAGCCATTCATTTGTATGGCAGGCTGTACACAGTACGTGTGTAGGTATGGGAAAATGGCCAGAATTTCATGCACAGCAATTTTTCAGCCTCTTGCGTGTGCACGAGGCCTTTGGAGAATGTTTATCATAAAAATATGGGTAAAGGGATAAAGAACCAAAGTGATATCATGGTTGATTTTTACAGTGGTTAAAGATCTGATGGTCACTGTGGGCAACAAGTTTTTAATTTATAAACAAAAATATTACTTCTTTGTGTTTAGTGTCTTTTATAATTTAGCTTTACTTGAGATTGTATGTAGTAGAACAGCTCTGTGTGACTGCTATCATAGCATGTACTGTGATTAAATAATTGTTCATGCGCTCTGCCAAATAGGTGAGCAGATCAACTTCAATTTATCACAAATGGCAAGATCCAGAATGCATTTGTCTGTTCTGTCTTTCTTAAATTGATCAAATGGAATAACAGTTCATGTATTCTGATATAAGTGTCTATAAAAATATTCTATTTCTAATGTGTCCTCTTAGAAATAGCACAGAACACATTATCACTCTTATGTCTCATACACATGACCGGTTTTCCTGATGAGAAAACTGCAATTTTTTAGATTGGTCGGGAAAATCGGTCGTGTGTATGCTCCATAGCACTTTTCCCGACAAGAAAACAGCACGCAAAAAAATTAGAACCTGCTCTATTTTTCCCATTTTGTTTCCCGTCAATCTTTTTCTCGTTGCAAAAACCGCTCATGTTTAGGCTTTTGTGATGGGGAAAAAAACGTGCATGCTCAGAATCGAGTATGAGGCGAGAGCACTCGTTCTGGTAAAACTAGCGTTCGTAATGGAGATATCACATTTGTCACGCTGTAATGGACTGAAAAGCGCAAATCGTCTCTCACCAAACTTTTACTAACACAAGGATCAACAAAGGCAGTCCAAAAGGTGGCGCCATTAGAATGGAACATCCCCTTTATAGTGCCATCGTACGTGTTGGACGTCACTGCGCTTTGGTTGACCGTTTTTTTGACTGAACGTGTGTATGCAAGGCAGGCTTGAGAGGAATCGCGTCAGAAAAACGTTGGGTTTTGGCATGTCAGGAAAACCGGTCATGTGTACAGGGCATTAGACCACAGCAGAGCACACTGACTGTATGTCTCATATGAAACAGTTTTGAAAGGAATTAGTTATTTCTATTTTCTACATTACCAATGTATTATATAATCATTTACATAGTATATGGAAACATTTAGTAGATCAATGCCAAGCCTAGATGGCCTTAATTTTTTTATTTATTTATTTAATAATTTTTTTATCACAAGCATGTAAGCACTCATTTACTTAATTTAGAAACATTTTGGTGAAATGTTTTTAGGCAGCATAAGGGAACTGCATGCTGAGACATTTATATTATTTTACATGTGAGTCTCATGGCTGGACGCCAATTTATTTTTCAGAGCCCCCACATACAAAAGAATAACATCGTATACATCTACCAGTGACAACTGTACTGCCACTGCCACCTATCCCTGCATTTTGAGGAGAATAGCGCTGGGTGCTAATTGTCCCCCACCAGCTACTTACACCACACTTTTACTCCTTACTCTTGTCCAGCCCTCACACATGTGGTTTTGGGCTCATTCCCTAGATGGGTTCCATTCCACAGTGGGCTATAGGTTAGGGAACATGCTGCCCAGTAGAGTACACCAAGTACCAGGCTACCCCTACCAACTAAGGGCCAGATTCTCATAGATTTGCCCTGGCGTAGCGTAAGCCATTTACACTACGCCGCCGCAACTTAACAGAGCAAGTGCCGTATTCTTCAAGCACTTGCTCCGTAGTTTGCGGAGGCGTAGTGTAAATAGCCCAGCGTAAGGCCGCGTAATTCAGAGGGGGCGGCTTGTATTTAAATTAAGCGCGCCCCCGCGTTGATCGAACTGCGCATGCGCCGGCCGGGGAAAAAGCCCAGTGCGCAAGCTCCAGCTCACGTCGGAAAGCGTTGTTGAAACCGACGTCATAACGACCTGATCGTCACTTACGCAATGCCCTATTCGCGAACGACTTAGTAAAATGACGTAACCGACGGAAAAAGCCAACGCTGACCCGACGCCATACTTAACATGGCACCCGACGGCACCCGACGGCATCCGACGGTACTGCGTAAGGTTACTCCACATCTTTGCAGGGGTAACCTTACGCGGACGAAAACGACGTAAGCGACGACGGGGCGGCGTAAAAGCATTCGGGAATCGGCGTATTAGCCTCATTTGCATAGGCAAATGAGAAAACAATGTAAAGGCCACCTAGTGGCCAGAGTTGTAATTACATCTACGATCCGCAAGTGTAATTGTATTACACTTGTCGGATCTTCACCCGTATCTATGCCAAAGTGATTCTAGGAATCACTCGCATTGATACCCGCGGAAAAAAACGGCGATACGACGGGGTATCTGAGATACCCCGTCGTAGCGCCTCTGAGAATCTGGCCCGAAAACTCCATCACTGGCAAACCACTCTTTTCTCTCCCAAACACGTTACCGGCTCATTTGGCTCTTCCTTACTACCTTTAAAACTACCACTGTCTGTTAATACCCCTGCACTTTGTCACCAGTCATGGATAACTCTACCGGTCTCTACTGATTCGGAGATCAGTTTCAGCAGGACTTTAACAGTGCCATCAGATAATCCTTTGCGATCAGGCCAATGTGCTCAGATATTACAAATGTCAGATGACGAGTGAGTTATTTTGAAACGGTCCTTTTGGAAGCGCCCTTTCTTTGCCCAGGGGAGGTCAGCAGTGGAATTATCATTTGGTTCTGTACATATGTTTTGTAAAACATGTCCTGTCCTAGTGTGGTAACGCTCACTCATTGTACTCTATCTATAGATGAGTAGTATTACCACCCTAGGCTGATTTGAACTACAAACACATTTTCCTTTCCTCATCTTTATAGCATATGGAATGTCTGTAGCCCCAAGAGAGAACTGGGAAGGCTGATTACATTGATCAAGATGGCAGGATTGACAGGTATATTTTAGTACTTTACAGAATGTACAAAAACTAATGCAGGTGCTACAGCTAAGGACTTGTATGCTGCAATAAATACAAAATGTATTTTTTGGGGGTTTAAATATACATTTATTTAGAATGGAGCTGATTGTTAGTAGCTCACTCTGCTGCAAAATTACATTGTAATATCAGTTATGGAACAAATGGCTCCCATCATGTAGTAGTGCTAAATTGCATGTGATTGGTAATATTGTGCAATTATGTGTGGTTTATTATTACTACTTAAACAATGGAGAACCATTTATTCTAACTGAATAGCAATTGACATTTGGTCATAGCAGTTAATTGCTAGCAATTTACGTTTTTCGATTAAGCTACTAATAGTCACCAATGTTACCATAAACATAGCGATTTGTGATTAATTTAGGTACAAGTGATTGCAAACAAGGGATTTGTCATTGATTAAAAAAACAAAAAAATACATGTTATTGTTCCACACTTTGCAATCAAATGAAAATATAAAATACTATCATTTACAGTATAAATGTAAATGATCTGATAAAAGCAATCACTTTTGTTCTGCCAAAACACCGATGCTCCGATATTTGTTTGATTAAAAAAAAATGCAATTTTTATTCAATGTGATCATTTTAGTCATGTTGAATGATAGATTGTATGAACATATCAATACATGTGTGGATATAGCCAGTGACATTTCCCATCTTGAAGTGTCTTTACTCTGGATGGTGGAGGAATGGAGACACCAGCATTGATAATCTAGGAAGAGAGTAGTGGTATATGCACTAGCAAAATTAGATAGACTTGACTAACAAGTTGAAAATGAACTCCAGCTAACACTTTATAAGCAGTTACAGTTTTTCCTTTTGGGATAAAGGTTTTACATAAATGAATAACAGCTGATCATTGTAAACACCCCTGTCAGTGTTAACTTGTCAGCTGGTCAGTTGAAGATGTTGAAAAATAACATTAATGACCAGATCAGCAGGTGAAAAAAAAGGAAAAAATACAAAAAAAAAAGCTAATGCAGCCAAAACATTTAAGAAATGGTAAGCTTCACAATAATACATCTTTTTCCTTTTGGATTTGGATACATTTTAATAAAAAATATATATTATTTTAAAAGAAAACTATATAAATCACTTTTAATATGCATAGCTAAAACTGTGGACTTTTTCTATATTTAAAGGCTTTCCTATGAACACAAGCACAGTTTAAAACAAAGCCTTCATTTTTCTTCCAGTAGACAGTAGATTATACAGTGCATCTTTAATCAACTGGTTATTACAGGTTACTTAAACAATCCAGTCTCCGCAGTAATCTGTATAATTTTATGATGTCAGTATATTTCATTTTACCAGCCCCATGACTAATTATTTCTCATGCACTCTTATAGTTAACATATCTCTGTGTTTGCTACTTAATTTAATCAGACCATACATTATTCAATAGTCCATTTTTAATGTATTTAAAATTATATTAAACATAAAAACTAACTAATACACTTTACTGAGTTTGCATTTATTGTGTCTTTGGATGTAACAGGAAGTTCAGAGCTGCATGAAAAAGACTAATTTATTTTAAAAAGTACCGTTAAATTGCTTCCTTGAGCACACAATTAACCACTTGCTTACTGGGCACATATACCCCCTTCCTGCCCAGGCGAAATTTCAGCTTTCAGCGCTGTGTCGCTTTAAATTAAAATTGCGCGGTCGTGCGACGTGGCTCCCAAACAAAATTGGCGTCCTTTTTTTCCCACAAATAGAGATTTCTTTTGGTGGTATTTGATCATCTCTGCGGTTTTTATTTTTTGCGCTATAAACAAAAAAGTGCAAAAATTTTGAAAAAAAACACAATATTTTTTACTTTTTGCTATAATAAATATCAATTTTTTAGAAAAAAATATCTTTTTTTTCTCAGTTTAGGCCGATATGTATTCTACATATTTTTGGTAAAAAAAAAAAATCGCAATAAGCAAAAAGTGATTGGTTTGCACAAAGGTTATAGTGGCTACAAAATAGGGAATAGAATTCTGACAATTTTTTTTTTTTTTTTTTTTTACTAGTAATACGGCAATTTGCAAATTTTGGCAGGACTGCGATATTGCGACTGACACATTGGACACTTTTGACACATTTTTGGGACCATTTACATTAATACAGCGATCAGTGCTATAAAAACGCAAAATTGCTGTATAAATGTGACTGGCAGTGAAGGGGTTAACACTAGGGGGTGAGGAAGGGGTTAAATGTGAGTCCTGGGTGTGTTCTAACTGTGTGGGGGGAGGGGGGTGACTGGGGGAGGTGACCGATGCTATCTTCCTATGTACAAGGGACACAGCATATGTCACCTCTCCCTGACAGGAAGTGGAGCTCTGTGTTTACACACAGAGCTCCACGTCCCTGCTCTAAAACTGCCGATCGGCGGGTACCTGATGGACATCGCGACCGACAGGCACGCTCATCGGCATCTCGGGGACGCGCCGGGTGCGCGCCGCCATCAGCGCGCGTGCGCCCCCCAGTGGCCGGAGAACACGATGCCGTCAATTGACGGCGTCTTGGATATTCACATTCACCTTGCCGCCGTCATTTGACGATAGGCAGGGAACCAAGTGGTTAAATTACATGTCATGTTTCCTGTTGGTCTAAGAATATTTGTTATTTTGTTTAAGTAAAATATTTATTTTTTGGATCAATTCAAATGACAGTAATCTTGAATTAGAAAATAAAGTACTTACTATCATGTCAATGCTACTACACTGGGGCCAGGAGGAGGGAAAAAGTACTCTTTTTAATGACTAATTGCAAGGGTATGGAGGAAACTGTTAATATTTGTTAATTAATTCTGAAAATTGTAAGGTCTGCTTATTAACCACTTCCATACAGGGCATTTTCACCCCCTTCATGCCCAGACCAATTTTTAGTTTTCAGCGTTGTCGCACTTTGAATGACAATTGCGCGGTCGCTCCCAAACAAAATGTACAACCTTTTTCCCCCACAAATAGAGCTTTCTTTTGGTGGTATTTGATCACCTCTGCGGTTTTTATTTTTTGCGCTATAAACAAAAATAGAGCGACAATTTTGAAAAAAAAACACAATCTTTTTTACTTTTTGATTTAATAAATATCATATATTTTTTTTTTTTTTACTTTTTTTTCCCCTCAGTTTAGACTGATACGTATTCTTCTACATATTTTTGGTAAAAAATCGCAATAAGTGTATTTGATCGGTTTGCGCAAAAGTTCTAGCATCTACAAAGTAGGAAATAGAATTATGGCATTTTTTTTTTTTTACTAGTAATGGCGGCAATCTGCGATTTTTTTTATTGTGACCGTGACATTGCGGTGCACACATCAGACACTTTTGACACATTTTTGGGGCCATTCACATTTACACAGCGATTTGTGCTATAAAAATTGCACTGATTAATGTGTAAATGTAAGGCGGTGTACACACGACCGAGGTTCTCGCTGGAAACCAGCGAGAACCTCGCTGCAAGCTGCATTCCAGCGAGGACCTCGGCCGTGTGTACACAGAGCGCTCGCCCCGCCCTTTTTGCTCGACGGCCAGCCTGGATGAATGGCTGGTTGCCATTCCCGATGGGCGGGTCGCCGATTTCGACGGCCGGCAGAGAACCTCGACCGGCGGAACGATGTGTTCTGCCCGTCGAGGTTCTCTGCCGTGTGTACACGGCCTGACTGGCAGGGAAGGGATTAACACTAGGGGGTGCTGAAGGGGTTAAATATGTACCTAAAGTGTGTTCTACCTGTTAGGGGGAGGGGACTCACAAGGGGAGGAGATCAATGAGTGTTCCTCTGTACTGGGAACACACATCAGTCTCCTCACCACTGACAGGCATGGATCTGTGTGTTTACACACACAGATCCATGCTTCTGCCGTGATTGCGGTGCGGTCATCGTGACCACCGGGCACGCGCACCGGGTCCCGAGGAATGTGGCCGGAAAATGCAAGGATGTCATATGACGTCCAGTCTGAGGGACGAAGGGTCCCCACCGATGTCATTTTACAATGGCTCGGTGGGGAAGTGGTTAAGATGCCCCATGCCCAACCCCAGCGGAAAGACACTCTGTTAGCAATTAGTATCACAGTTCCTGACTTTACCTGATCTTGAGTTTTAGCTTGCCAGTGGTAGACTTTTTCTATCTATGTGTATTAATGTATGTTATCTGATGTACTTCATGCTTGGTTCTCCTCCCTGTTTTAGTGAATGTGTTATATGCAGGGGCGGACTGACAACTCATGGGGCCCCCGGGCAATAGAGGATTATGGGGCCCCCAGGCTTACAGATGGCCACCATGCAAGGAGGCAGTGCAGAGGCGGGACAGCTAAAATCTCGGCATTTTCACATCAAAAGCATGTCGGTTTCAGACATATCAGGGACAGGTCTAAAAAAACTACAGATTTTTACATACTGTCCCTGGTTTTACTGAGCCCGGCAACCCCAATGGGGCCCCCTAGTGGCATGGGAGAGGAACCTGAAATTAAAAGTGCTAATTTTAAAGGTTAATATACAAGTTATTGTCATAAAAAGTGTTTGGGGACCTGGGTCCTGCCCCAGGGGACATAGATCAATGCAAAAAAAGTGTTAAAAACTGATGTTTTTCGGGAGCAGTGAAATAATAAAAGTGAAATATTCCTTTAAATTTCGTACCTGGGTGGTGTCTATAGTTTGCCTGTAAAGTGACACATTTTTCCCGTGTTTAGAACAGTCCCCGCTTAAAATGACATTTCTAAAGGAAGAAAAGTCATTTAAAACTGCTTGCGGCTATAATGAATTGTCGGGTTCCAGGCAATACAGATGAAAGTCATTGAAAAAATGGCATGAGTTCCCCCCCTTTCCATTATCAGGCCCTTTGGGTCTGGTATGAATATTAAGGGAAACCCTGAACCAAAATTTAAAAAAAAATTGCATGGGGGCCCCCCCAGAAATCCATACCAGACCCTTATCCGAGTATGCAACCTGGCAGGCTGCAGGAAAAGAGGGGGGGATGAGAGAGAAGTGTCTGTTTCTTTACATACTTCAGCTTGTGATTCTTCTTCATTGGAGAGGTGTTTGGTGGCATGGGCACCATGAGTACTAAATATTTACATTTTATAAGCATATACAAGTTGTTGACAGGGTCACTTTACAAGATTCTAGGTTAAAGGAAAAATAGCAATAAAACGGGGAAAAAAACGACTTTATACTCAACTTTTGACCAAGGCCCCCATTACATAGGACAGACTCTGCAAGGAGTGGGGGATCTGTCCACTGATTCACGTTGAGCAGGTGTATGCCTGGTCTGTGTCTGCTCTTCTAATGCAAAGTGGACATAGACACAGAATGTTCTCTAAAGGTGGTCAAATGTAAGAGGACCACTTATCAGTTTACGAACTACTGCCCTGCTATCTGATCCACTAGATAAAAAGGAAACAGATCCCCATTTGTCTGTTTTTAGCAGATTTGATTGGATGTAACACATGTCTATGTACACCAATATAGAGGAGAATGGAGGGTCCTTTGGGTCAGCCTGAAAAACTGACAGGTGGGCACAATTGGGCTGCTTGTATGAAAGGGTCCTAAATGAGTTCCCGAGTAGACCAAATTCCAAGAAAATGTGCTTCTGCATAGACCAGGAGCTCATTCTTGTGTAATTGTGGTATTCTGCTCTCCCAGAACAATGGTATAAGGTCCAGTGGTGTCACCTTCACATACAGTTTGCAGTTTGCTTAAAGTTTTTCTTTAAACTAAACCTGTTGTGGTAAAAAAAAAAAAAACATTTGCTCCACCACTTGGTCACACACCACAATACAATGGCCTTAGTGAATTTGGGAGGGAGGCACAATCATGTGATATGGGATGTAGAGTAAGTGGTCAATATCAATCCCCAAGGATTGATGTAACTATCCAAGGGTCAATAAATGTCTGGCTTTCACAACGGTTACTAGGTGGTTAAAAAATTATGGAAGGTTAATTGGGGACAATTAGGGTTTTAAGATTTCTGTAAAGCTCCAAACCAGTCGCTGGTCCTGATGGTAAGGTCAGTATTGGCAGGAGTGTTACCCAGGGTTGAATAATCAGCTACAAGTGAGAACAAGCTTAAAATATCTCTGTAACTGTGTGTTGTTACTAGCCTTGTTTATCAGCATGTTTTGTGAGTGCCACTATCTATGACCCTCTATCCTTCTGCTTTCAGGAAGTATATACGTATGTGTAGCATTACAGCTCACTTACTGTTTTGAATGTCTTCCCATCCCCTCCCTTCTGTACTCACTCCCCCACCTCAAACTCTGTTGGAGGGCCAGCATATCGAAAAGATATGATTTATGATTAATATTCACCAATCACCAACTAATTATCAGTACCCTTGTTCATGCTCATCAGATGCAATAAACAGTCATCAATAGTTTCAGTAAAAAAAAAAAATATTTTAAATGTTGTTTTCCATATTTTACATTTTACCTATTGTTTATTAAGCCAATATTATTATCTCTTACTGTTACACATATTACTATTTGTTAAAATAGTATTTACTACATTATTTTCATATAATAAATGTTAATGGCTTGAGGAATGATCTAAAACGTCATAAAGTGGTCGATGAGCTGAAGAGTTTCGGGACCCCTGATGTAGAGAGACATGTCTAAATACAACTTTCAGAAAGTCTGTATTTATATAGGCAATTTGGGAGGATTTTGGGGACACTGTGGATTGTTGACATATTCTGGAACAATATTGTGTTTTGGTTATTTTTGGAAAATGATGGTTTATGTTGTATTTTATCTCCTCGGGTTTACTTTAACCAACAAAAGTGACTTTATGTTAACATCCAGCTTGTAAATGATTGCTTTGCTTATTTCCATACACAAGTATAAAGAACAGTAGTGATGTTGACACAAGTAACAGGAGAAATGTTTTATTTCATTGTACTCCTGAATTATGACAAGGTTTAGCTCTTTCAGAGAGGGCAATGGTGTATTTAAGAGGTTTTGGTTTTTGAAGAATTCGTTTTTTGCAGTTGACTATTGTAGGTGTCTTGAAAAGGTATGAATGTATTTTTAGCAGTATGACCGGGATGGTTTGCCTTTAAAGCTTAAAGGAGTTATATGATCACAACATACAACATTTTATAACATCAGCACTGTAATAACAATACAAACAATAGTTACCATATTTATCGGCATATAACATGCAAAAAAAAGATTGTTATTTGTTATACGCCAATAAATGTTTAACCATTCAATATAGGCTTTTTTGAAAAATCTTCTTTTATGTTGTGAGTTCTGCTTGACTGCTGGTCACCCCTTTCCACAACTTCCTGGAATCCCTGCATGCTTTGCAGCTTCTTATCTGCTGTTTACATTTAATTTCTAAGGACTATATATCCCATGTGTAGCGCCCATGTACTTCAAAGTACGGGAGCTATTGACATTTTGGGGAAAAGATCAGAGTGTAGTTTGCTCTGATCTAAATTCTGATTATGTTAGGGCTCTCTGTTTCAGCTCGGCTGTGCTGTGGGCTCATTCTGCTGTACCTGGGGTGTGGTTCCACCCGGGACAGCAGGTGGCAGCAGTGGAATCTGAGGTTCGGGTGCTCTTTTCCAGCAGCCAATGGGGAGGCTTGGGTCTTGCTGGGCGTGCTGGGAGAGGGTACTTATGAGGCAGACACCATTTTGTGGGGCTTTTTTTTGGTTTACCTGACGGAGTGTGGCACCCACCTTCAGGGTGACCACATCACTGCGCCCCGTGCGTTATGGCCTACCTGGCCGGGGCGTGGGTGCTACACAAGATTCCTGGTTCCGGAGCTCAGATGGTCCGGAACAACTCTGAGTGGAATGGCGATCCAGTGATCAACTGGATCTCCAAAGATCCCAAGCGAGTTAAGCTGTTCGGTGGGGAGTCCAGTTGAGGAGCACCAAAGGGAGGCTGGTGGTCCAACAGCACTGGAGCGAACCATCGGGGATTGAGGTAAAGGACACTGAGGGATTGATTCCTCTCTCAGTCAGCACCCTGGTGACATTGAAGAAAAGGTACAGGCAAACTTTATTCAGGAGGAGTTTCTCCGTAGTTACACTCAGACAAGGCCTGTGGCAGAGGCGCTTGTCTGACAGTCATTGGGAAGAGTCTGTGGCAGAGGCATCCTTCTCAAGTTTAAATGATACTCTGGCTGCCATATCTGTGAGAGAGACTGTCCAGGTACACTATACCCACTCAAGCTGGAGTGGCGCAGAAACATTGGTATTGTCGGAAGCAGGACTGCTTCAAGTATCCAAGGCCTAAGTCTGTTATGTTCTTCAAAACCCTTCTTCTATCCTTCCCTCACCTGTTGATTGTTTTTACCCGGCTGGGTAATAAAGAGCACTTATAAAAGAGACTTCCTATTTGCGGACATTCCTTCATTGCTACTTATTCAATGTTCACCCTAGGCACATCACCAAAGCCATGAGGTAACATGCCATCCCTTTCTAACCAGCGGCTCCTTCAGGGGTGAGCGCTACACATGGTACCTTTCTGCTTGCAAGTAGTGATTCCTGTACTGACTCTGCCTCCTGAAGCACCTCTGTAGTTCAAAATGCAGGCTCTGTGAATTCACAGTGCCTACTCAGGACACAGTTTATATGTGTCATAGAATTCAATAAAGAATTAAATCTGTGAGTATTTTCACAAAGTAAGTTTACAAACTTCAAAATTGTCCAGATTGTTAGGAGTAGGGTATAAATACTTGAAATACAATGTAAAATGAATATATAACTTTACATTTTGACCATAGATGCCCTTTAAGGCCGCGTACACACGATCAAATCTATCTGCTGGAAACGGTCTGACAGACCGTTTCAGCAGACAGATTTGATCGTGTGTACGGGCAAACAGACGGATTTGGCCAGCCGACAGATTTTAAAGCATGCTTTGAAATCTGTCGGCTGGGAACCCGTCGGACCGATATGTCTGCTGGTTAGTACACTATGGATTCGACACATGCGCGGAAGTGTTTTACTTCCTGGTGCGATGACGTGGCACCGTCAACGTCACCGCCACGTCACCGCCAGGTCAGCGCGCTGTCTGCCGGCGGGGATTTTGGTTTGATCGTGTGTACACGATCAAACCAATACATCCCAGCAGACAGATCTGTTCAAATCGAGCTGTCCGACCGATTTGATCAGATGTATTTGCTCGTGTGTACGGGGCCTTATACTAAATGTTTTCTCTTTCACAACTTTTTCACAACTGTTTGTGTAATTTAATGTATCATGAATAGAAGTAGTTCAAGTGGAGCTCCAGACATTGTTTTTTTTTTTTATTTAGATAAAGTGGGAAAGGCCAAACAACTTTTAAAAGCTCACTGGGGGGGATTTTCTTTACTTCTTATTCCAGTTATTGTGGTCATTGAGACAGGAAGTAATGTGAAATATCTCTAATAGAAATCCAAAAAACAATAGAAGTGGGGAAGGATTAGAACATCCATGAAGTTTCTTATTGTTGTTTGTGTCTCTGTAGAGATGCTCTTCCTATTCAACAAACAATGGTCACTGAGACAATAAAGGAGGATAAATGTCCCCAGTTGAGACCCAGACAAAAATTAAATGTGACCCAGTCTAAATAACTATCGCCTACTCCTTATCTACCCTTGCTGACTAAAGCCTAGTACACACTAAAACGCACTGGGTTGAATAAAAAATATACTCACAGCTCAGGTCAGAGCCGCTGTACTAAAAATCCCATGTTAGGACATCTCCCCCCCTGTGCTATTGTGTTCTGACAAGGGGGTGACCCCCCCATCTTCGGTCATAAGCTTTTGACTGAAAAAGATTGGAATGCTTTTATTTACATTAACCACTTGCTTACTGAGCACATATACCCCCTTCCTGCCCAGGCGAAATTTCAGCTTTCAGCACTGCGTCGCTTTAAATTAAAATTGCGCAGTCGTGCGACGTGCCTCACAAACAAAATTTACGTCCTTTTTTTCCCCACAAATAGAGCTTTCTTTTGGTGGTATTTGATCACCTCTGCGTTTTTTTTTTTTTTTGCACTATAAACAAAAAAGAGCGACAATTTTGAAAAAAACACACTATTTTTTACTTTTTGCTATAATAAAAATCCAATTTTTTTTAAAAAATATATATTTTTTTCTCAGTTTAGGCCGATATGTATTCTACATATTTTTGGTAAAAAAACAATCGCAATAAGCGTATAGTAATTGGTTTGCGCAAAGGTTATAGTGGCTAGGAAATAAGGAATAGAATTCTGACAATTTTTTTTTTTTACTAGTAATACGGCGATCTGCGAATTTTGTCAGGACTGCGATATTGCGATGGACACATCGGACACTTTTGACACATTTTTGGGACCATTCACATTTATACAGCGATCAGTGCTATAAAAACGCATTAATTACTGTATAAATGTGACTGGCAGGGAACGGGTTAACACTAGGGGGTGAGGAAGGGATTAAATGTGTATCCTGGGTCTGCTTTAACTGTGTGGGGGAGGGGACTGACTGGGGGAGGTGACCAATGCTGTGTCCCTATGTACAAAGGACACAGCATCAGTCTCCTCTCCCTGACAGGATGTGGAGCTCTGTGTTTACACACAGAGCTCCATGTCCCTGCTCTAAAACTGCCGATCAGCGGGTACCTGGCGGACATCGCGACTGCTAGGCACGCGCATCGGCATCTCGGGGACACGCCGGGTGTGCGCACGCTCCCCAGTGGCCGGAGAACACGATGCCGTCAATTGACGGCGGCTTGGATATTCACATCCACTATGCCGTTGTCATTTGACGATATGCGGGGCCTAAAGTGGTTAAACCTATATTTATTGTTCATAAAAAGAATGGAAACACATTACCACAAATTACAGCATATTTAACCACTTCAATACAGAGCACTTATACCTCCTTCCTGCACAGACAAATTTTCATCTTTCTTGCATTTTGAATTACATTTACTCAGTCAGGCCGCGTACACGCGATCGAATTTGTCCGCTGAAAACGGTCCGATGGACCGTTTCAGCAGACAAATCCGATCGTGTGTACGGGCTAGCGGACAGATTTGTCCATCGGACAAATTTGAAAGCATGCTTTGAAATTTGTCCGCTACAAACCTGTCCGTCGGATATGTCCGCTGGTTAGTACGGGAAACCAGCGCACATATCCTCCTGCACATGCGTCATATCCTGTGAATGGATCCGACGCATGCGCGCGGAAGTGTTTACTTCCTGGTGCGTGACGTCGCGGTGACGTGGCGGCGTCAACGTCACCGCCGCGTCACCACGCTGTCTGCCGGCGGGGATTTTGATCCGATGGTGTGTACACGCCATCGGACCGAAATCCGATGAGACATGTCCGCTCTAAACTGTCCGTCGGACAAGTTTGAGCGGACATATCTCATCGTGTGTACGAGGCCTCATGCAACACTGTACCCAAAAATGTTTTTTTTATATTTTTTTTACACAAATAGAGCTTTATTTTGGTGATATATAATCACCACTGGGTTTTTTAATTTTTGGTGATATAAGTGAAAAAATAGCGAAACTGTTGAAAAAAAAAACATGTTGTTTTTAGTTTTTATTATAACATTTTGCAAATAAGTGAAAGTTATAGAGTCCACAAGCCATGAAAATCGAAAATTAATCACACCTTATGTACAGTACAAATATCACCCAAACGACCCCTTTTTGAAAAGTCCAAGGTATTTAGTAAGAGGCATAGCGAGTTTTTGAGAGTTGTAATTTTAATCCACAATTTTAACTCAAATTAAGAATATGTTTTGTTTTTTTACCAAAAAATAATAAAAAGTTATTTCTCACACACAGTATATGCATACTTCCAATTACACCTCAAAATACATTCTGCTACTCCTCCCAGGTATCGCGATTCCATTCGTGGAGCCACTTGTGGAAGTATTAAATGCTAAAGAGATCAGAAGAGGCTACAGTAATATAATAGAAGGGGAGGTAGGTGATCAGGGCTGTCACAGAGGTTTGTATAATACCTCTTCACCTGCAGAAAACCTCTGGCTTTCTTTTTATATATACCCTGACAGAGTCACTTTAAATTATATTACAGATATAGAAAGTAAAATTATATTTGTTAAATGAGGGTTTAAACGATAATAAAAAAAACAAATAGGGTTCTCAACTTTATAAAAAAAACTGAACTTGGGATTTAATATTAAGCTGAAAACAGACTGCATATTTACATTTATATTTTTTGTGATTTAAGGCTACGAGTTTTTGGTCAGTACAGTAAACTGTTTTTCTATATGGCTATGCTGAGCCAAAATGTCTCCAGTTACACTTACACTACTTACTGTACAGTAATTCTAATAAGTTACACTAAATGATACCTTTTACCTCTACTATTACATACACATGCAATAGGATGTTTCTGAAACTGTTATATCTTTTCATTTGTTTAGTACACCGCAGTACATGTTGGCCTGGGTAGAAGAATATAATATATTTGTTAATCATATCGCATAAGAACATTGAAGTTATCTCAGAGATTAACCTGAAGGAAAAAATGCACAGACCAGCAAGTCTTTCTGTTTTTGGCAAAAGCTCTTTGATGATGAATAGTAGTTAATTGTATTTAGAACATGTAAAGTTGTAAAGTTTAAAACATGATCACCTCTGGTTGGGCAATTTATTTTTTGGATAATTCATTTTTATTAAGAATTATACAAGAAAAGAAAAACACAACACACAGAAAAAATACGACCAGGGAGAAAGGGAGGGGAATGTGGCACGCTCTCAATAAAACTTTTACATTTACACGGCACAAATAATATTATATCTATATGTTCTATAACAAACCCTCTTATATCATGGCATGTTTATAGCATAGTTACTTTTGAGTAAATTTTTTCCCACCCTCAAACAAACCCATGATGGAAACAAAAAAGAAAAGAAAAACTGAAAAAAATTTAAAGTCAGAATAGCGTCCTTTAGGACCTGCCTGCCATACCTGTACTTGGCATTCAAGAAGACATGAAAAAAGTCAAAATCTGTTGTCCCATGTTGTCTCGTTTTGTCTATCCCATAGAGACGACCTAGTATGGCCTTTTAGGATGCAGTGTCAATATATATTCACTTAAATAAAACAAGAGCGAGGGAGAGTCTATAAATACTATCCAAGGTGTCCACACATCCCTAAACTTAGTGTTCTTATCATTCGCTAAAACTATCATCTCTTTCATGTGCATGATGTTTTTCATTTCCACTACCCATTCCCGAATTGATTGTATTGCGGAGGATTTCCAAAATCTGGGGATCGGTGCTCTCCATGCTATCAGCAGGAATCTTAATATTCCCATCTTAAAAGACATGTAAATGTGTACCTCTTGACTCGCCACATTTCCAACATAGTTCTGATGTGACTGGATTTTTTTTAATAAAGTCAGGCAACGATACCATCTGGTTAGTATTTTGTAGTTTGTAGTTGTAGTGGACTTGAAAGTAAAAGTAAAAATTTATCCCAATCCTCCGGGGGAAGGCTTTTGCCCAATTCCCGCTCTCAGTCTCGAACGTAAAAGGGGCGATTGGGAAATTCATGAAACAGTAGCGTACCATACAGTATATTTTAGATAAAAGATTTGGAGTCAGAAAGACACAGCTCCTCAAACTGAGTCTGATCCTCACGATGCCAGTCCTTAGCAAGCCCTTTGTAAAAGTGACTCAATTGGAAATATTGTAGCCAATGTCCACTATTGGTACAAGTGAGGGAACTAAGTTTTTCTAGAGGTCAAGTCTGACCCACTGCTTGACAGAACGATGTTGAAAGTATTTCTGCAGTATGATATACTCCCAAGTGAAGCAAGCCTGTACCACTGTTGTCTCGCCTTCTCACTAAAATGTCATATTTAAGTCTAGCTTTAGATCTAGGCCAAATATATTTAAGTACAATAGACCGTGCCGAACAACACATTTTGTAGGGGAACCTAAATTGGAACAGTTTGAAAGATATAAAGAAATCTGGGAAGGATGTCCATTTTAAAGAGGGACATCTGTCCCAGCCAAGAATGTCTTATAGGGGTCCATCTATTACAGCTTTGCTGCATACTGGACAAAAGTGGACAGTAATTTAGCTTGTATAGTTTATGAAGTTCTGATGGTATTTGTACTTCCAGATACTTAATAGAATATTTGCACCCATTGAAATAGAAATTTATCAACAAGTGAGTCACCTTGAATACCTGCAGGAAGAGAGATGTCTAAACGGTTCGATTTTGTTTACATTTTAAAATTGCGCAGGGTACCATACAGTTCCAATTCCTTTAAAATCAAAGGAAAAGCTATTAATGAATTGGTAATATGGAGCAAAATATCATCAGCAAATAAACAGATTTTGTATTGATTATTAGCAATGTCCACCCCGTGGATTGATTTATAAGCATTGGGTTATTTATTATTTGTCTCTGCTACGATTGTAAGCACAGTTTAAAAACTCCAGTTATTGTCTGGCATGCTGCCCTGGGAGGCTGTATACTACCAAATTTCTAAGGGAAAAACTTTCTCTGGATTGTAGGCGGACCCAGAGGATTTCAAGTAGTTCATTGTTGTTTTTAATTAATGTTAGTTTTATGCTATGTTTGACATAAATAGCAACTTTACCTCCCCTCTTTCCTATCTAGTTTCTTTCATGTATAGTAGTGTGTTGTTATTTCCCAGTCATGTTCTTTTTGGGAACTAAGGTTTTGTGTCACCAGTTAGCAACAGACCTGGAGTAAAAGTGTATAGCCAACAGGCAGCTGAGGAAAAATAGCTCCAGATTTTAGTAAGAAAGACTTTGATGCATAAGGCACCAAGTGTTTATAGAATCTAGCTGGATCCTTTAATTTCTAATAATGCCTAAGGGTAGATTCAGCTAAATTATTACAAAATAATATTCTCCATAAAAGGGAAAATGTAACTTTTGCATGCATTTGTAGCACAGTAATGCTAGGGCAGCTAAGACACTCCATTAAAAGGCCAATTTCAGTTACATTATGATGCTTCCAGCAAAGGCCTTAGATTTATTTTTTATGAATATGCTGAATAAGATCAAAGCAGAGTGACCTCAAAGACTACTGATAATCTAAATATTTAACAAATTAAACAAACATGTTCACCATGCTATAAACATATTTTAATACTGTGAGTAGGAATTCAACTAGATTGCTTATTATTAGTTCAACTTGAGGAACTGAAATGACCACAGTGCTATGATGTGGATACACAACATTTGTCAGAATAGTAAAATAGATTTCAATCCCTGTAAAGATAAAACTGCCAAGAAATATAAAAGCTGTAAATATTTTTTAGTAATAATTTAGCCAAAATATATAGGGTTATCTTATAGGATCCGAAAAAGAAAAAAAATAATTGTGGCTTTAGTGGCTTAGTGCATTTTACTGTCTAAGCTGCACCAGCAACACAATACCTGGGTTATGACTGGTTAGTTTGGTGCACAGCTCTACTTGTTTGCTTATAGTTTTTAGGAAATATGAGAGGAGGTTGAAAAAATATTGCAATCAGAACTTGTTTAGACCTGGCTAAAAGTGTTTGGATAACCTTAATTACAAAATGATCCAGTTCAAGCCCTTGCCAATTATATCCAAAAGCAGGCAGACCATATAATCTGGGCAGTTACATGGGTTCTATTATTATTTATTATTTGGGAACTGTGGTAATAAACAGTTCTGAGGATACCAAGATTTATACAAAATGAATCAGTTATGCTTTAGCTAACAATTCTAAATATTGAGTCTAATTTTAGTTTTATAGGCTTACTTATGAAATTGTGTTAGCTGTATTTACTTTGTGACTGTCTCTACAGCCTGAGTCAGTTCTTGTCAACTGCCTGACTTAACTCAATGCACACTCAGGTAGAAGTGGACTTCTGTTAACCTTTGACCTCTTATTTTTGTAAAACACAGGCAAGCTAAGTATCTATGGCTAGGCCAGGAGAAATCAAACCAGCTAATCAACTCAAAAGCATGAACAATTGAGCAGGTGATGTCTCCTATGCTCATAGAAGACCTACAGATATGCAATGGGGTTGATTTACTAAAAGCAAATCCACTGTGCACTACAAGTGCACTGGACGTGCAGTCACTGTAAATCTGATTGGAAGATCTGAAATGAGTGTAAGCTCTGCTGATTTCTATCATTCAATTATGTGCAAGCAAAAATTATGCTTTTTATTTTCCCTGCATGCCCCCCTCAGATCTACAGCGACTGCACTTCCAAGTGCACATGGAGTGCTCCTTGTAGTGCACAGTGGATTTGCCTTTAGTAAATAAACCCCAATGTTCCCAAACAACACATTAAACCAGGGGTGTCCAAACTTTTTTCAAAGAGGGCCAGATTTGATGTAGTGAACATTCTTGAGGGCCGAACATTTTGCCTGACATTCTTTGAATCATTAAAATTCGGTCTAAGTGGGTTCGTCTGAGCACTAATACATGGCCCAACAATAATTCTCTTGCCTTTGTGGCGGTGTGTGGTGAAGAGTCGAGCTCGGGCGTGTTATTTGGATATACTGTATATATTTCTTTTGTGGCCCCAACGAATCCACGAGTGCTGCTCAGGACTAAGGATGAGCTTGGGTGTACTATTTGGATATACCATATTTATCCGTGTATAACACACACAGGCTTACCATTGCCATGAATGCAGCCTCACATGTGCCATGAATGCAGCCTCACATGTGCCATGAATGCAGCCTCACATGTGCCATGAATGCAGCCTCACATGTGCCATCAATGCAGCCTCACATGTGCCATCAATGCAGCCTTACCATTGCAACCAATGCAGCCTTAACATTGCAATCAATGTAGCCTTACCATTGCAACCAATGCAGCCTCGCATGTGCCATAAATGCAGCCTCACATGTGCCATGAATGAAGCCTGATCGATGCCCATCTGCAGCCTCGGAGGGCAGAGGGAGGGGGGCGCGGGACGAGTGCAGACAGATTACAAATAGGAGAATCTCTTGTTTACTCTGTGGCCTCTTTAATACAAAGTCCCGCCTCCTATGATAGACAGAACAGTCATCCAATGGCAGCCCATGAGATGGGACTTCCAATACAAACGCTGCTGAGTAAACAGGAGATTCTCTTAATCTGACGGCACTCGTCCTGTCCCCTCCAAGGCAGTGCCGATAAATACGGTATATATCTTTCGTGGCCTTGAGGGCCACAAACAATATATATATCCAAATCCCTGGGGGGCATATTAAATCAACAGGGGGCCGCATTTGGCCCGTGGGCCGGACTTTGGACATGCCTGCATTAAACAGTCAAACTAGACACATTTCTTCTTATGTCTGTTGGCAACTTGGGCACAAGATGTTTTGAGCCTCCTGCCCTTTGATCTTTAATTACCAGCCTAGACACATTTTTGTTCCATGTGAACATGATGGTGTTTCCTTGTAGACTTTGTCATTGTAGGTTACACTACCATGCTAGAATAAACCACAGTGACATGGTTCTTGCTTTCTAGAGTAATGCACAAGGATTATATGGAATTGCATGGATCAGGGACTTGATGTGGTTTGTAGAAAAATGTCTTTAAAAATGGAACTTCCGCTTTAAGGGAAGGTGACCCCCTGACATGCCACATTTCGCATATCTTTTTTTGGGGGGGGAGTGGAAATGCTCTTTTTAGAGGGTTTCAGCTCCCACTTCCTCCCTGGGTACCGTGGTGCCGGAAGGAAGGTCACCTCTCCCCCCTCCTTCTCGGCAATCATCTGGGACACATCACAGGTCCCAGATGATTGCTCAGCCAATCACGGTGCACAGCGCGGCTCGCGCATATGCAGTGCGTGCCCGGCTGTGAAGCTGTACATTTGGATGACTTTGATAGATTCCTGGGAAAGTAACTCAGATCCGCCTAAGCCTTTTGGAATTATGTTTTGCCTTTGCCTCTCTGTTCTACTTCGCTCCCTCTTCCTGTTTTCCTATTCCTCACCTCCCTTCTACTTCCTTTCCACCCCTCCTGCTCTCCCAGACTCACCTTCCTTCCATTCTTCCTCTTACCTTCCCTCTCCTCTTGCTCTCTTGCCCAATCCATCAGGTTTTTGGGTTATAATTCTAAGGGAACTTTTGTTACTCCTTCTGATACATCCAATTGTTTGGTGCAAGTCATGGGTGCTCAACCTGTGACCTTCCAGTTGTTGCAGAACTACAAGTCCCATGAGGCATTGCAAGGCTGACTCCCAAAGGCAGCGGCATGACAGGACTTGTAGTTCTGCAATAGCTGGGGGGCAACAGGTTGACCACCCATGGCGTAAGTGCTAACTGCCTGAAATTATTTGCCATTTGTATTCTACCTCTGACAACACATGTTAGTATACTACTGTCTCAAATGTAATCACCCAATGCGCTGTACTGAATGTTCTAATTTACTGGCTAAAAGGCAAACAGAGAATGAAGGATTGGTCACAATTATTGCCTGTGGTCTCAGTGTAGCTGTATTTCCCCATTATGGGCTTACCATGCCTTTTCTGCACTGTATCTTTGAGTGGAGGCGATCTTGATAGCGGCAAATCTTTGTTTCCACTTGTCCGAGACTCCAGTTAAGAGAACAATGAATAGTGGCATCATTAAATTTCACTCTAAATATTCTAAAACTAAAAGGCACAGGAATGCATATGAAAACTCGTATACAAGGAAATGCACTACTATTTTTCAGGAGGAATTCAAGACAAAAGATGTATTTTTAGATTATTGCTTAGGTACAATTATTATTTTTAGTTGTTCCATATAACAAAGCAAATCTTCCTTTTTTTAAGTTCAGGTCCACTTTAAGGTTCTGTAAAGTATATTGTCCAGCTTTTATAGCTGTAAAAACACACAGCTCTTCACACATGGTTTAAATATTGTGCAGAGACCTAATGCTATTTAATATTAATTTTATCGGCTCACTATATTACAGTTTTTGTCCATCATGAGCAAATCCAGTTCCCTGTTTTATTTAGAAGATGTTTTTACATTTCTATCAGTGTTCTTGTGAATCCCATATTCTACTATATCCTTATGAACCTTGGTGCTATTTTAGTTTATTAGTCTTGACTAGGGATTAGCCGAACATTGAATAAATAACTGAAAATTAACAATACATACGATAACCACTCTACATGTAAAGAAATATGAAAAAAAGTCCAAAAGGATGACCTCAAACAGTAGTGCTAAAAACAATCCAGTAACTCAAAGAAGGAACCAAACAGCCATTCACGAAAAATGTTCAGTCCAACAGAAGTTTTGATTGGATTCACAAAGGTTCCTCCGATGTTATGTAAAAAAGGGGGAGAAAAAACATACCATTGTGCAGCACTGCGGTTTCACTAATTCAATGCAAACTGGTGATAGATACACTCACATGACCATATCGATCAGAAAGACGCTCAATATTGCGATATCCCATGACTAAGTCACGTGACGGTGACGCAACGCGTGGGGAGGAGTCTAACGTGCGGAGACCAGTGGAGGATTCGTTACGAGTTCTCAGCATACACTGAGCGGCTTTTTGAAAGTAACAGGGCTGTGACAGAGCTTACTCATCGCAATATTGAGCGTCTTTCTGATCGATATGGTCATGTGAGTGTATCTATCACCAGTTTGCATTGAATTAGTGAAACCGCAGTGCTGCACAATGGTATGTTTTTTCTCCCCCTTTTTTACATAACATCGGAGGAACCTTTGTGAATCCAATCAAAACTTCTGTTGGGCTGAACATTTTTCGTGAATGGCTGTTTGGTTCCTTCTTTGAGTTATTGGATTGTTTTTAGCACTACTGTTTGAGGTCATCCTTTTGGATTTTTTTTCATATTTCTTTACATATAGAGTGGTTATCGTATGTATTGTTAATTTTCAGTTATTTATTCAATTCATTGAGTGTGAACACTGAGCACTATTATTACGGCACATTGCACATTGTTTAATGATTCCTTTGGCCATTTGGAGCCTTAGTGATCCACTTATGTTATCAATATATATTTGATACTGATTTTTCACAATATTAGTTGTATTTAGCACGTATCTCATTAATATCATTTATTACTATTTTGGTTGGTGCACCAGTTATATACAGCAGCTTTATACATTTGGTTATTAATTTTTGTGGTGTAATATAGAGATTAGTAGCGCTGTATTTTTCCCTACACTATTGTAATATGCAAGTTATTGTCGTAAAACGTCTTTGAGAACCCGGGTCTTGCCCCAGGGAACATGTATCAATGGAAAAAAAGTTTTAAAAATGGTTGTTTTTTCTGGAGCAGTGATTTTAATGATGCTTAACCACTTAACCATTAGATACCCGCCCACCGTCATATGACGTCCAAAACGGGAACCTGTTATCCTGGGTGGACGTCATATGACGGCCTGGACTTTGCGGGGGGGTATCTCAATGATGCCTGCACCCAGAGGCATCATTGAGATATAATTTTTTAGCGGCGGCGATCATGCGCACCGTAAGAATGATCATAGCGGCGCATTCTTACAGGTAGCGGGAGGGGACACCCCCCCCTCCCGCCGCCATCCGGTGCTTCTCCGGGCTCTCCCGTCCCATCGGGAGCCCGGAGTGATGATCGTCGTCCACCGGATGCTTGCCATAGAGATGACTGGTGACCAGATCATCTCTATGACCACCAGTCATCTCTATGATCGTCGGAGGCCCAGGCGCGATGTGATGACGTCACGCCCGGGTCCCCGTAAGTAAACAAACCGCAATTGCGGCTAGTTTGAAACAGATCTGTGAATTTTTTTTCACGATCTCATTCTTTCCAGCCTAGAGGAGAGATGTGGGGTCTTATTGACCCCGCCTCTCTCCATAAAGAGGACCTGTCACACACATTTCCTATTACAAGGGATGTTTACATTCCTTGTAATAGGAATAAAAGCGATTGAAAAAAAAATGTAAAAAAAAGTGTAAAAATAAAAAAAATAAGTAAAATAAAAAATAAATAATAATAAAAAAATTAAATGCCCCTGTCCCCGGTAGCTCGCGTATGTAAATTTCGTTCAAACCACACATGTGAGGTGTCGCCGCGTGCGTTAGAGCGTGTGCAACAATTCTAGCACTAGACCTCCTCTGTAACTCTAAACTGGTAACCTGTAGAAATTTTAAAGTGTCGCCTATGGAGATTTTTAAGTAACGAAGTTTGGCGCCATTCCATGAGTGTATGCAATTTTAAAGCATGACATGTTAGGTATCTATTTACTCGGCGTAACATCATCTTTCATATTTTACCAAAAAATTGGGCTAACGTTACTGTTTTATTGTTTTTTCATTTATGAAACCATTTTTTTTACAAAAAAAAGCCGTTTGAAAAATTATTGCGCAAATACGGTGCAAGATAAAACGTTGCAATGACTGCCATTTTATTCCCTAGGGTGTCTGCTAAAAAAACATATATAATGTTTGGGGGTTCTGAGTAATTTTCTAGCAAAAGAATGATGATTTGTACATGTAGGAGAGAAGTGCCAGAATAGGCCCCGGGAAGGAGGTGGGTTTTAAAGCTCTGTATTGAAGTGGTTAAGGACCGCCTCCTGCACATTTACGTCGGCAGAATGGCACGGCTGGGCACATGCATGTACAGGAACGTCCTGCGCTAGTGCCCAGCCGTGGGTCGCGGGCAAACGCCCGTGGCGCGCTCCCGTGACCCGGTCCGAAGCTCTGGGACCGCGGGACTTGCGGACCCGATCGCCGCTGGAGTCCCGCGATCGGTCCCTGGAGCTGAAGAACGGGGAGAGCCGTGTGTAAACACGGCTTCCCCATTCTTCACTGTGGCGGCGTTATCGATCGTGTGATCCTTTTTATAGGTATACACAATCGATGATGTCACATCTACAGCCACACCCCCCTACAGTTGTAAACACACATTAGGTCACACATAACTCCTTCAGCGCCCCCTTGTGGTTAACTCCCAAACTGCAATTGTCATTTTCACAATAAACAATGCATTTTAAATGCATTTTTTGCTGTGAAAATGACAATGGCCCCAAAAATATGTCAAAATTGTCCGAAGTGTCCGCCATAATGTCGCAGTCACAAAAAAAATCGCTAATCGCCGCTATTAGTAGTAAAACATTTTTTTTTATAAAAATGCAATAAAACTATCCCCTATTTTGTAAACGCTATAAATTTTGTGCAAACCAACCGATAAATGCTTATTGCGATTTTTTTACCAAAAATGGGTAGAAGAATACGTATCTGCATAAACTGAGGAAAAAAAGTTTTTTTTTTTATATATTTTTGGGGCATAATTATTATAGCAAAAAGTTAAAAAAAAATGATTTTTTTTCAAAATTGTTGCTCTATTTTTGCTTATAGCGCAAAAAATTAAAACCGCAGAGGTGATCAAATACCACCAAAAGAAAGCTCTATTTGTGGGAAAAAAAGGACGCCAATTTTGTTTGGGAGCCACATCGCATGACCGCGCAATTGTCTGTTAAAGCGACGCAGTGCTGAATCGCAAAACCTGGCCGGGTTCCTTTAGCTGCCTAAAGGTCCAGGTCTTAAGTGGTTAAAGTGAAAAAAAAAAGAAAAATTTCTTTAAATATCGTACCTGCTGGGTGTCTATATTATGCCTGCAAGGTGGCATGTGTTTAGAACTGTCCCTGCACAAAATGAGATGACTATAAGAAAAAAGTAATTTAAAACTGCTTGCGGCTTTAATGTAATGTCTGGTCCCTGCAATATGGATGAAAATCATTAAGTAAAATATGACAGACACAGACAGTACACACACCATGTAGCTTTAGGTGCACACTGCAGAGGACACAGGCTTTTGTTTGATAAAAATATCTAATCATATTTTGGAAATGTTAAAAAATAACAAGATTTGTTCTGCTATAGTCAAATCTTTGAAGCAAACACAGGGTCACCTCACCTCGCTTTTCACTTTTAGTACATTTTGTTTATTTAGGAACAAAATATAGGTGTCCTTTTTGAAGAATTAACACTGTCAGTCACAATTGCGTTTGAAAGAAAACTGCTGCTACATATTTCACTATCCATCTTTTCAACTATATCAATAATTAATCTCATAATATTTCAGTTAGTTCTGTTTCAGACCCTTGTGAAGTGACACAAGCCAGACATTACTTACATGTATTGTAACCATAGTGTGAATGTGATGCACATAACAAATGCTTCTGCTCAGTGTAAAATACTGTAACACATACAGTCAATGATGGATTTGTGAGCAAGAGCCTCATTGGTTTTGGAAAGGACTACCAATTGTTCAGAATATAAATGAATCAAATAGAAGCAATACAATTAATTTACTGTATTAATTGAAATTTTTACCTTGACCTACACATATTAGTTTTTTTTTAGTTTGGTGAATGGTTTAATGATAAATCACCAAATTAGAAAACACTCTGTGCAAAAAATTCTTTGTTAATGATCCACAGAAATGGTAGATGTTTTGAACTAAATCACAGCAAACAATTGTTTAAAGTGCAGCACAATTAGGCCACGTACACACGAGCAGACAGATTTGTTCAAATCGGTCGGGCCGACCGATTTGAACATATCTGTCTGCTGGGGACATATTGGTTTGATCGTGTACACACGATCAAACCAAAATCCCCGCCGCCAGACGGCGCAGTGACATGGCGGTGACGTTGATGCCGCCACATCACCGCACCAGGAAGTAAAACACTTCCGCGCATGCGTCGAAACCATTCGGCGCGTGTGCGAGAAGACATGTCTGCTGGTTAGCGTACTAACCAGCAGACATGTCGGGCGGACAGGTTCCCATCCTACAGATTTCAAAGCATGTCGGCTCGCCCGTACACACGGTCGAATCTGTCTGCTGGGACGGTCGGGCCGACCGTTTCCAGCAGATAGATTTGATCGTGTGTAAGCGGCCTAAGGCCTCGTACACACGATCGGACATATCCGATGAAAACGGTCCGCGGACCATTTCCATCGGATATGTCCGATCGGGAGTTTGATCCGATGGCGTGTACACACCATCGGATCAAATTCCCCGCCGCCGGACAGCACGGTGACGTGGCGGTGACGCGGCGGTGACGTTGATGCCGCCACGTCACCGCCACGTCACCGCACCAGGAAGTTAAACACTTCCGCGCATGCGCCGAATCCATTCGGCGGCGGCGCGGCGGCGGTGGGGGACGACATGTCTGCTGGTAAGTGTACTAACCAGCAGACATTTTGGGCGGACAGATTCCACTGGATAGATTTCAAAGCATGCTTTGAAATCTGTCGGGTGGAGAAATCTGTCCGCTAGCCCATACACACGAGCGGAGATGTCTGCTGAAGCGGTCCATCGGACCGTTTTCAGCGGACATATCCCCTTGTGTGTACGAGGCCTTAGAGTTCAGAAAAACCGATTGATCACCTTAAAGCAGAACTCTAATTTCAGCATAAATACTAAGCTCATTAAGCACATGTGTTTAGCACAGCTGTTCCATCTCATTGTGCTATCTCTTTCTTATTGATTAAATCTTTATTTTATCCTGATCTGTTCTTTGCTTTAATCCAATTTACAGCCATGCAACAGTCAGCATCGCTCAGCCAGTTCCTCTTTCCACCGCCTGTCTTTTTTAATGCCCCCATGTAAGTCTGCAGGCTACATGGGTGGTGTATTTAGATGGGCATTACAAGAGTCAGAGTAAACTTCGTTGCTATCTGCCTAGTAACTTCCACCCACATTCAGTGAGTGATAATAGCTTGTCTGAATGAATGTAGCTTATATTGTGATATGTTGTGTTTGGTAAGAGAAGTAACAATTATCGGCATCTTTTCTGAAACACATACTTGTGTCACACACCCCTTTATACAAAGCATGTAGTCCCTTTTTTAATGCATTTCTTTCGTAAATGAGCAAGCAGTTTTCCACTGTTCCCACCCATTCAGACTTAGAGAGAAGTGGAAGTGAGCGACTGGAGTGGTCACATGTATGTGATTTGAAGTTATTTCTGGAGACTTAATATTATTATTATTATTATTATTATTATTATACATATGCTTAATTGATAAGGGGAAGGGTAGGCACATTGGGGTCAGAAGTATCTTGCTCACTGGAGTTTTGCCATAAGAATTTTTAAAGCCACTAACATATAATCTACTAGAATAGTATAAAGTACCTCTGATTTTAAACTTTTTTTTTTTTTTTTTTTTTTGTAGCCTCTTAAAAATACTTCTATGTACGGCTAGCCTTAATGCTAGTTGCTTTGTGCTCCTTATACTGTCAAATTATATTAATAACCTTTGGCTATTTATTAACATTGACCCTATTGTATCAAGATGTGCTTTAATATATATATATATATATATATATATATATATATATATATATATATATATATCATGTTAATAGGTACATTTACTGAATATACCCCCTTATTTTTATTTGGTGCCTTTACTTTGCCATCTTTGCTATGAGATGAGGAGGATGTGCACCTATTCAGGTTTTTGAAGCATATTTATAAAACTGTAAATTGACATTCACCAATGATTCACTAGTAGTGTTGCTCACGAATATTCGCATTGCGAATATTCGCTACAAATATTGCATATTCGAGTATTCGCGAATAACTCGAATATTGCGGCGAATATTCGTATTTTTTCAAATTTATTTTTAAAACAGATCACATCCTAGTGATCTCCATCGACGTCTAAAAGCATTGCTGGTATGATTAGAGAGAGACCCTGGGCCGAGTAGCTGATGCGATTCTTTTATGTTGCCGAAAATTCGCATTGCGAATTTTCGGCAACATAGAAGAATTGCATCAGCTACTCTGCCCTTCTTTTGCATCAGAGCCAATCAGAATAACTCGAATATTCGGCAAACGGAATATTGCGCGATTATCTTCTCCGCCCTTCTTTTGCATCAGAGCCAATCAGAATAACTCGAATATTCGGCAAACGGAATATTGCGCGATTATCTTCTCCGCCCTTCTTTTGCATCAGAGCCAATCAGAATAACTCGAATATTCGGCAAAAGGAATATTGCGCGATATTCCTTTTGCCGAATATTCGAGTTATTCTGATTGGCTCTGATGCAAAAGAAGGGCGGAGAAGATAATCACGCAATAGGAATATTGCGCGATTATCTTCTCCGCCCTTCTTTTGCCCCCTTATTCTCCTTTCTTTTAAGTAGAGTTAGTGTAGAGTTAGGGCCAGATTCTCATATATTTTCGGCGGCGTAGCGTAAGCCATTTACACTACGCCGCCGCTGCGTACTAGAGCAAGTGCTTTATTCTCAAAGCACTTGCTCCGTAGTTTTCGCCGGCGTCTCGTAAATCGCCAAGCGTAAACCCGCGCAATTCAAATGGGACGGCTTGTATTTAAATTAAGCGCGCCCCGCGTCGAACGAACTGCGCATGCGCCGGCCGGGGAAAAAGCCCAGTGCGCATGCTCCAGCTCACGTCGGGAAGCGTCGTTGAAACCGACGTCAAAACGACGTGAGCGTCATTTACGCAAGTCCCTATTCGCGAACGAGTTAGTAAAACGACGTAAGCGACGGAAAAAGCCGACGCTGACCGGACGCCATACTTAACATGGCGTCCGACGGCACCCGACGGCATCCGACGGAACTTCGTAAGGTTACTCCACATAGAAGCTGGGGTAACCTTACGAGTCCGTAAACGGCGTACGCGACGACGGGGCGGCGTAAAAGCGTTCGGGAATCGCCGTACTAGCCTCATTTGCATATGCAAATGAAAAAACAACGTAAAGGCCACCTAGTGGCCGGAGTTCTCATTACACCTACGATCCGAAAGTGTAATGCTTTTACACTTGTCGGATGTAGAAGCGTATCTATGCAAAAGTGATGCTAAGCATCACTCGCATAGATACGAGGACCAAAAAAAGGCGATACGACGGGGTATCTGAGATACTCCGTCGTAACGCCTCTGAGAATCTGGCCCTTAGTGTTTAGTGCATATTAGTTTAGTAATACAGGAAATGATCTCCGTTTATGAGAATTTCGCAATCATTTTCGCATTAGCGAAATTTCGCAAAATTTTTTTTGGATAAAATATCACGAATATTCGATATTAGCGAATATTCGCGAATATTCTTCTATATATTCGCGCACTATCGCGAAATCGAATATGGCGTATTCCGCTCAACACTATTCACTAGTGGTGCATTTTCCTGATCAGTGTGTTTACTGCATAGTGAATGATTCACCTGTGATTAATGTTTGGTTAATGTCACCTTCTCTGCTTTATAAATATACCCCCCAGGTGTTAACTGGGACTTTAGGCGTTGTCTGGGAGCTTCATCTGCTGGTGGTAGAGAAATAAATCTTGGAAAGTAACCAAAATGTGAGCCGGATGCACATAACATGTCCAGTACATTATAAATTAATAACAGTAATAGTAAATAGTAACAAGCAAAAGCATGACTGCTGTAAATGTGGAGGACTAAAGCCACACAGGGCATTTCCTGGGTCCTCTGAATGCCAGAGCCTCTGGATGGTGAAAAGCTGCTTAAAAAAAAAATGTGTCTAAAGCCGCATCTTACACATGCATTTAGGCGTGTCAAGTGTTTTAGCGGTAATGGATAGACATGTGCATTCATTTTCGTTAGAATGCATTTTCGTCCGAAAATCAGTTTTTTTCGTTATCGTTTTAACAAACGATAACGAAAGCGCAAGAAACGAAAACCGAAAGATCCGACATAAAAAATGCTTTATTTTTGTTTTCGTTGCGGTAAAAATTCGATATAGAGAGATTCGACATTATAGGGAATAGATTCGACATTATAGGGAAAAGATTCGACAGTATAGGGAAAAGATTCGACAGTATAGGGAAAAGATTCGACATTATGGAGAAAAGATTCGATACTCTAGAAATAATAGATTCGACATTACAGAGATTAGATTTCGATTTATGAGAAAATAGATTCGACATTATTACTAGTCATATAACATTAGAATTCTTGTAGGCGGAATATTCGAACGGAAATGTACGATTCGACGTAAAGATTCGACGTTACGTCGAATATTCTTTTGACCATTCGCCAGAAACCAAGTATTATTGGATTTTCGGACGAAAGCTATTCCCCAACGAAAAACGAAATAAATCAAAACGATAACTAAATAAATTTATTTTCCAAACGAAAACGAAAAAAACGAAACAAAATATTCCAGTCTGCACATGTCTAGTAATGGATTCCTTTGGACAGAGCATTCATTTACTTGTTAGATGTGTTTGCACACATTTAGGCACATTCAGCATTTTCTCTTCTTTTCAGCTCCTCTCCTGAATGCACCTTTGGTAAGTTTTCTTTTTTTAGCCTGTAAACCATGGGTCTTCAAACTATGGCCCTCCAGTTGTTCAGGAACTACAATTCCCATCATGCCTAGTCATGTCTGTGAATGTCAGAGTTTTACAATGCCTCATGGGATGTGTAGTTCTACAACATCTGGAGGGCCGTAGTTTGAGGATCCCTGCTGTAAACGCTTCTCTTCTAATATGTCTGTTAAATGCCTATGTGTGCATGAACACATGGGCTAACATAGAGGTCTTTATACAGGCTGAAAAACAAAACAAAAGCCTGTTAAAGTGGAGTTTTTAAGCTCAACAATTATTTTTTCCTCAAATTGTAAATGTTAGTAAGGGCTGAAACATTAAATTGTCAAAGCAGCAAAATCCTACACACAAAACCAGAAGTTAAAAATGTAATAAATGTATTTCTAAATTATTTGTGCCATTTATTATTTTTCAGTCTGCTTCTCCTCTTTCAGAACTTTAATTTGCAAATTAATAAAAAATGTGCTAGAAATACAGCATTGTAATATGCATGTTATAACTAAATTAAGCAATCTAAATATTGCATCTTATGTGCTCCTGTGTACTTGGCAGTATGTTTTGGGTAATTATTTTTTAAGTGGACATTATGGGGTTGATTTACTAAAACTGGAGATTACAAAATCTGTTGCAACTGTGCATGGTAGCCAATTCACACCATATTTTGCACTCTCCAGTTTTAGTAAATCAACCCCTATATGTGAGAGCATCTTCTTGAGTATGGATAGTTGATGTATTACCAGTCCGATTCAAGTTTCCCAAGCCAGGTTTAAATCTGTGACAAAATAAACCCTCCAGACTTAGAACTGCTGCTTTGATACATCAGGCTTTGTGTATGTCACAGGCAGGTGCTGCATATACCTTTTTCTGCATTACATATAGAGAAAAAAACATGTGAACACGGTGGCATTATGTTTTGAATATAAGAAAAAACGTGTCTAAATGGATACACTGTACCCAGTCAAATTTAAACATACGTGTGAGGCTCTCCACTCCTTGTGGTTAGCATTTTGAATTCCACCTAATCTGGCCTTGTGTAAATCTTGGATGTTACCTGATACCATCTCCTTTTAAAGATTCACCCCTGGTTTATAGTCCTGCATTATCATTAGTCCTTCAAAGTTAGTGCAGCTGACTGGCTAAGGTCTATTGAATCTCTACAATATTATACTTACATTGATTATTCTGCATATCAATTATTCTGAGACATTATACCACACTCAGTCACACCTTGTTTATCTTTTTACACATTATACTACCTTATATAAGATGCTATCCATAGAGTTTTTTTTGGATCTGAAATACTAGGACCTATATGCACCCATAGCAGATTTGAGTTTAAAACATACATTCATTTCTCCTGCATTTAAAACAGTTAAAATAAGAGCCAGAGCTTGTTCTTAGTAGTCCATAGGCAAAGCACATGCACAGGCCCAACAGAGAAGAGTTTTGACAAGCTTGCCTTGCAACAAAATTCAGTACTGTCCGTTGTACTATTTTTGTACTATCATTTAAATTTGTAGGACAAGGGTAATGTGATGTTCCCTCCTTTCGGTCCAAGGAAAAGGTGTAGACATGGAGAGGGTAGGACTGGGGTACTATGATATAATTATTTAAGCCTGTATTTATTGATCCTCCCAGAATTTCATCTCCCATCAACAAAAGTTGATCAAAGGGAAAGTTTCAGGCTGCCACTTTACCTTGTTTAGAGGATGGAAAGGTCAACTTATAAACATTTCAGATAGTGTTTTCTAGAAGCTACCATGTGCAGCACTTTGCTGAATGTTCTTACAAATGATGAGAAATTAGATGCTGTACACAGTGGTAAGAGAAGTTTAGTCAAAACCATTATTACGCTGTCCTGACTTGATCTTACATATTTTGCAGTCCTAGGGGTGTAATAATCCCTAAATATTAAACAAATTGAATTTTTTTTTGTGACTCTAAAAATGTGAACACTCTAGGGATTAATTTGGAATGTGGCTTCTATATATTCTGAACTGAAAGCAAACGGCTTTGTCAACTCTTTCACAAAAATATGCCATTGTGTGTCTATACTTGCCTCATTGATAATGAACTATGTTATGAAGAACATTATATGTTCTTTAATAGATAACTTAAGATAACTTAAGATAACCTGCCTTATGTATTTCAGCCAGTGAATTGGGAGATCAAAGTCATTTGTGTGAACAGCATCAAAACTCTTCCACTTTCCTGACCATTTTCTTTTTCTAACACTGGAGGTTTTCTATTGAATTATAGAAATAGATTAATAGGGAGAATGGAGAGCAGAGGTAATGTAAAGAGGTTTTTCAACCACTCTTACTTCCCATTCTACAATCTCACTACAGGCTAGCAATACTGGAATATGTGAATTCTGGTCAAACAGGGTGTCATGTACTTGAAAAGAGGACTTCACTTACATCTCCTTTCCAGTACCTCCTGTGGCTGGTGACAGTGGCACATACACAAAAAATCACTGGCGCTAAATGTGGATACAGATAACCCTGATATAGTTTGTATGTAAGGTATAGGGTGGATAGTCCAGAGCTGCAGGATTTACAGTACCCGGAAGTACCCAACACGCAGAAAAAACTTCAAAACAAATCAGCGCTCATGGATATCTAAAAGTCCAATAATAAATATATCAAAAAGGAAAAAATTGGTAAAAAATCCATTTAATAAAAATTCTACAGTTATAAGGAAATACTTTCCAGATAGTTCGGTGTGCAGTTAAATGCAAGACTGTAGGGCTAGATTGCCATACATACAGTGTGCAAATGTGATAAGTTTCACCGACACCGGGTTTTACTAGACATGCCTACCCGTATCTATTTCCTCTTCCTGTCAACATCACTCCTCCCCCTATTTTTAGACTATTTAATCCCTTGAATAAGCCACACATACTTGACTTTGAAAAAGCGCTAGGAAGCGCGAAACGCGTCGTCAAGGCTCTTAAAACCACACTATTCCCCTCATCCTGGTCCTCTGATTCATGAGGGCTCCTAAACTTCCATTTTCGCAAGAGCAGCTACAGTGCTTTTATATTTCCCGCTGACATTTGTCACTGTGTTGCATTGGGAGCTTGCAGTCTGCAGAGCTTCCAGTAGAGGGCGTTGAGTACATCCTTGCTCCTCGGTTCTGAACGTGGAGCGGCGTCTCAGACGTGTGACGTCAACGCGATCGAACGGAACGAGCACACGCCTCTCCAGACCTCATTGCGCTGTGTCCCCGGCTGCAGGATTTGTCGGACGGTTCCGTCTTCTCTGCCCCGCAGTGACACGCCGGTAATGTGGATTACCTGAGGCCAGGCACCTACCATAGATCGGATGACCATTTTCACATCACTACAAGCCTGCCACCTGTCCCAAAGGTACTGTTGACATTTTCCTCTATACGATGGCATGTGTACTGAACCCAGGATGTTTAAACCCATGAATTAAGAAGGAGACTGTCGGTGAAACTTATCACATTTGCACACTGTGTGTATGGCAATCTAGCCCTACAGTCTTGCATTTAACTGCACACCGAACTATCTGGAAAGTATTTCCTTATAACTGTAGAATTTTTATTAAATGGATTTTTTACCAATTTTTTCCTTTTTGATATATTTATTATTGGACTTTTAGATATCCATGAGCGCTGATTTGTTTTGGTGACAGTGGCACAGATGCCTGTGGTAGGTCCAGATGCAGCAGCTGACCTGATGGATATAGAAACACAAGCTGGAATCAGAGAAGACACACAGACCACCATGGAACACACCTGATGCCGCGTACACACGAAAATGTTTCGGCATGAAAAAAAATGACGTTTTTCAGCATGTCCAAAAAACAAAGTTTTTCCAACTTCATCATTAAAAACGATGTTGCCAACACACCATCGTTTTTGAAAAATTATTAACAAAGCGCGGTGATGTACAACACGTACGATAGCACTCTAAAGGGGAAGTTCTATTCGACTTTGGGCTGCTTTTAGCTGATTCCTTGTTAGTAAAAGATGATTTGTGCTTTTCTGTCTGTTACAGCGTGCTGAACGTGCTTACTCCATTATGAATGGTAGTTTTGCCAGAATGAGCGCTCCCGTCTCATAACTTGATTCTGAGCATGCGCGGGTTTAAAACGTCATTTTAGCCCACACACGATCATTTTTTACAACCCGAAAAACAACATTTTTTAAAACGACGTGAAAAAATGCAGCATGTTCAAAAAAAATGTTGTCGTTTTTCAGAACATGAAAAACGATGTGAAGCCCACACACGATCATTTTAAATGACGTTTTTTAAAACGTTGTTTTTTTTTCATGCCGAAAAATGATCGTGTGTACGTGGCATTATACCCAATACAGGGGTAGAGCTAGTTATCATACACAAAGAAACCAACATGACTTTGGAAAATCACCATAAAGCATTATCTCATACAATACATTTTAGCCCTGGTTCACACTGGGCTGCGGGAGTGAAGCCGTGTGAGTTCAGCTGAACTCGCACGATTTCACTCCCGCTGGCAGTCCTGATTTCGGCCGCGATTTAAGAGACATCTGTGCGGGTTTCTGCACAGATGTTAATGTAAATCGCGGCCCGAAATCGCAAAAAGTACTACAGGAACTACTTTTTGAAATCGGTGCAGCGCCGCAGATGCGGCGTCGCACCGATTAGGACGGTGTCATTGCCAACAATTGCCGGCAAATGCCGCCGATTTGAGATGCGATTTCACATGTGAAATCGCATCTCAAATAGAAGCAAATCGTACCCAGTGTGAACCTGGGCTTAAGCACCAAAAGACTTGACAGATGAACCACTAACTTTTTAAGGAAGTGGGGAGCAAAGAGGAAAAGTGGCAACAGACATTGGAAAAGAAAATCCACAAGAAAAGAGGGTTCAGAGCAAGAAAATGTATTCAAGAAAGAGGAGATTGAGGAAACGATTTTCAATATTAGTGGGGTTAACCTAGGAAATATAGAAATAAAGGCCCAGATTCACAGAGCGATTACGCCTGCGCAACTGGTGTTGCGTGTGCGTAAGTCTAAATGTGCGCGTGCGTTTAGATGCGCGCGATTCAGAAAATGATTTACGCCAGAAATCTACTTTTTTATGTCCTGCGTAATTTCGTTAGACAGACACATCTGTCCGCGCAAAAATGCGCTAGACACACCATTGATTTGCTAGTCAAATATGCTAATGAGGGAGTTGCGGGGATCCACAAAAAAACGCAGTTGCTGCGCAGGCTACGCGATGTGCGCAACAGCAAAATGTCCTGTCTAAAGTTAGAGCACATAAAAGCTGGTCTAAATTTTTAAAAAACGTCTACATCTCACAGAAAGCAACACCGTTACTGAGGAGCAGACCACACACACGTGTTGCACTACAATTTGACTGCCAACATGCCAGGGGCATCGTCGCTCATAGCTGCACTAGTGAATTTAGATGACCAAAGAAGGAGGAGGGCACGGAGGATGGCACGGGAGAGGGTATACCGCACCCGCATAGACCTGTTTGGCATGAGTGATTCTGAGGTGTATCGCATCTTCAGATTCCCCCCTCATGCCATCCTGGAATTAACCACAACCCTGCAGGAGGACATCACCAGCCCAACACAATGCTCACATCCAGTGCAGCCACTGGTCAAGGTACTGGCAACACTCCATTTCCTTGCCAGTGGCTCTTTTCAGCGTACAAGTGGAGTGGTGGCTGGGATGTCACAATCCTCCATGAGCAGATGTGTGCACCAGGTTGTCCCAGCAATCCTCACACGCTTGGCCAACCTAATCATCAAACCCACCACTGAGGACCTGCGGCTGAAGGCAATGACAGATTTCTACAGAATTGCCAGATTCCCACGCACTGTCGGGGCCATTGATTGCACACATGTGGCACTCCAGCCCCCCCATGAGACAGAGCACATGTACCGCAATCGGAAGAATTGGCACTCCATCAACGTACAGGTGATAGTTGATGCCCAAGGACTCATATGGCACGTCCGTGCCAAACACCCCGGATCCACCCATGACAGCTACATCTACAATCAATGCCACATCCGAATGGAATTCTATCAGAACGTGTATGGGAACACCTGGCTGGTTGGTGAGTGACATGGGAGTCAGGCATGACTATCCCCTCCCGTGATGCACACCTCACAAGTGGCACATGCATGACTAATATTCTCCTGTCTTTTCCCTTCCAGGTGACTCTGCATATGCACTGGGACCCCATCTCATGACTCCTATCCGGAACCCCCAAACCCCAGGGAGGAAAGATACAATCAAGCACACATCAAAACCCGAGCAGTGGTGGAGCGCACCTTTGGCCTCCTGAAGTCACGTTTCCGATGCCTGGATAAGTCTGGGGGTACACTGTTGTATTCCCCAAACTTTGTGTGCCATATCATCGTTGCATGTTGCATGCTGCACAATCTCGCAGTGAGGAAGGGCCTGCAGGTTGAGCTACGTGATGACCTGACCCCCCAACCAGACAATCAACCCCTAACCGAGGATACCCCGTCTTCTGAGGGAAGAGCAGTCAGGAGACAGCTCATATTGGGCATCTTTGCACGTTAAACACACACATTAATCATGGCACAATGAGAATGCATGCATGCACACCACTGTGGTCCCTAGCACACACACTCCACATCCTCATCAAATTGGATTGGCACCAGTCCACCATGCACGACTGGTGAGCAGTAACGCCACGTCAAGGCTCCAATTATGTCACTGTACATTCATACACCATTCACACGGACCTGGGAATCACTTCTCCCTGGTCCTGGGGAACCCTTCTCCACCAAAATTGAGGATGACACCCCTTTTCCAGCAGGAATGTCACCCCCACATTCAAACAGCATGCACAACCCAAAATTTTAAAAAAATGTCAGCAAAAAAAAAAAAACAAATGCCAAAAATGTCAGCCAAAAATAAAAAAAAGGGGAAAAAAAAATTATTGCCCTCTGCGTGAGCCACGCCTGGGGCGCCCCCGGCCATGGCCCCGGCCCCTCAGGGGAGACTCATGGGGGAGGGGCAAACCCGGGGAAGGAGGAGCAGCCCCTGATATCTGCCCACCTGGCGGCCTGCCCTCCAAGGCCACAGCAATTCTGTCCAGGGAAGCACCAAGTGTTGCCGTGTTGGCCTGGATAGCCTGGGTAAGGGCCCTCACATCCTGCCCAACGCCTGCTGCTGTAGTCTGCAGTTCATTTAGGCAGGTTGTGAAAGCCCGGGAGTGGGAGTCCAGGTTACCCAGCGTATCCTTCATGGAGGACAGGCTCTCCTCCACCCGCCCAAAAGTCTGGCAGAGCTGTCCCAGATGGCGGGTCTGGAGGGCCTGGTCCCTTCGCAGACTGGCGGGCAGGAGATTGGGCACCCCCTGGTGCTGTGGGATGACATCCTGCCTCCAGCTGATGGTTGTGGGCAGGGAGAAGGGGAGGCCCTTGTGAGGGGAGCCATGTTGGGGGAGGAGGGGGGGGGCTCCCCCTTAGGGAGGGCAGGCTTCTGCCAGCCAGAGGGGAAGAGTCCACACAAACCACTCGTCCAGTGCCTGACTCCTCCTCCTCATGATCGTCCTCCTAATGATTATCCTCCTCCTCATGATCGTCCTCCTCCTCTTGAACCTCCTCCGCGGACTGTGGCCTTGTTGGGGGGGCCTCATTAGGCTGCTGTCCTGGGGTTGGAGCGGTCAGGCCAGATGGCCCTGCACCCTCCTGCACATCTGTGGATGACACAAACCATTCACAGGTTGGAGGATCCACACACTTGGCACATATTCCCTTTCACCCCCTCCCCCACACATGCTACACACCTGATAGAAAAAAAAAACCTTACCTGGCACCACGGGGACCGGACTTGTGTCAAAGCCTGGCAGGCCCTCCACTTCATGCCGGTGAAAGGTCAGGGCCACCACATGCTCCGTCGCTGTAAGCCTAATACGGCATGGTGGGCCCCCTCCTGTGCCCCTGGCATGGGCATGCATTGCGGCTAGTTTTTTTTTCACCTGACGCCGGAGATCATTTATTTTTTTGTCAATCCCAGACCGGGTCTGTGTCTCCCCCTCCCCCGATGAATTCACCTGCTCCGTGATCCTATCCAAAATCTCGCTCCTCCTGGCCGGGGTGGTGGTGGCACTCTGCGGGCCGTGGAGAAAACGCCCATACTCGCTAATGGCCCGGGCAAGAATTCTTTTTTCCCCCACAGTAAAATTCAGCTTTCTTTTTCTCTCTGTCATACTTCCAAACAAACTCACTACCAGTCACCAAAAATCAGTCACAAATACAAGCACAACCAATCAGGCAAGAACACACACAAAGAGAAAACGAACACCCAAAAATCACACTAGCACTCGGCAAGAAACAGTCACAAAAAAATAAAAAATAAAAAATATAGCAAGAAAACAAACGCTCAGAAATATATCAATCAAACAAACAGTCTCTCAAACACTTATCAAAAAACACTTTCACAAATATACCAACAAGAACTTGATCACACAGAACACTAATCTGACAACTACAAGACACACTGCAACGAACAACAGGAACAAAAGCACTTGGTTAAATGGGAAGGGACACAAAGGGATGTACTTTTGCAATGCAAGTGCGTTTGTGTGTGTCTATTTATGCTGTCTGCGTAGTTCACAACGTTGCCCTAGTCCATTTCCAATTTCACTGATTGCGCCGCTCCCGAGTTGTGAGCATGCGCACAGCGGAGCTGACATGGTCTCCTTCACGCGCGCATGCCCGAGCCGGCCGGCCCTTCATTTGCATGGGGTCACGGCTCATTTCAATGTAACACGCCCACGTCCCTCCCAATTTGTATTACTCCTCCTTACGCCTCAGGAAAAAACCTTACGCTTGCGCAATTTCCTGCGCAAAAGCTACGTGAATCGGGGGATTACGCGGCTAGATGGCGCAAGTCTAACGTAATGGTGGTGCGCTACGCCGGACCGATAATGCGCCGATGTACGTGAATCAGGGCCAAAGTTTTGATTAGATAAAGGTACAAATATGAGGAAAAAAGGTACCGGTATTTATATGTAGATTTTGATACATATGTTAGTAAGCTACCATAAATTAAAACAATATATATATATATATATATATATATATTTTTTTTTTTTTTAAATGAAGGTCTAGCATAATGGGAGTAATAACATTATTGAGATTAAAAATAGTATGAATACTAATCTAAAGAATAAATCTACCTCCATAGTCACATAGGCCCAGATTCACCGAGAATTAGATTCTCGTAGAGTATCAGAAATACACTACGCTGCCGTATTTTACCTGGCTCTACGTGGAATCCAGGTAGATTTTGTCCAGTAAACGACGGCGGCGTAGTGTATTTCTCCCGTCGCAATCCATCTGCGCGAGTAGGGGGTGTGAAGCATTTAAAATAGGCGCGTTCCCGCGGCGATCGAACTGTGCATGCTCCGTTCGCAAATTTCCCGCCGTGCATTGCGCGAAAACACGTCGTTACGTCATTCGTTGTTTGAGTAGCGTCGTTTACGGACAATCCTAGTCCCGAACGAGTTACGTAAAAAAAAATAAAAATAAAAAAAATTTGACGCGTGAACGACGGCTATACTTAACATGGGCTACGCACCGTTAGACCAGCAAAAAGCTGGTCTAACAGTACGTAAAAAAAATAGACGAAAGCGATTGCGAAGACCGCTCGTATCTTCGTGGATCGCCGTAAAAACACATTTGCATATCCCGACGCATCAAAACGACGCAAACTCCTCCCAGCGGCCGCAAAAATAATGCAGCGTAGATCCGAAGGCTTACGAAGACGTAAGCCTCTCGGATCGAAGCCCGAAGCCACCGTATCATGGTTTGAGGATTCAAACTAGTGATACGGCGCGCGAAATTTGAAATTACTCCTGTCTAACACCAGTTAGACAGGCGTAATTGCTTTCTGAATCTGGGCCATAGTTACCATATATAGTTAGTCTGGTGGGAAAAAGACACAAGTCCACCCAGTTCTACCAAAAGAAAGGAAAAAAAAGTTTTACTATCTTACATACACAGTCCTATAATCACATTTGATCCAGAGGAAGGAAAAACCTTCAATCCACCTATTAACTAAAACCACAATTTAGAGGTTTTTAAATAACCAGTGTTGACAGATATTCACAATATAAATATAAAGGAATGTAATAAACAAAAGTACATATAATGGGATTTCAGAAGTATACATCAACAGAATCTTGTCATTAGGCCAGCTGATAAGGGAGGTGGTAGTTAGTATGAGAAAAAATCAGTATGTTGAAGGGATGAGAATGACAGGAATACATATAAAGTTATTAATTCAGAATCTACTTTAAAGTACAAAAAGTATTACAGCTTTTTGTAAAAAAAAAAAAAAAAGGCTAGGAGATGGGTGTAGTAAATGAAAATTAATATAATTATTTGGTACCTGTGGCACCAAAAGTAAATATTATAAATGTTTTACCCAAACTTTACAAACATGGAGAAATCCCTCTGGAGACTGATAATTAGTGGTATAAGTTCAGCTACTACGAGACTAGGAGAATATGTAGATTAAAAAACAAGGTAATATCTAAAAGCTACTAAGTATCTGTTAAATATACTTACACATGTGTATATGATCACAGTGGATGTAATTTCACTGTACGCTATTATTCCACACCGTAAGGGTATGGAGGCAGTAAAATATATTTTAAAATAACAGAATTCATTTTCCATTAAACACCAAAATTCATAAAGACTGGAGCAGACATATTTTGCAAAAGTGTCTTGCATGTGTTCTAAAAGTAGCACAGCGTGCACCAAATTCATGTACCTGTCTAGAACTTGTACTTGAATTTGGTGTATGCTGCACAGTGTTGCCAACCCACCAGATTAAAATTTACTAACACATCTCCCAAAATTTACTGGCACAGCCACGTTTTTACTGGCATTTTACAAAAGTTACAAAATGACAGTGGTAATTTTTTTTATATAGTAAGGGTGGATTATTTAACCCATCAATTTTTTTTCACCTTTGCCGAACTGGAGAGATTTCCCCTAAATTTCTGTTCCATAGCCACCACAGAAAGTGAGAGGAAATCCCTGGTAGCCACTAGTATCAAAAGCGTTAGGGAACTGAGGGAGGGGAGGCGCAAGTTATATCACTAATGTATAGATATAAGTGGGTCTTAAAGCAGAGTTTCACCCAAAAATGGAACTTCCGCTTATCCCACTCCTTACCCCCTTACATGCCACATTTGGCATGTAATTTTTTTGGGGGCGGAGTGGGGGCTTCAGGTGGAGTGGGACTTCCTGTCCCACTTCCTGCTTCCGCCGAGGGGCTGGTAAGGCGATTAGGCGTAATCGCCTTATTTTAGCCCCTCCCTGTAGGCGATGGCCTAGGACACTGACAGGTCCTAGGCAATCGCCTGTCCAATCAGCGGCGAGCCGCGCCGCGCGCGCATGCGCAGTGCGGCTCGCGCATCCGCAGTGGGTTCCAGGCCGTGAAGCCGAAGGCTGTCACGGCTGGGTGCCCATAGTCGGGATGGAGACGCCGGCCGGGGAGGGGGGGAGAGGAGCGGAGCCCCGGTCGGCGCGTCGCTGGAACGCAGGAGCAGGTAAGTGAGTGTTTATTAAAAGCCAGCAGCTACACTTTTTGTAGCTGCTGACTTTTAATAAACACCATTTTTGGCTGGCGAGAAGTATTATCAATGTAGTGGTGGTAATTAGAGTTCACTTTTTATGAGGACATGCTGTAAGTTCAAATTCATTGAGGATTTGGATCATGATGGAAATTCCAAGATTTTAAAGCATCCATTATGGTTGTTTAATACCAAGGGATAAAGTAGTTGTATAAGTGATCGTGTAGATTTCCTCAGTATAAATCAGTGAGGATGTTTGGGAGAGTTATACGCTCAGTATGGTTGATAGCCATTCAAAAATAGTCCCTTGATATGCTGTGGGGATTGTGATGTTCATAGTGAGTTCACTGTGTTAAATGGCACCTGATGAGCGCATATTAGACCATATATCACAGAGTCTATCAGTGCGTGACCGGTAATGTCAATAGTAGATTATTGGAACATTACCCATTTTGGTAAACATCCAGGCAACAACTTGAAGTTGTTGCCTGGATGTTTACCAAAATGGGTCTAATATGTGCTCATCAGGTGCCATTTAACACAGTGAACTCACTGTCACCTTCTGTCTACTTCACCTCCTGTCTCCATCTGTCCATTACCTCCTGTCCCCATCCCTCCATCACCTCCTGTCTCCATCTCTCAATCACCTCCTGTCTCCATCTCCCAATCACTTCCTGTCTCCATCACCTCCTTTCTCTATCTCTCCATCACATCATATTTCTATCGCTCCATCACCTCCTATCTCCATCCCCCATCACCCCCAGTTTTTTTGGGAGCAGTGATTTTAGTAATGCTTAAAGTGAAACAATAAAAGTAAAATATTCCTTAAAATTTCGTATCTGGGAGGTGTCTATAGTATACCTGTAAAGTGGTGCACTTTTCTTATGTTTAGAACAGTCCCTGCACAAAATTACATTTCTAAAGGAAAAAAAGTAATTTAAAGCTACTCGCGGCTATAATGAATTGTTGGGTCCTGTCAATACAGATAAAAGTCATTGAAGAAAATGGGATGCCCCCCCCAGTCCATTACCAGGCCCTTTGGGTCTGTTTTGAATATTAAGGGAACCCCAAACCAAAGAAATTAAAAAAATGCGTGGGGGTCCCCCCAAATTCCATACCAGACCCTCCAGGTCTTTTTTTATATGGCGTAGGGGTCCCCCTAAAAATCCATACCAGACCCTTTGGGTCTGGTATGGATTTTAAGGGGAACCCCATGCCAAAATTAAAAAATAAATGGCGTGGGGTTCCCCCAAAAATCCATACCAGACCCTTATCCGAGCACACAACCTGGCAGGCTACAGGAAAAGAGTGGGGGAAGAGAGAGCGCCCCCTCCTGAACCGTACCAGGCCACATGCCCTCAATTTGGTGCAGGGTCCTCCCTTAATATCTATACCAGACCTGAAGGGCCTGGAATGGAATTTGGGGGGACCCTCACACAATTTTTTTAAAAACTTTGGTTTGGGGTTACCCTTAATATTCATATAAGAAACAAAGGGCCTGGTAATGGACTGGGGGGGAACCCATGCCATTTTTTTCAATGACTTTTATCTGGGACCCAACAATTCATTACTTTTTTCCTTTAGAAATTTCATTTTGCACAGAAACTGTTCTATACACGGGGAAAATTACCACTTTACAGGCATACTATAGACATCCACCAGGTATGAAATTTAAAGGAATATTTCACTTTTATTGGAGCACTTTAAGCATTATTAAAATCACTTCTCCTGAAAAAAATGTCGTTTTTAAAACTTTTTGCATTGATACATTTCCCCTGGGGCAGAACCCTGGTCCTCAAACACTTTTTATGACAATAACTTGCATATTAACCTTTAAAATTAGCACTTAAGATTTTTTACATTCGTGTCCCATAGACTTAAACTGTTATTGCATGTTCTAACACTTTTTTTGCCTGTTCGCATGTTCTGCTGCAAACCGAACCGGGGGTGTTCGGCTCATCCCTACTCCTGTCTCCATCACTCCATCACCTCCTGTCTTCATCTCTCAATCACGTCCTGTCTCCATTTCTAAATTATCTCCTGTCTCCATCTCTCAATAACCCCCTGTCTCCATCCATCCATCACCTCCTCTCTCCATCCCTCCACCACCTCCTGTCCCCATCCCGACATCACCTCATGTCTCTATCACATCATCTCGCCATCACCTCCTATCTCCATCACACCATCCCGCCATCCCCTCCTGTCTCTATAACATCCTGTCTCCATTTCTCCACCACATCCTGTCTCCAGCACCTTCTGTCTCCACCACTCTATCACCTCATGTCTCCATCTCTCAATCACCCCCTGTCTCCATCTCTCAATCACCTCCTGTCTCTATCTCTCAATCACCTCCTGTCTCAATCACCTCCTGTCTCCATCACACCCTGTCTCCATCCCTCCACCACCTCCTGTCTTCATCACCTCCGGTCTCCATTACTTCATCCCCCCTGTCTCCATCTCTCAATCACCTCCTGTCTCCATCCCTTCATCACCTCCTGTATCCATCACCTCCTGTCTCCATCTCCCCATTGCCTCCTGTCTTCATCACTCCATTACCTCCTGTTTTCATCTTTCTATCACCTCCTGTCTCCATCTCTCAATCACCTCCTGTCTCCATCCCTTTTCACCTCCTGTATCCATCACCTCCTGTCTCCATCTCCCCATTGCCCCTTGTCTTCATCACTCCATTACCTCCTGTCTTCATCTTTTTATCACCCCCTGTCTCCATCTCTCAGTCACCTCCAGTCGCCATCTCTCAATCACCTCCTCTCTCCATCTTTCAATCACCTCCTGTCTTCACCTCTCAATCACCCCTGTCTCCATCTCTCAATCACCTCCTGTCTCCATCACCTCCTGTCTCTGTCACTGCATCACCTCCATTCTCAATCTCTCAATAACCTCCTGTCTCCATCTCTCAATCACCCCCTGTCTCCATTTCTCCATCACCTCCTGTCTCCATCAATCCATCACCTCCTGTCTCCATAAACCCATCACCTCCTGTCTCCAACTCCCAATCACCTCCTGTCCCCACCTCTCAATCACCTCCTGTCTCCATCACCTCCTGTCACCATCACTCCATTACCTCCTGTCTCCATCCCTCCATCACCTCCTGTCTCCATCGCTGCATCACCTCCTGTCTCCATCGCTCCATCACCTCCTGTCTCCATCACTTCCCTTGTCTATTTCTCAGTCAATCCACCCCACCATTATCCTGTCTCTACAGGTATGGTATGGATTTTAAGGGGAACCCCACTGCAAAATTAAAAAATTAATGGCGTGGGGTTCCCCCCCAAAATCCATACCAGACCCTTATCCGAGCACACAACCTGACTGGCCACAGGAAAAGAGCAGGAGAAGAGAGAGCCCCCCTCCTGAACCTTACCAGACCACATGACCTCAACCCATGCCATTTTTTAATGACTTTTATCTGGGACACGACAATTCATTACAGCCGTGAATAGTTTTTAATTACTTTTTTCATTTAGAAATGTCATTTTGTGCAGGAACTGTTTTATACGCGGGGAAAATGCGCCACTTTACATGCATTCTATAGACACCCACCAGCTACGAAATGTAAAAGAATATTTCACTTTTATTGTACCACTTTAAGCATTATTAAAATCACTTCTCCCGAAAAAACGAAAGTTTTTTGCATTGAGCTTCTTTTTACTAATAAATACCAATGTTTTACTTGATTTACACCATGAAGAGCCTTTTTTGTTTTTGGGTATATGTGGTTGGTGCACGTTCATAAGCTTTGGAGAGATCGAGGTATACCGACTCCTGGTGCATATCTTAGTTGCAACATTCAAGTACCTCACTGTGAGCTGAAGTTTTTCTTTTTATTTATTTATTGTGTACCAACCAGGTCATCTGCATACATTTCTATTGCCGCGTACACACGATCGTTTTTTGCGATGAAAAAAAAAACGATGTTTTTTAAAACGTCATTTAAATTGATCGTGTGTGGGCAAAACGTCGTTTTTTGTCTTCAAAAAAACGACCAAAAAAAAATTCCAACATGCTTGAATTTTTTGTGTCGTTTTTCAAAACGTCGTTTTTTGTTTTCACAAAAAGTCACCGTGTGTAGCAAAAACGTCGTTCAAAACAACGTTTTTCAACCCGCGCATGCCCAGAAGCTAGTTATGAAGCGAGCTTCAATGGAAAAGAGTGGTGAACGTAACCTTGCTTTTTGTGAAAAAACGATGGTGTGTATGCAAAATTGTCTTTGAAAAGTGACGTTTCAAAAACGTCGTTTTTTACTTCACAGAAAACGTCGTTTTTTTTTCATCGCAAAAAACGACCGTGTGTACGCGGCATAATAATGGTAAAAAAACGCAAGCACGTGCTTGCTCTACAGGAACAAAGACAAACCCATAAACTATTTCCCAATCCTTGTCCTACTGTTTATTGTCTGTTATGGTGTGGCAGTTGATATTAGCTGCATTTGGGTATCAAGTGTAACAATTGATTTTTAATGTGTTTGGAATTTTTTAAGATTATTGTAATAAAATGTATAATTTTTATATAAACAGGGGTGTACTCTGGTGCCTATAAAGTCCATACGTTTTTCTAACTCTCCACATAGATTCAATTAGGACGTGGCATTTTGCTATCAACATGCGTATCCACAGTAGCACCCTGAGAAGATACAAGCTCATATCCAAATCTTAACAAGGTATAATTAGGTTCTATTTAAAACATAAATTATAAATACACAGACTGTTGTTACCTTATAGAAGTGATACATGATAAAAGGATAGGCACAACCACTTATTAACAGACCGAAAAAGATCTTGGCATCTTTATTGATAAAACAGCATATATTTTATTTAAGAATACTAAAATACTTAGCTTATAAAGTCACCCACTGCTGGATTAAAAAAAAAAAAAGGTCGCTGGGATGAAATACAAATAGAAGAAAATGTGTTTATTAATTAATTTACTGGGTGCAAGGAGACAGGTGTTGGTAATTCTTTGCATGATGCTTCCAGCTCTGAAAACTAGTGTGCATAGGGTAGCTCTCTAGTGATCTATAAAACATATTCTTCACTTAAATAGGAGCTCCAGGCTCCCCCCAAAAAAAATTACAAATACTGTAGCTGCTGATTTTTATATTAGGAGCTGGAAGTGGGAGCAGGTACCTGTCAAAACCAGCTCTACTTTATATACCCTAAAGTTAGCCATAAATTGATTGATATTTGGCTGGTTCAGCAGGGACTGAATGAATTGTTATCAGTGTGTAGCCATCCAGATTCAATGGAAGTTGATTGTTAGATCAAATTCTGTCAAATTAACAAAGTGGAAAACAGCCAGTCCAAAAAAAAAGTCAGGCGGCTGGCCATTCATAACCTCCAGAGTGCCAGTACCTAATGAGGACCTCATCCCCCTTAGTATGTCATGGCAGCCACCAAATTTATCTCATCACAGGTCTGACTGACTCAAACCATATGCCTTAAAACTATTTTGGCTATGTCCCCAACTCACAGCTTGTGTATGTACCACTGCTATCATAAACATGAGCATAGTGTAGGATTGTATGCAAAAAAATGTTTTTGATTATTTGCATATTTCCATACACTATACTTGTCCTTACACTGCATGGACGCAGACATCCATGTGCAAGAGTCCTTCGACTTTGAATTATATTTTAAGTAATGGTAATGCAAGTTTTTATAATTGAAAAATACACAACTGTCTGCAGTCAGCAACCAAGTGAAGTGATTCTGGGCAGTTAGCCAGTATCATTCCTCATTGACTTTCTCAGGGTTTGAAATGACCAGAGACAGTTATTCAAAATGGGAGCACTTAGAATCTAATCTTTGCATCATCAGTAAGATATTTGAAGTCACACCAGCAGCAGAAATGATTTTCATCAGTCTGTGGTTAATCACTTTAGGTGCTCTGCACAGTTTAGTTGCAGATTTGGAGTCATTCATAATGTACACATTCACATTCTTTGGAAGCGTGACCTCAAGATAAAACTGCACATAGATCAGAGAATAATACATTGTCCCCAGCACATAAAATAATCTTATCAAAACTCATCAGACTAAGATGCTCTTATAAATAGATGTAAGCCCAAGAAGATTTTAATAGGCATATTGTCAACACATAATAATCTCTTATCAGTATACCTGCCAAGGTGCCAAACTCTGTTGATCCTCCGAGGATCTTCCACAGCTCATGTGCTCATTCAAAAAAGACAAAAGAAAAGAAATCACCGCTCCAGGTGAGACCTGTAGACGATCAAGGATAATTAGATTACCAAGGTGCTGGCGATGCAAATGGCAATGATGATGAAGAAAAGAGGGAAGGACGGCCGCACTCCAAGGATTTTCAAACGAAAAAAGTTGTCTTTATTGTAAATCCAAAAACATGTACAGTCACAGCAATCACAGAAAACAGGACAGCCGACGCGTTTCGCACTCGATCAGTGCTTAGTCATGGCTTTACTGTACAAGTGTGCTCACTACTACTCAGCACAAAAGAGAAGCTGCTTTCAGTCACTGAGGCTGGCATACATGTTCAATTTTCTTGTACAATTTTCTTTTAGATTTACTAAAAACCATATATGAGGTCAAACTAAACAACACTTTCAATTGTATGCAATCAGGCAGGCCCTTGCACTACATAGTTGAAGGTAAATCTAAAGAAAATTGCACAGAAAATTGTATCATGTATGGCCAGCCTAACTCTCTGGCCATTCAAAAAAAACATAAACAACATAAATTTGCATTTGAACCTGTTTCTTTTGTTATTTTCGTATGTTGATATGACACCTGTAACAAAAGATTTGCCTTCAGTATTTTGAATACACAGAAAACAGAAAAAGGAATTCATTCAATATACATAATGAAATTCTTTTGTTATAGATGTCATTGAACAATGAACATACAACTGACACTAACAAAACAAAAGCATTCAAGATACACAGAATGCAAATTGATGAAAATTCACGATAATTATTGTCTAACAAGAAACGAACATGAATTAAACAGAATAACGAATCATCCCGCATGTACGAAAATAAAATGGTAACGGAAATACAAAACGATCGGAGTACGAAAAAATCGCGTCGTACGACAAACGAACAGAAACGAATGGGAAAACGGGCGTCTTACGAAAAACGAACGGAAACGAACAGACGGGACCATACGAAACGGAACAAAAAAATATGAATTTTTTTTCTGTGCACATGTCTAGCTTACAGCAACACAGTGTGCTCTATGAATGGAGGAGATGGACCTTTCACTCATTTGCCTGACTTCCATTCATAGATTTTGATTGCTGGGAGTGTAGTTTCTATAAATAGGGGAGGGGAGGCATAATCGGCATTCTTAACGAGTGCCCATTACAGGTCCAGAGCCTCGTAGAATCTTGCGCAGCACCGGAAGAGTAGAAGATAACTGCTGCAGGGGTATAGGGGAGTGCATAAAACAGAAGATTTCAACTAAGAGAGAAGCCACCAGCAAGGGGGACACTTCTCCTTCAATGTAAGCTCTCTCCACTGTGCTGATTGAAAAACTAAAAGCTTCAAATGAAGAAATTGTACCTGTACCAATATTGACAGATTCTGTATCTAAAAATGTCTGTTGTTTAATTTTAAACATTTGAACTACACCTTACTGTCATAGAAATAGTGTTGCATTATATCAGGGCAGACAATCATGTAAAAATGTAAAAACGTTGTTTATTGCTTCTCCACAAATCTCTTAGAATCCAGTATAATGCATCAACTGGTATACTTGTTCTGTCATGTGAACAGATTTCACAGATCGGGAAGTTTTGGCAGTACACAATATTACTTAGGTAACTGTACCAACTGTGTGCTTGATTTGATTATTGTTTAATGCATATAGACACTGACTCATCCTCCCATGTGTAGTGTTGAACTGAGTGAATGGCAGATGGTTAAATCTGGCAGAAATACATTGAAAACTGGCAAGTACAATTCTGAACATAAAACAGGGATGCCAAGATTCATGTGTTTAGTGCAGTTTCTTACTTCTAATAGGTCAGAGTTGTTCAGTGTATTTCCCAGCATGGGACTACATTTTTTGTAGCCCCAATCACATCCTTAGAGGTCACACCTCCAGTAAATCTTCATTAGTCACTAAGGCACACAGCCTGCTGCAAAAGTCTGAGACACAATTCCCACTGCATACTTTTTTGTAAATTAGAGAAAGCATAGCTACCAATTCATATATGTACCATACTATGGCAGACACATTTGGAATCCTCTTGCCTGTAGAAGCAGCCCCGCGTTATCCTATGTGTCCATGCACATAAGGACGTTAAGAGGCATATTTTAAGCTCAGCGTTTAGCGGCAGAAACAAAAAACATTCTGGATCACTTTTTTGAGAGAAGCTTTCAGGCAGAAAAAAAATGCTTAACTCTTAAATGTCTCCTAAACTCTGGCATTTAGGAGAATTTGCATTTCCAAGTGTACATTGAAGAATAAGCAGAGGGAAGTTTTTCGTAAAAAAAACACTTGGCCATAAACTCTTCAAAGCTCTTGTGCAATATGTGCTACTATGAGCATTTTTTCTGCCGCTTTTTCTGCCAGAGGTTTTGGCACTTTTTCTTCTCCTATTCATGCATGGACCCTAATAACAGTTAGGTGTTATTTAGTTAGTTAAGGTGAGGGAAGAAGACACAGACTTTGAAGTCTTGGTAAATTGCCCAAACTGTGATAATGCTTGCTGTGACAGCAAAGTTAGTTATTTAGTAAAAGATATGGTCCCTATATATTTTACATGCTAAACAATGAGAATAGAATGATGTTGATTTGATGGTGATTAACTGTCAGGATTAGTATTCCTGCATTCCAGTCACTTTTTATATCCGTAGTGATGGTTAAACTTTGCAAGATGGTAATGAATGCCAACGAGCTTAAGAAGCAATTTGTATCTTCAACTGAAATTAATTTCAGAAATATTTAAGGCATTGTATTTGCTATTTAAATTTCACTGTTTTTCTATGTTTCACTAGGACTTCATGTGTTATGTAATTTTCACATAATATATCGTTTTTTATACAAACGACTCATTTTACTAAAGATCTATAAAGGAAAGTTATTTACAAGACCTTTTTTGCACATGATTGCTCCTTAAATCTCAGGTCTAGCCTAAACATATCTTACAATTCCAGCCCAAACCTTTTATTTTGTTTTGCATAGTGCAGGGAAGCACTATGATTTTATAGACTTTGTCAGGACTTACCGGTACTTGCTACTTTTATCTACTTAAGTCAGGCATGCCCAACCTTTTGAAGAGTGAGGGCCACTTAAGTGACTTGGTAACCTGTCGTGGGCCACAATGATTGGAGCAGGCAGAAGACAGGTCTGTGTTCACTCTACATATCGAGAGCAGAAACAGAGACAGCCCACTCTTCTCTATGGGCCATTTGATCTGATCCACCCAGGCGATAAATCCTCTGTTTTTTTTTTAGCAGATCAGATTGGAGGTAGGTGGTGCACCTGCTGATCAGTTTAAAAGCAAGCCAGTAACTACTGCAGAACAGATATACCCATATTTGGTATCACTCCGCCTGTGACAGGAGCTGGTGCTATACAGGAAGCATTGACTTATGCATCTCTACTCCGCAACCGCTTGCTTTCTCTACCACCGGCTTCACTCACAACACTGATGCTCTAGGATGACGGATTGGCGATCTGCGATCTGGGCTTGCCAACCAGCCATCCTAGAGCAGAAGGTTTGTGGGCCACATCAGAGGGCTCTGTGGGCCACATGTGGCCCCCGGGCCACTGGTTGGGCACCCCTGACTTAAGTGTAAGTGTCCATTCATCTTTTTTTTTGTTTAATAAATGTAACAGGTTTACACTATATAAGCCTTTGTTTTTTATGGGAATACCTTGATCCTGTTAACTTTTCACAAGGGTTACCATCATTGTAGTTGGGATGTCCGGTGTATGCCACAGAGACCCCAGGCTGGGTTTTTAGCCACAGGCGCTGAGTGAACCCCTGTAACAGGGGATCATATCATTGTGGTAAGCAGCAGTGTGTGCTTTGGTGGAGGCGCTTTTCTATCCTCACTTCCTCCCGGGTGTTTTTTGGACTATGTGTCTCTGTGGATGATTCATCAGCACACTTTGTATCGACTACCATCATCCTTTCACTCTTTATCAACCAAAGACTTTCTTTGTTTGTTCTTACAACAGGTTGTTTGTGGCTAGGTGGATCTCACTTTTTCTGGTATCTATCCATTTATATTGATACTTATTAATTGCTGTTCTTTTAGCTTGGATCTCCTCCCTGTTCTAATAAACATGTAAATGATGCTTGTAGCTGAGAGTTTACTTTTGTCTAGAGAGAGGAACTGTGGGGATATCCTGTGCATGTGCTATAATTTATTATGTCTTTATATTATGCTTCCCTTCATAAGTATATGAAACGTACAGGTCATGATGTGATTTATATTGCATCTTTTATTTCTGTGTTTCTAAACATATGGCTAGGTCATACATGTCTATCTTGATTGTTTGACTGTACTTGTTCTCCCTTTTCTGTGTATGAAAATGGTAATAAAACATAAATTAAACATAAACATAAAGTTGGTGGTTTGGAGTGCTGCCTATTATTTGTTCAGAGTATGTGGCCATAGCACAGTGTTCAGCTAAATCTACAGGCAGTTTTGAGCTGCCTTTTTTCTGCAATAAACTATTCACCTGTGTTAACCTCCCTGGCGGTATGATACTTTCTGATTTTAGGTGCTGAAAGCGGAACTATTATTTGCAAGGAAATTTTGCGTTTTATACTGTAGGCTTGTAATTCTTAGGAATAACTCACTTAAATCTGACCAAACAAGAGTCTAATAGGCATCCCGGGTATGATTAAAAAAAAAAAAAAATTATAAATTATAATATAATAAATAATTATAAATAATTATAACAAATAATAATATAATTATAATAAAAATTATTCAATAATGTAATCAACTCAAAAACACTAAAATTGCTCAGTTGCAGAATTGTCGCTGTCATTATTATTATTTTTTTTTTATTATTTTTTTTGTTTTTCATCTGAAAGGCAAAAGCCACAATGAGCTAGTATGCACCGCATACTAGCTCATTATGAAATACTTACTCATTATGAAATACTTATGAAATACTTACTTCGGAACGAGTACATTAGGCTGTGATGTAATAAGAATTAACACGCATCGCAAACCAGGAAGTCAGTGAGAATAATGATTAAGGAGTGACGGAGGTGAATAAAACAGCTCAATTTCAACAAGTATTAAACTAGTTATAATGCAAAACATTAATTTTTACTTTATCAGCTACTGTCAGACTTTAATTTAAGAGGAAAATATTTTTGTCTTTACAACCCCTTTAAGGTGGTCAAAATAAGTTTTAGGTGAATGAAAAACCTAAAGTTGAACCAGCAGATTCTTCAACTCACATTTCAGTTTGTTCACACTAGTATCATGAACTAAGAGAATCTTCCAATCTAATTTTTAAAACCTGATGGAGAGTGCCAGATGCCTGTGCGAGCACGCATATCCCTGATGAAAAGCAGGAGTGCCTACAGTATTTTTCCCCACCTGGGACGAGGCCATTGGCATTCTACTATGTTTACCTAAGCCTACTGATGACATTTTTCGTAGACCTAAAGCATATTTTGACCACCTTAACCGGGGTCAAAATCATCTGACAAGCCCCTATGTCTTAACACGAGGTGTAGTGACCTTTTCTAGAGGGCTTTTCCACATTTTTTTTGGGGTGACATTTTCATTTACATATGGACTGCATACTGGCTTGTTGAGTATTATCATATTCATTGGGCTTTATGGACTACTTCTGTGCTTGATTTCTCTTTTATTCTTCTTTGTGACTTTCTATAAACACATTCAGCTAGATTCACGTACCTCGGCGCATCTTTCTGCCTGCGTAGCGTATCTTTTTTACGCTACGCCGGTGCAACGTTGAGAGGCAAGCATGGTATTCACAAAGCAATTGCTCTTAACATTGCGCTGGCGTAGCGTATAGTTGACGGCATAAGCCGACGTAAGTCAAAGTAGGTGGAAGTGGGCTGGAAGTGGGCATGTAACATTTAACAGAAGCGTGACCCCATGCAAATGATAGGCTGAGCTTCAAAAAACTAACTGCGCATGCGTCGTATCTTGGACACATGCTCACAGTCACGTCGAAATAACTGGCTAAGATACGTCAAAACACTGCCTACGACGTAAACGTAATCTACGCACAGCCCTATTCACGTACTACGTAAACGACGTAAAAATTGATGGCGTTCGTTCCCTGCTTTATACCTTTGCATGAGTTGCGCCTCCAATATGGGGAATAACTTTACGCCAGATGTAACCCTTACGCAAATCGCTTAAAACATGCACCAGCCGCAATTACGTTCGTGAATCGGCGTATCTTACTCATTTGCATATTTAACATGGGTACGCAGAATGTGTCCAGCATAACGCCGGCGTAGGCAAGTTACGTTGGGTGGCTGAAGCCAAATTTTTCGACGTATCTAGCTTGGGCAATCGGTGAAGAGATATGGCTGCGCACATTTGTGCTTACAACAGCGTATCTCTAGATACATCGGCGTAACTCTTACGTGAATCTGGGCCTATATATGTGGAATGTTTTATGATGTTTATTGTTTGCTCTTTTATGATTATGTGTGAATATTTTCCACTTTATTAGGATTAATGTCACATATGGGAGATTGATGTATACTGGATGAATTTTTCGAACGCTACACACTGACAAGCACTTTGCACTTTATTTACAGTGGCGCACATTTTTTTTATATAGAACATATTATTATGCACCTGTGATGCCCAGTTTTATCATCTACTCTTCTCTATCTGTGTAAAAAGGAATTCAGAATTCAGCGCTTCCCTTTTGACAGAGACGGCCCCAAATTATAATGATTGAAATTAATTGGAGACTTTTAAAGAAGTTATTTGTAACGCACATTTGTTTACTTTTTTCAATGTTGTCATTCATAAATGAATGCTTTTTGCAAAATGCAGAATGAATAGATATCAACTTGCCCTGTATGCATTTATCAATACCCCGTATTTACTTTATCACAATGTGATGACAAAATATAGGTTTATGCTAACATATACATCCGCTAGTTTTTTCAATTACAAGAGATGCTTGATTGTTTCATTGCTGCTCTGTTGTCAGTCTTACTAGTTTACTACAGGTAAGGGCTGTAGAAGTAAGTTAAAACTGTAATGTGTTTTTATTCTCCCTTCAGTGAGACACCAGTCACACCTTTCCCTAATTAATAACCATTAACTGTGAGGAAGAATAGATTTTAGAGGTTAACCAGTTTAAACAACATGTTAATTTATGACAACAAGCATCAACAATGTGACTTGCAGATGCTAATTTGCTTCACTGCACTCACATTAGGATGTTAGACATGATTCGAGGCATGTCCCCTAATGGACTTCAAATGTAAAAGGTCATTTCTATTGGTCAAGAGACCACTGTTTCACAACTCTGCTACTGTGACTTACTCAGTTTGAGAGTTAACAGCTCAGTCATTGCTCTAATGCACATGTATAAATTCTAGGCATGTAACCATTTAAACAGAAATAATCTGTTCTTTGAAGTCATGTGATTTTTTTTTTTTTTTATCCTATGTGTAGGATAGACGTAAATGCCTTCAGAAACGACATTCACTTCATCTCTAAAACTATGTCCAAAGGATTAGCAGCTAGTAACTATTTCTTTCAAAGCCGGAGTTTATGTGAGTGGGATCTGATTCCAGATATTTTTAGAAAATAGGGGGAAAAATGTAGGCTTTGTATGATCAGTAATCTAGTAACTGAATTATGTTTTGTTTTTATTTTTTTGCATCTCTCTCTGTAATGCATTAAACAACATTTGCACATGTTTTACACTAGGTGCAAAACATTTTCTATACTGTAAGCTATAAGTGACAATTTACCATGTGATAACCTCCTCAACATTCTACCAACCACATGTTAAAGAGGAACTTCAGTCGTTTAAAAAAAAAATAATTAAGTCAGCAGCTGCAACTGTGGCTGTTAACTTTTAATAAAGAGACACTTACCTGTCCAGAGATCCAGCACTGTCCTTACCTGGGCAAATTTTTCGCCAGCGCCACCATGTTGACTGTGGAAAGCCAGCTGTGACTCCTTGCAGCTTCACAGCCTGCTTCCCACTGTGCAAGTGTGAGCTGTGCTGTGCTCTGTAAATGGTCTCACAGCCCTTCAAGGACCCGTGACATATCCCAGGAGGTTGTGGGCAGGGAAGGGGAAGAACTTCTGCTGGGATCGCCTAGGCCATACCAGTGGAAGTGGGAGCTGGTACCTGCCAGAAATAGGTTCCCGCTGGCCCTCACAAAAAGTGACAAAAGTGTTAGAAGAGAAGGAAGGGGATCAGAAATTCTTCACTAAACAATTTAAGTTATGGTAAAAAGTTATCAAATTTGCTGTTGTGCATCTGGAAAGGCATTTTATATTGATTTTTATAACAAAATCAATTTAAGTTAACTTGAAAACTGGGAAACTTATGAAATTATGGGTGATAGTATGCTTTGGTTGAAAGCTTATGGCAACACTAGGTTTGTTGGTTCAAATGACAACCATGGGTCTACCTGCAAGGAGTTTTCATGTTCTCCCTGTGCCTGAGTGGGTTTCCTCTGGGTTCTCCGTATTTCTCCCACACTACAAAGACATATTTCCAGACAAACACCCTGCAATGCAGTGAGTGCTGTACAGTGCATTCTGTGCCCTGATTGGGCAAAGCTTTGGCAGCCATATGTGCTCTCTTCGCTTTGACAGCTCTTATAGAGGCAAGGAATGGGGCCACCCGGTGACGTAACCAGGTGGCACCTCCCCCTTCTGACATCACATGACATCAGAAGAGGCAGGGCCACCGTATTATGTTACCAGGTTTTCCTGATCTGCCAGGCTGCACGCTTGTATAAGGGCCTGGTATGGATTTTGGGGGGACGCCATGCCGTTTTTTTATACAATTTTGGTGGGACCCCATGCCGTTTTTTCCTTTATTTTTTAATAGTCGGGTGCTATGAATCATAACACAAAAAAAGTTAAATTCATTTATGGTTAGTGTTTGGCTGGTAGCCTTTTATTATCAATCAACTGTGATTACTCTTTTTAAATCGTAATCACAACAGAAACTACCCAAATGAAACTGATCAAAAATGTACCTTTTCTGGTGATTTTGGCCTGATAACATGCACACAAGTTGACACAAAGGGGTTTGAATAGCTAATACAGGTAACCATCCTCACCTGTGATCTGTTTGCTTGTAATTAATGTGTGTGTATAAAAGGTCAATGAGTTTCTGTACTCCTGACAGACCATTAAATCTTTCAACCAGTGCTACACTGATGTTTCTGGATTCTGAGTCATGGGGAAAGCAAAAGAATTGTCAAAGGATCTGCGAAAAGGTAGTTGAACTGTATACAAAAGGAAAGGGATATAAAAAAGATATTCAAGGAATTGAGAATGTCAATCAGTGTTCAAACTCTAATCAAGAAGTGGAAAATTACGAGTTTTGTTGAAACCAAACCACAGTCAGGTAGTCCAACTAAAATTTCAGCAACAACAGCCAGAAAAGTTGTTTGGGATGTAAAGAAAAACCCACAAATAACTTCAGGTGAAATACAGGACTCTCTGAATACATGTGGTGTGGCTGTTTCAAGATCCACAATAAGGAGGCACTTGAAGAAAGATGGGCTGCATGGTCGAGTCACCAGAAGAAAGCCATTAATAAGCAAATGCCACAAAGTATCCCGCTTACAATATGCCAAACAGCACAGAGACAAGCCTCAAACCTTCTGGCACAAAGTCATTTGGAGTGATGAGAGCAAAATAGAGAGTTTTGGCCACAACTATAAACGTTTCATTTGGAGAGGAGTCAACAAGGCCTACGATGAAAGGTACACCATTCTTACTGTGAAACACAGAGGTGGATCGCTGATGTTTTAAGGATGTGTGAGCTACAAAGGCACAGGAAATTTGGTCAAAATTGATGGCAAGATGAATGCAGTATGTTATAAAAAAAATACTGGAGGAACATTTGCATTCATCAGCCAGAAAGCTGCGAATGGGATGTACTTGGACATTCCAACATGACAATGATCCAAAACACAAGGCCAAGTCGAGTTGTCATTGGCTACAGCAGAAGAAAGTGAAGGTTCTGGAGCGGCCAACTCAGTCTCCTGACCTCAATATCATTGAGCCACTCTGGGGAGATCTCAAATGTGCAGTTCTTGAAAGAAAACCCAAGAATTTAAAGGAACTGGAGGCTTTTTGCCAAGAGGAATGGGCAGCTTTACCACCTGAGAAAATAAAGAGCCTCATCCACAAATACCACAAAAGACTTCTAGCTGTCATTGATGTTAAAGGGGGCAATACACGGTATTAAACTGGGGTATGTAAACTTTTGAGCAGGGTAATTTGTTTAGTTTCTGTTGTGATTATGATTTAAAAAGTGTAAATACAGTTGATTAATAATAAATAGATTCAGCCAAATACTAACCATGCGTAAAAAGAAAAGTTTTTGTGTTATCATTCATATTCTTTGAAAAATGGCCAAGAAATCATAAATTCTGCCAGGGTATATAAACGTATGAGCACAAGTGTAAGCCTTCAGAATGGGCACTTTTGATTTTTCCTGTTCAGCTCTCACATACTTCAATGGGGTTCGCTGTTTGGGTTAGAACATTTCCCCTGTTCGGGAGTTCTGCTACAAACTGAACAGGGGGGTGTTCGGCCCATCCCTAATAGGTAACAATAATAAACAGATGTTTTATTATTGTTACTTGAACAAGAGAAAACTCTCAAGTTTGAGATGCTCTTGATAAGATTTTAATTGCATTCACAATGTTTGTATAGTAGGAGATGTTCAGATGATCCACATTTGACTTAAATCACTTCTAAATTGCTTCATAAATGCTTCAGGTGCAAAAAAAGTAAACATTTGTGTGTGCAACTATTGACTTGTATGTAGTAAAGTGAAAAAATCGGGAGGCATAAATCCCTCCTTGTGTCTAAAAGTGTTAATATAATATATTGCGCTAACTAAAAAATATATAAGAAATAAATAAATAAAGTCAGGCAGTCAACACAGCAAAATGGAAATTTTGTAAGTGTAAATGTGTATAGAGTGTAGCGCCAATAGGTGGCCTTATTCAGAAAAGACTCTCCTGTAGGCTCAGTGATTAAAATAAACAAAACCTTAGTGTGAATATATAAAAAAAATGACCTATGTCTACAAAAAAGCAGATAAGGTTTTAGAGGGAAGGGGGTTACTCAAAACATTCCCTTCTTACTGGTCACTCACTTGAAAAAAACAAACAAAATTGTGTAAGTGTGTATTAGATGGGTGTATGAACCCATCTAAAGAAACCAATAAAGGTGAAAATCTAGTGATCACTCACAATATATAACAAAATAAATCTGCATAGGTGTTCAAACTCGTTGGAAAAAAACAACATAAACGGTCTATGATCTTGCAATCAATAGCCATAAAATGATAAATCATAAAGTGAAAAACATATATAACATAATGTCCACAGTGATTATGTAGAAGCAATTAATCAAATGAATATCAGTCCATACACCCAAAAAGGTGTAGCGAATGTATTCTCCTTCTGAAATGCTTGAATGGGGCAGGTAATCCAAGAAATAAAAAAATAGGTACCCTTACCGGATCAGGTGGACCCTCAACTCACCATACAGTGGGGAGTCTTTAAGGCTTGTAAAGGCCGATTGCCTAATCAGGTTGGTGTCCAGATAGTGGTTCCAGGCAGAGATGGTATCCGGAAAACCCAAGGGTGGCTTTTAAAGTTATAATAGCTCCGTGGTGGTGTGCACTCACTCCCAAGCATTAGGAAGGAAAAACAGAGAAACGGCTAAAATAAAATAAACATTCCACTACATCACACTTGTGACAGGAATCACTTCAAAATTAGGAATACAAAACCACACGTGAATTCAGAAAAAGCTTGTATGTAGTAACAGCAACTCTCCCCCTTGATGGGTGGACAGGGGTATTCCCGGAGGGAAAAAATGCAGAAAAGACTTTAGCAAGTCTGTGACCCGACCGGTTTCGTCTCATGTAGACTTCAACTAGATACCCCAGTTGTAGTGGAATTTTTATTTTATTTTATTTCATTAATTTTTTATTCCAATTGGTGGTTTTACACTATGAGGAGCCTTTCTCTGCTTTTCCTTCCTAATGCTTGGGAGTGAGTGCACACCACCACGGAGCTATTATAACTTCAAAAGCCACCCTTGGGTTTTCCGGATACCATCTCTGCCTGGAACCACTATCTGGACACCAACCTGATTAGGCAATCGGCCTTTACAAGCCTTAAAGACTCCCCACTGTATGGTGAGTTGAGGGTCCACCTGATCCGGTAAGGGTACCTATTTTTTAATTCTTGGATTACCTGCCCCATTCAAGCATTTCAGAAGGAGAATACATTCGCTACACCTTTTGGTGTATGGACTGATATTCATTTGATTGATTGCTTCTACATAATCACTGTGGACATTATGTTATATATGTTTTTCACTTTATGATTTATCATTTTATGGCTATTGATTGCAAGATCATAGACCGTTTATGTTGTTTTTTTTCCAACGAGTTTGAACACCTATGCAGATTTATTTTGTTATATATTGTGAGTGATCACTAGATTTTCACCTTTATTGGTTTCTTTAGACGGGTTCATACACCCATCTAATACACACTTACACAATTTTGTTTGTTTATTTCAAGTGAGTGACCATTAAGAAGGGAATGTTTTGAGTAACCCCCTTCCCTCTAAAACCTTATCTGCTTTTTTGTAGACATAGGTCATTTTATTTATATATTCACACTAAGGCTTTGTTGATTTTAATCACTGAGCCAACAGGAGAGTCTTTTCTGAATAAGGCCCCCCTATTGGCGCTACACTCTATACACATAAATTCCTCCTTAAAAGGTAGGAATTTTACGGATATGAAGTAGCCACTGAGGTGAGCACCGAAACACAAGTTTCTTTAAAATATCATTTTATTTTACAAACATAAGTACAAACATCATGCAATCATGTATATATGTAAATAGCATATGGCACATAGCCAGTAATACTTGTTCCCAGTGTATAAAGATTTTCTTGAGCATAGAGTAGCTCAAACTATTTAAGCAGCAGACAGCATGGATTCATGAAAGACAGAAGTTGTCAGACAAACCTGATTTCCTTTTATGAAGAGGTAAGTAAAACCCTGGACAGAGGCGTAGCAGTGGACGTGGTATACTTGGATTTTGCAAAAGCGTTCGATACAGTTCCCCACACACGGCTCATGTGTAAGGTAAGGTCTACAGGATTAGATATATCAGTTTGTAAATGGATAGAAAACTGGCTGAAAGACAGAATTCAGAAAGTTGTGGTTAATGATTCTTACTCTGAATGGTCCAAGGTTATCAGCGGTGTACCCCAAGGTTCAGTGTTGGGTCCCTTACTTTTCAATATATTTATAAATGATATTGGGTCTGAGATCCAAAGTAACATTTCTGTCTTTGCAGATGACACCAAGCTATGCAGTGGAATAACGTCCTTACAGGATGTCTCCAATTTACAAGCTGACCTCAATGCTCTGTCTAATTGGGCGACTAAGTGGCAGATGAGGTTTAATGTTGATAAATGTAAAGTTATGCACTTGGGGGCTAAGAATATTCATGCATCATACATGCTAGGGGGTGTACAACTGGGGGGATCTGTAGTGGAGAATAGTGTTGCTCACGAATATTCGCATTGCGAATATTCGCTACGAATATTGCATATTCGAGTATTCGCGAATATCTCGAATATCGCGGCGAATATTCGCTATTTCGAATATTCGTATTTTTCAAATTTCGCAATAAATTTCGCAAAAAATTCGCAAGCAATTTCGCATTCGCGAATTTCGCAATGGCGAAATTTCGCAATAGCGAAATTTCGCAATTTTTTTTTTTTTTATAAAATATCACGAATATTCGATATTTACGAATATTCGCGACCGCATATGTGAAATTTCGCTTTTTTTTTTTTATAAAATACACCGAATATTCGTAAATATCGAATATTCGTGATATTTTATATAAAAAAAAAAAAAAATCGCGAAATTTCGCATTAGCGAAAATTCGCATTAGCGAAAATTCGCATTGGCGAAAATTCGCAATTTTTTTTTTTTTTTTAAATATCACGAATATTCGATATTAACTCGAAATATCGCGAAATCGAATATGGCGTATTCCGCTCATCACTAGTGGAGAAGGATCTGGGGGTTTTAGTTGATCATAAGCTCAATAATGGCATGCAATGCCAAGTTGCGGTTTCCAAAGCAAGCAAAGTCCTTTCTTGTATCAAGAGAGGTATGGACTCCAGAGATAGAGATATAATTTTGCCCCTGTACAAATCATTAGTAAGACCTCATCTGGAATATGCAGTCCAGTTTTGGGCACCAGTTCTCAAAAAGGATATCGGAGAACTGGAGAAAGTGCAGAGAAGAGCAACCAAACTGATAAGAGGCATGGAGGAGCTCAGCTATGAGGAAAGATTGGAGGAACTGAATTTATTCACTCTTGAGAAGAGGAGAATAAGGGGGGATATGATCAACATGTACAAATATATAAGCGGTCCATATAGTGAACTTGGTGTTGAGTTATTCACTTTAAGGTCAACACTGAGGACAAGGGGGGACTCTTTACGTCTGGAGGAAAAGAGATTTCACCTCCAAATACGGAAAGGTTTCTTCACAGTAAGAGCTGTGAAAATGTGGAACAGACTCCCTCCAGAGGTGGTTCTGGCCAGCTCAGTAGATTGCTTTAAGAGAGGCCTGGATTATTTTCTTAAATGCACGTAATATAACTGAGTACTAAGATTTGTAGGTAAAGTTGATCCAGGGTAAATCCGATTGCCTCTCGGGGGATCAGGAAGGAATTTTTTTCCCCTCCTGTAGCAAATTGGATCATCGCTCTGCTGTTTTTTTTTGCCTTCCTCTGGATCAACTGTGGGTATGGAGTTGGGTGTATGGGACTGTACTGTGTTTTTGTTTGTTTTTTTATTTATTTTTTATGGTTGAACTGGATGGACTTGTGTCTTTTTTCAACCTAGCTAACTATGTAACTATGTAACTATGTAACGAGTTTTGCAGAGTTTGATCTCCACTTCTTTAGGTAAACTCAATATGCTTCTACATTTTTATTTCAATTTAACGAAATGTAATTACAATAACAACAATCCACATGCACTTTTAAAAATGTTTACAAAAGCAGAAAAATGACAGTCAATCAAAACATTATAAATACTATGCTCAACAATTTCATCAAAATCTGGCTGTGTATAGTATTTAGCATATAGAGGGACCGAACCAAACCCCAACACTATGTTCCATGGTGGCAGAACATAAGATACAGTCTGGCAGACACTGGCTCGCACCTTAGATGGCAGGATAAATTAACATGCCTGGAATATTAAAATATAAATATATAAAGAGAACCTGTCTTAGCAATTCCAATTTGTCTATGACAGCATTCACACAAAGTGTCTAATTAACATAGAAAAGACTTTACCTAATGTACAATCATTGTCAAACATTCTTTATTATCCCAGAAAAGAGAATGGGGATACCAGAAGCCATCCTAAGCATGGAAGGCATAGGCTGAAGGAAGTTTATGTGGTCTGGCTAACAAAAACATGTACATCCATAGCCCAATACAACCACCAAATAACCCCCCCCCCCCCACACACACACACACACAAGGATCCATATAGAAACCCCTCCTAACAATATCTAGGTTCATGCATAGCACAGCCAGCAAATTGGGGAACCCATTAGCAAAATCAACTCTCCCCCACACACACACCACCCCCTTCCATATAATTACCAACACACAGAGTTGCAACCCCAACCAGGACAAAGCTAGCTATCTCCCCATCATTCCATCCATCCTAATTCACCCTCCCCCAGTGGGGTCACTACAAACCAAAGTCCTTCACGATACACATATAACAGCCCCACCCCCATCCAAAGACTACACATCTGCACATCCATCCTTTCCCCCCAAAAACAGTCACCCCACACACACAATAGCAACAGCAAAGCAGGACAAGCCCACTGTCTCCAAATATCCATACTAGGTCCTAGCAACGCCACATAGAAAGTATCCCCATGACTAGGATGTGAGTATGGAATTACTGTGTCTCATCCTGCAAAAGCTGAGCACCGCTCAGCATCACCGAACCGCCACCAGAAAGAATAACCTGACAGCACCCATCTGCCACCATACTATAAGTATAATCCCACCTGAAATGACAGGGTTGCGTGCAGCCCCCTGATATCACATCCGGCGCCCCTGTAAGCCTCATGCACGGTATAATTTCCAATGCCTCACTTAGCCAAGGCATCCATATGAGCGAGGGTACCCGCACAATGCCCTCAGCCCATCTAAGGCCTCGTACACACGAGGCAATCTATTTGTTCAAATCGGTCGGACCGACCGATTTGAACAAATCTGTCTGATAGGATTTTGGTTTGCTCGCGTGTACACACGAGCAAACCAAAATCCCCGCCAGCAGACGGCGCTCTGACGTGTCGGTGACGTGGCGGTGACGTTGATCCGCCACGTCACCGCACCAGGAAGTAAAACACTTCCGCGCATGCGCCGAATCCATTCGGCGGCGGTGCGGGACGACATGTCTGCTGGTAAGTGTACTAACCAGCAGACATGTCGGGCGGACGGATTCCCACCCGATAGATTTCAAAGCATGCTTTGAAATCTGTCGGGTGGCCAAATCCGTCGGCTCGGCCGTACACACGATCGAATCTGTCTGCTGGGATGGTCTAGCAGACCGTTTCCAGCAGACAAATTTGATCGTGTGTACGAGGCCTAAGAGGTTTCCTACAAAGGGATGTGAACATGGAGACCAAGAAAGAACTCCATGTCTCTCAGGGGCGCCCGAATGTCGGCCAATAGACTGGGCAAGGCAATATGATCAGATCCCCTCCCACACTGGAAAAAACATAGATACACAACCACATGTACACAGCATTTCTAGCTCTATGTACACACTTTGAATAATCATATTCCAAGTGGCATAAATATAGTACATATAAACATAGTGTATGGTTAACCCATGTATAGTTGACAAAGCAATGTTATTATTTTATAGTCCCATCTAGGAACTATTACCACAAAATTAAACATCTATTCTTATCCGCCGTACACACGGCCGAGGTTCTCGCTGAAAACCAGCGAGAACCTCGCTGGAATGCACATTCCAGCGAGGACCTCGGCCATGTGTACGGTCTCGGCGAGCTTCCCGTCGGGAAGCCCGTCGAGCCGAAATAGAGAGCACGCTCTCTATTTCCTCGACGGCCCGCCCGGAAGAATGGCTGGTTGCCATTCCCGACGGGCGGGTCGCCGATTTCGACGGCCGGCAGGGAACCTCGACGGGCGGAACGATGTGTTCTGCCCGTCGAGATTCCCTGCCGTGTGTACGCCGCCTTACTATAGAAAGGGCTTAAAAGTAAATGCTGTATTAAACCCAGGTGGCATTATAGATACATGTTTTAAAATTGATTTGTTTTAATACTGACTGGTATGTGTGGCAGACCAAATGAATCTACCTATCTGTCACATGTCAGGCTAAAGTTACATTCACACAGCCTTTAAAAATGCATTTATAACAGTTTTTATGTACAGAGGTGAACACAGCTACATTGTATTCAATGGAAACATTCAGGTGCATAAACATGCGCTGCATTCAGATACATAACACAAAATCCAAAAATCTGCATCTTAGGACATGCGTATATGCATATACCATGCATTCTGGTATTTGACAATTTTACAAATGAAATATGGATCTAAAAGCAAATATCATTTATGCAGGAACTTTTGGTACAGAGAAACATCAGTAACAATTTTACATTCGTGTGAATTCATCCTAATTAGGGAGTCGAACACCCCTGAGTTCGGTTCGCACCAGAACCTGCGAACAGACCAAAGGTTCGTGTGAACTTTAGAACCCTGTTAAAGTCTATGGGACTCGAACTTTTGAAATCTAAAGTACTAATTGTAAATGCTAATATGTAAGTTATTGTCCTAAAAAGTGTTTAGGGACCTGGGTCCTGCCCCAGGGGAATATCAATGCAAAAAAAGTTTTCAAAAACGGCAGTTTTTTCAGGAGCAGTGATTTTAATAATGCTTAAAGTGAAACAATAAAATTGAAATATTCATTTAAATGTCCTACCTAGGGGGTGTATAGTATGCCTGTAAAGTAGCGCTTGTTTCCTGTGCTTAGAACTGTCCCTGCACAAAATGTAATTTCTGAAGGAAAAAAGTCATTTAAAATCACTAACCTTAGGGTCTGGTATGGATATTAAGGGGAACCCTGCGTCAAATAAAAAAACAAATGATGTGGGGGTTCCCCCCAAATATCCAGTCCAGGCCCTTCAGGTCTGGTATGGATTTTAAGGGGAACTCCACGCCAATTTTTTTTTTTAAATGCCGTGGACCCCCACACATTTTTTTTTTAGGAATGCCTTTTCTCTGTATTGACGGGAGCCGACAATTCATTATAGCCGCGAGTGATTTTAAATAACTTTTTTTCCTTCAGAAATGACACTTTGTGCAGGGACAGTTCTAAGCATGGGAAACAAGCGCTACTTTACAGGCATACTATAGACACCCCCCCCCCCTAGGTACACAATTTAAAGGAATATTTCACTTTTATTGTTTCACTTAAATGAATTATTAAAATCACTGCTGCCAAAAAAACTGCAGTTTTTAAAACTTATTTTGCATTGATACATGTCCCCTGGGGCAGGATCCAGGTCCCTAAACACTTTTTATTACAATAACTTGCATATTAGCCTTTAAAATTAGCACTTTAGATTTCAAATGTTCGAGTCCCATAGACTTTAACAGGGTTCTAAAGTTCACACGAACTTGCCGCCAACACCCCGAAAAGTTCGCTGTTCGGCGAACAGGCAATGTTTGAGTCGAACATGAGTTCTACTCGAACTCGAAGCTCATCCCTAATCCTAATATTTCATGATAAATTAGCTGATCAGATTGTCTGAACTGACCAGTATCTGGCCCAAAACAACCTGGTGGTAAAGGTTCAAGTTTATGACACTTTGTACCATGTGCCAATTTCAGGAGAATTAAAGCGGAGTTCCACCCAAAAATTTTACTTCTGTTTTTTTTTCCAGTTCCTCCCCCCCTCCGGTGTCACATTTGGCACTTTTCAGGGGGGAGGGAGGATCAGATCAGATATTTCCTCCCACCTCCAGCGATGGATTGCTGCAGAATTGGCGGTGATCTACGCCATGTCTGGCGCCTCCTCCACCCCCCGCGGTCTTCTGGAAGACACACAGGTCCCAGAAGACAGTAGGGACCAGTAAGGTCATTCGCATTCGCAGTAGGGAACCAGGCTTTGAAGCCGCAAGGCTTCACTTCCTGATTCCCTTACTGAAGATGTCGGCGCCTGCACCCAGGAGCAGAGGGACAGATCGGCTTCGGATGAGGACATTGTTGGCACCCTGGACAGGTAAGTGTCCTAATATTAAACGTCAGCAGCTGCAGTATTTGTAGTTGCTGACGTTAAAAATAAATTATTTAAGCAAAAGTATTGCCAAATTTAGGTCAACAAATATTTCAGTGGCCTCTTGACAGAATAAAAGTCAGCAGATGCTGCTCATCCCCTTACAAAAAATCTGCTTTGTGTTCTGTTTTTAATTTCACTTGAAACAAATATCAGTTATATCAGTCTTGAAATGACATATAACCTATTTAAGAGGTTTAGCTGATTAAAATAAACAATGTAGATGTTTTTTTCCAGGAAGCAGCCCTTGATTTTATATTTTTGTATCGCTTGGCTTATCAAAAGATGTAAGGCTGGCCATACAATATTCTTTTTTTTATTTTTATAGTTAAATGAAAAAAAAAAGACCCGGTTTCCCCATCCGCACACTCAATGAGTATGAGGAAATGCTTTCCGCTGAGCCTGTGTATTCTGGCATAGGGAAGTCTTCATGAGACTACAGCGATCAGTTTTGTCGGCTACAGCCAGCATCACAGACCAATTGGGAAAATCCCAACAGGCTTGTTGTACACAAATTGATCCATAGTGATTTATTTTAGGAATCTGCCCAAAAAAATTTGAGTCGTGTAGGACAGCTTTACTATTGCAGACTTTGCAGCCAGAACCACAATTTATTAATATTGTTTCCCACTTCCAAACCATCCTTGGTGCACTACTTTGTAAGTCTGCGTTTTCATCATTGAAAGATTTTGTTTTATATGTTCAAATTTTTATAAATGTTGATCAGTTCTTTCAAAAATGTTTAAAATGAAGAAGGCAGGATGCAAACACAATGATTATTCTCTTACACATCCTTGTACTTTTATTGTTGGATGTTTCATTAAATTACACTTCACCAAAATATAAATATAGCACTACACACATCCTGCAGGACTGAAGATTTAAACATGAGCTTCCAAACCAAGAACCTTTGCCCAAGTGAGCAAATGAGATGAGAAAAAAAGGAACAAACACTGGGCTAGCTCACTGAGCAGTGAGAAGAGTCAGGGTTTAATTCTCAGGAATTTAGGCAATTGCATTTTACAGCAGATAGTCCAAACATATGAGGACTCCCTTCCCCTTTAGCAACCACAGGTGGAGTGAAAAATCACTTTAAGGATATCAGATAGTAACAGAGGTTTATTTGAAAGGAAAAAGGGGAGGGGAGACAGATTTTGCCTGAAAGATATCCCTTTAAATGGAAACCATCACTTGAAAATCTAATTTCTGCCTTGTATAGCCTGGGTCAGAAGTGGATTGTGTGTAGAATTCTTGTCTAGCAAATTCTGGTATCCTGCAGGCAGTGTTGATAAGGACAGTAAGGATGTTAGACTTCAATGGATGGGTTGTAGCATATGTGCCTAAAGGTAGAGGCCTGTACTGTCAACTGTTCTAAACTCTAACAACTGAATACAACAAACAGGCTTGAAGTTAATGGCAGTGTTGTGTAGATAAGGAACCCTCTCCACAGGTCCCCTCCTCGGTGTCATGTGACTTGTTAGTGTTACAAGATCTCAGGTGTAAATGGGGAGCAGGTGTGTTAAATTTGGTGTTATCACTCTCACTCTCTCATACTGGTCACTAGAAGTTCAACATGGCACCTCATGGCAAATGACTCTCTGAGAATCTGAAACAAAATAATTGTTGCTCTATATACAGAAGATCTAGGGTATAAGAAGATTGCCAAGGCCCTGAACCTGAGCTGCAGCACAGTGGCCAAGACCATAAAAGGGTTTAACAGGGCAGGTTTCACTCAGAACAGGCCTTGCCATGGTGGAACAAAGAAGTTGCACGTGCTCAGCATCATATGCAGAGGTTGTCTTTTGGAAATAGACGTATGAGTGCTGCCAGCATTGCTGCAGAGGTTCAAGGGGTGGGGGGTCAGCCTGTCAGTGCTCAGACCATATGCCACACACTGCATTAAATTTGTTTGCATGGCTGTCATCCCAGAAGGAAGCCTCTTTTCAAGATGATGCACAAGAAAGGTTGCAAACAGTTTGCTGAAAACAAGCAGACTAAGGACATGAATTACTGGAACCATGTCCTGTGGTCTGATGAGACAAAGACAAATATATTTGGTTCAGATGGTGTCCAGCATGTGTGGTGGCAACTAGGTGAGGAGTGCAAAGACAAGTGTGTCTTGCCTACAGTCAAGCATGCTAATGGGAGTGTCATTGTCTGGGGGCTACATGAGTGCTGCTGACACTGGGGAGCTACAGTTCATTGAGGGAACCATGAATGCTAACATGTACTGTGACATACTGAAGCAGAGCATGATCCCCTTCCTTCAGAGACTGGGCCGCAGGGCAGTATTCCAACATAACTGACCCCAAACACACCTCCAAGATGACCACTGTCTTGCTAAAGAAGCTGAGAGTAAAGGTGATGGACTGGCCAAGCATGTCTCCAGACCTAAACCCTATTGAGCATCTGTGGGGCAGAATGTGGAGGAGCTCAAGGTCTCTAATATCCACCAGCTCTGTGATGTCATCATGGAGGAGTGGAAGAGGACTTCAGTGGCAACCTGTGAAGCTCTGGTGAACTTCATGCCCAAGAGGGTTAAGGCAGTGCTGGAAAATAATGGTGGTCAGACAAAATATTGAGACGTTGGGCCCAATTTGAATATTTTCACTTAGGGGTGTACTCACTTCTGTTGCCAGCGGTTTACACATTAATAGCTGTATGTTGAGTTATTTTGAGGAGACAGAAAATGTACACTGGTATACAAGCTGTACACTCAGTACTTTACACTGTAGAAACGTGTAATTTCTTCAGTGTTGTCACATGAAAAGACATAATAAAATAGTTAAAAAAATGTGAGGTGTGTACTCACTTTAGTGAGATACTATAGGTGCCGAGGCAGCCACAGACAGAGGCTGTCTGTGATGCTCTAAATAAGAAGGCAATAGTCTACAAATATATGAACTATTTTATAATATCTATGTTGCAACAAACTTAGTTTTATCCAGAGGTGATAGGCTGTTACAATTTACTTTCACTAAGGTCACTTTCTGGCTTAACCACCACAGTGAAATTTGCAGAGTGATTAAGAAAATATATTAATGTTATTAGTGTATCTATTGCTTAAATTAGTTCTAAACTCTAAACCAAAGGATTTTTTTTTTTTTTTTTTTTACCTTAATGCACGTATTAAGTAATATTGCATATTCGAGTATTCGCGAATAACTCGAATATTGCGGCGAATATTCGCTATGGCGAATATTCATATTTTTTCAAATATATTTTTAAAACAGATCACATCCTAGTGATCTCCATCGACATCTAAAAGCATTGCTGGTATGATTAGAGAGAGACCCTGGGCCGAGTAGCTGATGCGATTATTTTATGTTGCCGAAAATTCGCATTGCGAATTTTCGGCAACATAAAAGAATCGCATCAGCTACTCGGCCCTTCTTTTGCATCAGAGCCAATCAGAATAACTCGAATATTCGGCAAAAGGAATATTGCGCGATTTTCTTCTCCGCCCTTCCTTTGCATCAGAGCCAATCAGAATAACTCGAATATTCTGCAAAAGGAATATCGCGCAATATTCCTTTTGCCGAATATTCGAGTTATTCTGATTGGCTCTGATGCAAAAGAAGGGCGGAGAAGATAATCGCGCAATAGGAATATTGCGCGATTATCTTCTCCGCCCTTCTTTTGCCCCCTTATTCTCCTTTCTTTTAAGTAGAGTTAGTGTAGAGTTAGTGTTTAGTGCATATTAGTTTAGTAATACAGGAAATGATCTCCGTTTATGAGAATTTCGCAATCATTTTCGCATTAGCGAAATTTCGCAAACATTTTTGGATAAAATATCACGAATATTCGATATTGGCGAATATTCGCGAATATTCTTCTATATATTCGCGCAATATCGCGAAATCGAATATGGCGTATTCCGCTCAACACTAGTATTAAGGTAAGAAACCTTCCACTGTCTGTTATTTTTTTTAAATATGAGATAAAAAAGATACGTAAATGAAAGGGAATAAACCATTGTTGAGGATATGCTGTTCATGAACAGAATCACTAAACTTTGAAAACAACTTCTGTTTAAGCACAGCTTTTGTTTCTACTGCTGTCAATGTAAAAATCCAAGATGTTGCCTGCTCCCAAGCATTTTCCTGCTACCCTATATCTCTGTTCATGGATAAGCATCCATGTGTTTCTTTTTATTATCACATCTATCTTTAACTCTAGCAAGAAGGATATTTTTTAGTTACTTATGCACTGTACACACGATCGGTTCGTCTGATGAAAACGGACCGCTTTTATTGGACGAACTGATCGTGTTTGGGCCCCATCAGTTTTTTTCCCATCGGTGAAAAAAATAGAACCTGTTTTAAAATTTTCGTATGGTTAAAAAACCGATAGGAAAAAAACGTTTGTCTGTGGGGAAATCCATCGATCAAAAATCCACGCATGCTCAGAATCAAGTCGACACACGCTCGGAAGCATTGAACATAATTTTTCTCAGCACGTCGTTGTGTTTTATGTCACCGCGTTGGACACGATCGGATTTTTAACCGATGGTGTGTAGGCAAGACTGATGAAAGTCAGCTTCATCGGATATCTGATGAAAAAACCCATCGGTTCGTTTTCTTCAGACGAACCGATCGTGTGTACAGGGCATAAGTCTGCTTTATGGTTTCATGATGCTGCTTCCTGTTCAAGTTTTAAGACTTTCATGTAAAAAAGAATGAATACAATTCATTTAAACCATTTTTGCATGATTCACATGATCCTCCTTAAAGTACCTATATGCAAACTATGAAATAGATGTATGAGGGTCCTACCACAATCACTTAGGCTTTTGTTTTTTCTGGTTTATGCTTTTTTTTGCTTTTGCTCTAGTCAAAGCATTTATTCTGAAATATGGAAGAAATTGTGATTCACGTTTTTTCTTTATTTTTCGTTTATACTGTGAATGTAAAGGTTTGATATGCAATAGAGAATAGGTTTATTAATTGTAGAATGTTTTAACATGGAGGTCTTTTTTAACCTTTTTTACCACCTTTCTGCTTAATGCAAAAGTTTTAAGTGACCCCCCTTCCAACTTCTATTGGTTGTATGCAAGTCTTAACGCTAACAAGATGACATTTAGTTTTTTAGAGGACCATGTATCATAAACAATTACCATGTTTTTTTTTTCCCGAAAAATATAATTTCACCTTTGTTTTATCCTTTTTTTGCATCTAAAGCCGTTCACACACGATTGGTTTGTCCGATTGTCTTTTTTCCATCGGTGTTTACAAATAGTTTTACATTTTTCCTATGGATAAAAAACTAGGGCTGTGCAAATTAACTTTTAATTCATCGATTAATCTTTAATTTTTTTTGATCGATCAAAATCGTTTTGATAGATTAAAATTCTTTTGATTGGTACTCACCTCTCCACTGGCTTCAGGGCCTTCAGGGAGTTCTGTCGGAGATCCGTAATGTCACGGACATCGGTGGGGCTTGCCGTGTCCATCTGAATGGCTCCTTTGCTGTGCCTTCATATCTGCATGCTGGCGGGACCTTACTATCTGCCACACGCAAGGGCTGTTACACTTCCCTCTATCACTTCCCTCTATGAACCTGGGATTCTACAACCATCCAGTGGGAGTTGTGATTGTTACCTTCACGGGACATCTACATGCCGACGGACTGATGTTAACCTCTCCTCATCTGGATTCAGCAGTGGTATCATTGTACACATTTTTATACCAGTATCATACTTAGGTACATTTTTTTTTTGACTGCTTTTGTTACCGTTTGGTATTACTCGCACCATTTTTACAGCTTATGTAGCTACATCAATTTTATCTCCAGTGCAATATTTATTTGGTTACCTACCTGAAGACTATAAAAGTTTTAATGCTATTCCCATGGAGCGCTGCCTTTGTGTGTTTTTTGTATCTTGCTATCCATTTTTCCAGTGGTTGGTAGCTGCACTGGGAATCAGCCTGCAAGGAGATCAGCTAAAAGTAGTTGGATATGTATGTGCCTTATAATTAATCTAAATTAGTTGATTAATCGATTAAAAAAAAAAAAAAACGATTAATCAAAAACAAAAATTTTGATCAGTAACAGCCCTAAAAAAAACCATATAAAAATCCAATTGTCTGTGTGGAACTCCATGGGATAATAATCCACGCATGCTCAGAATTAAGTCGACGCATGCTCGGAAGCATTGAACTTCATTTTTTTCGGCTCGTCGTAGTGTTTTACATCACCGCGTTTTGGTACGATCGGATTTCAGTCTGATACTGTGTATGCAAGACTGATGAAAGTCAGCTTCATCGGATATCCGACGAAAAAATCCATCGGATTAAATTCCATCAGATGTCCGATTGTGTGTACAGAGCTTTAGAGCTGTTGCTCATCTACCCCAACATTTTTAAGCTACTGTCCTGCATCCTCAAAGTGACAGTGGGTGAATATGCATGCACAATGTGTGTCAGCGTGGTTGTTTGTATTCTCAATTTACCACATAACAGGAGGTGCTTCCAAAAGATTTATGTTCTTGTCCTGAAAATTTCTTCAGCCTCTTGTTGAGTAGTATATGGCACTGGCTTTAGTTACTGCTTGGTAGCAACTTTTGTTTAATTTAGAAGACTCTTGAAAAATGTTGCTATGAGGTACAGTATGGGGTACAAGCTTTTGTACAGCGGCACAAGGTGATCAAGTGGGAATGTGCTGGAATATGTTGTGAACCAATATCTTTTTCTTTTTTTTTCCAATTCAGACTCCACCAATCAAGACAGCGAGACTTGCTCAAGGTTACTTTGCCCATTATGTCTCTTCTAAGGCTTTGCATCATTAGTGGTTTTACCCTCTTCAGCTTTTGTTTCTTTTTTTTTAAGCTTAATATTTTTTCTTTCTTAAATGCTTAAAGATTCTTTTGTTATTGAACAGCCAAAACTTGTAGTAAGCACATCAGAACAAATTGTAGCTCAAATATTCCCCTGCCTCTTCCAATGATTTCCCCCCACTCCTAACACCCCCCCCCCCCCCCGGATCTGTGTATCTCAGTTAGTGTTTTTTTTTTCAAAGGTATTTTTATTGGGAAATTTTGAATACAATCACAAGAACATGTACAATGACAAAAGCAAGGCAGTTCCGCATGTCATATACAGTAATACATAAAGAAAAACAAAAACGTACAGGTTAACAGTAAAAAATTCAGGTGGTGATAGCGCCTACAGAAATTCTAAACATAAGAAAATTATGATTCATTGTAGGTGTTCACAGTCAGTAATATGCAGGGCTCAGAGAAGCAGGCTGTCAGCAATCCAATTGTAGCCGTTTCGGATCCAACCCAGACAGGGTCCGAGCTTCAAATGACTGCATTGGGTGTCGTGTTGTATAAGGTAATCTCTTGAACTGAGTGAGTGATCCCCCATCCCGCCCACCCCTAATGGGAACAAAAATGTGAGCAGGAGGGGGGGTTTCGTGGGGCGACCTTGTGCTCTAGAAATTACACAGTTCCTTTATAAGGCTCATCCTACAATCCCCAAGCCTTCAACATCTGGATACCTCGGTCCTGAGCCAAAAGTTTCGCTGAGACAGAGATGCGAGGGGACTTTAACGGACATGGTGAAGGAGAGTGAGAAGAAAGGTAAAAAAAAAAAAAGGGGGGGGGCTTTCTCCCTCTCTATTCTCTTTTCCCTCTCCCCTGTGTATAAAAGTCATCCCCATGAGTATGAACAGTGCTCCTGGGAGTGTAAGTAATGGAATCACGGGAGGGGAGCCTGGGGGAGTAGGGTGAACCAATATCTATACAGTAAGTCACATTGCAAGGGAAGAATCTTTAAAAAAAAAGCCATGGGCCAAGTAGCGGTTTCTCCTTTTGCTACCTCTTTTTATGTACCACTGGCCTTTAGCCATGCCTCCATAGTCATCAGCTAAATCTAAGACAAATACAACAATGGCCTTCCCATTTGATTTGCTGAGGGCTAAAAATAAAGGGCCAGATTAACAGGAGATGCGCGGCGTAAGTCTAATTGTGCGCGTGCATTTCGATGCACGGCATCCCCAAAACGAGATATGCAAGAAATCTACTTTTTTTGTCCAGCGTCATTTCGTTAGACAGGCGCATCCGTCCGCGCAAAACTGCGCTAGACAGACCATTGATTTGCTAGTCAAATATGCTAATGAGGGACTTACGGGGATCCACAAAAGAACGTTGGGGCAGCGCAGGCTACGCAGTGTGCGCAACAGTAAAATGTCCTGTCTAAAATTAGACCATAGAAAAGCTGGTCTAAAAAAAGAAAAATCGTCTACATGTCAGATAATGCAACACTGTTAGTGAGGAGCTCAGCAGTCACACGTGTTGCACAACAATCTGTATGCCAACATGCCAGGGTCATCGTCGCACATAGCTATACTACTGACTTTAGATGAGCAAAGAAGGAGGAGGGCACTGAGGAGGGCACTGAGGAGGGCACAGGATTTTTTTTTTTTTACTCTTTTTTTGCTTATATAAACTTTACCATTTAATCTAATCTAATACAATATTCTTATCTGATACAAGCCCCTCACTCTTCACTTGATATATCACACATGCATAGACATTTATGGCATGAGTGATTCTGAGGTGTCTCGCATCTTCAGATTCACCCCTCATGCCATCATGGAATTAACCACAACCCTGCAGGAGGACATCAGCAGCCCAACACATGGCACTACCCATGACACCCATGACAGCTACATATACAATCAGAGCCCTATCCCCACAGATTGCGAACAGAACATGTATATGAAAGGTGTGGTATCTCGCGCCAATAAAAAAAATAATGTGACAACATATAATTATAGTGAATAAGCAGCTCCCCTAAGATAGAGACCTCATCAAAGGTCTGAACTGAACAGTAATGGTATATGGAGGGGGCGCTAATAATGAATAATAAGAGAATAAACAATAAAATGAAATCTAATAAATGGTCCGTCTGAACCAACAATAGCAGACTTAGTGAGCAGCAACACACTGAAAATGGTGAAATAGAAATAGATTGTACAAAAAAGATTGTGTAAAAAAATAAAAATTGAATAAATAAATAAATAAATAAATAAACTCAAGTCCATTCAAAGAATGTTAGATAAAGTCCAATCAAGGCTAATCTTTCTCAGATGCAAATTGTAGAAAATGTATTGTAAAAGGTGTCCACCTCCACCAAGAAGATCCCCCAAATGTGCACTAATGGATGGCTCCTTACCGCACGGTGTTGACCTGATTGTTTAGAAAAGGTCAAATACAGCAGTTGGTCACTAAACCAGTTGAATGATTCAGCTGCGCAGCTCTATGTTTCCCGGAATCAAACACTCACATGAAGGAGGGAGAGGGGAAACCACCATAGTGAAGTACAGTTTATTTAAAATATGTCACAGATAAAACAGCATAGCCAAATGGCCTCTTACTTTAGTAGTGCCTAGGACCCGGCACTGGGGCTAGTCAGCATGGCAGGATGGGCTATGATGAGTGTTCCTCGCTGGGGAACTGGGGTGAAGTCCAAGCCGGATACGAGTTCCTCGCTAGGGAGCTGGCGTTCGTTCCAGGCCAGGGGACCAGCGGGACCGGAAGTGCGTTATTTTTACGTATCCAGGCGCTTCGACGTACGTTTCGTGATTAACACGTCGTCAGGAAGCATGCCTAGATACGTAATGGACCCATAGAAATAGGTCTAGCAGTTGGAATGGGTGGGGTTGGCCTATGACGAGCCTCAGTTCCCAGGTGCAAACAGTTAGTTAACCCATGCTAGGTTCCACATAATATAAATATAAAAACATGTGTTCAAACCCACATTTAGAATATCATACACACATATAACCACTGATTGGCTGGCTGATAAATGTATAAAATATAAATATATAGAAGAGAAATAAAATAAAATCATTATTCATTGGTTAAAAAGCAGTTTAAATCCAACTCAATGTTTAACCCTAGTGGCTGCATTGTCCTTAAACGATGTATCCATTCCGTTTCGTTTTGCGATACGGCTTTTTTGAGGTCAGTGCCTCTCCAATGTTTAGTGACCCTGTCTATGCCATAAAAGGTCAGCTTGCGAGGGTCCCTATCATGGCAGTCTGCAAAATGTTTGGAAACACCATGGTTGGGAAACCCTTTGATTATGTTCGCCACATGTTCGTTGATTCGCACTTTAAGTTCACGAGTTGTGCGTCCCACATATTGCAACTTGCACGGGCATTCTAGGACATAAGTCACATGATCTGAATGACAGGTGATAAGTGGTTTTATCGTGAATTCCTGTTGGGTGACAAAAGAAATGAATTTGCTCTTTTTCTTTCCCTGTCTGGTGGTATTTTTACATGATCTACATCGGGTGCAGTAATGGAATGCAGATCCATCCAGAAAGGTCAGAGGTCTCTCAGGTGGATCTGGGACATTGGCCGCAATTTTATTTCTAAGGCCCGGAGCTCGCCTGTAAATGAAATTGGGCTTGGGGGGTAATATTTTGGCCAAATCTATATCCTGTAATAGGATAGGCCAAAAATGTTTGAAAATATTTTCTACATTCCTGTACTGTCTGTGAAAGCCAGAGAGGAAAGGCACCTGATCCTCCCATTTGGTGCTTCTCTTAGACTCAAGCAAGGTTAAACGGTCCATACTTATCACCTCATTTTGAGTGGCCTGTAATGTAGGCAAAGGATATCCTTTTTCAGCAAACCGTTTAGTGAGTATGTTTGCTTGTAGGTTGTAATCAGTAATTGAATCACAGTTCCTTCTTATGCGCATATATTGACCCTTGGGGGTTGCTCCCAACCATTTAGGATGGTGGCAGCTGGAGGTGGGCACAAAACCATTTCTATCCGTAGGCTTGAAATAGGTTTTTGTGCCAACCTGATTCCCCTTTTTATACAGTGTTAAGTCCAGATAGTTGATAGAGACAAGGCTGCATTCTGCAGTGAACCTCAGACCATAAAGATTATTATTCATTTCCAATATGAGTTCGTCTAGGGCTAATTTGGTGCCCTCCCACATTAGCAGGATGTCATCAATATATCTTTTATAATATATGAGGGCAGGTGGGTTAACATTATAAATGGTTTCTTCCTCCCATTTATTTAGAACCAAATTAGCCACGCTGGGGGCATAGCGAGCCCCCATCGCAACGCCCTTGATTTGCTTGAAAAAATCCCCCTGTGACCAAAAGTAGTTGTTCCCCATGGCCTGTTTTAAACCTTCTACTAAAAACTGAATTTGAGCCGATGGTAATACAGATTGTGTTTCAAGTGTTTCAGTAACAGCCAAAATCGCATCAGTTTGTTTAATGTTGGTATACAGCGACTCGACGTCGACTGTTACCAACCAGGTGTTCTCTGTTACTAGCACAGGGGGTAGGGACTTGATGAGATCTCTGCTATCTTTCAAATATGCTTTGCCCTTTACAACTAAGGGTTGTAGAAAGAGGTCTAGATATTCCCCCACTCTGGAATAAAGGGAGCCGATCCCACTGATAATGGGTCTCCCTGGCGGGTTTACTTTATCTTTATGGATTTTGGGGATAATATAGAGCACCAGTACCCTTGGTGCTTTTGGAACAAGATATTGTGCTTCTTTGTTGTCCAAAATGGATGATGTTAAACCGTTAGTGACCCAAAGTGACAGTTGAGCTTTCAATTTACTTGTTGGATCTCCCGGGAGGGGGTAGTAGGTATCAGTATCCGCCAATAGGCGCTGGATTTCTCCATAGTAGTACTCTTTGGTGAGTACCACGACCCCCCCCCCTTTGTCTGCTGGACGTATCACTATATTTTTGTTGGTTTCAAGTGATTTAATACCTTCATTGATAAGGTTATTGTTCTGATTGGTGTGTGTAACCTCAAGTTCTTTTATCTCTTCTTGCACCATACGCTTAAATACCTCCACATGATGATGTGTTCCCTTTTTGGGATTGAGTAAAGAACTGTTTTTTAACCCACTATGCACAAATTCTGTGGCCTGAGGTCGTGGTATGGTGTCCGTTTGATGTGAGAAATGTTTTTTAATATTAAGCTTCCGTATATATTTCTCCACATCGATAAACAGGTCAAATTTATCAATATTTTTATTGGGAGCAAATTTCATCCCTTTGGATAAAACTGTTAATTCCGCTTCCGTGAAATTAGCGCCCGCTAGATTAAAAATCCCTTCCATTAATTGTCTTTCTTTGGGGTTTGTGCTTTGGCTTTCGTTTTTAGTTTACTAACTGTTTGAATAACCGCCGTTTGCACTTCCGGATCTGTATCCAACAAGGATTCATTTGTTGCGGCAGGATCAAACTGCCGCAACAAATGAATCCTTGTTGGATACAGATCCGGAAGTGCAAACGGCGGTTATTCAAACAGTAAACTAAAAGCCAAAGCACAAACCCCAAAGAAAGTCAAAACACCGTCCCAACCCAAGGGATTAAATCATCAGGGAGGTAGGGGCCCACCACCAGTCTATGAAGAGAACTACGGATAGCCAAATGAACAATATGGTACCTCCTATATGGTGCCTACCCACAATAGGTATGGTCCTTTAGACAATAGACCAGTGGATTACAACTACTCCCATTATCATCAGGGTCCCCCGCAGTATTACGCACCTAGACCCCCAAGGGGACAATTTAGGGGCAATTATAGAGGGAGACCCTCCCATCATCAGTACAATCAGCCACCGGGTGGGGAATGGAGGGGATGGAAGGAGCCATACAAGATTCCCACTTCTACACCACAACCCCCCAGAGAAAATTCAGGAAAAGGGGCAGAAGGGGGGGAACCAGAAAGAAAAAGACCCCGGGACAATTAATGGAAGGGATTTTTAATCTAGCGGGTGCTAATTTCACGGAAGCGGAATTACCAGTTTTATCCAAAGGGATGAAATTTGCTCCCAATAAAAATATTGATAAATTTGACCTGTTTATCAATGTGGAGAAATATATACGGAAGCTTAATATTAAAAAACATTTCTCACATCAAACGGACACCATACCACCACCTCAGGCCACAGAATTTGTGCATAGTGGGTTAAAAAACAGTTCTTTATTCAATCCCAAAAAGGGAACACATCATCATGTGGAGGTATTTAAGCGTATGGTGCAAGAAGAGATAAAAGAACTTGAGGTTACACACACCAATCAGAACAATAACCTTATCAATGAAGGTATTAAATCACTTGAAACCAACAAAAATATAGTGATACGTCCAGCAGACAAAGGGGGGGGGGTCGTGGTACTCACCAAAGAGTACTACTATGGAGAAATCCAGCGCCTATTGGCGGATACTGATACCTACTACCCCCTCCCGGGAGATCCAACAAGTAAATTGAAAGCTCAACTGTCACTTTGGGTCACTAACGGTTTAACATCATCCATTTTGGACAACAAAGAAGCACAATATCTTGTTCCAAAAGCACCAAGGGTACCGGTGCTCTATATTATCCCCAAAATCCATAAAGATAAAGTAAACCCGCCAGGGAGACCCATTATCAGTGGGATCGGCTCCCTTTATTCCAGAGTGGGGGAATATCTAGACCTCTTTCTACAACCCTTGGTTGTAAAGGGCAAAGCATATTTGAAAGATAGCAGAGATCTCATCAAGTCCCTACCCCCTGTGCTAGTAACAGAGAACACCTGGTTGGTAACAGTCGACGTCGAGTCGCTGTATACCAACATTAAACAAACTGATGCGATTTTGGCTGTTACTGAAACACTTGAAACACAATCTGTATTACCATCGGCTCAAATTCAGTTTTTAGTAGAAGGTTTAAAACAGGCCATGGGGAACAACTACTTTTGGTCACAGGGGGATTTTTTCAAGCAAATCAAGGGAGTTGCGATGGGGGCTCGCTATGCCCCCAGCGTGGCTAATTTGGTTCTAAATAAATGGGAGGAAGAAACCATTTATAATGTTAACCCACCTGCCCTCATATATTATAAAAGATATATTGATGACATCCTGCTAATGTGGGAGGGCACCAAATTAGCCCTAGACGAACTCATATTGGAAATGAATAATAATCTTTATGGTCTGAGGTTCACTGCAGAATGCAGCCTTGTCTCTATCAACTATCTGGACTTAACACTGTATAAAAAGGGGAATCAGGTTGGCACAAAAACCTATTTCAAGCCTACGGATAGAAATGGTTTTGTGCCCACCTCCAGCTGCCACCATCCTAAATGGTTGGGAGCAACCCCCAAGGGTCAATATATGCGCATAAGAAGGAACTGTGATTCAATTACTGATTACAACCTACAAGCAAACATACTCACTAAACGGTTTGCTGAAAAAGGATATCCTTTGCCTATGTTACAGGCCACTCAAGATGAGGTGTTAAGTATGGACCGTTTAACCTTGCTTGAGTCTAAGAGAAGCACCAAATGGGAGGATCAGGTGCCTTTCCTCTCTGGCTTTCACAGACAGTACAGGAATGTAGAAAATATTTTCAAACATTTTTGGCCTATCCTATTACAGGATATAGATTTGGCCAAAATATTACCCCCCAAGCCCAATTTCATTTACAGGCGAGCTCCGGGCCTTAGAAATAAAATTGCGGCCAATGTCCCAGATCCACCTGAGAGACCTCTGACCTTTCTGGATGGATCTGCATTCCATTACTGCACCCGATGTAGATCATGTAAAAATACCACCAGACAGGGAAAGAAAAAGAGCAAATTCATTTCTTTTGTCACCCAACAGGAATTCACGATAAAACCACTTATCACCTGTCATTCAGATCATGTGACTTATGTCCTAGAATGCCCGTGCAAGTTGCAATATGTGGGACGCACAACTCGTGAACTTAAAGTGCGAATCAACGAACATGTGGCGAACATAATCAAAGGGTTTCCCAACTATGGTGTTTCCAAACATTTTGCAGACTGCCATGATAGGGACCCTCGCAAGCTGACCTTTTATGGCATAGACATGGTCACTAAACATTGGAGAGGCACTGACCTCAAAAAAGCCGTATCGCAAAACGAAACGGAATGGATACATCGTTTAAGGACAATGCAGCCACTAGGGTTAAACATTGAGTTGGATTTAAACTGCTTTTTAACCAATGAATAATGATTTTATTTTATTTTATTTCTCTTCTATATATTTATATTTTATACATTTATCAGCCAATCAGTGGTTATATGTGTGTATGATATTCTAAATGTGGGTTTGAACACATGTTTTTATATTTATATTATGTGGAACCTAGCATGGGTTAACTAACTGTTTGCACCTGGGAACTGAGGCTCGTCATAGGCCAACCCCACCCATTGCAACTGCTAGACCTATTTCTATGGGTCCATTATGTATCTAGGCATGCTTCCTGACGACGTGTTAATCACGAAACGTACGTCGAAGCGCCTGGATACGTAAAAATAACGCACTTCCGGTCCCGCTGGTCCCCTGGCCTGGAACGCACGCCAGCTCCCTAGCGAGGAACTCGTATCCGGCTTGGACTTCACCCCAGTTCCCCAGCGAGGAACACTCATCATAGCCCATCCTGCCATGCTGACTAGCCCCAGTGCCGGGTCCTAGGCACTACTAAAGTAAGAGGCCATTTGGCTATGCTGTTTTATCTGTGACATATTTTAAATAAACTGTACTTCACTATGGTGGTTTCCCCTCTCCCTCCTTCATGTGAGTGTTTGATTCCGGGAAACATAGAGCTGCGCAGCTGAATCATTCAACTGGTTTAGTGACCAACTGCTGTATTTGACCTTTTCTAAACAATCAGGTCAACACCGTGCGGTAAGGAGCCATCCATTAGTGCACATTTGGGGGATCTTCTTGGTGGAGGTGGACACCTTTTACAATTCATTTTCTACAATTTGCATCTGAGAAAGATTAGCCTTGATTGGACTTTATCTAACATTCTTTGAATGGACTTGAGTTTATTTATTTATTTATTTATTCAATTTTTTTTTTGCACAATCTTTTTGTACAATCTATTTCTATTTCACCATTTTCAGTGTGTTGCTGCTCACTAAGTCTGCTATTGTTGGTTCAGACGGACCATTTATTAGATTTCACTTTATTGTTTATTCTCTTATTATTCATTATTAGTGCCCCCTCCATAGAACATGTATATGGACAGCTGGCTGGTTGGTGAGTGACATGGGTGGCAGGCATGACTGCCCCCCCATGATGCACATGCACGACTAACATCCTCCTGTCTTTTCCCTTCAAGGTGACTCTGCATATGCACTGGGACCCCATCTCATGACCCCATCTCATGCCAGCTCACATTATGCATCTTTGCACGTTAAACACACACACTAATCATGGCACAATGAGAATGCATGCATGCACACCACTGTGGTCCCTAGCACACACACCCCACATCCTCATCACATTGGATTGGCACAAGCCCACCATGCAGGACTTGTGAGCAGCAACGCCACGCCACGGCTCCAATTATGTCACTGTACATTCATACACCATTCACACAGACCTGGGAATCACTTCTCCACCACAAATGAGGGTGACACCCCTTTTCCCGCAGGAATATCACCCCCACATTCCAAAATCATACACAAACAGAACCAAAAAAATAAAATAAATGACGTGCAAAAATAAAAAATGCCCAGCAAAAATATAATTTAAACAAAATAACAACAAATAAAACACATAAAAGACAAAAATCACTCTGCAAAACAGTCCCCAAATATCTCAAAGACACGTCACAAACAAACAAACAAACGCTAATAGAACAAAAGCACCTTGCTGTATAGGAAGGGATACAAAGGGATGTACTTTTGCAAAGGAAGTGCGTTTGTGTCTGTCTATTTATGCTATCTGCGTAGTTCACTAAGTTGCCCTAGTCCACTTCCAATTTCACTGATTGCGCCGTTCCAGAGTTGTGAGCATGCGCACAGAGGTGCTGACCATGGTCTGCTTCAAGCGTGCATGCGCGAGCCGGCCGGCCCTTCATTTGCATGGGGTCACGGCTCATTTCAATGTAACACGCCCACGTCCTTCCCAATTTGTAATACTCCGCCTTACGCCTCTGAAATAACGTTACGCATGCGCAATTTTGTGCGTAAAAGCAACGAGAATAGGGTGATTGCGCGGCTACATTGCGCAAGTCTAACGTAAAGGCGGTGCGCTACGCCGGTTCAATAATGTGCAGATGTACCTGAATCTGGCCCAAAATGTTCATATATATATATATATATATATATATATATACTATATACAGGTATCTCACAAAAGTGAGTATACCCCTCACATTTTTGTAAACATTTCATTATATCTTTTCATGTGACAACACTGAAGAAATTACACTTTGTTACAATGCAAATTAGTGAGTGTACAGCTTGTATAACAGTGTCAATTTGCTGTTCCTCAAAATAACTCAACACACTTTTGTCATTAATGTCTAAAGCGCTGGCAACATAAGTGAGTACATCCCCTAAGGGAAAAAAAAACGAAAGATTGCTTAGTAAAAGCAGCACGCTGTTAGATACACGGTTAACCCCTTTTTCACTCCTAGATGTTAACCCCTTCGCAGCCAGTGTCATTACTACAGTGACAGTGTATACTATTATGTATGTCAGTAAAGCCCTGTACACACGATCGGTTTGACCAATGAAAAAGGACCAATGAACCTTTTTCATAGGACAAAACAATCGTGTGCGGGCCCCATCGGTTTGTTTTCCATCAGTGAAAAAAATATAGAATGTTTTAAAATGTTCCTATGGATAAAAAACTAATAGAAAAAAACGATTGTATGTGTGGAACTCCAACGGAGAAAAATTCATGCATGCTCAGAATCAAGTCGACGCATGCTCGAAAGCATTGAACTTCATTTTTCTCAGCACGTCGTAGTGTTTTACGTCACTGGGTTGGACACGGTCGGATTTTTGACTGATGGTGTGTCGGCAAGACTGAAGAAAGTCAGCTTCATCTGATATCCGACGAAAAAATCAATCGGATTAGATTCCATCAGATGTCCGATCGTGTGTACAAGGCATTAGTGTACTCCCCAACCAGCGTCAGCTAGTGTCAAATTGCCCACCAAATGTATTGAAATAACATAAACTACAGCTAGATTATACTGTATTTTCCCTAGGAGTTCTGATTATACACTTACAGTCTGAAAATGCAAAGCTACATGTGATTTGAGCTTGAGGAATGAGTGCACATTCCAGGCACTGAATTCTGCATCATGCTCAGCGTATTAAAGTGCACATAGAAAAAAGAAATCATTCTGACTAAACAGGTCAGATTAGTTTAAGCAGGCATGTCATCAAGATTAAAAGTCTAATTGTTGTCATTACATTTTAGATTAAGGATTTATTTAATCTGTCAAATAACATAAATATAATATCAATTCTTGCTGTAACTTTCATTTGTATAGACTACGTTACATGTCTTTTACAATTCTGAGTGGAAAGGTACAAGTTCCACACTGTAAAAGCTAATATTATGAAAATAAATTAACAATCAAAAAAATCCAAGATGTATGTGGTTTTTAACGTTCACTAAAAACGTAGTGCCACTTTTTTTTATCACTTTTTAAAAACATTGGCTATAAAAACATCCTTGATACAGCCCTGGTCTCTTTAATAGATAGCCAATTTGTGAGTCATGTGGTGTGACTGGGTGAGAGTTTAGTAGAGTTAGTTCTTTTAGCAAGTACTTTTTCACAGATGGTATTCTCTACAAGGAATGCAGTCGGGTAAACATTAAATATTGTGCATAAGTATTTTATATTTGTAAATTCCAGCCAGCAGGTGGAGCTCTATATGTTTTTTTCAGATTTACCAGGCTTATCTTATCTGCTTTGCTGAAATAGCCTGCTTACAGAGATAATTAGTTAAAGATTATGGGCCAGATTCATGTAGCTTAGCGCATTTTTAGGCTGGCGTAGCGTATCGAATATACGCTACGCCGCCGCAACTTAGAGAGACAAGTGCTGTATTCTCAAAGCACTTGCTCCGTAAGTTGCGGTGGCGTAGCGTAAGCCCGCCTAATTCAAAGTAGGAAGAAGGTGGGCGTCATCTATTTAAATTAAGCGGGAGCCCATGTAAATGAATGGGCGGTCGAACTGGGCATGCGCGCGCATGCTCAGAATTACTTTGCATAAACTCCATAACTTTGTAACTTACGCACAGCCCTATTCACGTAGTACTACGTAAACGGCGTACCTGACGTAAAATTCAACGGCGTCATTCCCTGGCCCATACCTTTGCATTAGCTGTGCCTGCTATAGCAGGGGTAACTTTACGCCGTAGGTAAGCCTTACGCAAATCGTGTATATGATGCGGCCGGGCCCATCTACATTCGTGAATCGGCGTATCTTACTAATTTGCATATTTATAATGGGAATGCCGAATGCGTCCAGCGTAACTATGCACCCACAATACGCCGGCGTATGCAAGTTACGTCAGACGGCTGAAGCCATTTTTTTCGGCGTATCTCGCTTTGTGAATCGGCGCAAAGATGCGACGGCGCACATTTGAAATTATGGCGGCGTATCTGGAGATATGCCGGCGTACATCTTTTATTAATCTGGCCCTATGCATCTGAATGAGTCAGGGAAGTGACTTATCTCACTCCCTCACCTTTCTAAATAACTCTATATTGAGCTAAAAATAAAGAAATACAGCTCTCTTTAAATAAAAAAAGCTCAGAGTGAACTGCAGTGTTAATATTAAATTCTGTAGTAAAAAATGTTAAGTAAAAATATATCATATACAACTTTACCAACTAATGAACTTAAAAAAAAGTCCCCTCTAGCCATTTTGGTTAAATTTCTTAATGAAAAATCTCCTTACTGCAGCAAAAGCCTGCATCCCAGCACTGTGGAAATGTCAGCTTCACCACTTTTAAGTTGTTACTCACCAGCTCTCTGCTCTGCCCCTCCAATACTTACTGCACTGCTGTGCAGGGGGCGGGGGTGGTGTACTCAGGCTCTCAAGCATCTGGGTGTTGCAGGTCCTGCAGAGCCTGGACCGACTCTGGGATGTCAGGCTTTAACCCACTGTTAGCTTAATCTGGGTCACAGAAATTAGTGCACTCCTGTGATCCATGTGAGAAGTATAGTCAAAAAAGCTTTGACCATACTTCTCCTGTAAATTAGATTAGGTAATTGGCATAACATAATAGTAATAATATGCAGGGCTTTTTTTCTAGCGGAACGCCACCTGTTTTGAGTCAGTGTCCCTCTTCATTAATGCAGTAAACAGCCAGCGGCGAGCCCATAAAAACTTCTGTATCGCTTTGCACTGCAGTCCCGAGCCGGCTCCTCCTCCTGCTCCTCCGTCTGCCCTGAGGGCTTGTAAGAGAGGCTCTGCCCCGCCCCATAGTACTGTGCGAGAGATCGCTGTTGTGAATAAAATTTGAATGGTACCGTAAGGTGACTGACCTAACGTCCCTGCCTGTAAAAGCTTGTAGTCCCGGGCCGACTCGTCCTCCTGCTCCTCCGTCTGACCAAAGAGATTGTGAGGGCGTTAGGCGGAGTAATCTGTACTCCGCAGCTCTGCACCGCCACTCAGTGCTGTGCGGGAGATTCCCGTCATGTGAATGGTGGCGGTACTTTTAGGCGATCTTCCTACTCCTCCTCACTAGCCCCAGGCCAGGTCTGTGTATTGAAAAAAAAAATCATGCTCAATGAGGTTGTGCTGGGTGGTCTCCTGACTGGGTTGGGCACTCTCTTTCAAGGGCACTGTTTGCTGGGCACTGTTTGCTGGGCACTCTCTTTCCTGGGCACTCTCTTTCCTGGGCACTCTTTCATGGGCACTCTTTTCTGGCCAGTCTCTTTCCTGGGCACTGTTTGCCCAGCAAACAGTGCCCAGGAAAGAGACTGGCAAGAAAAGAGTGCCCAGCAAACAGTGCCCAGGAAAGAGAGTGCCCAAACCGTGCCCAGGGAAATTTTCCCTGGGCACTGTTTGCTGGGCAGTCTCTTTCCCTGGGCACGGTTTGGGCAGTCTCTTTCCCTGGGCACTGTTTGGGCAGTCTCTTTGCCTGGGTTGTCTCTTTGCAGGATGAGCGGTTTCTTTGCTGGGTAGTCTCTTTGCTGGGCTGGCCAGTCTTTGTTGGACTAAGCTGGGTGGTCTCTGTGCTGGACTGTGGCTCTAATGCACTGGGAATGTCTCTTTGCTGTACATTTGGGAATGTCTCTGCTGCTACGCATTTGGGAATGTCTCTGCTGCTACGCATTTAGGAATGTCTCTTTGCTGCACATTTGGGAATGTCTCTGCTGCTACACATTTGGGAATGTCTCTGCTGCTACGCATTTGGGAATCTATTTTCTGTACATTTGGGAATGTCTCTGCTGCTACGCATTTGGGAATGTCTCTGCTGCTACACATTTGGGAATGTATTTGCTGTACATTTGGGAATGTCTCTGCTGCTACGCATTTGGGAATGTCTCTGCTGCTACGCATTTGGGAATGTATTTGCTGTACATTTGGGAATGTCTCTGCTGCTACGCATTTGGGAATGTCTCTGCTGCTACACATTTGGGAATGTATTTGCTGTACATTTGGGAATGTCTCTGCTGCTACGCATTTGGGAATGTCTCTGCTGCTACGCATTTGGGAATGTATTTGCTGTACATTTGGGAATGTCTCTGCTGCTACGCATTTGGGAATGTATTTGCTGTACATTTGGGAATGTCTCTGCTGCTACGCATTTGGGAATGTCTCTGCTGCTACGCATTTGGGAATGTATTTGGGAATGTATTTGCTGCACATTTGGGAATGTCTCTTTGCTGTACATTTGGGAATGTCTCTGCTGCTACGCATTTGGGAATGTCTCTGCTGCTACGCATTTGAGAATGTATTTGCTGCACATTTGGGAATGTCTCTGCTGCTACGCATTTGGGAATGTATTTACTTGCATCCCTGTTCTCTAAAGGGGCGGTTCTAGGGGGGCGGTCCTAGGGGTGGGTAGGGGCGTGGCCAGTGGAGGGAGGGTGAGTTCCACCACCTTTTCTCTGAGAAAAAAAGCCCTGATAATATGTATTGCTATTATGCATTAAATTACAAATGACTATGGAATATCTGGGTTACCCATTTAAAAAAAAATACCATATAACCACAAATATGAGAAGGGAGCACAGCAGATATTTCAGTACAAATACTCTATAAAGTTTACTAAAATAACTAAGCTCCATATACTTCTTGAATAAGGATTACAAATAGCACTGCCATATTATGTCCAAGAACGATTAGAAGTTACAGACCTGTATCAGGGGGCAATTGCACCATGTATTGTCATGTTTTCTCCTTTACTTTATTTTTTATATATACCTTTATATTTTCTTGTTGCTCGCCCCTTTCAGGCTAGTCCTCGACTACCTGAGTTTGTATGCTGTTATTGCTCTCTGTTGAGTTAAAGGGTCACTAAAGGAAAAAATAGCTTCCTTTACCTTACTGCAGTCTTGTTTTCATGTCCTCATTGTTCGTTTTTGCTATGATATTGCTGTAATCCTTCTCTGTTCTGGACACTTCCTGGTTGTCTGTTTCCTGATGAAAAAGGTCATGGGAGCTTTCTTTCTGTGGTCACTAATCAAGGAGGTGTGATTACTGTGTGTCTAAAACCCCTCAGAACCAATCACTTTCGTTTTACAAACCATCACTGCCCTCTATTGGCTCTGTGTCTCTGTACATCACAGAAGCATGAAAAAGCATGCAAAAAGGAAACTGAAACGGCAGGTAAATTATATGATTGATTTTTATCTGTTTTTAATCATTTTTAAAATAAATCAGTTATGTCTCTATACCCTGTAAACAGTAATTTCTGCAAAAAAAATCCTTTACAACTCCTTTATGACCGAGAACTAAGCGATCATATCTTAGAGCTGGTGGGGGACAGCTGCAGTATTAGATGGATGCCGCAGTCACATAGGTGTGTGTGATTGCTTGTTTTTTCTTTTTAAATTCTGCACTTCTTTTAATAAAGGGTGAATAGAAAGAAACATTTTTATTAGCTACAATATTTAATAAATAGATTTGAAATGAAATGTAATCAATTGAAATAAGTGTAGTAATTGGAGACTATTTTACAAATTCAAAGATCAAGTTCATGAAGAAATTAACAGAATATTTATGTTTTAGATCTATATTCAATCACTAAAACCCTATATAGTATCAAATAAGTCAATGCAATTTCATAAATCACGTTTAATCTTTTCAAATCTACAACTGTGTATTAAAGGCATTTAGTTTCTCTTCAAGAACCATAGGTGGTGGCAGGAAAAGGGTTAAAGCTGCCGGCCAATTTTTATACAGCTTAACTGTATCCTCTTTGGCTTTTTGCTCTCAAAGCATTTGTAACTTTTAAAAAATAAAATCATAAACATGTTATATTCACCTGTTCTGTGCAATCGTATTGCAGATTATTGGATTAGATTTGATTATTCTGCTAATTAAAAACTGTATATACTTTGCTCAAACATACAATAGAAAAATGCAACTCTACAGTTAAATGAATAAATACAGTAAGCAATACTAAATAAACTACAATTCATGCAGTGTATTTAACTATGCACAAACTGTGAGATTTATCTGTAATAACATAAACATAATACTATCAGCAAGAGTCTAGCGACACTATGGTCTTGTATTGCTCAGGCAGTAGGTTTGTAGCATACTCTGTCATCCTAATAATAATGTGCCCTCTTGTGCTTATTAATGAAATTACAGGCCATAGTATATTTTGAACAGCATGCTAAACAGGAGTAACAATATAAAATATTATTATAACTATGAATTCTGAAAATGTATCTTACTCAGATGCTGTTTTCGCTCTATAATAAGAAGAACAAGAAGAATTGTTGTTATTGTTATTATAATTATTATTATCTCATCATTACTTGAAGAGTTTGAGAAACCTAGTCAGTGTAGTACGCCAATAGATCAACAGCAGAACTTGTAAATAACATTTAGAATGATAATGTGCAATACAAATTAGGTGCGCCAACATTAAAACTGAAAAATAGAATTAAACATAAAACTATTTTGCATTAATAAATGAAATACAGATTTCTGCTCCAGTGGATATAGTAAAAAAAAATGTGTTAAAGTGGAGTTCCACCCATTTTTTTATGTTTGTCTGTGCTGCATGCCCAAATCTCATAGTGTTCAGAATGGACAATTTTTATTTATTTAGTTGCTTGTAAATACCTTTATTTTGTACTCCTTCATTACTTCCTCCTCTTTATTAGCCTAGGCTATTAAGTCACATGGCTATTCGCAAGGGTTTCTGGGATAAGCATGTTTCCCAGTAGTCCTTGCAAACCTGACTGAAACCTAGTGTGCAGCACTGAGCATGTGCGAGATATGCAAAGCTGAAATCCAGGAAGTCATACAGTCTGGCTTCATGGTGCCCACACTTAAGATGGCCAAGGCCTATTTCTAGATTATAAATCTAAATGCTGTAACAACCTAACAAAACGGACCTTAGTTTACAGACTAACTTTACTAGAATACGTTAAGCGTGTATTACAGGGGTATTTATATTTAAAAAGTGAAATTGTGGGTGGAACTCCCCTTTAAACACACTGCGATTAATCTACTAAAGGGAAAAGGCATTTTTTTTTACTTAAAGGGGTTGTAAAGGTATAATTTTTTTTCCTAAATAGCTTCCTTTACCTTAGTGCAGTCCTCCTTCACTTACCTCATCATTCGATTTTGCTTTTAAATGTCCTTATTTCTTCTGACAAAAACTTGGAGTATGGCCTCAGTTAAAGCGGATGGTTCAGCAAAAAAACAATATTAAAAGCCAGCAGCAACAAATACTGCAGCTGCTGACTTTTAATATTAGGACACTTACCTGTCCTGGAGTCCAGCGGCGTCCGCAGCAGAGGACGAGCGATCGCTCGTCACCCTGCTGCTCCCCCCTCCATTCACGGTGAGGGAACCAGGAAGTGAAGCGCTGCGGCTTCACTGCCCGGTTCCCTACGGCGCATGCGCGAGTCGCGCTGCTCCCGGCGATTGGCTCCCGCTTTGTGCTGGGAGCTGAGAGTTCCCAGCACACAACGGGGGGGCGACGGGATGTCGCCAAAAAACCCGTCTTTTGCCCGAGACTGCGGGCCAGAAGTGGTTGCAGATACCTGTCTTCAGACAGGTATCTGCACCCCCCTCCCCCCTGAAAGGTGTCAATTGTGACACCGGAGGGGGGGAGGGTTCCGATCAGCGGATCTTCACTTTAGGGTGGAGATCCGCTTTAAGACTAATAAATGATATATATATCAATGTGCCATCATCCAGAATACTTAAATACAGGAAATGGGACCAAGTAAGTATAGGGTGAGGCTGCTTGATGCCGACAAACCCATCAATAGTCACAGGTCAGGGGGTGTTGACTAGGATTTTTTTAGGCACAGATAACACAACCATATAATAATATAAAAATATATTTATTAACATAAAAAACTATACATTGTTAAAAAAACATTTGGGAAAAGCCCCACAATAAAGAACAGCAATGTTGGTAAAAAAGACCGTCATATATCTGTTAAGGTGGAGCATGCAACAACCTCGACCGTTTTCGCGGTACTACCGCTTCTTCAGGAGGATTTATAGAATATGTAAAATGGTATACAGAAGAACAAGCAATATTATACAGAACATAGTAGAAAAGGAATAACAATATTTTATTATTGCAAAGCAGTCAGATATCAGTAATTTGCTCACCTAAAATAGTTCATGGATTGGGCATGGGCTCAGATACCCCTCGTGGCGAACAAGGGGGAATAATGTGACAGGCTCTAATGAAATAAGTAAAACATTTTTTAAGTGATATTATAAAAAAAATGTAATAAATGGGGGAGGGACCACCACGTGTGAATGTGAATGGGAGATACTCAAGTGAGGAAAGGGTTGGCGGATGATAAGGAAGGAAGGGGAAGAGGGAAAAGGGAGTGAGGAAGAAAAGGCAGGAGAGGGGAGGGAAAAAGGGGGGGAAAGGGAAAAAGGGAGAGGAAAGAAGGGGACTAGGAATGGATAAAGAAAAAAGAGGAAAACGAGGAAAGAATGAGACGGAAAGAAAAAAGGGGGGAAAAAAGGAAGAATAGGAAAAGGGGGGGGGAGAGGGAAACATTAAAGAGAAAGGGAAGGAAAGGGAGATGGGGGGGGGGAGAAAGAGAGGGGAAATAAGGAAAGAGGAGAGGGGAAAAGGTGGGGAGCGGGAGTAGAGAAGGAGGAAAGGGAAGGAGGGGAAGAGGAGAGAAAATAGAGAAAGAAAGAAAGAGAGGGGAAAAAGGATAGAGAATAGAGAACAAGAAAGCAAGGGAAGGATAGAAAGGAAAGGGAAGGAGGAATGGGGGGGAGGGAAGGGAGGAAGGGGGTTGGAAAGGGAAGGGGAGTGGGAGTGGAGGGAATAGGACGAAACCCCACACTATCGAGGTGATAAAAAGCATCAAAGAGTGTCAAGGAAGAGAACATGAAAGCTCCTTACCATAAGAACACAGCTAAGGATAAGTTAACTGAGGGTAGCAGGAGAAATCCTCACTTCCTGTTCTTCTGGCTGTAACTCCACACAGTAATGCAAGGCTTTCTCAGTGGTGTGGAGTGTCATACTCGCCCCCTCCCTTGGACTACAGGAGAGTCAGGACACCCAATAACACACTGCTCCTTTCTCTATCTGCAACGTAGAGAGCGTCCTGACTCTCCTGTAGTCTAAGGGAGGGGGCGAGCACAACACTCCACACCGGGGAGAAAGCTTTGCATTACTGTGTGGAGTTACAGACAGAAGAACAGGAAGTGAGGATTTCTCAGAAGAAATAAGGACAATTAAAAGCAAAATGGAAGAATGAGGTAAGTGAAGGAGGACTGCACTAAGGTAAAGGAAGCCTTTAACGTGAATATTTACTTTACAAGGGAATTTTGTCTTAGCTTAGTGAATGACTTGAAGCTCTACTGGATTTCCATCATTCAGCTATAGGCAAGACAAAATAGGCTGTTCACTATGCAAGGACATTTTCCCCAGACCAGTGGAGCTCTGCTGAATTCCACCATCTAATCATGTGCAAGCAAAAATAATGTTTTTTTTTTTGTTTTCCTCGCTCATGATTGGGTACTTTTTACAAAATTTATTTTTACCACTCTCACTGAGCTTGCAAAGTGAACATCTTTTTGCCTTTAATAAATCAACCCAATTGAGTGTCATAATAATATATATAGAGAGTCTGAAGGAGGAACTGCTCCTTCTGCCTATAGCAGCAATTGAGATTATCTTTTAGTTCTCCAGTACTGCTCTATATGAACATGAAAGGGACAATTGGCTGGTTGCTTTAGGCAAAAAGAACTGGCTTGTTAAGGATCTGGCTTAGTTGCAGTTGGCAACCGTTTAGGTTATAGAATCTGGTTGGCTTAGTTGTTGGCTTATAAATATATACACATTGAAATAATGCGTTGGAAATGTCATCTAAAATCCGACCCGGTGTTATATATCTCCATGTTTAATAGATGGCAAAAAATGTCCGCAGATGGTGAAAAAACATATATTAATAATCTTTATAAATAATAATGTTCTTTATATCCCACAACAAGTCAGCATTAACAGGTTACAGCATTGTAACAATGTAACAACTATTACATTTTTAAAATGACTGATCATGATAGCAAACTATAGTGATCAAGGATGCAGGACCTGCTTTTGGTGACCTCTGCTTACAGTTTGCAAACTGCTTATAAGAAAAAAAAAAACAATATGATTGCGGTGGCCATGAATACTAAATCTTGGGTATTGGACTAAGTTAAGTTAATGGCATATAAACCGACTGGCAGTCACAATGTACACTGGGAGACCTAGTTTCTGAGAAAGGGTGATAGCTTAGAACTAGTAGAGCAAATGAAAGTGGTTGTAATCCTTATAAAAAAAAGCTCCTGTCCCTTTAAGGCATGAGATATAGCACAGTGCTTTTGCCATGTCAATTGTCCCTTTCTATGCTGTACAATACCTAGCTGATCAGTGTGCATGTTTTCCTAAAATTATAATGCTTAATACTAGGGCTGTGCAAATTAACTTTTAATTAATCGATTAATCTTTAATTTTTTATGATCGGTCAAATTCTTTTGATTGGTACTCACCTCTTCGCCGGCTTCTGGTCCTTCAGGGAGTTCTGTTGGAGATTCGGTAACGTCACGCACACGGGCAGGGCTTGCCATGTCCATCTGAAGGGCTCCTTTGCTGCGCCTTCATATCTGCATGCCGACGGGACCTTACTATCTGCCACACGCAAGGGCTGTTACACTTCCCTCTATCACTTCCCTCTATCAACCTGGGATTCTACATCCATCCAGTGGGAGTTGTGATAGTTCCCTTCATGGGGCATCTACATGCCGACGGACTGATGTTAACCTCTCCTCATCTGGATTCAGCAGTGGTATCGTTGTACACATTTTTATACCAGTATCATACTCAGCTACATGTTTTTATGACTGCTTTTGGTACCGTTTGGTATTACTCGCACCATTTTTACAGTTTATGTAGCTACATCGATTTTATCTCCAGTGCAATATTTGTTTGGTTACCTACTTGAAGACTAGAAAAGTCTTAATGCTATTCCCATTGAGCGCTGCCTTTGTGTGTTTTTTGTATCCTGCTATCCACTTTTCCAGTGGTTGGTAGCTGTACTGGGGATCGGCCTGCAAGGAGATCAGCTAAAAGTAGTTGGATCTGTATGTGCGTTATAATTAATCAAAATTAGTCGATTAATCGATTAAAAAGAAAAACGATTAATCAAACACAAAAGATTTGATCAGTAACAGCCCTACTTAATACATTCTTTGCAGAGCCCTGCTGTGCAGACATGTGACCTTCCTTTGCTGACATCCATTCATCAGAGGGAAATCTCAGCCCCTCCTACTGTACTCACTTACGCAGAAAGGGAAGCAGAGGGAGGTCACATGACAGCACAGCAAGACTCTGCAAAGAAGGTATTTAGCATTATAAATTTAAGAAAACACACACACTGTACTGAACAGGGACCAGAGAGGATCAAAGTCGGGGCTTTTTTCTGCCGCTACGTGGCCAAACGCCATTCCGGAACCTATGGCAGCCCTCTCTGCTCTGACCTGTCATGCAACATGCACTAGTGCTGCGCACCCAGGACTGTTGCCCTTGAGTTCTTTGGGTCCCAGCACGACAACCGTACAGCTGCGTGTGTTGTGCAGAAAGGAGGGCTGGGAAAGTGGGGGATTTGTGCAGAGAGGATGGCTGGGGAAGTAGGGGGATTTTTGCAGAGAGGGGGGCTGGGCATATGGGGGGATGTGTGCATAGAGGGAGGCTTGGAAAGTGGGGGGATTTGCACAGAGAGTAGGGCTGAGAAAGTGGGGGGATTTGTGCAGAGGAGAGCTGGGAAAGTAGGGAGATTTGTACAGAGAGGAGGGCTGGGAAAGTGGGGGTGATTTGTGCAAAGAGGAGAGCTTTGCACAAATCTTCTGAGAAATCCTCACTTCCTGTTCTTCTATCTGTAACTACACACAGTAATGCAAGGCCTCTTGAGGGGGGGGGGGCAAGCAGGAGTGTCAGGACTCCCACAAACTCACAGCTCTTTTCTCTATCTGCAAAGCAGAGAGTGTCCTGACTTGCCTGCTCGCCCCCTCCACACCAGGGAGAAAGTCTCCCATTACTGTGTGTAGTTACAGATAGAAGATCAGCAAGTGAAGAAATAAGGACATGTAAAAGCAAAATCGAAGGATGAGGTAAGTGAAGGAGGACTGCACTAAGGTAAAGGAAGCTATTTAGGTTTTTTTTTTACCTTTACAACCCCTTTAACCACTTAAGGACCTTAGGTGTTTTTCAGATTTGGTGTTTGCAAGACTAAAACAGTTTTTTCTGCTAGAAAATTACTTAAAACCCCCAAACATTATATATTTTTTTTCTAACACCCTAGAGAATAAAATAGTGGTCATTGCAATACTTTTTGTCACACCGTATTTGCCCAGCGGTCTTACAAGCGCACTTTTTTTGGAAAAAAATCCTTTTTTTAATTAGAAAATAAGACAACAATAAATTTGGCCCAATTTTTTTATATATTGTGAAAGATAATGTTACGCCAGGTAAAATGATACCAAACATGTCACGCTTAAAAATTGCGCCCGCTCGTGGCATGGCGTCAAACTTTTACCCTTAAAAATCTCGATAGGTGACGTTTAAAAAATTCTATAGGTTGCATTTTTTAAGTTACAGAGGAGGTCTAGGGCTAGAATTATTGCTCTCGCTCTAACGATCGCGGCGATACCTCACTTGTGTGGTTTGAACATTGTTTTCATATGCGGGCGATACTCGCGTATGTGTTCGCTTCTGCGCGCGAGCTCGTCGGGACAGGGCGCTTTAAAAAAAAAATGTGTTTGTTTTCTTATTTATTTTTATTTATTTTATTACTTTTTACACTGAAAAAAAAATTATCACTTTTATTCCTATTACAAGGAATGTAAACATCCCTGGTAATAGAAAAAGCATGACCGGTCCTCTTAAATATGAGATCTGGGGTCAAAAGACCTCAGATCTCATATTTAGACTTAAATTGAAGGAAAAAAAATTGAACCTGCCATTTTTTCAAATGACAAAAAATTACAAAATTTCTTCCATAATTCAGGGTCTTCCATAGCTGCCTATACAATCCTCCACCTGTTCATGCTTCAGCACTCGAGATCCATGGAGACCCGCCCGCTCTCAGGCATTGGATGGAAGGTAGCAGCTCTCCTATTGGCTCCCAATTCCTCCTCTAGGAAGAAAGGAGACACTCTTCCCTTTCTCAAGTCAGGCACTGTGGTGGCGGCGCTGCTTAAAGTAGCAGACGCCCATGCTACCTCCCACTGGGCTGCAAGCAGGGAGGGATTTACGGTACATATATCGCCCTCCCCGCTGCCCGTTCTCACCGATGAGAAAGGGAGCCGCCGAGGCTCCAGAAGGCGGGGCCGCATCCGATCACATGTTAGCCCGGAGCGCCTGGGGATCAGGGTCAATCTGATGCTGAAAGTAGCAGAGTGCCACCAGCGCCGAGTGTCGCCGAGTGTGGCACTCGGCGCTGGTGGCACTCGGCCGCCTTCGGCATCAGATCCTGACTCCCAGATGCTCGGGGCTAACAATGTAATCGGATGTGGCATAGACTCGGGGGTTTACGGGGACCCATTCGGGGCTCCAGCCCCCCTAGCCACGCCCTAACGACGCCTCTGCTAATAACCCACACTACAAGGAAGGATGTCAGCTCTCCATGACTCTGAAGGTCACCATTAGGCCTTTGGAGGTCATGAATGTCTTTATACTTGTAAAGCTAGTTTATTCATTAAGCTTAGGTTCACACATATGCAATGTGGGAACCAGCGTGATTACAGTGCTGGTTCCCGCATCGCATCTCTCCCACAGGCAGTTCACACTGCCTTCTGCGAACTGCTGCGGGTGTCAATACAATACTATTGACACCCCCAGATCAGTTCACAGATCACAACTCGCACTCGCATAGCAACTCGAATTCGCACAGGAATCGGATCGTATAAGTGAGAACACCCATGCAATCTGATTCCAGTGCAGGAATAAAAAGAGTCCCTGCACTGTTTTTCTGTGAATCCAATGCAAGTTCAGCCATACAAAAGTATGGCTAAACTCACAATGCTCGATCGGCACCGCGGTACGGGTGTGAATTACATGCGATGTCTGTGTTCACACAAGTGTGAACCTGGGCTAAGGTAGTGCAAGTAGTGAGATTTAATTTTGAAATATGAAATGATAAAGGATAAACAATTCAAGAACAACAGGCGTCCTAAAAGCAGTATGCCATCTGTTGCAGTAAGGAGTCTCATTACAAAACAAGTTTTGGAACTGATGTCAGAATCATGTTCCCAAAAGAGTTTAACCTAATGTTTGGAAATAATAATCTTCTATATTTATTTATATTTTTAGTAACAAAGATTTCTGTGGTCCATAATTATACTTCAGTAAGCAAAAAGATAGAAAAAAAAAGCCAAAAATTCTAATAAACAGCTTCACAGAAATTGTTGTAATCAACTGCTGTGCATTTCAACGAGGTATACAGTAACTTGCCAAATCTATTTTTTTTAATCTTTTGGAGAATTGAACATATAAAATATAATGTGAAAATAAAGGTAATTTCAAAACTAAATCCAAAATGGTATTTGGTCTTTAAAGAAGGGCATTATCTGCCTAAGCCCGAAACTGTTACCCCACTCACTTTTAACCCCAAGGAAGGGGTTAATGAGGGTTTAAAAGCACCCGAAAAGTGCTGCTGCCCAAGTGCTTTGCAGGCGCTTCAGCAATACTGCCCATTGATTTAAATGGCAGGGGTGGTGGAGGAGCGGGCTGTATACACCCCACTCCCACACTGCCCCAAAGATGCTGCTTAAAGGACTTTTTTTCAATTCCTGCAAGAGCACCACCCCAGTGTGAAAGCACTCGGCTTTCACACTGGGGAGGCTTGAGAGATGCCTTTCAGGCGCTTTACAGACACCATTTTTAGCGATAAAACGCCCGAAAAGTGCCCCAGTGTGAAAGGGGTCTTAAGGTAGTCTAATTGATCACATCATTACAATACATGCATGCAGGTGTTGATACTGGACTGAAGCACATATATGGCATAAAGAGAAAGATATCACAGAGAGACATTAACATTCACGATAAGGGGCCACTAATATCTGGATGCCCAGGCAAAATGCAGTAATTTCAGTAGGCATTGGTTAACCTCACAATAACTCTTTGCTTACCAGAACAACGTTTACGTTTTTTTTAGGGATATCTAAGGCTTTTAAATGACGTATAAGAAGACTTATTAAAAGCTACAATTACCTTTAGAACGTGTTACATGTTCTACCTGTATTTGGGGTGGAACATGTAAAATGTCCCAGCTCCGGCCTAGTCTCCCCCTGATCCCCCCACCCTGTGACATCGGGCAGGGGATCCACTTCCAACACCCGTTGTCACAATTTAAAAACAATGTGCTTGTGTGGGGCTCCACCCACACAGCTGTGTCATTCATTCACAGAGTTGTGAATAAATTCACAGAGCTGTGAATAAATTCACAGAGCTGTGAATAAATTAACTATAAGTACAGTTGGCCATCATGGCTGATGGCTTGTAGTTCTCAATGTACTACGAGGGTTCTAGTAAGCGTCCTCGTAGTTCCTTGATTCTTCTTGTAATTCAGTAACTGCCTGTCCATATTGTATTACATTGCACCCATAATCTGCTGATTGCAGGTGCTATTCATTACAAGCTTCAGTGTAAAAAAATAATAAACGCATATATTTTTACCTGCAAAAGATGAATAAAAGGTGAATTTATCTTTTAAATACCCAAATTCTACGTTTTTTTAAGAGATGTCAAATGAGAGCCCCACCCTGCAGTCTGCAACTCTCCCATGAAGTGATCTCCAAGGAATGCTGCACTTACAAATAGTAAACCTCCTTAAAGTTGTGACAGAGGGCGTGGAGTGGCATCAGTATGGCAGAGTTGCAGTCAATCCCAGATCAGTGTTGATGCCAGATGTGTGGAGTGAAGGATTGAAAGTCACAGAGCAGAATACATATGCAGGAGTATTGTAATGCCCAAGCAGAAACTAGGTTTAGGCCCTATCCAACTATGCTTGATCCAGGCATCTGGATGACAGATCAGGATGCACTAGCTAATGCACTTCTGGTAGTTACCCCATGCACAGAGTCATGGGGAGCAGTATGCACGTGAAGATAAGTCTGCATTGATTTCCCTACACTGAAAGAAATCTATACTTTACACTGTAACTGGTCATGACTCATTACCAATGTACCCTAATTTGTTGTACCCTGTGTTTGTGGAGAAAACCATTTCTGTAGAGGTAAAGCTTTGATTTCTCATGCCAGAGCTGCCCCTGGATCACTGGAAATCTGATGATAAAGTATTCAGCCAACAACAGGAGAAGTGCAGAAAGTACAGATCAATAGAACACATGAAACAGCAGGGGGATTTTTGCTATGCATGTCCTAAGGTTCACCTTTATCTCCAGCAAAGAGAAAATCGAATGGCACAGTAGTGACATCAGCAAATCTCATTCCAAAGCTTTATGAGATTAGCAGTCAGGATATAAGGTATCTAATCTTCACACTTTGAGTTCAAGTCCACGTTAATGTCCTGAATATAGATCAGTTGCTATGTTGTGCAACTGTGCCTTATTAAAGTGTAATCTTCTCAAAAATATCCATTATATCTATGTTAATCTTGAATTAGTTGAAGGTGAAAACCCATTAAATGTCTGTAGCTACATTCTTTTTTTTCAGCCTGATAATAAATGTGCTTTTTGGAAAGAAAAAAAACGCAGGTAGAGTTTCTCAACATAGTATGAAGTGACATTTATTGTGATGATATCTTTACATTATAACATTATCACGGCATTCTCTTCTCTACGTTATTTTAGCATCATTAGTCCAACTGTAGCAAGTTCTCACAACTGGTACATTTGGCTATTTACAGAGTAATGTAGGTTTATCTTTTTTGCACAGCCAAAATATTACGTGAAGCTAAATTGACAGAAGCAGAGAAAGAACAAATCTTTTCAGTTTCAGAAATCAATGTCTTAATCTTTCCAAGTTCCTCTGATTATTGGCGTATCTAATTTTAGATGATAGCATTAGTAAGCATGAGACTAGATCAAGTGGGTTATATGGGAAATTTATATCTGCCAGCCTAATTTAAATATCCTTAATGGAAGAATATGCCTTTTGCATGTACTGGATCCTTAATGCGGAAACCCAATATCCAAACTTTTTCTTTTAAATAGAAATAATAAATAAATAAAAGATTCTATTTGGTTTGAAGTTCATCAACACAAACAGGATTATAATTCTTCACTTTCTGTTCTCACTATGATGATCACAGATAAACAGTTTACTCTGAGTCGGAAAGTAAATCATAACAGAAGTGTAAGCATGATTTATTATTTGTTTGCATTAGAACTTAAGCCAAGGCCCTTCAGGAACCCCCATGTCACTGCCACTCAGGGTAACGTGTCCTATATCTGCAGTGAAAATTATCAGATTTATCTGGAGAGAATAAAAAAAGGCTAAAGGCAAGGGGCCAGATTCACAGAGCGATTACTCCTGTCTATCTCGCGTTAGACTGGAGTACTTTTGAATTTACGGCTGCGGGCTTCAATCCGACTGGTTTACGTGTTCGTACGCCTTCGGATCTACGCTGCAATAAAATTGCGGCCGCTGGGTGGAGTTCCCGTCGTTTTCCGCATCGGGGTATGCAAATGAGCTTTTGCCAACGATCCACGAAATTACGAACGTCAATCGCAATCTCTTACGGCATCTTTAGTCATCTTTTTGCCTCGTAAAGTTATACAAGCTTTTTGCTGGTCTAATATTAAACAGCCCATGTTAAGTATGGCCGTCGTTCCCACGTCGAATTTCAAAGTTTTTCGATGTCTTTTTTTATTTTTGACGTAAAACGTCCGGGAATAGGAATGTCCGTAAACGACGCTACTCAAACAACGAATGACGTATCGACGTTATTTCGCGCAATGCACGGCGGGAAATTTCTGAACGGAGCATGCGCAGTTCGATCGCCGCGGGGACACGCCTAATTTAAATGCTTCACGCCCCCTAATCCCGTATTTCGATTACGCGGCGAGAAATACACTACGCCGCCGTACTGTAAGGGACAAAATCTACCAGGATTCGTCGTACAGCCTGGTAAAATACGGCAGGGTAGTGTATCTATGATACTCTGCGCCAATGTAATTGTATCTGAATCTGGCCCAAGGTTTGCAACTCTTTGCTGTGGACTACTAATGACTTGCTAAAAAGCTTGAATGAGTAATTTTAATGGTGTTTGTTTATTCTATTCTATAAAACAAAATGCTAGCTTTAATTAGATCTCATGAGTAGTACTAATTTATGTTGACATACATTTCATTTATACGTACAAGGAATTATAACATAAAGTTCAATAATTTTTCTTATGTTAAAGCCAATGTTTCAAAAACAGTACAAGTCTATGCACACTGTTGGGCTGCACCAGGTTTAATACTCAAAAAAAAAAAAAAAAATGCACAAAAATATAACAGGCCAACAATTCAGAAATGTCTTTGTGTGGGCACATGCTATATACAATTGTTGTACCAGATATGCAACTGTATGCTTATGTGATTGACAGTCTGATCAACAGTTTTTTTCCTATTACTACATTTAGACCAGGGGCGGACTGCCACTAGGGGGCCCCATCAGGGTTGCCAGCCTCAGTAAAACCAGGGACAGTATGTAAAAATCTGTGTTTTAACCACTTAAGACCCGGACTCTCCAGGACCTTTCCAGTGTGTGTATGTGTATTCCGTGTGTGTGCATACTGTGTGTGTATATTGTGTGTCTGTGTGTCTGTGTGTGTCTGTGTGTGTATACTGTGTATGTATACTGTATGTGTGTGTATACTATGCCTATTGCCTGGGGGCCATAATCTGGCCCCATGAGTTGTCAGTCTGCCCCTGCTTTAGACAGATCACATGACTAATGAATAAGGATGAGCCGAACACTACTGGTTCGGTTCGCACCAGAACTTGCAAACAGGCAAACAAATAGTTTGAACGGCGGGAACACTGTTCACACGAATATGAAAATATGTTCACACGAATATGAAAAAACAAAAGTGCTAATTTTAAAGGCTTATATGCATGGCATTGCCATTAAAAGTGTTTGGGGGCCTGGGTCCTGGCCCATGGGTCATGTATCAATGCAAAAAACGTTTTTGAAAACTGTTTTTTGGGGAGCAGTGATTTTAATAATGCTTAAAGTGAAACACAAAAGTGAAATATTCCCTTCAAATTTCATGCCTGGGGGGGGGGGGGGTGTCTATGGTATGCCTGTAAAGTGGCGCATTTCCCACCGTGTTTAGAAAAGTCCCGCAGCAAAATTAAATTTCTAACAGAAAAAATATTTTAAAACTGATCACGGCTGGAATTAATTTTGGGTCTCGGCAATACAGATAAAAGTCATTGAAAAAAATGCCAGGGGAACCAAAATGTAAAAAAATATGCGTGGGGTTCCCCCCAAAATCCATACCAGACCCAGCCATTTTTTCAGCTTTCGGCGCTGTCGCACTTTGAATGACAATTGTGTGGTCATGCAACACTGTACCCAAATGAAGCAAAGGAGCTTTCTTTTATTTATTGAGCTATAAATAAAAGAAAAGTGGCTAGTTTGAAAAAAAAAAACACAATATTTTGTACTTTTTGCTATAATAAATATCTAATTTTTTTAAAACACATTTTTTCCTCAATTTGGGCCGCTATGTATTCTTTAACACATTTTTGGTTAAAAAAAAATGCAATAAGCGTATATTGATTGTTTTGTACAAAAGTTATAGGCCCGGATTCACGTACATCTGCGCATTATTGGACCGGCGTAGCGCACTGCCTTTACGTTAGACTTGCGCAATTTTGCCGCGTAATCACCCTATTCTCGTAGCTTTTGCGCAGGAAATTGAGCATACGTAACGTTTTTCCAGAGGCGTAAGGAGGAGTAATACAAATTGGGAAGGACGTGGGCGTGTTACATTGAAATGAGCCGTGACCCCATGCAAATGAAGGGCCGGCCGGCTCGTGCATGCGCGCTTGAACGAGACCATGTCAGCTCCGATGTGCGCATGCTCACAACTCGGGATCGGCGCAATCAGTGAAATTGGAAATGGACTAGGGCAACGTTGTGAACTACGCAAACAGCATAAATAGACACACACAAACGCACTTCCTTTGCAAAAGTACATCCCTATGTCCCTTCCCATTTAACAAAGTGCTTTTGTTCTTGTTGTTCGTTGCGGTGTGTTTTGTAGTTGTCAGATTAGTGTTCTGTGTGATCAAGTGGTTGTTAGTAGATTTTTGAAAGTGGTTTTTGATAAGTGTTTGAGAGACTGTTTGTTTGATTGATATATTTATTTTTGTTTCTTTTTCTGCTGTATTTTTGTTTTGTTTTTTGGGGACTGTTTCTTGCTGAGTCATTTTCTCTCTGTGTGTGTATTTTTTGTGATTGGTTGGGCTTGTTTGTGTGCGTGAATTTTGTTGACTGGGACTGTTTTTTTTTGGAAGGATGAGTGAGAGAAAACGCAAGCTGAATTTTACAGTTGTGGAAAAACTGATTCTTGCCCGGGCCATTAGCGAGTATGGGCGTTACCTCCACGGCCCAGAGAGTGCCAACACCACCCCGGCCAGGAGGAGGGAGATATTGGATAGGATCACTGACCAGGTGAATTCAGCGGGGCAGGGGGAGACACAGACCAGGTCTGGGATTGACAAAAAAATCAATGACCTCTGGCGTCTGGTCAAAAAGAAGTTGGCCAGAATGCATGCCCATGCCAGGGGCACAGGAGGGGGCCCACCATGCCGTATTAGCCTGACAGCGGAGGAGCGTGCGGTGGCCCTGACCTTTCATCGGCATGAAGTTGAGGGCCTGCCCAGCTTTGACTCAAGTCCGGAGCCCGTGGTGCCAGGTAATTTTTTTTTTTAATATCAGGTGTGTAGCATGTGTGGGGGAGGGGGTGAAAGGGAATATGTGGCAAGTGTGTGGATCCTCCAACCTGTGAATGTTTTGTGTCATCCACAGATGTGCAGGAGGGTGCAGGGCCATCTGGCCTGACCGCACCAACCCCAGGACAGCAGCCTAATGAGGCCCCCCCAACAAGGCCGGAGTCCGCGGAGGAGGTTCAACAGGAGCAGGACAATCATGAGGAGCAGGACAATCATGAGGAGGAGGAGTCCATGTCAGGCACTGGACGTTTGGGTTTTGAGGACTCCTCCCCTCTGGCTGCCCTAAGGGGGAGCCCCCCCTCCTCCCCCAACATGGCTCCCCTCACAAGGGCCTCCCCTTCTCCCCGGCCACAAGCATCAGCTGGAGGCAGGATGTCATCCCAGACCACCAGGGGGTTGGCCGATCTCCTGCCCGCCACCCTGAGAAGGGACCAGTTCCTCCAGACCCGCCATCTGGGACAGGTCAGCCAGACATTGGTGCGGATGGAGGAGAGCCTGTCCTCCATCAAGGATACGCTGGGGAACCTGGACTCCCACTCCCGGGCTTTCACAACCTGCCTAAATGAACTGCAGACGACATCAGCAGGCGTTGGGCAGGATGTGAGGGCCCTTACCCTGGCTATCCAGGCCAACACGGCAACAGTTGGTGCTGCCCTGGACAGAATTGCCGTGGCCTTGGAGGGCAGGCCACCAGGTGGGCAGAGATCAGGGGCTGATCCTCCTTCCCCGGTTTTACCCCTTCCCCATGAGTCTCCCCTGAGAAGCCGGGGCCGTGGCCGGGGGCGCCCCAGGCGTGGCTCACGCAGAGGGCAGTAATTTGTTTTTCCCCCAATTTTATTTTTTCAATTTTTTTTTTTTTTTTTTCAAATTTTTTTTTTTTTTTTGCTGGAAATTTTTTGATTTTGCAGGTCATTTTTTTTTTTGGGTTGTGAATGCTGTGTGAATGTGGGGGTGACATTCCTGCCGGAAAAGGGGTGTCACCCTCTATTTTGGTGGAGAAGGGTTCCCCAGGACCAGGGAGAAGTGATCCCCAGGTCCGTGTGAATGGTGTATGAATGTACAGTGACATAATTGGAGCCTTGGCGTGGCGTTGCTGCTCACAAGTCCTGCATGGTGGACTGGTGCCAATCCAATTTGATGTGGATGTGGGGTGTGTGTGCTAGGGACCACAGTGTTGTGCATGCATGCATTCTCATTGTGCCATGATTAATGTGTATGTTTAACGTGCAAAGATGCCCAATGTGAGCTGTCTCCTGGCTGCTCTTCCCTCGGAAGACGGGTTAACCTCGGTTAGGGGGGGATTGTCTGGTTCAGGGGTCAGGTCATCACGTAGGTCAATCTGCAGGCCCTTTCTTTCTGCAAAGTTGTGCAGCATGCAACATGCACCGATGATCTGGCACACAAAGTTTGAGGAGTACAAGAGGGTACCCCCAGACTTATCCAGGCATCGGAAACGTGACTTTAGGATGCCAAAGGTGCGCTCCACCACTGCACGGGTTTGGGCATGTGCTTGATTGTATCTTTCCTCTCCTGGGGTTTGGGGGTTCTGGATAGGAGTCATGAGATGGGGTCCCAGTGGATATGCAGAGTCACCTGTAAGGGAAAAGACAGGAGGATGTTAGTCATGCATGTGCCCCTTGTGATGTGCATCATGGGAGGGGATAGTCATGCCTGCCACCCATGTCACTCACCAACCAGCCAGGTGTCCCCATACACGTTCTGATCGAATTCCAATCGGATGTGGCATTGATTGTATATGTAGCTGTCATGGCTGGACCCTGGGTGTTTGGCACGGACGTGCCATATGAGGCCTTGGGCATCGACTATCACCTGTACATTGATGGAATGCCAATGCTTCCGATTGCGGTACATGTGCTCTGTCTCCTGGGGGGGCTGGAGTGCCACATGTGTGCAATCAATGGCCCCCACAGTGCGTGGGAATCTGGCAATTCTGTAGAAATCTGTCATTGCCTTCAGTCGCAGCTTCTCAGTGGTGGGTTTGATGATTTGGTTGGCCATGCGTCTGAGTATTGCAGGGACAACCTGGTGCACACATCTGCTCATGGAGGACTGTGACATCCCAGCCACCACTCCACGTGTTCTTTGAAAAGAGCCACTGGCAAGGAAATGGAGTGTTGCCAGGACCTTGACCAGTGGCTGCACTGCATGTGAGCGGTGTGTTGGGCTGGTGATGTCATCCTGCAGGGTTGTGGTTAATTCCAGGATGACATGAGGGGTGAATCTGAAAATGCGATACACCTCAGAATCACTCATGCCAAACAGGTCTATGCGGGTACGGTATATCCTCTCCCGTGCCATCCTCCGTGCCATCCTCCGTGCCCTCCTCCTTCTTTGTTCATCTAAAGTCAGTAGTATAGCTATGCGCGACGATGCCCCTGGCATGTTGGCATACAGATTGTTGAGCAACACGTGTGACTGCTGAGCTGCTCACTAACAGTGTTGCTTTATCTAACAAGTAGACTTTTTTTCTTTTTTTAGACCAGCTTTTATCAGCTCTAATTTTAGACAGGACATTTTGCTGTTGCGCACACTGCGTCGCCTGCGCTGCCCCAACGTTGTTTTGTGGATCCCCGTAAGTCCCTCATTAGCATATTTGACTAGCAAATCAATGGTGTGTCTATCGCACTTTTGCACGGACGGATGCGCCAGTCTAACGAAGTTCGATTTTTTGCGTATCTCGTTCTGGGGATGCCGCGCAACGAAACGCACGCGCACATTTAGACTTACGCACGCACATCTCCTGTTGCGCAGGCGTAATCGCTCTGTGAATCTGGGCCATAGCGTCTACAAAATAGGGGATAGAATTATGGCATTTTTATATATTTTTTTTTTTTTTACTAGTAATGGGCAGCGATCTTGGCTGTGATCGGACACTTTTTACACTATTTTGGGACCATTCACATTTACACAGCGATCAGTGCTATAAAAATGCACTAATTATTGTGTAAATTTGAGTGGCAGGGAAGGGGTTAACCACTAGGGGGCTAGGAAGGGGTTAAGTGTGTCCTATGGAGTGATTCTAACTGTAGGGGGAGGGGACTCACAAGGGGAGGAGACTGATTGGTGTTCCTCTGTACTGTGAACACACTATCGGTCTCCTCTCCTCTGACAGGACATGGATCTGTGTGTTTACAGGGGCCGAGAAGCCAAGGACGTCCTATAACGCCCGGCCAGAACAAGAGCCGCACCGCCCAGCCGTCATTTGACGGCCAGCAGGCGACAAGTGGTTAAAAAAATATGGCGTTGGTTTCCCCCCAAAAATCCATACCAGACCCTTATCCAAACACGCAACCTGGCAGGCTGCAGGAAAAGAGGGGGGATGAGAGAGCGCCCCCCTCCTGAACCATACCAGACCACATACCCTCATAGGGGTTTGGGTGCTTTGGGGCAATGGGGATCTGTGCTCTTACCCCAAAGCACCTTGCCCCGGTGGTTCCAGGAGTGCCCAAACACTCCTGTAAATGGTAACAGGGAGGGAAAGGGCACAAAGTGGCATGGGTGCCTAGAGTCCAGTCCCCAAGTAACCACTTCTAGTAGGTAACTTGGCAGAAAAGTACTCTTGCAGACTGCTGAGACGACCACTGGAGAACTAGGTAAAGAAGTCACAGACGAGCAGACTGGAATGAAAATCTGAAAGAGGCACCAGTACACACGACAAGCCAGAGACAGAGTCTGAGGCGGCCAGTAATTGACAACCTGGATTACGCAACACACCCACACTTTATAAAAAAGGGTTGCCTTAAATATTCTTTAACCACTTAAGACCCAGACCTTTAGGTAGCTAAAGAACCTGGCCAGTTTTTGCGACATGGCTCCCAAACAAAATTGGCGTCCTTTTTTTCCCACAAATAGAGCTTTCTTTTGGTGGTATTTTATTTTTTGCGCTATAAACAAAAATAGAGCGACAATTTAAAAAAAAATCTATATTTTTTCACTTTTTGCTATAATAAATGTCCTCCAAAAACATATAAAAAAAATGTTTTTCCTCAGTTTAGGCCGATACGTATTCTTCTACCTATTTATGGTAAATCGGTTGGTTTGCGCAAAATTTATAACGTTTACAAAATAGGAGACAGTTTTAGTGCATTTTTTTTTTTACTACTAATGGCGGCAATCAGCGATTTGTTTTGTGACTGTGACATTATGGCGGGCACTTCGGACAATTTTGACACATTTTTGGGACCATTGCCATTTTCACAGCAAAAAATGCATTTAAAATGCATTGTTTACTGTGAAAATGACAATTGCAGTTTGGGAGTTAACCACAAGGGGGCACTGAAGGGGTTATGTATGACCTCATCTGTGTTTCTAACTGTAGGGGGTGTGGCTGTAGGTGTGACATCATTGATTGTGGTTCCCTATATATAAGGGAACACACGATCAATGACAGCGCCACAGTGAAGAACAGGGAAGCTGTGTTTACACACAGCTCTCCCCGTTCTTCAGCTCCGGGGACTGATCGCGGGACTCCAGCGGCGATCGGGTCCACGGGTCCTGCGGTCACGGTCACAGAGCGCCCACGACCCACGGCTGGGCACTGAAAGAGGACGTACCTGTATGTGCTTGTGCCCAGCTGTGCCATTCTGCCGACGTATATGTGCAGGAGGCGGTCCTTAAAGCGGTATTTCACCCTAAACATAATATCTCCCATGCGATCCAGCATACTGGCGTCAGCGCCAGTATGCTGTTTTTTTTTTTTTTTTAATAGCACACTTACTGTATTATTGTAGAATTCCTTTTCTGTCCCCCGTGGTGGACGGCGCCAGTATAGCGCGTCACATCTTCCTAAAATACCCGATATGCACTCGGGTAATCTCGGCGAAAATGCGGCGCCTGCGCACAGACCTAGGAGCTGACTGCGCAGGCGCCACATTTCTCCGAGTCCTACGGCTATGGCGCGTCACGCCCTCCGAAATAGGACTCGGAGAAATACGGCGCCTGCGCAGTCAGCTCCTAGGTCTGTGCGCAGGCGCCGCATTTTCGCCGAGATTACCCGAGTCCATATCGGGTATTTTAGGAAGATGTGACGCGCTATACTACAGCCGTCCACCGCGGGGGACAGAAAAGAAATTCTACAATAATACAGTAAGTGTGCTATTAAAAAAAAACAGCATACTGGCGCTGACGCCAGTATGCTGGATCGCATGGGAGATATTATATTTAGGGTGAACCTCCGCTTTAAGTGGTTAAACATATCAAGAGCAATTCTGTAAAAACAATATTGTATTGGCTTCTAAAAGGCATTTCTATATTTCAAATTTAGACCTTCTAATGCTTTCAAAAAGTTACATGAGCCACAGCTGACCAGATGCCAGTAGGTCTGATTCCAAAGCTACATAAGCAATATCCCTATGAATATGATATGTAAAGCAGCATAAGGCTTCTCATGCCCTATTTTGTTTGAACAGTATATAAAGGGATTTTTATGTGGAATGGGTTGACTCACTGCCACGTTTAATTGCTGTCTGTGCCCCTGATAGCCATTGTCATTGGGACAGAAACTAAGGGGGATTCTAAAGAAGTGAGGGTAAAACTTCTAATGGAGATATCTGTTTTGGTGACCACTGTCTAAGATGGGAATCCTATTAGTTTGGGAAAGATTTCCTCTCACTTGTGATTGTGTATGAAAGGATAATTCCCCAGCAGAAAGCAAGGGGAAATGTGTAGTTTAAGAACTGTTGTAAAAGCCAAAGGTAAATGTAAAACTTCTAATGGCTTCACCTGTTCTTGTGACACTTGCCTAATTTACGAATTCCATTCACTTTGGAGAGATTTCTTCTTACTTATGCATACACAGGACAGGAAGTAAAAGGAAATTTCCCCAGCAGAAAGTAAGGGAAATTCTATAAAGAGAGTAATGCCGCGTACACACGGTCGTTTTTTGCGCTGAAAAAAAAACGAAGTTTTCTGTGAAGTAAAAACGACGTTTTTGAAACGTCACTTTTCAAAGACAATTTTGCATACACACCATCGTTTTTTCACAAAAAGCAAGGTTACGTTCACCACTCTTTTCCATTGAAGCTCGCTTCATAACTAGCTTCTGGGCATGCGCGGGTTGAAAAACGTCGTTTTAAAAGACGTTTTTGCCACACACGGTGACTTTTTGTGAAACAAAAAACGACGTTTTGAAAAACGACACAAAAAATTCAAGCATGTTGGAATTTTTTTTGGGTCGTTTTTTTGAAGACAAAAAACGACGTTTTGCCCACACACAATAAATTTAAATGACGTTTTAAAAAACGTCGTTTTTTTTCATCGCAAAAAACGACCGTGTGTACGCGGCATAAGGCCACGTACACACAATAGGTTAAACAGAGGACAACGGTCTGATGGACCGTTTTCATCAAAACCAAATGTGTGTGGGCCCCATAGGTTATTTAACCATCGGTTAAAAAAAAGCCAACTTGCTTTAAATTTAACAGATGGATTCCTAACCGATAGGTCAAAACTGATCGTTAGTAGGCACGACCATCGGCTAAAAATCTACGCATGCTCAGAATCAAGTCGACGCATGCTTGGAAGCATTGAACTTCATTTTTTTCAGCACGTCGTAGTGTTTTACGTCACCGCGTTCTGACACAATCGGTTATTTATTAGATGGTGTGTGGGCGTGACGGACCATCAGTCAGCTTCATCGGTTAACACTGATTGTGTGTACGAGGCTTAAGAAGTGAGTGTGAAATTCTATTGTTTTGGTGGCAATTGTCTTTAAAATAGGAATTGTAATCACTTTGGAGAGATTCCTTCTGATGCCGCGTACACACGAACATTTTTTGCGATGAAAAGAAAAAAGGTTTTCAATCATGAAAAAAAACGACGTTTTTCAAACTTCATTTTCCAAAACGATGTTGTGTACACACCATTGTTTTTCTACAAAGCTCTAGCAAAGCGTGGTGACGTACACCACGTTCGACGGCACTCTTTTCCATTGATGCTCCATCTCATAACTTGTTACTGAGCATGCGCGGGTTTAAAAACGTAGTTTTCAACATCGTTTTGCCCACACACCATCACTTTTTATGACACAAAAAACAACGTTTTGAAAAATGACACAAAAAATTCAAGCATGTTGGAATTTTTTTTTTTGTCGTTTTTTTTAAGACAAAAAACAACGTTTTGCCCACACACGATCAATTTAAATGACGTTTTAAAAAACAACGTTTTTTTTCATCGCAAAAAATGATCGTGTGTACGCGGCATTAGTCTCTGCTGCATAGCCAGAATATGAAGTAAAAGGAAATCTCACCAGCAACAAACCAAAAAAAAAAAGAAAAAATACTGGTTTTAATCTTTCCTCACTCTATCCAAAAGTAAGGATAAGCCAAACACGCAGTGCCTTGGTTCAGCAAGAGATGGGTTCAGCAAACATTACTGAAGTTCGGGTGCTGAATTCAAACCACATTGAAGTTTATAGAAGCCAAAGCTTAAAAAATAGTAATTTTCTAGGCTAATAGGCAAGAGATTATCAAACAAATGATATTTGGGGCTTTGAATTGTCCTGGGGGACATGTACCGAACCAAACTTTTTTTTTAAATTCTATTTGACAGGTAATAGCGATATAAAAATGCAAGATTCTTGAGGGATGTCCTTAACCTGCCTGTGAATTGGTGCATCTGTACAATGTATAGAACCTACTACAGCAAGATCAACATTTACAAAGAGAACAAAAAGCTGTTAAAATTGGAGGAAAATGACCGTTTCAGACACTTACTTTTGTTTGTAAAAAAGAGGCTTGGGATTCTTTTCATGTATGCCAAACCCTTATGTTAGATAAAGGAGTTTTCCTTAAAAATACAGTGGGGCAAAAAAGTATTTAGTCAGCCACCAATTGTGCAAGTTCTCCCATGAGAGAGGCCTGTAATTGTCATCATAGGCATACCTCAACTATAAGAGACAAAATGTGGAAACAAATCCAAACAATCACATTGTCTGATTTGAAAAGATTTTATTTGCACATTATGGTGGAAAATAAGTATTTGATCACCTACAAACAAGCAAGATTTCTGGCTCACAGACCTGTATCTTCTTCTTTAAGAGGCTCCTCTGTCCTCCACTCATTACCTGTATTAATGGCACCTGTTTGAACTTGTTATCAGTATAAAAGACACCTGTCCACAACCTCAAACAATCACACTTCAAACTCCACTATGGTGAAGACCAAAGAGCTGTCGAAGGACACCAGAACCAAAATGGTAGACCTGCACCAGGCTGGGAAGACTGAATCTGCAATAGGCAAGCAGCTTGGTTTGAAGAAATCAACTGTGGGAGCAATAATTAGAAAATGGAAGACATACAAGACCACTGATAATCTCCATTGATCTGGGGCTCCACGCAAGATCTCACCCCATGGGGTCAAAATGATCACAAGAATGGTGAGCAAAAATCTCACAACCACATTGCAGGGACCTAGTGAATGAACTGCAGAGAGCTGGGACCAACGTAACAAAGGCTACCATCAGTAACACACTATGCCGCCAGGGACTTAGATCCTGCAGTGCCAGACGTGTCCCCCTGCTTAAGCCAGTACTTGTCCGGGCCCGTCTGAGGTTTGCTAGAGAGCATTTGGATGATCCAGGATTGGAAGAATGTCACATGGTCAGATGAAACCAAAGTAGAACTGTTTGGTAGAAACATAACTCGTCATGTTTGTAGGAGAGAGAATACTGAGTTGCAACAAAAAGAACACCATACCTACTGTGAAGCATGGGGGTGGCAACATCATGCTTTGGGGCTGTTTCTCTGCAAAGGGAACAGGACAACTGATCCGTGTACATGAAATAATGAATGGGGCCATGTATCGTGAGATTTTGAGTGCAAACCTCCTCCCATCAGCAAGGGCATTAAAGATGAAACGTGGCTGGGTCTTTCAGCATGACAATGATCCCCAATGAAGCAGTGGCTTTGTAAGAAGCATTTTACAGTTTCTGGAGTGACATAGCCAGTCTAGAGATCTCAACCCCATAGAAAACCTTTGGAGGGAGTTAAAAGTCTGTGTTGCCCAGCGACAGCACCAAAACATCACTGCTCTAGAGGAGATCTGCATGGAGGAATGGGCCAACATACCAGCAACAGTGTGTGACAACCTTGTGAAGACTTACAGAAAACGTTCGACCTCTGTCATTGTCAACAAAGGATATATAACAAAGTATTGAGATGAACTTTTGATATTGACCAAATACTTATTTTCCACCATAATTTGCAAATAAATTATTTCCAAATCAGTGTTGCCCCACTGTACATACCAGACACTTATCCTTGATAAAGGTATTTTTTTGCCAAGGGAACCCCGTGCAAAAAAAAAAATCTGCAGGGGCCCCAGACAAAATTCCATACAAGACTCTAATACACATTCTCTAAGCATGCAGTCTGTCATATAGTAGTGGTAGAAAAAAATGCTACTGTACATGACAGTCAGTTCCTCCTCAAAAAACTTGATCCAAACAAGCAAAGTTTGGTCGGAACCGAGAACTCATCCCATTGCAAAACTAAAAACAAAGGTTTAGGAGATATTGATTTCGTAGAACTTTTGGGTTGTGTAAAATCATCACGGTATCAGCCAGAAATCCACTTTAAATAAATTGATTTTGACACACTGTGTAATATCTACTATGACATCTGCTAGACCAGAGAATAACATTACAGCCAAAGGCAGGACACCCAGATGGATCATCTCAGCTTTTGTTAAGTTTCTTATTAAATTTCCAGTAAAGAACCTTATGCAATAGTTTGTTTACAAAAAGGAAAGCAAAAAACAAAGCTCGTCACTTTAATCTTCGTATGGTTAAAAATTTGATATTCACAATACTATATTATGATGCTAAAAGTATTTCCATATGTGTTCACTCTGTAAATATTTGGTTCAAGCTGATATTACAGATATTGAGCAAGAGGGCTTAAATGAAGCAGTCAGTATTGACACTGCAACATGATCTGCTTGCATGATGTTATGTATAAAGCCTGTGATCATTAGGGAGGGAGACCTGAACTGTTTTGTACCTTACTGCTGCATATACTAGATTTTGAATAAAGTTGTCAGAGTGCAACATATTCTGTTGCTTAGGTGGAAGCTGGTCACGTTTTTGGAATGTGAAGAAGAAAACAGAATTCTATTTTACAAAATTGAACAAATGAAAGCAGAACTTTACTCTCTCTTTCAACAATGACTATTGTAACCCTTGTGTTGCTAACTCTAGTAAAAAGATAAGAAATATATTGTGTTTTCTTGTTACATTTTTTATTTATTTAGTTATTTTGTGGTCTTTAGGTCTAGGCAAATGCTGTCATAAATTCCAGTAATCTTCAAGAAGAGGATTAGGGGTTTTCCCAGCTAAGCACACTGTGACGAACCCTTGTCCTCAAACAAAACTTGGTTTGCCGTCAATGCTTCTTCTATCCAGAACCAGCCCCATCCAAGATTCTCCAGACCCCCCCCAGTCACCAGACAACACCTCAGTGTAGAGTGGCAAACTGCTTTATTTTCACACATGAACACAACAGATATCTCGCTTCCCTCCCACCCTTGGAAAACAGGGTGGGTTAAACTGTCCAATGGCAATGGACACAAAGGTCAGATGTGTTCAAACTTCTTGTCAGTAATCATCAGTCTTATCGGGTAGGGGGCTGCTGGAGGAATCCCTCCTCCCTCTTTCCTCACTGCTGTGCTACACATTCCATAATAGTTGAGGCAGACAGGCACAATAGACAATAGAATACAGTCACACCCCAAACCATCACAGCAAATAGTCCAACAGCATGAGACACACAATATATACATTTTACAAGGTTCCAGTGTGGCTGTAAAGAGAGTCTGACTAGTACAGATCATATTGGGGTTTTCATTCACCCTGTGCCCCAATTAGAGGCACAGGGTGATTTACACATAAGAAGCGTCAGGGAAGCTGGACAAGGAGCCTCCAGAACACTCCAGGGTAAGCTGATTTCCACAAACCCTGCTGCGTGCATGCCTGAGCTAAGGGCAGATGTATTTCAGGAAGTAAATACTACATGAATCCTGTCCATTACTCAGGATAGCCACAGGGGTTTTATTTTCAAATTGTTTTTTTTCAGCTTAATGAAGCTTTTTTTTTTTTTTTTTTTTTAAAGATTGTCCAAAAAATAGAACAAAATATCCCCTGTCCATGATGTCCATTACTAACATTGGTCCACCAGTAGAACTTGATATTTTAAGGTTCTCACTTTGCAATTACTTTGCTAGTAGGTGACAAATGCACAGACAGCTGCCAAGTATCATACAAATTATCTGGCATGTTTAGTACAGTGTCCTGTTTTGAGGGGCTAGGATTTCAACAGGTTGGTGTAGGTTTTTGAAGAGTGTGAGTGTTGTTGGAGTGTCGTTTGCCAGCATGGGCAGTGGAGGTAGAAATATGTAAATATTTAAATGTCCTTAGCTTGACCACAGGTTCACTCTACAGGATTACAGATTCGTAATAGAAAAAGGTTGTACGTGTCTATTAATTTAGGGCTGGGGTTTTGATGTAAGCCGATCACATTCACAAGCAAATCTAAAACATGGAGGAGACCCACAGGATAAAGTCAATTGGTAAAAGGAAACAAGCCTGAGCCTCAAGGGAGACCCAATAAGGTTGGTAGTGCAAGAGTTGAGTTTACTTAGTTGGGTTACCTGAGCTGCAATATAATATTCTCAAAAGTCATGAACTCCCAACCCCCCCAATTCTTTAGGAGTGTATGGGCTTTGGACTAATCTACTGCCTCTGGTTCTCCAAATAAATGAAAAAATTCTGGCTTGTACATTAACTGATATTAACTCACTTCCTATCTTGTGTACATCTTATTCCAAGTTGAGACACAAAGTTATCTACCTCACTGACAACACCCTTCTTGACCCCTAATGCCGCGTACATACGATCACTTTTTGTGATGAAAAAAAACGATGTTTTATGTCACGAAACAAAACAACGTTTTTCAAACTTCATTTTCCAAAACAACGCTTTTTAAACTTCATTTTCCAAAACAACGTTTTTCAAACTTCATTTTCCAAAACGACGTTGTATACACACCATCGTTTTTCCAAAATGCTCTAGCAAAGCATGGTGACGTACACCACGTTCGACGGCACTCTGTTCCATTGAAGCTCCGTTTTATAACTTGCTTCTGAGCATGTGCAGGTTTAAAAACTTTGTTTTCAACGTCGTTTTGCCCACACACGATCACTTTTTATGACACAAAAAATGACATTTTGAAAAACGACACAAAAAATTCAAGCATGTCCGAATTTTTTTTTGGTCGTTTTTTTGAAGACATAAAACGACGTTTTGCCCACACACGATCATTTTAAACGACGTTTTTTGAAAACATTGTTTTTTTTTCATCACAAAAAGTGATCGTGTGTACGCAGCATCACAGTCGGGCTTTCACTTACTACACTCCACTGAAACTACCCTACTAAAACTCATGAATAATCGACTAACTACTAAAACCAATGGCTACTGCTCCATACTCATACTACTAGAGCTCTCTGCAGCCTTTGATACTGTTGACTATCCCCTCATCCTAAAAAAGCTCAACTCTCTTGGCCTTCAAGACTCTGCTCTCTCCTGGCTCTCCACTTCTTCTTTCTGTACCCCAAGGTTCTGACCTGACCTGACTACACTGACCTGACTACACTGACCTGACCTGCATACACTGACCTGACCTGCATACACTGACCTGACCTGACCTACATACACAATCACTGACCTGACCTACATACACAATCACTAACCTGACCTGACTACACACTGACCTGTCTACACTGACCTGACCTTCATACACTGACCTGACCTGACCTACATACACAATTACTGACCTGACCTACATACACAGAGATGCAGCCAGAGGACTCAAAGAGGCTCAGGAGCCGAGGAGGAAAGGAGAGCTGCTGAACAGAGCAGGGAGCTGGGATGTGGGGTGCGGCGCTGGCGCGCCCAATGTGCCTGACCCTGTCATACAGATGCAGCCCTCATGAGCCGAGGAGGAGAGCCGCTGAACTGAGCGGGGATATGACATCATGGTGCAACGGGCGGCATTGTAATTCCCGCCTTCTGAGCTTGCAGCGCCTATGATGGACGTCACACGTTCCGCGGTCCCGGATTGGACCAGTAGGACGTCCATCAAAGGCGCTGCAGGTTCCAGAAGGCAGGACCTGCTGTGTCTTCGGGCACACTCGGCAAAAGAATGGTCCCTGCTCGGCCGTCGCTCGGGGCTACTAATAACTTCTGCATACCCCAGACTCTGGGCTTTTTGCCTACACACTTGGGGCTCCAGCCTTCCCAGCCCACCCCTAATGATGCCCCTGGCTATGACCCTACAAGCTCAATTTTTTTAATTCATTTTTTTAATGTTTATGGCAGGTGAATCCCATTGGAATCATTTTCCCACATGGACACAAACACAATGATTCCTTCAGAATAATAAAAGGTAGAAATCTGCAAAAAAGTTTGTCAAAATCCTAGAACACCCAGAAGGAAATGTTTTTTTCTCAACAAAAGTGGAGTTACTCTCTAAGTTAAAGGTGCTGAAAATGCCAGTTGCTGGGTATTGCCTATTCTTGCTGTAATGCAGAAAAGGATTTAATGGGGCTCAGAGAGAATCACTAGTAAACATATTTCAAGCCAACAATAGCCTACCTGCTGTCTTGTCCTCCTGTATCATGCATTTCTTACAACATTGCGCCAAAACTGGAATAATAAAAAAACAAAAACAAAGCAGTAGGCAAGTATGCTTAGTTTTAGCAGGTATTTATATGTGTCTCTCTCATTGTACTGCCTAATCTTACAAAAGCTCAAGCAGTGTTTTTGTTGCTATTTGAGGTATAATTGTAATTCAATTCAATGTACAAAGCACCTGCAGGTATTAAAATAAACTTGTGGGGCATCCAAGGTGCAGTACATTCACTTATGAGTTTGTTCAGGATTTTTATGAAAATACATTTCTATATATTGTATGACCCGGGGGTGCGAATCGCGGCGATCATTATTGCGACGTGTAACTCTGACAAACCGCAACTCCAATCTAGGTAAAGAGAATCTTTACCACCAGATCGGCCATGTCCAATTATGGCTGATCACAATGTAAATAGGAAGCGCTGTTAATCAGATTTTTCCTCACTCGCGTGTGACAGATGCGTGTAGAGGAGAGGCGATCGGCTGCTCTGTGCTGATTGTTTATTAGCACAGCCCCCACGGATGCCCACCCAGGACCACCAGGGATGCCACCAGGACCACCAGGGATGGCCACCACTGATTACTACCAGGGATGGCATTCCTGGTGGCCATGGGTGGCAATGTGTGCCCACACATGATGCCAATCAGTGCCCACCAGCAATACCTGCCAGTGCCCCTAATCAGTGATGCCTATCAGTGCTATCAATCATTGTCAATCAGTGCCACTCATCAGTGTCCATCAGTGCCACATATCAGTGCCCATCCATACCCATCAGTGCCCACCTAGCAGTGCCCATCAGTGCCACCCAAAAGTACCCATCAGTTCAGCCTTTCAGTGCCCATCAATGTTGCCTATCAGTGCCCATTTGTGCCACCTATGAGTGCCCATAGGTGCTAAATATCATTGCCACCTATCAGTGCCCATCGGTGCCGCCTATCATTGCCCATCAGTGTCGCATAGCAGTGCCACCTCATTGGTGCCACTTTATCAGCACTCATCAGATTCAGTGCAGCCTCATCAGTGCCCATCAGTGAAGTAGAAAACATACTTATTTACCACATTTCATAACAGAAACAAAGAAGCCAGGAAGCTGGCCACTACGTCCTTAGCAACAGATGAGTCATCAGCTGCCAGATAAAAGGAAAACAATGCTGGTAAAAAAAAAGAAAAAACGGTGTGGGGTCCCCTCCCCAGTCCAATTCAGGTCCTTCCCCATGCCCCAAAAAGCAAAAAGAAAAAAAATGGCATGGAGCCTCCCTCAAAATCCACACCAGACCCTTATCTGAACATACAGCCTGGAAGGCCAGGAAAGGGAGGGAGACAAGTGAGCATCCCCTTCCCCCTCCTGAATCATACCAGACCACATGCCCTCAACATAGGGGGTGGGTGCTTTTGGCCAGATGCCCCAAAGCACCTTGTCAAGGGCCTCTTCCCCACAACCCTGAGTTGTGGAGGTCTGCAAGCAGGGGGCATATTGGAATCTGAAAGCCCCCTTTAGCAAAGGGGCCCCCAGATCCATCCACCTTATGTGAATCAGTATGGGGTACATTGTACCTCTACCCATTCACCAAAAAAAGTGTTGAAAATAAATAAAAATACCTTTATTAAAAAATTGAAAACAATGTCCACCGATGTAGATCCGCAACCCACGCCACTGTCAGACCTGGAAAAAACAAACAAAAAAGAGCTACACCGTCATTGAAGGCTGACCACCAACTGCAGACTCCGCTGTTTGCCAGTTCTTAAATAGGTAAGGGGCAGAGCCACCTAGTGTCTGCATCTGGTGGCCCCTCCCCCTTGTGATGTCACCGACCCAGCATGCATTGTGAGTCAAGTTAAATGTGATTTGACAATTTTTTTCTTTTGGAATTATCATTTTTGCTGCAGCATGGTCTATACATGCTACATATGTGCCACTTTACAGGCAGATTAAGGGGCTCCCCCAGGCACTATATTTATAGGAATTTTAAATGTTTATTGTTTCACTTTATGTATCATTAAAATCACGGCTCCTTTAAAAATTATCATTTTTAAAAAACATTTTTGCATTGGTACATGCCCCCTAGGGCAGTTCGTGGACCCCCATACCTTTTTTATTGGCAATTACTTGCATATAAGCCTTCAAAATGGTGACTTTTGAATTCCCATGTATAAACTTCAATGGAGTTTGCAGTTTGGGGCCAAACTTTTCCTTGATTTTGCTGCGAACCGAACAAGGGGTTGTTCGGCACATCTCTATATACAAGTTTTTCCATGCCCTGTTCTGTGAATTTAACTATGAACTATGATATATTTGCACAGTAAAAGATTTTGTTAATGCAAGCAATGAATAAGGAATGTACAGTATATGTTTGTCCCCAAAAAACTTGTCTGTGTTTAAATATCTATGTTTGCTTGTGTGCAAGTAGGATTATATATCATTTCACATTTTATAGCATTCTCTATAGTATAATAGTTAATAAACTTCAACATGCTCTCCATTTATTCCTGTAAGCTTATGAGTGTTAAAATGCTTTGCCGTCAGCTAAACTGTATCAATTTGAAGTGAAAGCATGTTGTGTTTGGAACAGTTTATCAAATTGTGTTTGGAAGACATACCTATTTCTGATATGCTTGTTTTGTATTAAAATCAAATATTAGCCTCAGTTTTTACAGTGACAAGGCTTGCGGAGATGTTTCCAAAGTGTATTGGTCATGTGTTGCTTGGCTCTTGAGTAGTCGCTATATAGTAGAACTCCAGAAAGAAGCTTGCAGTTTCTTCAGCATATAGCTAATACGTTTTGTAGTGAACTAAGAGTTGTGAGTTGTATATACTCTCCAGCTTACAGTTTGTTTATTTTTATGTGATCAAAGACCTATAGAAATAGCTATTTGATGAAAGCCTGGCATCACTCTATTAGGTGACGAGAGGCAGGAAATAAGAATAAAAGAAACATGTTTGATGGAACCTTTCTAAACTCTTCTAAACAAACATGAGCGCCATCTCTGAGTGACCAAAATCCTAAATACCCAGGGGACACCATACTTTCTTCGAATTCATCCTGCTCTGGGAGTCTGGAAGAAACTGCAAAAGGAACTTGCTAAATAACTAAATTTTAATGTTACACTCACAAAAAAATGGTGAAAAAAATCCCCAAAAAGTACAAAATATATACATTTTCCTCCTACGAATACCACATAATCATATTTTGTCAATGACATCATCTGGAATGCCCTGGCCACTTTGTGTACAAATCTAAGCAGGACAGGGCTTGGAAATGTTTTTTTTAGAGGTGGTAGTTTTTTTATAATGTCAGTTTTGCTGGAGTGCATCCTACAGATGCACCACAAGGTTTAAAGGTTAGTTTACCTTAAATTACATTAAAAAAAAAATCATTATAATTTTGAGAATACATTAAAAGGCTTCCCTCCATAAAAAAAAAAAAAAAGATCTATACTAAATGGCTTCCAATATTGTTTTCAACTTTCATCTGCCGGCCCTAGCACCTCATGAACAGGCACTGAGCTTTGAGAACTCAGCATGCTTTACCATGCATGAGTGCTCATTCTTTAGTTGTAAGGGCCGCGCAACCAAAGGCAGAAAGGGATGTCTACAGTAGAAGCAGCTTCATAAGTAGGGTTACACCCTCTGTCATTTATATATTGCTGTCTAAATTCCCATACACATAGACCAAATGTCAGGCGTCATTGACTGGTTCAATACAAACCATTCAACATTCAGGCTGTGTGTACTACAGCCAGTCTGACAGACGCAAGCTGCTGGGCTGACCTCTGTCATAGGGACATGACCGAACAATGTCTGCCAACCAGCTCCCAATCAAGAGTGTTATGGACATCCCCCTGTCAGAAACAAAAAACAAACTAGCAGTGTGTACCAGGCTTAAATCTTCATTGGGGAGATTACCTTATTTTTTTCTGCTGTTGACTATTGTCATCAGAACAGAAATGGAAAGAATATCTCAAAGTTGTCCTACAAACAGGAGGTAAGAGGTATCTTCTAATTGAGACACTTGTTCAGAGGACAACTGTCTAAGGCCTTGTACAGACGATTAAATCTGTCTGTTCAAATCGGTCGGACCGACCGATTTGAACAGATCTGCGAGATCTGTGAACAGATCTGCGCGCTGACGTGTCGGTGACGTTGACGCCGCCACGTCACCGCACCAGGAAGTAAAACACTTCCGCGCATTCGTCGAAATCATTCGGCACGTGTGCGAGAAGACATGTCTGCTGGTTAGTTCCCAGCCGACAGATTTCAAAGCATGCTTTGAAATCTGTCGGGTGCCCAAATCCGTCTGTTTGCCCGTACACACGATAGAATCTGTCTGCTGAAACGGTCTAGCAGACCGTTTCCAGCAGACAGATTTGATCGTGTGTACGAGGCCTAAGAGGGAATTCCTATAATTTGGGAGGTTTCCTGTTGTGTGACTGGGACAGGGAATAAAAGGAAATTACTTAATGGCACACAGATAGAAAAAATAATAATCTGGTAGGGGTTTAACCCTCCCCTACCTTATCCCCCCCCCCCATAAAAAAACTTTTGGCTATACATACATATCTCTTTTTTTTTTTTTTAAACTTGAACTAATTTATTTAATTTTATGGCATTAAAAGAGAAGGCACAAGCGAATCCATGAATACGAAAATGTCGAATGTGTTATTCAATTTTAGCCACTAATACAACCAGCACTGAATTTATTTAATAAAACAAAAATGGAAATAGTAACTGCCCTATTTTGGTTTTGTTTTCTAAAAGTCACAAGTCAATGAGCAAGGCTATTTCTTAGTAAATGTTTATTAAATTTGCACTAAATGGGGATTAATGGCATTAAAACACAGATTAATCCAAATCTGGGTTGGTAAACATTGTAGGCACTATTAAAAAGCTAGCTACTTCTATAAGAAAAACAGGCAAATTTATCTTTTGAAAAATAGTTAAACTGCCACAGCTAAGTTAAACAGTATGCTGATGAGGAAAGTCAGAGAAAAGTCTTAATCAGCATACGTTTTTTCTTTATATAGTGGTCTTTCTATTTCTGTCTTAGTTCTTTTTTTTTGTGAATTTGGTTATTATTTTTGTACTGTTGCATTAAATTATTTAAAATACAAGTGGTAATTGAAATACTGCGCTAATGAGAAAAAAAATAGCTAATAAAAGCCAAGCTGCGACACATACAAAACATGATGTCACTGGACCAGTGTTTGATCACCTCCTTAGCCTCTGGTAACTTTCTTCTGTATGTTAGAAAGACAAGATCTCCAAATGCTTATCCAATTGGGGATGCATTAATAAAGAAATAAAAACATGGATAGTGTATTACCTCCAAGATGAGGGATAATTTATTCCATTTAAAAAAAAAAATACAAACATTAAAAAAGCTGGCATAAAAATATTCCAAGCGTACACCCGTGCAAGCGGGTCATCACAAGACCCTGCAGTGGGTTGTATCTGCATGCATTGTAGACAGGGCCGTTTGAAAGAATTACGGGGCCCCAAGCAAAATGGACATGGAGGCCCCCCCCCCAGTGTGCCCATCAATTGTCGCTACTGTGCCCCATCAAATGCTGGCAGTGTGCCCATCAATTGTCGCTATTGTGCCCCATCAGATGCTGCCAGTGTGTCCACCAATTGTAGCTACTGTGCCCCATCAGATGCTGCCAGTGTGCCAATCAATTCACGCTACTGTGCCCCATCAAATGCTGCCATTGTGCCCATCAATTTTAGCTACTGTGCCCCATCAGATGCTGCCAGTGTGCCAATCAATTTCCGCCACTGTGCCCCATCAAATGCTGCCAGTGTGCCCATCAATTGTCTCTACTGTGCCCCATCAAATGCTGCCAGTGTGCCCATCAATTTCCGCTACTGTTTTTCATTTGCTTTGCTCACCTTTTTATCTGGAATCTCTGTCACTCAGTCTGGTCTGGTAGGGCAAACTTCAGCTTCTCTTCCTGGTTCCCTGGTCCAGGCAGGCAGTCGGCCAGGCCGCTCGGGCGGGAGGAGGAGGAGCCTAGAGGAGGTTGCGTCGGAAATTTGCGGCCCTGGGCTGCAGCGGAGGTCCTTCGGGAAGGGAAAAGCTGGCTGAGCCGAGCTGTGGATCTAAGGCACTGGTCTGGCATGGCAGAATGCCACCGATCACCGTGCTAACTCCGCCGAAAGGTCACTGACTGGACTGGAGGTCGGAGGGAGGACTCAGAGTCAGCGGTGAGTGCTGCTGCTCTCTCTCTGCTGCTGCTGCTGCTGCACACTGAGTGAGCACTCAGTGTGCACTTCCTGTCAGTCCGGCCGGGAACAGGACACTGAATCTCCTGTATCGCGCGGTACTCGGCCGGACTGACAGGAGGAAAGAAGAGGAGCTCGGCCACACTACAGCCTGGAAAGGGGCAGTTGGGGGCCCCAGGCCAGCTCGGGACCCCAATCAATTGTTTGCTTTGCCTGTCCTGTAGTGACAGGCTGGATTGTAGACCTTGCCACTAGCGGAGGTCCATCTTATCTGGTAAGGTTACCCATTTCGTTTGACATCCATCACAGGGAGCAACCTTACCTGCGGTGCTGGTGGATTTACTTCTGTCATTTTCATTATTGCCTTTTTTCAACACAGTTTTTTTTCTTCTCTTCCCTTCCTTAATTACTTTGGAATTGTACCTTTTCACAATAGGAATGGACTTCCTGCTTACCTTTTTCACATCTTATTTCCATTAAACTGTATTCAATTTTATATATATTTTTTTTCAGGGAGAGCTCATGTGTTTATGTGTATGATCTTTACACATTTTTGGTAATTCACACTTACTTCACTGTTGTCATACTTACTTATGTATATCATACGTATTTTTTTGTTTCCCAATTTTGAACCTTCAGGATTCACATTATGTTCACTTAGTGTCAGGGGCGGACTGACCATTCGGTCCGTCGGGCACTGCCCGAGGGCCCGTGGTGGGGGGGGCCCGGTCGGCTCTGACTGCAGTCCCGACTCCCGACCGAGTCTCTCTCTCTCTCTATCGGTATAATCAGAGAGAGAGACTCTTGTCATTATGCCGCGCTGGAGGGAGGAGGTGGGTGGCGCTGCGCCGCTGGTTGCTAACGCCTGTGCCGCTTGGCGTGTAGCAACCAGTGACGTCAGTCACGTCGGAGGCTGGAGCCGCCCACTGCTGATGAGAAGGAGAGCCCCAGCAGAGCAGCTGCAGAGCCTTCTTCGTTCTCCGCCCCGAGTGAGAGTGTTGACTCCACCCACCTCCTGCCTCCATCTTCTCCACTGTCCACAGCATGGCGTGAACACAGGAAGAAGCAGTGACTGTGTGTCACTGTCATCTGATACTGCCGGCTGCACTGCAGACAGTGCAATGCAATTCATGGATCTCCATTACTCCTGCATGGGAGCCCCTCCCCCCACCAGAGCACCCCCCAAAAAAAGTGAGTAAAAGGATTAATGATTGTGTAAAATTGTGAAATATTGCATGCCATACTGCCATTATTTATGAAAAACGGATGCTGCCTTTTTAGTTTTGTTCTATCTAACCCTTTCAGCTCCGGGAAGTTTTACCCCCGTGAACAGGCAATTTTTTGCGATACTGCGATGCGTTACTGTAACTGACTGACAATTGCGTGCTCGTGCAACGCTGTACCAAAGTAAAATGTATGTTCTTTTCTTTCCACTAATAGCACTTTACGTGATATTTTATTTTTTGCAATATAAACAAACCGATAATTTTTTAACTTTTTGCTATAAAAAAAAGTCTTCCTCAATTTAGGCCAATATGTATTTTGAACCATATTTTTGGTAAAAAGATCCCAATAAATGATGTATATTGATTGGTTTGCACAAAAGTTATAGCATCTACAAAATAGGGTATATATTTATGGTATTTTTATTTATATTTTACTAGTAATGGTGGCCATCAGTAAATTTTTAGTGGGACTACAACATCATGGCGGACAGATCGGACACCTAACTGACACTTTTTGGGGACCAGTGACACTAATACAGTGATCAGTGCTAAAAAATATGCACTGTCACTTTACTGAAACTGTCTGGGAAGAGTTAAAGCGGAGTTCCACCCTTAAAACCACTTTCTTTCATCCCATCCAGCATACTGGCGTCAGCGCCAGTATGCTGTTTTTTTTTTTATCCATGTACTTACTTTATAATAGATCATTTAATTTTGGGCACACCTCCGTGTATGTCGCCGCTATAAGGCGTCATGCCTTCCGGAAACAGCCGACTAGCGTTCGGCTCTTCTCGGCGCCTACGCACAGACCCAGAAGCTGACTGCGCAGGCGCCGTATATTGGATGCGTCACGCCCTCCAAAAAAAGCCGAACTATGACCGGCCATTTACGGCGCCTGCGCAGTCAGCTCCTGGGTCTGTGCGCAGGCGCCGAGAAGAGCCGAACGCTAGTCGGCTGTTTCCGGAAGGCGTGACGCCTTATAGCGGCGACATACACCGCGGTGCGCCCAAAATTAAATGATCTATTATAAAGTACGTACATGGATTAAAAAAAAAAAAAAACAGCATACTGGCGCTGACGCCAGTATGCTGGATGGGATGAAAGAAAGTGGTTTTAAGGGTGGAACTCCGCTTTAACATCAGGGGTGATCAAAGAGTTAACTGTGTCCCTAGGGTGTGCTTGCTAACTGTGTGGGGATGAACTCACTAGATGAACAGAGTGATCCGTGTTCCTGGTTAGCAGGAACACAAGATCACTCTGTTCATCTCAGACAGAACAGAGATCTGCTTGTTTACATCAGCAGACCGCTGTTCTATCTCTGTGGGGAGAAATTGCAGGTGGCCGGCGGACATCACGTCTGCTGGACCCGCTGATTGGCTCCCCCTCTGGCCAATCAGCACGTGTGCCTTTGCTGGCTATTGCACAATATGGCGTACAGCCTGTACACCTTATTTTCTGGCAGTGCCCCTCCCGAGACTAGATTCTGGATCCACCCCTGCACCCACATTGACCTGCCTTGTGTGCAGCAGCAGGTCAGTGTGATAATAAAATCACTGCAGTTACTGTGTCTGTGCTGTTATGAGAGCCATGCTGAGTGTTACTTCCTAGTTCCTTCCTTCTTGCCATGTGCTGTGCCTATATACCAGGTGGCAGGTCAGGGCAGGTGCTATTCACTAGTGCACACTGATATCTGGTACACTCAATGCCACTCAATGCACACAGTGTATAGATATCAATGTTATATAGGGAATAGCACTTAGCCCTGGTTCACATTGGAGCAATTTGCCATGCGATTTGACATGTGAAATCGCATGGCAATGGCACTACCTGAATCAGTGCGATGCCCCATTTGTGGCGCCGCACCGATTCCCAAAAGTAGTTTCTGTACAACTTTTAGTGACTTCTGGGTGCATTTTCCATAGACATCTGTGCAGCGACCCCCACAGATGTCTCTGAAATCGCCCGCCAAACTCACACTGACATGCGGGCATGAAATTGTGTGAGTTTAGCTGAACTTGCAGGATTTCATTCCGGCTGTCAGTGTGAACCTGGGCTAAGTGAGTGTTATTTCCTATATATATATAAAATCATTGAAATGTATACACTGAGTGCTTTTCCCCAAGTCCCCTTTCACACTGAGAAGTTTTTCATGCGCTTTTGGGATAAAAATAGCGCCTGTAAAACGTCTCCCCTGTAGTGTAAATGTGAAAGCCTGAGTACTTTCACACTGAGGCGATGCGCTGGCAGGATGTTAAAAAATGTCCTGCAAGCAGCATCTTTGGAGTGGTGCTCATTGAAATGCAGCAGCACTTTGCGGGTTGTTTTATCCCTTTTTCGGACACTAGCGGGGGTTAAAAGTGCCCCACTATCAGCCGAATTCCTCCACAAAAATTACGGTAAAGCGCCTTACATTGGTGATAAGTGAGAAGAATGTCCCTTACATTGGTGATCAGTGAGAAGAATGTTCCTTACATTGGTGATCAGTGGGAAGAATGTTCCTTACATTGGTGATCAGTGGGAAGAATGCTCCTTACATTGGTGATCAGTGGGAAGAATGTCCCTTACATTGGTGATCAGTGGGAAGAATGCTCCTTTCATTGGTGATCAGTGGGAAGAATGTTCCTTACATTGGTGATCAGTGAGAAGAATGTCCCTTACATTGGTGATCAGTGGGAAGAATGTCCCTTACATTGGTGATCAGTGAGAAGAATGTTCCTTACATTGGTGATCAGTGGGAAGAATGCTCCTTACATTGGTGATCAGTGGGAAGAATGTCCCTTACATTGGTGATCAGTGAGAAGAATGTTCCTTACATTGGTGATCAGTGGGAAGAATGTCCCTTACATTGGTGATCAGTGGGGAGAATGTCCCTTACATTGGTGGTCAGTGGGAAGAATGTCCCTTACATTGGTGATCAGTGGGAAGAATGTCCCTTACATTGGTGATCAGTGAGAAGAATGTTCCTTACATTGGTGATCAGTGGGGAGAATGTCCCTTACATTGGTGGTCAGTGGGAAGAATGTCCCTTACATTGGTGATCAGTGGGAAGAATGTCCCTTACATTGGTGATCAGTGAGAAGAATGTTCCTTACATTGGTGATCAGTGGGAAGAATGTCCCTTACATTGGTGATCAGTGAGAAGAATGTCCCTTACATTGGTGATCAGTGGGAAGAATGTCCCTTACATTGGTGATCAGTGGGAAGAATGTCCCTTACATTGGTGATCAGTGGGAAGAATGTCCCTTACATTGGTGATCAGTGAGAAGAATGTCCCTTACATTGGTGATCAGTGGGAAGAATGTTCCTTACATTGGTGATCAGTGGGAAGAATGTCCCTTACATTGGTGATCAGTGAGAAGAATGTCCCTTACATTGGTGATCAGTGGGGAGAATGTCCCTTACATTGGTGATCAGTGAGAAGAATGTCCCTTACATTGGTGATCAGTGAGGAGAATGTTCCTTATATTGGTGATCAGTGGGAAGAATGCTCCTTACATTGGTGATCAGTGGGAAGAATGCTCCTTACATTGGTGATCAGAGGGGAGAATGTCCCTTACATTGGTGATCAGTGAGAAGAATGTCCCTTACATTGGTGATCAGTGGACAGAATGCCCCTTACATTGGTGATCAGTGGGAAGAATGTTCCTTACATTGGTGATCAGTGGGAAGAATGTCCCTTACATTGGTGATCAGTGGGAAGAATGTCCCTTACATTGGTGATCAGTGGGAAGAATCCTCCTTACATTGGTGATCAGTGAGGAGAATGTCCCTTACATTGGTGATCAGTGAGAAGAATGTTCCTTACATTGGTGGTCAGTGAGAAGAATGTCCCTTACATTGGTGATCAGTGGGAAGAATTTTTTAATTCCTATAATAAACATTTATTTTGAACATTGTGTAGAGAAATTCTTTGAATGCATGCAATGTGGGCAGTGCAATATGTAGGTGGGACTTTGTGTGGATGTAGCTTGAACGTGGGACCGGAGACACAGGGGGCCCCATAATCTCCTTTTGCCCGGGGGCCCCATGAGCTGTCAGTCCGCCCCTGCTTAGTGTGGTTTATATGTTTAATTTGATCTATTCAGATACCACGATTCATTTATACAAGTTTAATAATCATACCTGATTCACTTAGACTGATCACTGATACCAGCAAGGGTTTTTGTACCTTGAGATACACACCCCTGTGTTTTGATTGCCATCACAGGGTTTTCATTCATTATATTTAGCACAACTTTCTATCCGTTAAATGATTTATTTCACTTTTTCACTGTTGTTTCATCTTCTCTATAAAGATGCGAAACAGTGAGGGTTTTTTGACATGAGAACAGGTACAGAAAAGTATTAATGAGTTTCCATAGCACTGACATTTAAGCCCATTGCATTATTGCTCTATGAGAGAACACCAAAACACTGACACCAATGCAGTATGTCAAAATGGTGCGATTTTGCCCAAATCTCCAATTATCATCATCATCTTGTTAAAAATGGAAACACTTAATTTAGCTCATTACTATACAGGAGACAACCAATTTCCTACTTCAAAGCAGGGCACAGGGTAATTGCCAAACTCATCTGCTGCAGTTATCCTCAAGCAACACCCAACTCCCACAACACCACTTTAGGAATTGGTCTAGTTTCAGCCACTTCCATAATAAAAATAGTATCTTACCTTGCTACACTTAAATGTTACTTTGGGTCATGTGCCAAAACTTGTTTGGTAAGGTTAATATTAAAGTGGTGTTCCAACCATGTATAACACGTTGCGCCATCTAGTTACTCCATGAATGCTAAACTCCATCTGGCTAAAATGATGGCTGCCTGTGTTTATTTTAAAATGATGTCACTGTATTTGTAATGAGAAGCAAATAAAACAGAAAAACAAATTATCAACAATATTTCCTAATAGTTAGCATGTTAACATTAATAGGATTAGCAAAAAGGGCCTTCTTCCAGCCTAAGGTGTAATTTTTGTCACTCCTCTGTATAATAATCACAGCCGCATCATTAGGGAGGAGGTTTGTGTTCACTGCACAATGGTTTCATGTAAAATATCTGGATTATGTTGTTCACAGTACCAGTGAATTTATGCTCAAATTCGATTAATGGGATTTTTAAAGGACTCCTAATGCCCTACCTCACTTTTTAACTACAGACAATCCCCGGGTTATAAACAGGTTCTGTAGGTTTGTTCGTAAGTTGAATTTGTATGTATGTTGGAACAAGTATATTTAACTCTATTCTATATTTTAACTCTGGCCCAACATTTATTTATTTTTTTGGATAGCACAGGGAAGGGTAAGCACCCCTTTAACATTTGTTTTTCTATCTGTGCCCCTGTGTAAAATATTTCACCTCACTATCGGTCTCTACCACAACTGGATTTGAAAAAATTTGGATTGTTGTGGAAACAAGGATTGGTTCAGTGGAGACACTTTTTTCCCATAATAACTCTAAGGCCCCATACACACGAGCGGACAGATTTGTTCAAATCTGTCCGTCCGACAGATTTGAACAAATCTGTCTGCTGGGATTTTGGTTTGCTCGCGTGTACACACGAGCAAACCAAAATCCCCGCCAGCAGACGGCACGCTGACGTGTCGGTGACGTGGCGGTGACGTTGACGCCGCCACGTCACCGCACCAGGAAGTAAAACACTTCCGCGCATGCGCCGAATCCATTCGGCGGCGGTGCGGCGACGGTGCGGGACGACATGTCTGCTGGTAAGTGTACTAACCAGCAGACATGTCGCGCGGACACATTCCCACCCGATAGATTTCAAAGCATGCTTTGAAATTTGTCGGGTGGACAAATCTGTCCGCTAGCCCATACACACGATCGGAGATGTCTGCTGAAACGGTCCATCGGACCGTTTTCAGTGGACATATCCGCTCGTGTGTACGAGGCCTTACAGGGGTGAATTTCCCTTCCTAGGGTCAGATTTCCTCTCACTTCCTGTTGTCTCCTTTTGTTTGTAAGTATGAGTCATATGTAAGTGTGATGTATGTAACTCAGGGACTACCTGTATTTGCAGCAGGATTAGAATAGCCAATAATGGGCTCTTTGGTATGCACTAGCCTCCCTCATTATAAAAAAAGTGGGTTCTCGTTAGCCATTTGTCAGAGTGTATTGAAGTAGCATAGAGAGAGCTGACCATCTTAGTAGGGAGAGTTAGTTTGCTGTGCTATACAGTGCCATATTGTGCTCATTTACTGTGAATTTAGTGTGGCAGACTACATATTCTTGTCTACTTTGTGTTCATTGTTCAAAGACCCAACAGTCATTTTTAGGACAATATTTTTGTGTGTGTGCCAGCGTGAGTGTAGCGCAGCACATGCAAACTAAATCGCCTCTGGGCGCTCGTTGTTCCTGTCTCCTTTGATATCAAAAGAGAAAAGTTTTGATCTTTCTTCTGAAGGCAAGGTGGTTCTCCTCCAACCGAATGCTGGTTGGTAAAGCGTTCCATAGTATGGGGCCTTGGAGTGCAAATCTTCTTTCTCCTTTGGACTTGTTCTGGTTTTGGGTATCTGGAGCAGATTTTGGTTGGTGGATCGCAGAACGCGATTGGAATTGTGAGCTTTTATTTTTTTCGCATAGATATTGGGGGACCTTTTCATGGATGCACTTATGCGTCAGACAGAGTGCTTTAAAAGCAATTCTGTCTTTTACTGGCAACCAATGAAGGGATCTCAGTGAAGGTGAGATAGATTCCCAGGGTTTTCCCAGTCACAAGTCTGGCGGCCGTATTTTGAACGACTTGCAGACGAGAGATTTGGTACTTAGAGAGTCCAAGATAGAGGGCATTTGCATAGTCCAGTCTGGAGTTGATAATTGTTCCCACCACGATTGCTATGTCTTCTTTAGGAATAAAAGGAATAAGTCTGCATAGTAGGCGCAGCAGATGGTGAGATCCGCTGACTACTGACCCTATTTGTGCGTCCATTGTCATGTAGGTGTCGAAGATGACCCCGAGACTTTTGACTTTGGCGCTAGGGGAGATGATTTTGCCCAGAATGGGCGGGGTGTCCAAGTTGTTGCAAGTTGGTTCTTATGACTGGCGTGAAACAAGAGAAGTTCTGTTTTTGCCCCGTTGAGTTTAAGATAACTCTTTGTCATCCAGTTTTCTATCAGAGAGAGACATTTCTCTAATCTGGGATGATGATCCTTTTCGTTGCAGATACGAAAATACAATTGTGTGTCGTCTGCATATGAGTGATAAAGAAGTTTTTGGAGACTGATGATTTCAAAGAGAGGGCGGAGATAGATGTTGAACAGCACCGGCGACAGAGGGGATCCTTGAGGGACTCCGCATGATACCGTGCGTTTTTCAGAAATGAAAGGTCCCAATTTCACTATTTGTGATCGGTTTTCCAGAAAAGAGGAGAACCATGATAGATCACCTTCTGCAACTTTGGCTACTTCAACTAGCCTAGTCATTAATAGATTGTGATCTGCAGTGTCGAAGGCTGTGCTTAGGTCCAACAGAACTAGAAGAGAAGATTCTCTTTCGTCTGCGGCCTCGAGAACGTCATCCCATATTTTGAGCAATGCTGTTTCTGTTCCGTGCCCGGGAAGGAAACCCAATTGAAATGGATCGAGTAGATTGTGGGTATCTAGATGCTGCTGCAGCTGTTGTACCACTACTTTCTCCATTACCTTGGAGAGAACGTTTAGGCCTGTTATGGGGCGACGGTGAGTTGGGTCTTTGGGGTCAAGGGTCGGTTTCTACAGGATGGGTTTAATTACGCCCAGTTTAAACTGTACCAAACCCTCCCTGAAGGACTGGTTTATAAGCTGCGTGATAGGAGGTGCTAGAATGCCGGCACATTCCTTCAGCAGTTTGGTGGGGATAATATCATTAGGTGCTGTGCTATTTCGCAGAGTACTGATGATATTTTCAGTGGCATCGATGAAGATGGGTTTGAGAGTGAACTTTGTTGAATGCGGTGAATTTGTATGGATACTGGGTGAATGATTGAGGGGAGGGGTGAGGGGGGTGCTGTTTTGCTGAATGCTTTCACGAATTCTTTCAATTTTGTTAATTAAATAATCTGATAGTTCATTGCAGTATTCTTGGGTGTCTGAATTGGGGGCTTCAAGAAAGACTGGATTCATGATCTGGTTGACAATCTTGAAGAGAGTTCGCGGGGACGGTTTAGGGCATTGGTGATGACATTGGAGAAGTGATTTTTTTTTGGCTTTGAAGATTTCCTTGTGGTAATTTTTTGTTATCTTTTATGTTACCTTGTAGATGGCACGGTTTTCCACTGAAGAGCTTCTTTTCCAAGCGGCTTCTGCTCTTCTGCACTCTTGCCTCAGCAACGACAGCTGGTCATTAAACCAGCTGGCGTTGTTTTTTCTGATGCAAGTTTTACGTTTGGGCGCTACGCGGTCGGCTGACTGTAGCAGAGCCATATTTATGGCATCCAGTGTTTCTGTGGCTGTTTGGTGTGATTGGATTTATTTTATTTTTTTACCTAAAGTGGTTTTGAAGAGCTCTGAATAGAGCTTCTTTTGTGATATGGTCCAGTGTGTTGTCACCGGTTTTGATATTTTTGTTGAGGGGGCATTTATGGCGATACTGAGTTTTATTATTTTTTTTGAATGTTTACTTCCAGATCTTGTCTGAAAATAAGATCGAGTGTATGACCGGAAGTACTGTATGTGTGGTATGTGAAGTATGTGTGGGCCCACATACTAGTTGCTGCAGACCTAATCCTTCCAGGTGGTCAATACAGGCGTGGGCAATGGGATCCTGTGAGGAGTTGGCCCAGAGGTTGAAATCCCCGAGCAGCAAAAGATGTTTGCTGTTTAGGGTGTGAGTGTGGACATAAACTCAGTCCAAGGTCTATAGCAGAGTAGAATATGGACGGTCTCCTGGGGATTTGGGGATTTGTTTGTAGTTGCAGCGTGAGGGTTTCCATGAATGGAAGTGGGTTTTAAAGGACTGGCTTAGTGATCGCGAGATGAGTCTTATGGATCACTGCCAGGCCTCCTCCTCTTTGCCCCTCTCTGTTTTCTGTTAAAATGTGATCATTTTACAGCACCAATTCTCCCAGAATGGTGTTACAGTCGGCTGTAAGCCAGCTTTCTGTAATGAAGAGGCAGTCTAAATCGCATTGTAGGATGAAATCGTGGATTTCTTGATGGTGTTTTACTGCTGACCTAGTGTTGACCAATGCGCATAGAATGTGCTTGGGTTGGGGCCGATGCATGCGATTTTTAACTGTTGAACGTTGATTGGTTCGTAACAGTTGTTTGTTTCTTAGTGCTTTTTTGATCACGACTGGTAGTATACCAGTAAGGACCACAGAGATAATCAAATACCACCAAAAGAAAGCTCAGAGCGTGACAATGCTGAAAGCTGAAATTTCGCCTGGGCAGGAAGGGGGTATATGTGCCCAGTAAGCAAGTGGTTAAAGCTTCAGTGCAACAAATTCACTATACCAAGATATTCTTAGTTTGTAAACCTACTTTTCAGCTGTCTACTTTCACAATAGAAAAGTAAAGGAATGTCCCAAGTTTCCATTTAAGCATTACTCAGCACTGAATTTTGTGTTTAGAAGGTGTCTAAAAATACACATTTATTGTTTGGGATGCTAATTCTTTTTTGACAAATTCTGGGATGCCATTCTTCTTTAATAACAAATGAAAGTAAAGAGAATAGAACAGTGAATGCCCAGAATTGTTTACTAATTGAAACGGATCCATTGGGAAGCTTCCAGTGGAGGAATTGCTGAAACATTTAAAGAGCGCCTTAGAAGGAAATTGTAAAATTTCACATTCCTTTACATTAGGATTATTTATTTTGGTTTGAGCTTCAAGATAATATTTATTTTAAATTACATTTCCCTAAATCACAATTTTCGCTTGCAGATTATGGTCTGTGTGGTTTGGATTAACATACCCATCTAAAAAAAGTGATAGCCATAAACTGATTAATGTGTGTATGGCAAGAAAAGTTTTTTTTTAATTACATTTAGAAAACAATGCCACAGTTTCATTATTGAATCATTAAAAAGTATGTTAATCCAATCATATTACTGATATGTCATACAGCAGTTTATATATTGGTAGGACAATATTCATAGCAGCACGCCAAAAGGACAGGGTGAAGGATTAGGTAGCTTCCACATAAAGGAGACGTGTGGCCATTACTTTGTGTAGTAACTATTTCTGTATCATCCATTGAGGGACACGATTGCCTCTCGGGGGATCAGGGATAAATGTATTCCCCTGCTGCAGCAAATTGGAGCATACTCTGGTAGGGTTTTCCGCCTTCCTCTGGATCAACTGTGGGTATAGAATTGGGTATATGGGATTGTACGATATTTTTTTATTTTTTTTATGTTTGAACTGGATAGACTTGTGTTTTTTTCAACCTGACTAACTATGTCATTATGTACCTATGTAACAGGAACTGATTCAATAACCTTTGGGTATATACTGCCACCCTAAGGAGAACTAGACACTGGGCAACAAAATTGTAAGCCAGACCCTATAGCCTATATAATTTCTCCCATATCCAACATACCTCAGTTTTAGCTTAGTGTTCTATGTGAATAGACGTCTGTTTTCTGCTCTGCTGTTCAAGGCTTTCTGATGTTTTCTTCAATCCACAGCTGCTGGTAAATTTATGTTGGACGTTTATAGTCCTAAATACGTTCTCTAGTTAACTATTAAATGCAGGCTTTCCAATATTCCATGGAAGATTCTCTGTGACACTCCCACAGTGTTTGTTACTGCCCCCTGGAAGTACATTGGCTCTGCTACAATGTATATGTGTCAAACCACTTGGGCTGGGATGTCACTGCAGATGCGCTTTCCAGGGCCAGAGCTGTGGCAGCTCCAGCAACAATGGCCAAGCCTCCAAAGAACTCAATGTACATAGTTTGTAGAGCAAGGTGCTGCTGTTGACAAGGTAACTCACAGCTCAAATTTTGATTATTTCAGCAGGAATCGGCTAGAATACGTGCTGTGTATGTCCAGAATAAAACTTACAGTGCAGACTGTGCCAGTGAGGATTTCCTTTCATTTTGGGTAAAACTACTCTTTTGTTGTGTTTTTTCTTTAGTTTACCTAATCTCTATGCAATATAGCAGCCTTGAAGAGTTATATTTCCTGACTTTGTGCTTGTTTTCTGGTTTTATTTAGAAATCTGCTCTTGCCATTACAATCTTAGATTTTATTTTTCAAGCATCCCATGCTTAGCAGCAAGAGGGATGCAGACACTGCTGTTTTTTTTTTTTTTTTTCATTTGAACAATGGATGATGTTGACCCTCTAATTTAGGGGAAAAACACACTTTAACACTGTAGTGCAATGCAGTAAGTAATGTTAACACACATTGCACTGCCATTCATTCTAAATGGCATCCGAATGCACTTAGGCAACAAACTCCAACATACATGCATTGCAGCATACCACATCATACCACATACTGCATTCCAAAAAATGGTGCATTTTCGTTTTTTGGACATTGTCTTGCTTTGCCAGCCCATTCTTTTAATCGGGGAGCTTTAATGCAATGCACATTAACGCACGTTGGCTTGTGTGCCTTAATTCAACACACTGGAATGTAGAAGGCCCTCAAGCATCAGCCTGGTATGGCCATGGTTAATCAAACAGCTATTTTTTTTTCTAACAGAGCCAGGCAGTAGGTTCAAGTTTATTTAGTTTGCTTTCACTAAGGTGGATATTTGCTCCATTTTAGACTTGAGAGCCTTGAAACCATTCCCCCTACCCCGGGATTGGGCCTTCTCATTCAGTGTTGCTGTGCTGCATTTTAGAGTTTTTCTGCCTTTTTAAACATCTGAAATACCTTTATGTTTCCGAACCATCAGCCTTCTATGCTGACTGGATGCCACTGTGTTTAACAGCATGTCTGTTGATGTCCAGGTGCTTAGAGATTGAGGCACTTTGGAATTCTTTATTCCGACTATGCCTTACACAGGTTGACTTAGCTACTTACTGTAAAGTGGACCACTAGACCTAACTTTATCCACCTAGATTCTCTGTGGGACAAATTGATTTTTTCAGTCAGAGGTGAACTAGAACCTGTCCTGTCAAGGGCCAGGTTCCTGGTATGTCCAACAAGTTATTCTTTAGATTTGTAGAATATAGTTTATCCCTTTTTTGGGTAAGTTCACTTCCCAATGGCAGTGAGCTGCAGGCATCATGCATCTCTCACAGGCCTAAGCTAGATACCATGTCTGTTATTAGGCTTACCCATCCCTCTAATATGGACTACTCTTGGATGTCTCTATATTTACTGAATTAGTTCCTGTGTCTCAACAGATAGAGAAAAAAGTATTTTGCTACTTACATGTAAAAAGTAAAGGCAATATGTAAGTATTCTTAAAACCACTGCTTTTTCCCTTCTCCCTATGCTGTATAGTGCTGGTAAAAAGATCTGTGTAAATGACTCAATTCAATCGACTCTGGTCTAGTCACTTGATAAAGAAGCTTCGGCTCCCCTGTAATATGGAGTGCTTGACAAGGGGACTGAATTCCCGAATGTCACTTAACAGCTTCCATTGCCCATCCATTACTGCCAATCTCTCCTCTCCCCTGCAGCAGCCGCTCCCTGACACAGGGAAGCTGGAGCTTCTACGTTATGTTACTGCACCAGACTGGAACGAAAAATGGTACTTTACACAGATCTTTTTTTACCAGCACTACAGTTGTATACAGCATAGATAGAAGGAGAGGGAAAGCATTGGTTTTAAGCATATTTATATGTAGCCTTTACTTCTACTTTAAGCCCATTAAGGGATGTGGCCCCTCCCTGCCTAGTGGTTTTAAAGCCTATACGGGATGGCTTACAACATTGTTGCTTAGTGTCCAATTCACCTGAGCTAAATGCTCAGTGCTTACTAAATCAGATCCTCAATGGACTCACAAGAGCTAAGTACAACAAAACAGTTTTTACTTGGGAATAGTAATGGGGGAGATTTACTAAATTTGGTGCAAACAGAATCTGGTGCAGCTGTGCATAGTAACCAATCAATTTCTAATTTCATCTTGTTCAATTAAGCTCTGACCATAAAACCTAGAAGCTGATTGGTTACTATTCACCATACCAGATTCTGTCTGCACCAGTTTTAGTAAATCTCCCACAATGAGTCAAACGCACATATGTCAATTAATTTCACAGCTGCCAATGACCAATTATAACTGTGTATTCCCAGGTTCAATAAATCACATTTAAACTTTTGGATTCTTAATTTGAAAACAATCCTAACAAAATCAATGGGCTAATGTTTTACTTGTTGACAGTTGTAAGATTATTGCCAACTATTATTCTCTTTGTTGTTATTGCAGAATTGATATTGGCAACACATGCAAGCCTTATTAAAACTATACATCATGGATGACTGAGTTCCAGAAGATACAAATTAATTCTGCTAATTATTCAGACAAAATTGCAATTTTTTTTATTTGATTTACTTTATATAGTTCAACGAAAATATTAAATTGAAATTGCTAATAACATCCAAAAGTTTGTATAAATAATTTGTTTGGAACAGGGTTATAAAAAAGTTGAAGTTTGTGAAAGAGCTATAAAATAGAGAAAGGATACTGTGTGCTATCATACAGCAAAACAAAATTAACAAACTAATTATTGCTGATATGCTACAAATCATGCACATTTGTATGCAAATATCTGGTATATCATATTTTTTTTTAAAAGCTGCTTATATTTTTTCCTTCCCTGGTTCAAGACCCTCATCAACATGCTAATGAAAATAGTAAATAAAACCATTCCATTTTCATTACATATTTTGTAGAGCTAATGTTTTTGCTAGGTCTGTCTGCTTCCCTATTTAATGCAGATATATGCTGGCTCTTAAGGCTGGCCGGCTCTACATATCTTTCAAAAAAGTCACAGTACCTTACCTCAGTACTCCTCTTAAGATAAAAACAGCGAGCTGGCTCTTGGGAGAAGTTATCAAATGCTTTGATTGAGTGGGTATCAGTTTGGAGGAAGAAGTGTTCTTAGGCAGACTGATTGTGCATGTTTACCACCCTACAATACTCCCACATGTGATTTTGAGCCTCCATGATTGAAATAATCAAAATCCAATTCCTTTACAGTAGATGTGCCACAGGAAAATGCCTAGGCAATGAAACACGTTTTGCTTATTATTGTTGGGCTACCACAAACCAATCTCCGCCACCCTCTCTCCACCCCCACTTCAGAAAGGCTTGGGGAGATATGCTAAAGTGTAAGTGACTTAATATATTAGGTCTAGCTTTAAGGTGAATGGGGAATTGCACATACTGGTGGATTGGCGGTTTCCAGGCACTGCACATTACACAGTAATTACGGATACTTTTATGGAAGACTACTTGGCGTTGAATATAAACATCTTTATCACAGTATTAAGGCATGAAATGAGCACAGTTTTTGTTTGGACACATAGGGCCAGATTCAGGTAGATGAGAGCATCTTTGCTCCAGAGTAACGCTTCTCATTTACGTTACTCTGACGACCCTTTCAGCGCAAGTACTGTTATTCACATAGCAGTTGCGCGTAAACTTGCGCCAGAGTAACGATAATGCGCTGGCGTAACCCGACGCAAGGGGAAGTGGGTGTGATCATATGTAAATGATGGGCGGAGCCCAGCGCAGAGGCTTACGTTCAGCGCATCAACCACGGAGCATGCGCAGTGAGTGAGGCTCCACTAGCCCCCTTTGTGCGCATGCTCACAACTTCCGTCGGCACCACTTCACGGGAAACGTCAGCGCAATGCCTTCCGTTGGGCGTTTAAATGCGCCCGTAGAAGCGCCATTCCGGCACTAAAGTATATCCTGCTCCCCCTCCCCGCAGTGATGTTACTTTTGTTCTGAGATGGCTGCTCCCGTTCCCCGCAAACACACAGGAGAAAGCTGAACTTTAATGGCCAGGAGCTGTCAGCCGTCATCTCGGCTATGGAGACCTATGATGTCTTCCTCCATGGCTGTAAAATTTGACAGACAAGCATGGACAGAGGTGTTGTCCTGCAAGTGGGGGTGCTCAGCTAGCTCTTATCGTCGGTAACGCTGCTGTAGCTGCTCTCCTGCTGACCTGTGGCCATCTGGAGTAAAGATAAAGCAGCCTTTTGTAGAAATAACTTTGCGCCGGACGGACGAGATACGCGCGGCGCATGTAGCCAGCGTATGGTGCTAATCCATTCGTGAATTGGGAAAAATCCCTCATTTGCATATTTGCAGGGGAAATCAATAGGTGCGACTGATGCGCCAAGCGAAATTAAGCGCTGACGATACTCTGGCGTCGGAACGTTCCGCCGGTCGCAAATGGCCCGTTATTGGGCGCATCTAGTTTGGTGGGTACGGGCACATAGAAACGACGGCGCATCTTCACAGTTACGTGGCGCATATCGAAATTCTCCAGCGCAAGTGTTGCTGAATCTGGCCCAAAAATGTGATGCTTAAGGACTTTTCTATTTGAGGACATTACTGATTTCTTGATATATGTATATGCCACGGTCTTGAGGAAATTTGATGGTCATATGTTCTTATTAGATTCTGTATGAGCATATCAAAGATTCCAGGTATTTTAAAGAATTTGATCAAAAATTGATGGTTATTTTTTTTTTCAATATTTTTATTGAGAAATGCATTTTTCACAATACAATAACCAATAAACATAACTAAAGAAAAGGTATGATAAACAAAAATGGTTGCCAACAAATAGTAATATAGAAGAAAGGTAAGAGCATTTCAGATAAATATAAATTTAGACATAAAGGGCGATATCAAAAGGAGGTTTATATAGGGCTGTGGCTATTCTGATTGTACCAGTTTGACCATAATTCCCATTTGTTAGAGGCGGACTTCATACAGCCTTCGCAAACTGCCAGCATGTATTCATAGTAGTGTATGTGTGTGTACCAGGTGCATTATCTCGTATATAGAGATGTGATCGAGGGATACCCATTGTCTGATGATTGACAACCTGGCCTGCTAAAAGGATATGTACAGTTACACATCGCATATGTGTAGAGATATTGTTGGTGCCTATGCCAAGTAACACCAGTTCAGGTGAGGGCAGAATGGTGCTTCCAGTTACATTAGTAATGAGCTTGAAAACATTGTCCCAGAGGGAAGCAATATCTTTACATAACCATAGTAAATTGTAAAAAATTTCCTGAATCAATTAAGGAAAAGGGAGGGAAGGGGGGAAGGGAATAAGACAAAAACAAAAGGAAAAGAGAAAAGGGGGAGGACTAGGAAGGGTAGGACAAGACCCACAAGGAAAGCACTCACATTAGCCACATCTGTATATGATAAGAATAGAGAAAAAACCCAATCAGAGAAATTAGTAAAGGTCAGACTTTGAGGCAAAGCGGAAGTATATATAAAATTGATAATTTATTAGAAAAAATAGAAAAATTACAGTAGAACAATGATATAATATTGAGAAATAAATACAATCAAATAGAACCGTCTGGATTAGTGAATCATGAGTGGTAAATAAATCATTTGAAGTCGCCTACGCGTTTCACCGTGGGGCTTCTTCAGGACGAGACAAGCAGGATTTTTTTGATAATAAATAAATATTGTTTCATGATCTAGTGCATTGCAGTAGGTAAGTCTATCCAGAGAACTCAGAACAATCAGAGAAGATGCCACAAAATCAGGGAGTTAATTGACTGTCACTCTCAATGGTACCAGGAAAATGATAATCAAGGGTCCGAGCTTATAGCATCTATGGTGATAATTCCATGATGTCAGGGATTGAGTAATCAAATCAAGAACCAGAGAAATATGCGTAGGGGATGTGCCAGAAAATCGATAAACGAAAAATGAAAAGGAACCCCTACTCTGAGCAATCCTACAAAGCAATTAAAACTGGGGCAAGTTTTCTCACAGAGGCGAATGTGGGTGTAAGTGCAATGGAGATGCAATGGCATTCCACTTGTACGTTCGAAAAGGACCGTCCCGTGCAGGCTGTGACCCTGGGGCATGCACATACCATTCCTTATGACAAAGCATTTGGCGGGAAGGTCCTTATCGAACGTACATGTGGAATGTCATTGCATCTCCATTGCACTTACGCCCACATTCACCTCTGTGAGAAAACTTTCCCCAGTTTTAATTGCTTTATAGGATTGCTCAGAGTAGGGGTTCCTTTTCATTTTTCGTTTATCGATTTTCTGGCACATCCCCTACACATTTTTCTCTGGTTCCTGATTTGATTATTCAATCCCTGACATCATGGAATTATCACCATAGATGCTATAAGCTCAGACCCTTGATTATCATTTTCCTGGTACCATTGAGAGTGACTTTCAATTAATTCCCTGATATTGTGGCATCATCTCTGATTGCTCGAAGTTCTCTGGATGGACGTACCTACCGCGATGCACTACTGTAGATCATGAAACAATATTTATTTATTATCAAAAAATCCTGCTTGTCTCATCCTGAAGTAGCCCCACAGCGAAATGCGTAGGTGACTTCAAAGGATTTATTTACCACTCATGATTCACTAATCCAGACAGTTCTATTTGATTGTATTTATTTCTCAATATTATATCAGTGTTTTACTGTAATTTTTCTATTTTTTGTAATAAATTATCAATTTTATATACACTTCCGCTTTGCCTCAAAGTCCGACCTTTACTCATTCCTCTGATTGGGTTTTTTCTCTATTTGTATAAATTTCCTGTTTTCCCACAATTCCTCCAACAAGAGGTGATGTGGTCGGGTAAAATGCATGTATCTGTAAGGGAGTAATGTACCATCTGAGATTGTTGTAAGTAAGGTCCCATAGGCTGGAGAAGCATGTTGTGCAGAGATTATAGGATATGGCAGATTTCCATTGGGAATCACTAAAAGTAATACCTATGTCTTTTTCCCATTTAGTCATAGGATGTAATTAGTTAAATGAAGATTTGTCTTGAAGTAAGTAGAAGAAAAGGGTGATACCTTTAGCAGCTATGGAATCGAATGGTAAGCCCATACTTTCCTATGATCATATTTTTGGAGGTGTGGATTGCATATTAAGCAGTGAGATATTTGGATATACTTGAAGAACTCCTTACTCGGTAATGAGAAGGACTTTTGTAAGGAGGAAAATAAGATAAGTATAGGTCAGAGAGGAGAAGTATGCCCCTTTCCTCCCAGGATTTCATAGTGATTTTTGGGTATGAGTACTGATAGCACAGAGATTGAAACAGGGATTGTGCATGGAATGTCCCTTATTGTAGCATTGGCCATGTAATAGACAAACGTTCTTATAGTGGCTATGACTGTGGGGGAGATATTAGTGTTGCTCTGTCCATTGCGGGAGTATCAAGTAGCCAGTTTTTCAGATTACGCCCTGGGATCTAGAAGGCTTTAATACCACTCTATAAGCATGAGGGGTTAGACTGAAACCATGCTTTTACTTGCGCCAGTATGGAGGCTACGTAGTAATCTCTGAAGCATATACTGTATTTATTGGCGTATAACACTGAAAATAGAGGGTAAACTGTGCCTGCGTGTTATATGAGGGGGCTAAGGAAGGTTTTTTTTCCCTGAAACTTCCCTCTTAGGCCACGTACGTTTTCATCGGACCAGGCTGAAGTGGTCTTGTGTGTGTACACACCATCGGACCAAAAATCCAATCAGACCAGAACGCTGTGGCGTAAAACACAACGATGTGCTGAAAAAAACGAAGTTCAATGCTTCCAAGCATGTGTCGACTTGATTCTGAGAATGCGCAGGTTTTTGGTCCGATGCTTTTGCGTACTAACCATCGAATCTGTCCGATTGACAGGTGTCCGTCGGGCAGATTTTAAAGCAAGTTTTAAAACTTTGGTCTGACGGACACCGGTCCGATAGGCCGTACACACTATCGAATTGGTCCGATGAAACTGGTCTGCAGACCAGTTTCATCGGACCGGTCTGATCGTGTGTACGCGGCCTTAAAGTTAGGGTGCATGTTATACACCTGTGCGGGTTATACGCCGATAAATACGGTATACCCTGTACCTCCCATAGATCTATATTAAGAGATTCTGTTTTTTTTTCTTATGCCACACTGTGTGTCTCAGTAGAGACCTAAGGGAATTAAAAAAAGGTTAGTGGGATTGGGGAATTGATGGTTATTTATGTGCATATGTTGGTTGTTTTTTTAGTTGTAAAGGGACAGCGCACCATTTATCATGTAGGTATACCAGTCCACTTTTCCTAAACAACCTCCCTGACAAAACACCTTGACCCCATGTTGATGAGGGCGAGTGCCTCTTCCTCACAACTCAAGCTCAGTGGTTGTGGGAGTGCGGGGGGAGGGGGTGACTTATCAGAATTTTTTTTTTTGGTGAATCAGTAGAGGTATTTACCTCTAATCATTCACATGAGTGCTGGGATCTGGGGGCCCCAGGCAAAGCACCCTCCACATGTTGAGGGCATGTGGCCTGGTATCGTTCAGTGGGGATGCACGCTCATCTTCTCCCTTTTTTTGCCTGCCAAGCTGCATGCTCAGATACGGGTCTGGTATGTGTTTTCAAAATCCATACCAGGCCTGAATGGTCTGGCATGAATTGGGGGAACTGTACACTTTTGTCTCCCATTTTGTTTTACTGTATGCTGTTTTCATTACATTTTGATGACTCAATGGCTCTTAAGGATGCCAGTTCCTTAACAACCAGCTAGTAACTGAATACATTCATTTAATAGCACATTTGTTTCATTTTTTTTTTAGGGAATTGACTTTTGTTTGGGGTAATTACCGGATGTTTCTAAGTTTTGAGGGGTATACCACATAAACCTATAGCGAATTGAGCTTTTCCATATTGCATGTGATATTTGGATACATGACCAAAATATTGCACGCAATATCTTTTAGCGAATTGGGGCCTAGATCTCTGGGTCTGCTGATTGATGATATGATGATATGGTCAGGTTGAATTGCCCAGCTTTGGTGACAGGCTCACTTTAAAATTGGACTTGTGAGAGAAAGACATTGTTTTGTTCCTGACCTGTTTCATCAAAACACCAAATACTCCTTCTTTCTAATTATGCTTTGGGCATAACATGAAACCATAATACAGATTATGTTGTTTGTTAGTTCTATACATCTTCCCTGTTTGCATTTATCTTTGTTCTTGTTCACTGCAAAAAACAAACATTTAGGAACTAAAGCTATAGATTTTCTGCTCTAATTGTTTAAATAAATTAAGGATAATTACACCACCATGTGTTTCATCTTATGGAGAGTATACTTTACACTTGACTAAATACCCATATGTATAACCTTGTTGGCACTGATTATTTTATGGTATATGTTGTACTGTAAACAGAATGCATTCCAACCATGTGTCCATTTGTTTGCACTGAAGGCTTAATTTTTTTCCTTATGCGTTATAATATATATCATATGGCTTATGGTACAATGGTTTTGTAAGTAAATTTTACATTTATATACAGTATGTACTAGTGCATCATCAAAGTATAATGTGGGCTGCCACTGCTGACCTACTTCCAAACGGCTACCTGCCTAGCTGTTTTACTGACCCACTGACTTCAGTATCTAGCGTCATTGACTTAAATCAAGTATACGAGATCAGGAAAATTTGAGTATTATTATACAGGATTTATATAGCGCCAACAGTTTGCGTATCACTTTACAATATAAAGGGAGACAATACAGCAACAATACAATTCAATACAAGAGGGTTAGGAGGGCCCTGCTCCTATGAGCTTACAATCTAAGAGGGAGGGGCTGGTGAAACAAAAGGTAGTAACTGTGATGGATGAACTGATGAGGGAAGTAGAAGATTTGATTGTTAGCTGAAGGCAGGATAGGCTACCCTGAAGAGATGAGTTTTTAGGGACTAAGTAAAAGTGGACAGAGTAGGATATAATCGGGCAGATTGTGGTAGTGATGTCAAGAGGATGGGAGAGGCTCTGGAGAAGTCCTGGAGACAAGCATGGGAGGAGTAGACAAGGAATTAGAGAGAAGGAGGTCTTGGGAGGAGCGGAGAGGACAGTTTGGGTGATATTTGGAGATAAGATTGGTAATGTAGCTTGGGGCAGAGTTGCAAATGGCTTTGTATGTTATTGTTTTGATTTTTATTCATGAAGCAAGGGAAAGTCAGTGGAGGGATTGGTAGAGAGGGGTGGTGGACACTGAATGGTTGGTAAGGTGGATGAGTCTGGCAGCAGCATTCATTGTGGACTAAAAAGGGAATAGCTTGCGGAGAGGTGTAGTGTAGTAAAGTCAAAAGTCCTGATATGTATACTTGTTTAGTAGTAGTGACTCCAAATCCAAAAAACATTTGGGTCAAGCATGACAGCCAGACAGCTAGTCAACATGCTGCTTTCTTGACCGATTTCATGTAAATATGAAGTCCAGTTCATACTCTGATCTCCATTCAGACTCATTAATACATATTTTAATTACTTCAATGCAAGCAGTGTTAGTATCTAAATTTGACTTGATATCAACATCTTGAAATACCTTGTGCAGCAAAGCTTACACTAGGAGAAAGAGAATCAACATGAGGAGCCAATCAGTTGTGTTTCATTGCTCAGGTGCTTAAAGTGGAGGTCCGCCCACCGCTTTAAAAATTAAAAGCCAGCAGCTACACATACTGCAGCTGCTGGCTTTTAATAATAGGACATGCAGCTGTCCTGGAGTCTAGCGATGTGGCATCACAGCTGATGTTTCCATGCCGCAGCCATTGTGGGTAAGGGAATCAGGCAGTGTATGAAAATATATACCAAAAAAATGGTGCCTTGTGGGGATAAGAACATATAAACCTACAGCTGCCCCTTTAAATTGAAGAAATTACTAAACTGTGTAGAATTATAAAGTAAAGAATAAGGCGCTTTATATGTTCATGTGAAAAACTGGCACAAAGAAAAACACTGCATCAAGCTTAAATGTGCACATAAATGAAAAAATAAATAAAGTGAATAAATCCCAACACCAAAACAGAATGCTCTGAGATAAAACTTCTAGATCTTCCCCACCACAAGTGCTCAATGTGAAGATGGCCACTCACCAGAGCTGTTTGACCCCTTTTTACAGGACGGTCAAAAAACTCTTTGGGAACACCAGATTGGTTCCGCTAATGGCATAAATCTACTACAATGACCACTCAGGAAGGGGCTAGAATGTAAAAAATGACTCCACAGGAGACACGGGTAAAAGTCTCATAGTGTAGGTATTTTTTAATAAAGTAAAAACAGCAGCAATAATGGCAGTTACACTCACATGTTGTAGTGCCTGGCCTGGCACTAGATGTAAAGAGCGTGTGTGAGTCAGCTGATCCCTGGGGGTGGCGTGCGTTCCACGTCTCGCTCTGAAGGGCAAAGCCTGATGTGGGGTATCAAATATGGACCTGGAAATGATGGATCCTCTAACATATGTTTTGCGTGATTGGCTCTTCAGGAAGTGACTTCAATTCAGGAGATTGTAACAAAGACGTTTACTAGTCTGTGGCTAGGCACCGGAGGTGGCGCATCGTGGATTGGGTCTCCCGGTGGGACAGGAGGCCCGGTAAGAGCGGCGGAGGCATTGGTTGTTATCACTGGAAAGCTGATCACCCGCTCTAAACGGTACCGGGATGATGCCTGCAGCTGTGGACATCATCCTGGTATTACCCCCGAAAGCCGAGGACGCATATGTGCGTACGCTTGATGGCAAGACAGTGCAGAACAGGGAATTTACAGCACATCATACAGAATGAGGTGGTGTAAAATATAAAAATGTACAACCAGCCTTTTATAAAGAGCCAGTGCAGAATAGGGAATGTATGTACTCTTTTCCACACACATCACTCTGGCATAAAGAATTATGTGTTTGGAATAGGGAGAATACATCATGGCACAGGAAAGGTATGGAAAAAGAAACATGTAGAATGGCAAAGGAATTGAGGTGCAGCAGAAAAGGGAATGTGCAGCATGGCATTTAGAATAAGGGAGGTATGGAATAGGGAATGTACAATATGAAATATGGAATGAGGTGGTCTGGAAAAGAGAATGTGCCGCATGGCATTTGAAATTAGGCAGTGCGGAATAGGGAATTTACAGCAAAGTAGGAAAGTGCAGCTTATTGCTGCTGCTGTTCAGGGTGGCCCAATCCAACCTCCTACTGCCATTTTAAAAAAAGAAGCCAGAGGAGGAAGTCTTCCAATACTCTCTTCCTCTGCTGTGCTCTGCATTAGATCACATCAATGGTCACAACTGCAAAGGAAGTGTATAGTGGAAGACTTCTTCTGCCAGCTTCTGTGTTTACAAGTGGTGAGTTGTCACAACAGGTCCCCTGCTGATGAAGGACTTGATGGGGCAGGACAGCCCAATCTAACTACCTCTTGGTGGAAAAGGCAGGTAAGTCATCCTGAGGTCCCAACCACTCAGACCCTATCACAATGTTTGAAATCCAAAGTCACAACACTTCCATGATCATGCCTTGTACACAGAACATATTCTTGTTTTGCTAGTTATTGTGAGCATCTGTAAATAAGCCCATATTAATATTACTGTTTTACTACTCGTTATTAGAATAAATGTGCATCTAATAGTTGCACAAGAAAAACTTGCTCTTTTGCCTCTGTCATCCCTGGTGTGTACATTTCTTGACAATCCCACCCAGCATGCATATCTCTTTTCAAAGAAACCCATACAGCCTCATCATTAGGTCTGATAGCCAGCAAAGATTAGTTGTAGTTTATCTGTATTTGGACAGATCATTGCAAGATAACTGAAATACATGACAGGTGATACCATTTGCTGCTCAGCAATTGCAGTATTCTAGTCTGCATCTCCCCAAGGTAATACATATAACCTGGCCTGTTAGTGGGCCCTGAGGACAGGGTGGGTGACCACTGCTATATACCACAGGATAGTGCCATTATAAACCAAAATAAACTGTACAGCACAGTAACAAAGATAACAGAGATTATTCATAGCAAGTAGTTAATTAAAAATTTCCACCAACGAGATTGTTTCTTCAGAAACAAAGAAAATATTCATACCTATTTGTTGATAGAGCCACTGTGTCACAATACGGTTGTGTTACAGCTAACTGTGTGAACTGCCTGCAGGTCTGAAATCTTGTATTACAACATTTAAAACATATACAGTAGAAACATTGTAAAAATAAGGAAGGCCACCACTGCAAAATTTCCTGATAATTGTCATTGGAACTAAGCCAAAGTTAATGTCAAAAGTTAAGATAATCTCCTTCAAGAACCCTTGTTCATATTTTCACCATAATTCATGTAACTTAACCACTTAAGACCTGGACCATTATACAGCTAAAGGACCTTGCTCTTTTTTGTAATTTGGCACTGTGTCGCTTTAACTGACAATTGCGCGGTCGTGCGACGTGGCTCACAAACAAAATTGGTCTCCTTTTTTTTCCCCACAAATAGAGCTTTCTTTTGGTGGTATTTGATCCCCTCTGCAGTTTTTATTTTTTGCGCTATAAACAAAAATAGAATTTTTTTTTTTTTAAATCTATATTTTTTACTTTTTGCTGTAATAAATATCCACAAAAAAGATATAAAAAAACTTATTTTTTTCCTCAGTTTAGGCCGATACGTATTCTTCTACCTATTTTTGGTAAAAAAAATCACAATAAGCGTTTAACGATTGGTTCGGGCAAAATTTATAGCGTTTACAAAATAGTGGATAGTTTTATGGCATTTTTAGATTTACGGGTGGGTTGTATCTGTAAGATTAGATGTCCAGCGCATTCCTTCCCCTTTATATTAGATGTCAAGAGCCACCACACCATCAACTTGGGTCCCCCACTCTCCCAAAGAAATGTATTGCAGATTTTTTTCCAGAGATGTTTTTTTTTATCATCATTTAGCAATAAATGAGTAATAGGTAAAGTCAGAATATAGACACACACACAAGAAAGTAGTAAGAATTGACAGGTCACCAAATGAAGAGTAAATCAAGAATATTATGGTAAATCAATGGTAACTTGAACTGGAATAAACTCATTAATATAGTAAATCAGCATTCAATTTTAAACTGAATGAATGAATGAATGAAGAACTTGTATAGCGCAGCACATGCGAAGTAAATCGCCTCTGGGCGCTTGTTGTTCCTGTCTCCTTTGAGATCAAAAGAGATGAGTCTTAATCTTTCTCCTGAAGACTAAGTAGTTCTCCTCCAGTCTAATGCTGGCTGGTAAGGCGTTCCATAGTCTGGGACCTTGGACAGCGAATCTCATGTCTCCTTTGGACTTGTATCTGGCTTTCGGTATCTGAAGCCGATTTTGATTGTTGGATCGTAGAATACGATTGGGATTGTAAATTTTTAATTTTTCGCATAGATAATGGGGAGCATTCCCATGGATACATCTATGCGTTAGACAGAGTGCTTTAAAGGTGATTCTGTCTTTGACTGGTAGCCAGTGAAGGGATCTCAACGAAGGTGAGATTGATTCCCAAGGTTTTTTCCCAGTCACAAGTCTGGCGGCCGTATTTTGAACGACTTGAAGACGAGCGATTTGGTACTTGGGGAGTCCGAGGTAAAGGGCATTTGCATAGTCCAATCTGGAGTTTACAATCGCTCCCACCACGACCGATATGTCTTTCTTGGGAATAAAAGGCGTGAGTCTGCGTAGTAGGCGCAGCAGATAGTGAGATCCGCTGACTACTGCCCCTATTTGTGCGTTCATTGTCATGTCGGAGTCAAAGATGACCCCGAGACTTTTGACTTTGGCGCTAGGGGTGATGACTTTGCCCAGAATGGGCGGGGGGATCCAGGTTGTTATCGATTGATTCCTACGCTTGGCGTGAAACAGAAGAAGTTCTGTTTTCGCTCCGTTGAGTTTGAGATAACTCTTTGTCATCCAGTCCTCTATCAAAGAGAGGCATGTCTCTAGATTGAGGTGGTGATCCTTTTTATTGCAAATGCGGAAGTACAGTTGCGTGTCGTCTGTGTAAGAGTGATATAGCAGTTTTTGGCTGCTGATGATTTCAAAAAGAGGACGCAGGTAGATGTTGAATAACATCGGCGACAGGGGAGATCCCTGAGGGACCCCGCACGATAATGTGCGTTGTTCCGAAGTGAATGGTCCTAGCTTGACTATTTGCGATCGGTTTTCCAAAAAAGAGGAGAACCAAGATAGATCGCTTTCTGCGACTTTGGCTATTTTAGCCAGCCGAGTCAATAACAGCTTGTGATCAACTGTATCAAAGGCTGCGCTTAGGTCCAGCAGAACCAGAAGAGAAGATTCTCCTTCGTCTGCGGCCTCAAGAACGTCGTCCCATATCTTAAGCAATGCTGTTTCCGTCCCGTGTCCGGGACGGAATCCTGATTGCAATGGGTCGAGTAAGTTGTGGGTATCTAGATGCTGTTGCAGCTGCTGTACCACTGCTTTCTCCATTACCTTGGAGAGAACATTTAGGCCTGTTATGGGGCACCAGTTGAGTGGATCCTTAGGATCCAGGGTGGCTTTCTTCAAGATGGGTTGAATGAAGCCCTCCTTCAGCTGGGAGGGCATTTTGCCCTCCCTGAAGGATTGGTTAATAAGCTGCGTGACAGGAGGTGCCAGGATGTCGGCGCATTCCTTCAGCAGTTTGGTGGGGATAATATCATTTGGCGCAGTGCTGTTGCGCAGAGTGCCGATGATATTTTTAGTGGTCTGAATGGAGATGGGTTCCAGCGTGAACTCACCAAACTGTGGTGAATTGTTGCCGGTGCTGTGTAAATGACTACGGGGGGGCTGGGAAAGCAATTGTTCTGCTGAATGCTTTGCCGGATTGCCTCAATTTTGTTAATGAAGCAATCCGATAACTCATCGCAAAATTCTTGTGTATCCAAGTTGGGGGCTTCAAGACATCCTGGATTCATGGTCTGAGTGACCAGCTTGAAGAGTTCGCGGGGGCGATTTAGGGCACCGTTGATAACCTCAGAAAAATAGTTTTTCTTGGCTTCGAAGATTTGCTTGTAGTATTTTCTGGTTATTGCCTTGTAGATCGAGAGGTTCTCATCTGAAGAGCTTCTTTTCCAGGCTGCTTCTGCCCTTCTACGCTCTTGCTTCAGTAACGCCAGCTGGTTGTTGAACCAGCCGGAGTTATTTTTCCTGATCTGGGTCTTTCGTTTCGGCGCTATCAAGTCAGCTGACTGCAATAGTGCTGTGTTTATGGCCTCTAGTGTTTCTTCCGCTGTTTGGTGCGGCTGAATTGTGTTTATTTTTCCCCCTAACGTGGCTTTGAAGAGTTCCGAGTGGAGCTTCTTCTGACATCTGGTCCAGTGTGTTGTCACTGGATTTGATGTTTTTGTTAAGGGGGGAATTCGGAAATAATGAATTTAATTGCATGGTGATCTGTCCATGGCAATGGTTCATTTTCCAAGATTTTTATTTCCAGATCTTGTCTGAAAATAAGATCGAGCGTATGACCTGAAGCATGTGTGGGCCCACATACTAGTTGCTGAAGCCCTAATCCTTCCAGGTGGTCGATGCAGGCGTCGGCAATGGGGTCTTGCGGGGAGTTGGCCCAAAGGTTGAAGTCCCCGAGCAGCAAAAGGTGTTTGCTATTCAGGGTATAAGTGGAGACAAAGTCCGTCAAAGATGGGAGCAGCTGCGACTTGGGGCCAGGTGGCCTATAGCAGAGTAGAATCCGGACGGTCTCCTGGCCGTTTACTTGCAGTTGAAGAGTAAGGGTTTCCATGAATGGAAGAGGGTTTTGGAGGCTTGGTTTTGTGATCGCAAGACGCGTCTTATGGATCACCGCCAGTCCTCCTCCTCTTTGCCCTATTCTGTTTTCCGTTATAATACGGTAGTTTTCTGGCACCAATTCTCCTAGAATGGTGTTACAGTCGGCTGTGAGCCAGCTCTCTGTAATGAAGAGGCAGTCTAGGTCGTGTTGTAGAATGAAATCATGGATTTCAAGTCGGTGTTTTACTGCCGATCTTGTGTTGATCAGAGCACATGAAATGCGGTTAGGTTGGGGTGAACGGCTAAAATTTTTGACCGTCGATCGATCCTCAAAAGGTGCTCAATTCTTAGGGTCTTTTTGGTGATGGCTGGCAGTATTGCGGCGAAACGCCTCAAATTCCAAATGGTTTCTGCGGAGTACCGCAGATTAGCCATGGTCGCCATTCACCGGGGAAAAAGTCGTTCCTTTTGGTGGCGATGAAGAGAGGATTCAGTGAATCCTCCCGGCTTGAACATAGATGTCAAAAACAAGGCCTGCGGGCCGAATCCGGCCCTCCATGCCATTTCATCTGGCCCTCACACCTCTCCTGCAGCTGCAGGAGAGCTCTAGCCGTCCTCCGGTCTTACTTCAGACCCTGTACTTTCTGCTTTCAAGCAATGCATCCAGCTACTTCCCAGAAGCAGCATAAGGAAAGGGGGTGCACTGTGATGTAAGGGAGAGTGGCGCACTCAAGCTGATGGTGTAGTGGCTCTTGACATCTAATGTAAGGGGAGGGGATGCGCTGGACATCTAATCTTACAGATACAACTGACCCTTTTGAGGACAATCATAATGCTGATGCGGCCCACAATGAAATCGAGTTTGAAATAGAACAAATTAAATGATGTCTCAGGGTGACAACATTCAGGTGAAATATAAGATAACAGATAGAAAGCACAGGAAGCTATTAGGTTTTTCGGCGGGACAACAGGTGTTTTTTTTACAGATACTGGGGGAGATTTGCTAAAACTGGTGCACACAGAAACGGGTGTAGCAGGAGCTGCTGGTTATATTTTGGGTGGCATGTTACCTCTATGTTCTCACTGTCCAGTAGTAGAGTCTGAAGAATTTTAATGACCAAACAATGCACTTCTTTTTCTTGGATTTATTTGGGAGAACTTTAGAAAAGAAGGATGAAGGGTGGAAGGGAGGTAGGTTCAGGTGCATAATCACAAATAGGAAACACTCCTGCTTCCAGCATACAGTTCTCGTCGCCACTCTAGCCAGAGTAGGTATTGCTCACCCGGATAGGTCCTTCTCACTGGCCTAGCAGCCGGGATGGCGCACAAAGTAAAGTACAGTCTCTGCCACAGACCTTCCTTTATGAGGAGAAACATTGGTCCGGAATCCCTTGCCACAGGATTCAGCACACGGATGTCTTTAGCTTTGCTTCTTTCGAACTTTAGACATGACAGGCGACACTGTCAGGCCTCTCGGTGTACGGTGCATCCTTCAAATAAGTTTCCAGGCCTTCTCCCAAGGTACCACCCTCTTGCATGTCCGTCTCCAGGACAGGTCCTCCCCTGGCTTCCTTCATCAAGTGGCTTCCAAGTGGCTTCCTCCCGCAGGACGGACAGCACAGGATCACCTTTGCAGTACAGGCTCCAGCCAGACAACTTGGCCTACAGACGAAGCCGCAGCCCTGGGCCAACGCGGCCCCGGATCCAGGACTCAGAACACGCACCTTAGGCAGGCCGGCCACGAGGTGCGGACGGACGACCAACAGACCCCGCACCAATGGCTTCTGCCCCTTAAGTACCCCTCCCCAGCATGCACAGCGGGCGACCACTCCCACTGATTCGCTGCTGAGGAGGACACTCAATACACCATGACCTTGCTGCTGCCACCTTTGGCCTGTGGTGGTAATTACACCCCCAGGGGAGCAATGGTGGATGCTCTCAGCACAGCCATGTTTGGAACAGAGGCTAAATTGCCCTTAATCGCTCTGGTCTGAGCCAAATAACAGCTCAGGCCCCCCAATAAAATTAAAGCAGCGCCTGTTCAACAGGAGCAGGGCGCTACACTGGTACAGCTGTGCATAGTAACGAATCAGCTTCCAGGTTTTATTGTCAAACCTTCATTGGACAAGCTGATTGGTTACTATGCACAGCTGCACCACATTCTGTGTGCACCAATTTTAGTAAATCTGTACTGTATCACAAAATACATTCAATTGCATATTTAAATGACCAAAGGGGGCCAAACAAGAGTTAAGAGTCTTCGTACCCTTTTAGTATATTTGTATTTTTTAGGGCTTATGTTTCTTTTTTTTTTTTTCTCAATCAAGATTTATTTTTAAGATTAAACAAGGTATACAGGTGACATAACAGTAACAGAATGTTTGTAGATCCAGAGAAAAAAGAAGGGAACAAACATATGTCAGAGCGTAACAACATGAGGCATGGGTCAGAATAATAAAGTCTAGTTAATGCACATTGAAAATATAACAACTGTAATCCAATTATATGAAAAGGGAAGGGCCAGGGGGGGAAGGAAGGGAGAAGGATAGGGACTAATGGGAGGGGGGGAAGATAGGAGGAAGCCGGGATGGGGAGAGGGAGGTACAAAGTATTTGCATCTAGTCAGAAACAAGGTCAAGTATGCGATATACAAAGAGAGACCTATACATTGCTGCAAGTACAAGGGAGTTCAACAATCGTCCAATATAAATCAGATAAAGCAGGTTTTGGGTGTTGGGAAATTTTAATGACACATCGTAAGATAATCAGCAGAGTACTTAAACAAAAACCACGGCTGCCACATGTCGTTAAAAGATGTGCTATTCTCCGTTTTCATCGCTGAAATTTCTTCTATTTTAAAAATGTAGTCAACCCTCTCTAACCAGTCCCCAATACTCTGTCTGAGCTGACTTCCAGTGCAGTGGTATGAGAGTTTTAGCGGGATTTAATAGGTGTCTGGTGAGGGTCTTTTTGTATGCGCTGATCGAGAGGCGGTTGATATGAAGCAAACAAGCAGCGGCATCAAGTGTTATAGTCGTTTCTGTGATACGACCAATCCACTCAGTCACATTCCTCCAGAATTCGGAGATGGGGGGAAATCCCACCAGATATGCAGGAAAGATCCTACCTCCGATCCACAGCGCCAACATGTGTCAGACGTCATGGGAAACCACTTCCTGGCCTTCTGTGGTGTAATATACCATTGGGTGAGTATTTTGTATGAAATTTCCAGGTATCTGGTGCTGAGGGAGCATTTGTGTGCCATTATGCAGGCCTTTTCCCATTGTATATCCTCTATTTGAAATCCCAGGTCCCTTTCCCATCTCAATTTGTGTTTGTTAAGGTCTGCATCCGATGGCTGAATCAGCCACGAGTAAGCCAAGGAGGTAGTGTGTGGGACTGGGGCTCTCTCATAGGTGTGCGCAGCCTATTGGATTAGGGTGTGCACCCCAAAGCTCAAACACACGCTACCAATTGCTCACTGTTCGTGTTCACTCAGAAAGGAAAGGGGCCAGTAATTCACATATTTACCGACCCCTTCCCCACTTATCCTAAAACATCCCCCTGTGTGTGCCCGCAGCAGCAGCTGGTGAGGGAGGAGAGGAGGGAAGCCGGAGGCACTGTGGGGGGAAGGAGTGGCAGGGCAGTAGGGAAAATCTGTGCTGTACATAATGATTAGGGTGTGCCTGGGCACACCTGTCACACCCTGTGCGCACACCTATGGGCTCTCTTATGACATAGCGTTTCAATGGGTGATAATGGCCGACAGAAAGCAGAGAGGGATTTAGAATTCACCAAAAAGTCTCTCAACTGAAGGTAGAATCAGAAACCAGGAAATGTATCGCCATATTCTGTTTGCATATCATTATATGATTTCACTCTGGACCCAGAAAGGCAATTAAAGGCCACGAGGTCAGGAATCTTCTTACCCTGTTATGTTTCATTCAGTATCAGTTTTTCTCTGCAACTGTGTACCTAGAGATAATAATTTTGCATTAAATGGGTCCAAAAGGGATGTGGTTTATTCTTACTTATTTGCACCTAGATCATCAAAACATATGAAGAGAGCTAAAATCTGCATAATCAATAGACAGCAGTGGAGTGGTTTTGCTAGCTCTAGTCCTATAATATTTTGGAACAGGAAGAATAGCAATCTATGCCTAACACTGAAACAAAACACAACTCCACAAAAGTACATTTATTTTAATCATTTGTTTAGCACTTATATATTTCCTGCTACCAAGAGCTGTGAAACATTTATTCCTGGATCCAAATAAGCCTAAAATCTAATGTTCATACTACAATCATACACAGTAGACCAAATTGACTCTGGAGTCATGCAAACATGGGCACAACATTCAAACTCCATGCATATAGTGGTAACTTTGAACCCAGTTATTTGTTGTAATGTAATGAACTAATATCTGATATACCCCTATTTAGTATTAGCATTGTATGGTGAGAGGGAGTAAAGATGCATGTTTACTCACTGTTGATATTTGGAATAAAGATTTGTATTTGACAAATACTTCTCAATTACCCCTGGTAACACTGCAGAAGCATTGCTTTCTTAATGCTTAATCTAAATATTATATTTATTAATGTTATTACCATATAGCCATTCTGGGAAACACTGAAATTATTTATTGTAGTAAAGTATTAGAACTTATTTTTTTTTAATTATGTAAAATTCAAGTTGAATGTACATTTGTGCAAATGACCACTAGAGGGAGACATTGAATCTTTTATTGAACAGATCAGACCAGCATTTTTAAATTAGTCTTTTTTTTTTAAACGTTACATGCCAAAATAAACACATTTTATTTATTTGATTCTGTTGTCATAAATATTTCAACACAGTTCTGGGAAGTTGTTGTAAAAAATGTTACTTTACATTGAGAAAAAGCAGTTTTGAAAATGCAGGAGAAATCTTTGAACCCTTTGATAATGCTTCCTGTTGTTGCTTACCTTCACTTTTCCAATTACAAAAACACCTAATACTGCCAAAATTGTGTTAGTATCAGTACCCATCTAAATGTTATAAGTCCAGCTTCAAGGCATACTTTAGGATTGTGACACACGGACAATCCTGCTATTGGAAACATATTGGCAGCAACAGGATTGTTCAAAATTTTGACTGTCTGTACCCTCAGTAGTCAGATGCAGTGAGATGTGGCTCCATTGCTGGCCTGAACACTGATGAATCCAGATCGCTAGTAATGGGAGCCACATCATGCTGTCACAGCTACAGGGGAAGTGATTCCATAGAGAAAAACAGGCAGCCTCTGCCACTGGTGATTTTGGCAAATTGTCTCATGGGGCGTACACACGATCGGAATTTCTGATGGAAAAAGTCAGACGGACTTTTTTTTTTTTTTTCTTTGGAAATTCCAACCATGTGTATGCCCCACCGGAGTAATTCCATCGGAATCCGATGTGAATTTGGTCGGACAAAGCTCCGATCGTGTGTAGAGGGCATTGAATACAACAAACAGCAACTGCCCCAACCTGTTACTGGCCTTAACAGCAAGGGGCAGATGGAAGGGTGACTCATGCCAAACAAAAACAAAGAAACATTCCCAGCTCAACTCACCAGCCAGCCTGCAACAAACCAAATTCCCCTGTTTAATAGTATACTTTGAAAACAGGAAAAGTTTGCACACATTTGCAAATACATGTGTAAGCTGCAGAGGACACCCAAGTATTATCTGCAGTCTTAACTCTATAAATTTTGAGAGCCTCCATAGTAGGAGCACATATATAATAATGGATAGATTGAGAACGGGTGTGCCTGGAGGGAGCCCACCTATCCATGTGTCATCGGCCTTAGACTGCAAGGGGTTTATTTATAAATTGCAGGTCATCTTTACTGTTTTCTATTGCAGCTGGAAAATGACCAACAAATGATACTAGTCCAGTAAGGAACATCTCTATAAAACTGATCAATCTAGGTCTATATGAGAATGACAGGGGGTCCGAGCATCCACCTAACTCACACCTAACATTCATGAGCCTCTAAGTTCTAGAGGGCCCTTGTACAACTAGACAAGCTGCGCATATGGTATATCTGCCCAAAGAGTGGAATACAAAAAGTAATACAGGCCTGTAAAAGCATTCTGTATTTACAGAAAAATATACCCAGTTAAAACATAACAGCGCTATAAGTTGGTAGTTAGCTCTTGTTTTTGCATGCATGTCCAGGGCTGTCATATCACAAAACAAACCGCCTCCTGCCAGGGCCGTCTTTAATATTGATTGGACCCTGGGCAAAAAAATTCTTGAACCCGACGTCCCCCCCACCATGCAGTTTCACTCTCCACCTGCTCTAAAACATACAATAATTAGCAGCTAGCCTCAAAATATGTTTACTGAATGAGATAAGGCTGCAATAGCGATTGGTTGTCAGAGGTTACAGTGTATCATTACCACCCACTGACTGGTTGCTAGAGGTTACAGCACACATTACGGTTCACTGATTAGTTGCTAGAGGTTATAGCACATGATTTCTGCTTGTTGATTGGTTGCTAGAGATTACTGTACATCAATACAGCTCACTGATTGGTTGCTAGAGGTTACTGCACATTATTACTGCTTACTAATTGGTCACTTTTTTTCTGTCAGTTTTTCTGTCAAGAAAAGATTGAGAGCCGGATTTCAATTCTCGTGACAGGGGAAAATCCTGTCATGAATCGCATTTGTCTGTATGCAAAAATGCAAAAACCGTGCATGCTCAGAACCAAGCAGAAGAGCCGAACTGCCTATTGAACTTCATTGATCTTTGCTTATCGTACGTGTTATACGTCACCGCGTTCTTGACGTTTGAAATTTCAGACAAGATTTGAGTGACCGTTTGTATGCAAGACAAATTTCAGCTGTTTTCCTGCTGAAAAAAAAAATGCTGTCGGAAAAACTGATCATGTGTATTAGGCATAAGTGTGTGCCTGGCTGTGAAAAATACTGTGTGCCTGGATGAATAGTTGACGCAAGTGAGGATTCCAGCGGCTCCTAGGGGGGTGACGCTACAACTGTCATGTCGCGTACACACGATCATGTTCCGGCATGAAAAAAAACAACGTTTTTAAAAACGTCATTTAAAATGATCGTGTGTGGGCTAAAACGATGTTAAAAACGACGTTTTAAACCCTCGCATGCTCTGAAGCAAGGTATGAGACGGGAGCTTGAATGGAACTTCCCCTTTAGAGTGCCGTCGTACGTGTTGTACGTCACCGTGCTTCGCTTATCATTTTTTTTAAACGATGGTGTGTGGGCAATGTCGTTTTTATTGATGAAGTTGGAAAAACTTTGTTTTTTCTACATGCTGAAAACTTTGGCCCAGATTCACAGAGCAATTACGCCTGTCTAACTGGTGTTAGACAGGAGTAATTTCAAATTTTGCGTGCCGTATCACTAGTTTGAATCCTCAAACCATGATACGGCGGCTTCGGGCTTCGATCCGAGAGGCTTACGTCTTCGTAAGCCTTCGGATCTACGCTGCGATATTTTTGCGGCCGCTGGGAGGAGTTTGCGTCGTTTTCATGCGTCGAGATATGCAAATGAGTTTTTACGGCGATCCAGGAAGATACGAGCGGTCTTCGCAATCGCTTTCGTCTATTTTTTTATACGTACTGTTAGACCAGCTTTTTGCTGGTCTAACGGTGCGTAGCCCATGTTAAGTATGGCCGTTGTTCCCGCGTCGAATTTAAAAAAAAATTTTTTTCTTTTACGTAACTCGTTCGGGAATAGGAATCTCCGTAAACGACGCTACTCAAGAAAAAATGATGTAACGACGTGATTTCGCGCAATGCACGGCGGGAAATTTGCGAACGGAGCATGCGCAGTTCGATCGCCACGGGAACGCGCCTATTTTAAATGATTCACGCCCCCTACTCGCGCAGATGGATTGCGACGGGAGAAATACACTACGCCGCCGTCGTTTACTGGACAAAATCTACCTGGATTCCACGTAGAGCCAGGTAAAAAACGGCGGCGTAGTGTATTTCTGATACTCTACGATAGTCTAATTCTATCTGAATCTGGGCCTTTGTTTTTTTCCATGCCGAAAAATGATCGTGTGTGCGCGGCATTAAGACACAGAACATACAAATGCCCTTTATGGGTTAGCGACTTGCTAAATAGTAGAAGGAAGGTTGTATCAGCCTTGAGGCTTGCAGCTCCTTTTTTTCAAAGCTTGACGGGTTCCCTTTACTTTACAAACTGAACTATATTTCACCTTATTTGTCATTTTTTTAGGGCTGTTACTGATCAAAAATTTTTGTGTTCGATTCTTTTTTAATCGATTAATCGACTAATTTTGATTAATTATAAGGCACATACAGATTCAACTACTTTTAGCTGATCTCCTTGCAGGCCGATTCCCAGTGCAGCTCCAACCACTGGAAAAATGGATAGCAGGATACAAAAAACACACAAAGGCTGCGCTCGATGGGAATAGCATTAAAACTTTTATAGTCTTCAAGTAGGTAACAAAATAAATATTGCACTGGAGATAAAATCGATGTAGCTACATAAACTGTAAAAATGGTGCGAGTAATACCAAACGGTACCAAAAGCAGTCATAAAAACATGTAGCTAAGTATGATACTGGTATAAAAATGTGTACAACGATACCATTGCTGAATCCAGATGAGGAGAAGTTAACATCAGTCCCTCTGCATGTAGATGTCCCGTGAAGGGAACTATCACAGCTCCCAGTGGATGGTTGTAGAATCTCAGGTTGATACAGGGAAGTGATAGAGGGAAGTGTAACAGCCCTTGCGTGTGGCAGATAAGGAAGGTCCCGCCGACATGCAGATATGAAGGCACAGCAAAGGAGCCCTTCAGATGGACACGGCAAGCCCCGGTGGTGTCCGTGACGTCACCGGATCTCCGACAGAACTCCCTGAAGGCCCGTAAGCTGGCGGAGAGGTGAGTACCAATCAAAAAAATGTTGATCGATCAAAAAAAATTAATGATTAATCGATTAATTAATAGTTAATTTCCACAGCCCTAATTTTTTTCAATCTGCTAAGCAACGATCCTGTATAAGGTTACTGGAGCTTTCCTCTTTAGTAGTAAAACAGTGTAAGCAAGGGTTATGTAATGTAGCATGATAAGTGGTAGATGAAATAGAAATTTATAAATGAAGCCTATTCTGTGGCTTTGAATATTGTTTAGCTTTCCAAGTGCAGATGATGAACCTCAAATAAATCCGCATTCCTTAAGATTAAAAGTAGACACCTGAGAAGTAGCAGGAAGAGAAAAGGTAATCTGTTTACTTCTTCCCAACACTGGATAACAAGACACCTGTTCATTTAATTATGCCTGTACCGATTTTACCCTAATATTATTAATATAAATAAAGCAGTCAATGGGTCTCTTGTGCCTAGTAAAAAAGCAGTCTTGTAGCATATATTAAAAAAAAAAAAAAAAAAAAAAAAACTAATATTTAGATTGGTTTGTTATCAACAGGGCACATTGACGGTTATTCATCCAACCCTAAGCCCTGTTTTGTGGGTTTTCATGACGGTTTTAGCAACGATCATGTCATTAAGTTGTCCTTGCTACTTACAAAAAATACTGTCATTAAAAAAGATCTCTACGGGCACGTTTTTTCACAGCTTGTTAAATAAGACTTGGGGCCAGCTAACAGACAGCCGAGACATGAACAGTAAGGTTTACAAGTGACTACGGTAAATAGATGGTGATTTTGTGAAAAGTATATATTAAAGGGTCACTAAAGGAAAACATTTTTTTTTGCTGAAATTACTGTTTACAGGGTATAGAGACATAAAAGTTAACTGATTCCTTTTCAAAGTGATTAAAAATAGATAAAAATCAATCATATAATGTGCCTGCAGGTTAGTTTCACTTTTTAACTGGCTTTGTGTTTCTGCAAAGTAGAAATAGACACACAGAACAAAAACAAACAAATCCAGGGCAGTGTTTTGTTTTTAAAATGAATCTGATTGGTTCTGGGAAGTTTTAGACACACAGTAATGACAGCTTAAACCAGAAAGCTCCCAGCACTGTGGTTATAAGGAAACAGACAAGCAGGAAGTGTGGAGAACAGAGCAGGATTACAGCAACTCCAAAGCAAAAACGAACAATAAGGACATGAAACCAGTACTGCAGTAAGGTAAAGGAAGCTATTTAGCTAAAAAAAAAAAAAATCCTTTAGTGATCCTTTAAAGGATAAACTAACCCAAGACTGAAATGCAATATGTTACAGCTTACAGTCCTTAGATGTGGTGGTGGTAGTGAGGTTATTTTTTTATTTTTTTATTTTTTAAGCTTTTCAGAAAATACCTGTTGATTTTGTCAAAAATGCTCTACCCTCATGTAATGCAAAACGATATGGATATGTTTCTAATTCATATTAGGATAGCAGTCTAGGGTGACATCCATGGCTCCCTCCCTAGATAGAGTGGAGCAATGATGTTCCCACCCAGGGACAGGAAGTGTGTTATCTGCTGGATTACCAGGTGAAAAAAAGCAGAAGCTTAAAAAAAGAAAAAGCATATTTTCTCTACTGCAGGTGGTACACATCCATAGCGGCAATGCAAGTGGAGGAGGAAGTCGACAGGAGCCTCACTCCTCTATGATCTCCTCAGTCACAGTGAGCTAGCATTTGATATGATGCTGGTGTCCCATGTGACCTTGGTGGCCATCTTGGTTCTGGCTGATTCTATTTAAGACTGGCTTTCGTCTTTGCCAAAAACGTTTTGTTAGTGGGTAGAGTAGGGATAGTTCACCCGTCTGACAGAGACAGTGCTTAGTGTCAGGGAAAGGTTCCAGATGAGTAGGGAAAGTGCAGGGACACACCATCCTTCCTGGAAGCCTCACCACTTGGGTGAGGACCGACCAAGCCGTATTCATCCCCTCAAGACAGATGCTGTTGGCATACCTGAGACCTGTTGTCACTACTCATCGCTGTAAATTGTGGGTGCACCCGATCGTGTTGCCTTTCCGATGGGCTTGTTGTGTATTGCTGAACTTAAATTTCAATACAGTTCTGTTTAATACAACTGGACTATGAGTGCTTGCTGCCGTCACACCATGCTGCACCTCCCCGCAAGTAAGCTGCAATATATTTTTGGGTTTAGATACACTTTAAAAGAGCATTAAAAGAGTGTTCTGCATTCTACTGTCCTTCTTTATCAATTTTTTCATTGTTCTTCCCTATAGCACCGATATTCAGTCAGTAACCCAACTTAGGGTATATTCTGTAAAAGAGACCAATTCTAGTGCAGTGCAGTGCAGTAAAAGAACCTGATTCAATTATCCTTTCATTTTTCTTTTTTTTTTTCATGAATACATAGGAATTTAAAGCTGAACTCCAAAAGAAAGACAAGTTTACGCAATCTGCTGTGTCACAATAAATTACCAGTAATCATGGTTGTCCCATGTGTGGCTAGATGGATGTCACAATCTCCATCCTTCCAACTACAGACAGCCTTGCATTCAATGAAAAGAATAAAAGTTGAGCCCATCTCTCTGGTTTCTCATGCTGAGAAAAACTTATGGAGATACCACTCCATGTTAGAGTTGTGAGGTTTACTATTTACTTTTCATTATGTAGGCCAGCGTTACTGGCTTATTGTTTCTTATTTCTTTACCCTTTTTGTGTGTCTGAAAACTTAAATAAAGAATTAACCAAACAAATAATAATTAAAAGCCCTTTCTGAATGAGAGAGGTGTACAATGAGTGACCTGCTATAAACACTGTCATGCAGTCAGAACTAGAAGTCTCAAAGCTGGACCTGCAATCAGTACTATTTTACTGAACAGAGCATCAGCCAAACATGGGACAGGCATCAAGGCATGCTTTTCTGATTTTATTGGTGCCTGACTAGAAGGGATATACGATTTATGGCGGAACTTGTCCAATTGGAAAAATAAAAAGTATGCCACATGGATTTACAAAGCTATTTTAGTTTTCTGTATTAGAAAGTTAAAACTATTGGTGAGTGCATTTTTACCAAACACATGCAGATAAAGTGATTTTGTTTCTTCTACTTATAGCAGCCCGTTTCCTTGAGGCTAACAGGTCTACCCATACTTGGTTGCTCCCAGGGCTAAGAACATGTGTTATAGTTCCTGGTCATAAAGCACCAGGATTGAGCGACTGAGACCTTCCTGTAGTCCTGAGGCTGGTCAGGGAGTAGACAGTGGCTGATGGCAGGATCCTGGCACAGTCCAAGTTCAGGACAGGTAGCAACCAAGTATAGCCAGCCGAAAACAGTTTAGAGAGCCAGGGTTGATAGCAAGCAAGTGTAGTCCAGTTAAAGACTAAGTTCACCTTTTGGGGACAAATAATCAATAGAAATATTTTTACAGAGGAAAAAAATGTACGCTTATTATTTTTTTCCCACAGCCCTACAGCTTTCAGCCCATACTTCTATAACATCTAGAAATGTTACTTTTGCCTAACTAGTACTGTAAAAAATAAAATTCATTGAACTGGTCCAGCAAAATAGTGATATGGTATTGCTGCATTTGTGTAGTGTGAGCTAGTGCCTTTGCTAGTGCCTTTGCTAGTCTCACCAGGCAGTGAATGACATTTGGTGATGTCACTGCTTGCTGTGCTGTTTGCTGGAGAGAAATCTGCACTGCATGCATCTTCCTGCTTCTGTTTCACTTATTCTGTAGATCTGTACTTTGTAAACCTTTCCTGCTACTTCTTGAATAATCCCCAACTAGTCATCAGATCCCAAGTTATCAGGGAACAGATGCTTCATTCCTATGTCATAATGGCTGTGCCCAGAGGTGTAATTAGAACCTTCAGGGCATATGTGCAAAAAAAACGTAAAGGGCCCCCCTGACCCCCTTTTGCCGTCTCAACAGCACAGAATGAATGGACAGGAATTTCTCTGTACAGAGCTTCCCGTTCATGCACAAACTGAAGCAGTGGATAGAAGGGGCGGCAAAGGCAGCATGTAGAGGAATTGATCCCCTCAGGAAAATGGAAGGGGTCAGTTCCTCTATATACTGCCCCATGCTATTCTCCTATCCAGGCATACAGGGAAGCGCATGGCTTGGACACAATTGCCACCCCTGCCATCCTTGTACATATGCTCCTGGCTGTGCCCAAACAGTGCAGAACAATGCATAGTAATGCAAGTAAGATCATCTGCATCAAATGCAATAATCTTGATTCTTGTGTAATACTTCTGCTTTCTTTTTTTTTGAGCACAGCTTTTAGAGTTCAGGTACTCTATAACCTACTATTGCAAAGCCTATACAGCAGATTAAATTGGACAACAATCAAATAATGTCTCAAATTCCCATGATTATACAATTTAACAAAATTTCATAACATTATATAATCCACGTCAAAGTACTTAATATTATGATCTGGACAATTTTAACTCACACATTTATCATACAATACCAGTGCATGCCCAAATTATATTGTAACCTCATACTATTAAGCCAAAACCTCTGTGTATGACACTGCTGAATATCTACTGAAGAGCAGTCATCCACTAAATCTAATCTACTGAAAGAACAGCTGTGTATTACACATACAATACCGCCCATATTCAAGTCATTATTTAACAGGGCAAAGTGCAATCTGCAAACTGTTGTAATCAATGCCAACCAAAACTTTTTCTTTGTTCTGATTACTCTAAACAGATAAAAACTGAAAAAAGATTGCTATGTATACATGCTATGAAATATAAAAAAAATAAAAAACAAAAAGACACTACACACCAAAATTTGTAGGCTACTTTTTACTCGTTTTGGTGTGTAGTTTCTTTTTTTTTTTTATATTTCATAGCAAGTATCTTTAGACAACACCCCCTCATTTATAGGGTGAGTACTACCTTCTTCTATTAGTGGGATTCCCATGTTCTCTTCTTTGGTGCTATGTATACATCCCTATCTATTCATTAGCCATTTACAACCTATTTATTAGCCACATTATTTCATGATCCAGATATAAATTGAATTAATGGCAGTACACATTCATGACAACTAACTACGTTCAGTTTATTAATAGCTGAGATCCTATGATGCTCTATATGGCTCACATGCCTTTTGATTACTACAAAAAGATTGAAATTAGTGTTTTGGTTTCAGTGTTAAGTTTACACTACCTAAAAAATATAATTTGAGAGTCTGCCACTGGTATGCATTTAGACAATATCCGCATACGTGGACTCGGTTGCCTGCTACACACTCTTTCCATTTACCCCTATAGTACTTATCCTATAATCTTTCTTCTCCCGACCATACTTTTTTACTCTTTACCTATCCCATGCTCTTCTTAAACTTTCATTTTCTTCAGCTAGTCTCTGTCTAAACCATCCAGTAGTGCAGTTTAAAAACCTCATTCCATCCTGGGCATCCCAAGACCAGACCAGAATTAGGCCATTCTAATATGATTTTAGTTTGTAATGATTACCATCTAACTACAGAACATCTGATTGTGTTTCTGCTCTGTAAAACTTTTTCTCAAATAAAACTTTATTTAAAAAAAAAAATTCATATGGAAGACCCTTTAATAGGAATTTATGCTACCTGCCTTTTAGACATTTACTCATATGCCATCTACAGAGAAAAACTGACTGAAAAACAATAATACCCATAAAAATGTACAAAATCTTCATACTTTACCTGTACAGAAAATCTGTCATTGAACAAATTAAAGGGGTTGTAAAGGTAAAAAAATGTTTCCTTAAATAGCTTCCTTCACCTTAGTGCAGTTCTCCTTCACTTACATCATATTTTGCTTTTAAATGTCCTTATTTCTTCTGAGAAATCCTTTTTCTTCTGTCTGTAACTACACACAGTAATGCAAGGCTTTCTCCCTGGTGTGGAGAAAGCCTCTTGAGGGGGGAGGGGGCGAGCAGGAGGGTCAGGACACTCTCTACTTTGCAGATAGAGAAAGGAGCTGTGTGTTAGTGGGCGTCCTGACACTCCTGCTCACCCCCTTCCCCTCAAGAGGCAATGATGACAATGTTGACCCTTTGCCACAATGATCTTCACCCAATGCCTCTCCCATCACAAATTACAGTTACAGACTCTGCTGGGATATAAACACAGTGCCAATAAATCCCAGAATATATCATTGACCAAATATTGTCATATTGTTGTGCTACTAGTGCTACTGCTTATCAATTTTGGAGTTACAGCTACATCAGCCATTGGTATGAATGGGTAGGTGCCAGTTTGTTTAGAAAAAAGTCATGTATAACGAAGCCTGATGTTCATCTTTAGTACTTAAGTGACCTATTGCATGGTGCATGCACTATCACATAGGGGGAATGCTTGTCCCTTTGCAAAGTTATAGTTCAATGCAAATAGTTTTGTTATTATTTGCATTCAGTAGCACATGAACACATGCAAGGCTGCAATGTGTGTTTTGTACCTCTGGCTTGAGTAGACTGAAGTGTCAGCGTTCATGCTGGAACCTGAATAATAATGGCCCTGTATGTGCTACTGAGTCTGGAGCGGAGTAACAGAGGGACTTACACCTGTGACTGGATGAAAGGGCTTGGGGGCCAGTAATGGTATGCAAACTGTTATTGAACTAGTCATTATTTGTATGATATATTCAGGGGGCTCCAGAGATGTACTGGTGCAGTGGGTATGTAGTCTTGTGCCGCATACACACGATCGGAATTTCTGACAAGAAATGTTCGATGTGAGCTTTTAGTCGGAAATTCCGACCGTCTGTATGCAATTCCAATGCACAAAAAAAACATGCATACTCTGAATCAATTCAACGCATGCTCAAAATCATTGAACTTAATTTTTCTCGGCTCGACGTAGTATTGTACGTCACCTCGTTCTTGACGTTCAGAATTTCCGACAAAATCTGTGTGAACATGTTTATGCAACACAAGTTTGAGCCAACATTCCGTCGGCAAAATATCCACGGTTTTGTTGTTGGAATTTCTGATCATGTGTACGTGGCATAAAAGCTTCATTTGTTGTGTTAACACAGTTTATTTTAAGAATGCATGTCATCTTCATAAAGCCTTGTAATCATTTAAAAAAAAAATCTGAACATACATGTTTTTTTAGAAGTATAGAGTACCACTTCTGCTGTTTTGTAGAAAGATAGTTTACAGATTTAATACTTATAGGGCCAGATTCAGGAAAGGTTACGCTGGCGGATCGAGTGATCCGCCAGCCTAACTGTGGCTTTGAGCCGGCGTTTCTGTTTTCTGTAACCAGAAAACAAGAAACGCCGGGTTGAAGTTCCGATGCGAGCAGCGTAACTGAGTTTCGCCATCGCATCGTTACTTCAACTTAAAAATGGCGCCGGGGGCGTTCCCGCCGATTTCCGCTCAAAAAATATGTTAATGAGCGGAAATCGGCAATTCACGATCGAAATCCGGCGCGACGCAATGACGATACGACGTTTCCGGACGGGATACGCGGCGCATAGATATACCTACATGGGGTTGGAGTATCCTATGTTAGGTATAGGCGTCGTCATCGCGTCGGAAAAAAAAAAAAAAACGTCGCTTGCGTAAAACGGTCATGAATGGGAATGTGACGTCATTGACGTTCATTCACAGATTTTGGAGCATGCGCACCGGGATGTTTTGACACTCGACGCATGCGCAGTACGTTGGCGGCGGGATCGCGCGTAGTTAGCATACTACACGCCCCGTACCCGCGACATTTGAATTCCGCCGGCTCATTTGTGATGCGCTGCCGCAACTTTAGGAGCAAGTGCTTCGTGAATGACAGCACTTGCTCCTAAAATTTCGGCAGCGCAACGCAAATCAGAAGCGTTACTCCAGAGCAAAGATGCTCTGGAATACGTGAATCTGGCCCATAGTGTACTTGGTTATCTGACAGCCATTCTTCATCTAAGAACAGTAACCCCTGCCTTGTAAGATGATACTATAGTTTTAAGGATATTTTAAGTTTCTTCCCAGCTTAAGTTCTTTAGGAGATTTAGGCATTCAATCCACACCAGACTTGGCAGTCGTTCAAGCTTCATCTCTGATGAACGTGATCTCATTCTTAGTGTCACACACAAATCTCAGCCTTGATTATCAAGGACAATATAGGCCAATGTGTCAAGAAAAGCTTCCATATTTCACTCACTTAAAGTCAGAATGACCATTTGACAGCTCAAGTTGATTTGTTGCTGCTGATTCTATTCTCCAGTACTCATTCCACCCAGTTCTTTTATTGTCAACACAAAAAAAGGAGACAAAAGGGCAACGATGTAGAAACAAAACTATATGGTTTTTAAAGTTAGCTACACAATAGCTTATTATTTGTAAGAGTGGGTTTTTATACATCTAATCTATCATTATTGAGTCGGTCTAAGGGCTCGCTTACATGTGTGTTGATTATGAAGAATAAAGCAATGCTCATTAACACGCCTTTAACATTTATGACTTGTTTATGACGTGTTTTTATTGTGTTTACAAAGTGTTAAAAAAGCTTCAATAATATTTGATAATGTTTGGTAAATGCCCATGAAAAGTGTTGCTTTTCTGGTGGGAAGTGTTTAAAGGGGAAGTTATGTAGAGGAAATGATCTACGGGTTTAGGCGGGCTTCGTTTTTGGTGTAAGAGCAGGTATTTTTGTAAATTCTCTGCAAGATTGATTTGTATACTTTGATCTCTTTGACACTTGGCTTGGTCTTGCTTGCTCAAACAGCTTTGCCACTGACAATAATTTCTCTGCTCCCACCTGTCAGTATTGCTGGCTGGGATGATGCTTTTGCCTGCACACAGAAGCAAATGATGTTACCAAACAGGTGCTCTGTGCAAACAGGAGGTGGTTGGAGCCTCTCTGTCCTAGTTCTCTATTATTTCTCATAGGGATACAGGACTCTCCACTGCCTCTCGCCCAGTACCCAGCTAACCTTTTATAAATGCTTCAGTAACATACCATACATGCTATAGGTGCTATTGAGGTGCGGTTACAGAGAAATCAATGGAGGCGGCTGACAAGCATCGTTGCCTATTGCATGCAATATGCTGTTTAGTTTTTAACATAACACTCCAGCTTGGCCTAGGAGAGTATGGTACACCAGAATCATGAACTTGGCAGTGGATGGTTCTTGGGCACTGCTGGTACGGCCAGATATTCTGTCTCAGTACTCAATATTGCATGCTGCTTTACAGCCACTGGACTTGAAGACTTGGCTATTGAGATCTAAATTCTGAAGGATCAGGGAGTTTCTGGTATGGTCATTGCCACATTGTTGAAGGCCCAGAAGACTTCCTCCAGAAAGACTTATCATAAGACCTGGAGGTTTTTTTGAGGCCTTGGCAGTTTATTTCCAGAGACCAATTGCCTCTCTTTCATTGATATGCACATTTGTGCAGATGGTAAACCAACACATGTTATGTCTCCCCTGTGTCCATGGGACTTGAACTTTGTCTTGTTTGCTTTGCAAATGACACCTTTTGAACCAGTTTAGGAGATTCTGTTAGTTCTATTGACTTGGTGCTGTTTGGTAGCAATCACTTTGGCAAGGAGAGTGTTGGAGTTGCCAGCTCTTTCCGGTAGGGAATTGTTTATAGTCATTCACTATGACAAGGTGGTACTGCATCCTCGTCCGTCATTCTTGCTTAAGGTGTCTTCAAGTTTTAATTTGAATCAGGAAATTATCTTACATTAATTTTTTCACAGTCTGCAGTTCCTGGGAGAGAAACCCTGCACACATTGGATCTTATTCGGTCTGTCAAGGTTTATTTGAAAATGACTATGACAGTCAGGCAGTCAGATTAATTATTTATCCTTCCGGTAGGTCTAAGAAAGGGTCAGGCAGCTTGAAAATTGACCATTTTGCAGTGGATCCATCAGTTTATTGCCCAGGTCTACAGATTGAAGGGTAAGGCTTCACATTTTTAAGTATAGGCTTGTATGGGGCTTTTTGGGCTATCCGTCAACAGGCATTAGTGGTTAAGATTTGCAAAGCTGCAACCTGGTCCTCAGTACATAGAACTGCTTTTTGCCCTAGCTTATTGTAGACTGTGGAGTAATTAACTTGGACCTAACAGTGGCTGCTGTTTCCCCCTCCCCTCATGTATATGTTCTGTTTCCCATTATGTACTCCAAGAAATAGATTTTACAGGTATGTACAAAACTCCAATTATATATCTAAGAAATTCAATTGGTGATATATCTATGTATGAGTACATGGGTCTGTATTACTTTATTTATTTATTTATTTGCTTTATGTTATGGAAAATGCAATAGGAGGTACTGGAACATTCAAATGTGACAGATTTCCTGTGGCAAACAATAGCATACGTCTTGCACTGGGCTCCTTATAAGTTGCAAGGGTTGCTATAGGAAATAAAGCCAACAATACTCATTGTGAAAAATGAAGAAACTCCCAATCACAGGTTCACCTTCCAGCAATGAGAGCATGTTGCACTTGCGGCTTGTTTGGCAGAATCCATCATCTGATGTCCAAAAATACTGTGGCTGTTGCAGTTTATTTTTTTAAACAGTGGTTAACCCTTATGTACTATAAACATAGGATTATGCAAATTCAAGTGCACTCATCAGCTAGGTACCTGAAAATATTATTCCAAAACCTATCACACACTTAAAAATCACTGTGTATTTGCTAGGTCCCTTGTCTGTTCAACTTCTTTTTTTACAAAGTTCTCAAGAGACATTAAAAAGGGTTTACCACAAAATACTTTGCTAAACCAATGAGTACTCCACCCAGTCCTTTTTGGCAGATCAATGGATATGCAACACTAGACTATTAAGAAGCTTTCCAAAAACAATTACAAAACAGCATGCCCCCATTTTGACCTAACATTCTGTTCACTTGCAGAGGATGAAATCAATTGTTTTTGGCCATCTAATAATTATATTTACTCTTATAGCAGAGTTTTATTTGTTCTACAAGTAGTTTAAGTAATACGGTTTAAAACCTCAAGCTGTTATACAAAGGCTTTTACATAGTTCTGAATATTTATTGAGCTTTAGCCAATCCCTGATACAGGATGGCCCAATAGGTAGTTTGAGAGTCTGATAAATAGTGTAAACTCTAGAATAGTAGGGTATTCCTGTTAAAGGGATTCCACCAATTTAAAGGGGGTGGGGGTTACCTCGCTCCCTTGTAGCAGAAATTACGGAAACAAGTTGCTGCTCATCAAGGTCCCAGCTATGGCAGAGCTGGGGGGAGGGGGGTCTTCACCTAAAGTTGTCTGCAACACCCTGATATTTCACTTGATGGATCCGGTCTGGAAAGCTTCACTAGAAGGCAACTGAAGGAAGCTAGATGGACACAGCTGCTCTCTGGCTTTTTGAGTACTGACTGTTTTACAAGATCCTAGTGACCATGTTCTATTAGGATACCTTAGCCAAGTAGTTCTTTTTTATGGGGTCTATACTTCTGGCCTTCACTTAGTCTTTTGCAGAGAACTGTATTCTGATGTTTAGGCAGGAAATGTATTTCTGGGGAGTGTAGCACAGAAGAGAGAGTCCTCTTATTGAATTCCACAGTCCAAAATGTCCCATACCTGGCGCCCTCTCCTACTGTACAAGTTCAAGCAATAAATCATAAATAGACAGGTGTCCCCATTAAAAGATTTCCCTTCACTCCCTGTTCTGTTTCTGTAGCAACTCAAAAATGTTGAATTTCCTATCACCTTCTGTGCCTGAGAATGTCACCAGGACCGAGGTTCAGTCCCCCAGCATAGATACAGACAGAAATTTAAATTTGGCAGAGGTCCTAACCCCCAACACACTCAAAAACTAAGACAACTGTTTTGGCTTTACTTATACTTTAAATAGCAGAATTATACTCATAGACCACTATCAATCCCTTAATCCTCTGTTGAGAAGTTTATGTTAGATTTTGCCTACGTCCTATTTCGCCCCCAATCCCTTCTCCATAGACTATAATGTCTATAATAAGCAAGCTTGAAGGTCTTTGCAGCAGTCCTCTGCTTCTATTAAGTTAGGACTGTCAGATCTTTCTGTGTGTTCATGCAGGCACAACCAGTTGGCCCTTTCATGGTATAGACTAAAGAACGTTTACCACACCATGTGCACTGTTAATACTCAATGATTTGTAGGTGAGATTAAAGGTGAATATTGTCTTAATAATAAAAAATAAATAAAAAATAAAAACCTAATGAGCCATCACATTAAGGGATGGATAAGCTACAATACAATACTTTTTTTTTTGGGGGGGGGGGGGGTTAATAATGCATTTAAGCCTCAATAGACATATGATAATTTCCTGTTGTTTTTATGTCACAGTTCATATGTATGTGCCTTCCAGCAAACTCTTTCCCACTTCATACCAATAAAAAAGTGAGGATTTAGGCTTTAAAAATCTATAACTTTTTTTAAGAACTGGATAGAGGGGTAAGGGAACTCCTGTTAGGTCTTTATTACTACCTGTGTCCCTATTAGGAAGATGTATTTCTCTCACACACACACACACAAATTGTCCTGTTCACTAATATCATTGGGAAGGAAAGTGAGGACTAATTCAAAAAAGTGATTAAGAATGGGAAATCTTCCAAGGAGGACACTGTTGACAACTGTTCAATGTCTCTCACATTGGAAAATTATTCTGACTTCCTGTTGAGCCTTCAGAACAGGAAGTTAAAGTGGTTGTAAACCCTCCTTAAGCACTTTTACCTACAGGTAAGCCTAGATTAAGGCTTTCCTGTAGGTGTTTGCAATATCTCCTAAACCTACACGGTTTAGGAGATATATGCAGAAAGGAATGCACCGTTGTCTACGGCACATGTGCGCCGTAAACAACGGCGCAGGCGCACTGACCGTGCAGGGCTTGTGAACTATAGATGCCGGGAATAATGCCAGAATTCCGTGCATGGGCAGGGATCTGTCGGTCCAGCGCACATGCGCGGGAGTGACGTCATCGCCGCTCCAGCCAATCACAGCGCCGTAGCGCGACAACAGAAAAAAAGCTCTGAGGGGACATGGCGGCGGCGGTGGACGGGACCGAGGAGGACTTTGGGGGCTTCATTCTCAGGTAAGTCACACAAACTAGCTCATTATGCCTTTCTCTTCCAGGGGCTTTTTAAAAAAAAGAAAATGTGAGGGTTTACTTCCTCTTTAAGGGAAATCACACTAATGAGAAAAATATAGCAAAAGCCCTACCTTGCACTATCGAATCATCGTTTTATGACTAGTGACATTGACAGAATAGAGATAAAAAAGATGGCAGAGGTATTTCACACTCTAGAAATATACTGTATGATACAAAGAGGTGTTTGGGCAACATTGCATGTAAGATACAACATAAACATTAAAATAGCTGCAATCATTAAATTGATAGTGTTGGTACTTGCCACAATAAATAAAGTTAAATTGAAAGGATTTATAATAGAAATTCACTGGGATGTTCTTCATTAGTGATAATATCAGTGGATATGTGGTCTGACCGTGTTAAGAATGGAGGGCTTATTTCCAGTTAAGTATGATAATATTTAGCTGACCTGAAAGGGCATTTTTGTTATAATCCAAAGCTGTGAGAATGCTAATATTGTCCAAATGTGCAAGATGGATGAGTGGGGGCTCATACAATGTATTACTGTTAGCATTTAAAGGAAACCTGTACTGAGTAAGTATAGAGCTCTCATTTTCAACCTGACTTTTTGAAAATGCTATGCCCATGGCCACTCTATAATCCATTGACCTTAAAACGTTTGTAAACCCAGCATTTCATATTCCTATGATATGTGCCTGCTGTATCATATAGTTGTATGAAAAAGACTGTGCAGCACTAGTTGTATGAAAAAGACTCCTGTGCAGACAATACAGTTAGGCCGCGTACACACGATCAAATCTATCTGCTGGAAACGGTCGGCCCGACCGTCCCAGCAGACAGATTTGACCGTGTGTACGGGCGAGCCGACGGATTTGGCCACCCGACAGATTTCAAAGCATGCTTTGAAATCTGTCGGCTGGGAACCCGTCGGCCCGATATGTCTGCTGGTTAGTACGCTAACCAGCAGACATATCTTCTCGCACATGCGTCGAATGGATTTGACGCATGCGCGGAAGTAATTCACTTCCTGGTGCGGTGACGTGGCGGCGTCAACATCACCGCCACATCACCGCCACGTCAGCGCGCCATCTGCAGGCGGGGATTTTGGTTTGATCGTGTGTACTTGATCAAACCAATACATCCCAGCAAACAGATTTGTTCAAATCGGTCTGTCCGACCGATTTGAACAAATCTGTCTGCTCGTGTGTACGGGGCCTTAGGGTGGCCATACACAGTGCAAATTTTTCTCTGGCAACCATGGGTTGCAGGAAAGAAATTTGCAAGATTCCCCATCAACACAGACAGTGCTGACAGGGGAATCCCTCCTGCAATTATCTGCTCCTAGGAGGGGGGGCAGGGGACCCGCCGGGTAAAAATAGTGATAATTGATAGCGGTTTTAGTAGCCGCTGAGATAATCATAAAAGGATCCAGCGGGCTGGATGTATCCAATCTGATCTATCAACCAACTTGGCACATTCAGCCTGCCCATTAATGGTTATAATCTTGGTCAGCTCCTAATGATGGGTTGCTCTATTACAGGGGTGCCCAACCTGTGGCCCGGGGGACACATGTGGCCCGTGGAGCCCTCTGATGTGGCCCGTGACCTCCTTCTCTGGCATGGCTGGTTGGCAAGCCTAGATTGCAGGTTGCTGACCTGCCATCCAAGAGCATCAGTGTTGTAAATGAAGCCGGCACTAGAGGAAGCAAGTGGCTTTTCAGAAAGTGCACCACACCACACCTTCAGGATATAATAGACGTCTATGGCAAAGTGCAAACTAACCAGCGGGAAAACCACAGGTACACTGCACCGCAATATACCGCATACCATCAGTGTAAAAGCAGCCTTAGGCCCCGTTCACATGATCGGTCAGACCCAATCGGACCCTCCATTCACCACACACCTGCCTACCTCCAATCTGATCTGCTAAAAAAAACAGATGTGTCCCCCTTCTATCTGATTGGATTTGAGGGCCCATAGAGTATATTGGGCTGTGTCTGTGTCTGCTTTGCATATGCATACTGGAAACAGACCTGTCATCTCCCCATTTTGCTCATTGTGGCCCGCTTAAGTGGCCCTCGGCTTTCAAAAGTTTGGGCACCCCTGCTCTATTGCATTAAACAACAACGTACTTGTATGTTGTTTCATTCATAAGATACTATAGGCAGGCGCGGGTCCCGGGATTGCTCCACAGAGAAGCAGAATGGGGATCTGCCTATGTAAACAAAGCAGAACCCTGTTCTGACAGGAGACAACTCTGAGATTGTCTGTTCCTAGTAATCAGGAACAGCGATCTCTGTGTTGTCCCAGTGAGCCTATCCCCAACACAGTTAGAAACACACACTGAGGGGACACACTTAACCCTTTGATCGCCCCCTAGTGTTAACCCCTTGCTTGCCAGTGACATTTATACAGTAATCAGTGTTTTTTGTTTTTTGTTTTTTTTAGTAACGAATACTGAATTGATGTCACTGGTCCTCAAAAAGTGTCACTTAGGGTCAGATTTGTCGCCCGCAATGTCACAGTCCTGCTAAAAATTGCAGATCGCTGCCATTACCAGTAAAAATGATAAAAACATTTAAGTACCTAAATCTATCACCTATTTTGTAGAAGTGAAAAAAAAATTGTGCAAACCAATCTATATTTGCTTATTGGGATTTTTTTTTACCAAAAACATGTAGCAGAACACATATTGGTCTAAATTGATGAAGACATTTATTTTTTTTATATTTATTTTTTTGGTTATGCATTATAGCAGAAAGTAAAAATATTTATTTATTTTTATTTTTCCAAAAAAAGCAAAATAAAATATAGCTTATAGCAAAAAAAATCTGCAGAGGTGATCAAATACCGCCAAAAGAAAGCTCTATTTGTGGAAAAAAAAAGGACATCAGCTTTATTAGATAATTAGTGGGCCTAGGCTAGACTAAGTGGGACTTTGTATGAGGCTGTGTTCATAGATGAACAGTAGCCTCCATCCCTGCTGTTGAATAGGAAAAGGGGAAAGAACATGTGGGACTTTGTGTGAATCAGCCAAGAAGGAAACACGTCAGAGTGTGTCTGGTAGGTAGGAAAAGGTAATCAAGAACCATATATGTAGTACTATAAATAATACAATTAATACATATGAATTAATAACATAATAATGACATAACACGATACCATGTGGGCTCATTGCCACCAAGAACCACACACGTAGCATGCTAGAACAGTAGTTACGATACATATGATACATACATAGTGATAGCATATAGTAAACATGGCTTGGCAGCATACAGGTTCATGATGTAAATGAAAATAAAAACCAAACTCATTGACGTGTCACTCCATCTTAAAAGAAAATTGTAACATTGGGATTAATTGGCGAACCCCAATGGTCCCAATAATCGTAATAAGGTACAATGGTAGTTATGGGAAAGCAAAAATAGGCTCAAGGAGAAAAGACATGACAATTAAGTCTGGTAAATCGTACGTAACTACAGTGAACCACATAAGTTACATAGTAGTCCAATGCATAGACGGTAATCAAATATATGATAGATTGAACATATATTGATAACATAGTAATACCAGCATAGCATCGTAACATGTGGGTTCATATTGTAGACAGTATTTAAACCAGACCGATAGGCGTGTATCTCCAAAGTAAAATTGGTATTGATAAACTTGTAGTTCATTGGTATGATCCAAATGCTTGGTATGTGTAGAGATAGTGGTCTGGGTAGAATATATATCTGATAGATCTACGCGTTTCGTAACTAACGCCACTCATCAGGAGCAGAAAAAGTAAACAAAGATCTGAAAGAATATAATAATAATGTACAATGTTAGAAGGTAATGATAATGATGTGTCCATCTAGATAAGCAAAGATGGAGAACATATATATCTAAATATATGTACAAAGGTATACATGCATACATAATGTACACATGCATCGAATCATACCTGCAGGACCATACCATATCCGGTTGTGTGCATAAAGGGCGGAAGGCCAGGTAAGGGGTCACCAGCCCCAGGAACTGAGGCGGCACACCCCAAGGCAGGATGATGGAATTAGAAGCAGCCAAAACGGGTACTCCCCGATAGTGAGTTGCAGTGAGAACTGTGCCATTGTAGAACATCTAACAAATAATGAAAGTAGGATAGATGGACAATGATTGGTATGTGCAATGATATGTAGAGGAAAGTCAACATAACTTAGGTGCAAGTGGTAGAGTTGGTAGTGGAAACCAGTGAAGGTAATTATAGGGAGAGCCTTATGTCAGGGGTAGACTGAGTAATAAGGTGGTATGAGGATAATAGGATGTGTTAACACCCAAGATGTGAATAGGAAAGTACGTCTAGGTAGGTAGACAAGTGTTGTATGAAAAATAGTGTAGAAAAGTGGTAATTAAAACCAAAAGGAGAAGATAATTACCACTGAGATACTGGTGGGTCACGAAAGTAATCCTTAAGGTGCAATATGTCCATAAAAAGGAAACCATCATAAATGGCTGAAGGGAGTAGTGCTCCAAAGTAGCCAAGGGGTGTATCACCAACGCCACACTGGCGGTCAGTAGGGGAGAGAGGGCACCGACAGCCAAGCAGATGGATGGAGCTCGCCAGCCGGCGTCACACCTCCTTGTGTATCACGCCAAGATCGACAACACAGCGGCAGTGCGTCCACGCCAACATAGGGTGACGCAGTGCGCGTGCCGCTGGATGTGTGACGTCGATGTGCCAGTGGATGGCCGCCCAACCCCCCGCACAGCTGAGGGGAGGGGAAAGGAGTGCCACTGAGGCGCATCGCAGCACTTGGGATAGATAACAAGGCAACTTTATTCGGGTCAATGCCGCACAACCTTGCAATTGTCAGTTAAAGTAATGCAAAAAATGGCCTGGTCATTAAGGGAGTAAATCCTTCCGGGGCTGAAGTGGTTAATGAGAGCAATATGTGGGCTGTCATTGCTGAAAATGCCTAAATGCTACTTGTAAAAGGGTACCCAGCTGGCAGTCAAATAGAGTCAGAAGACAGGACTCACATATTTGTCCCAGGCCAGGACCTCATAAAGGATTAAAGCAATTAGATCATCATGACAAGTGACAACCAGCAAGTTAGTACAACCTTTTTCAGAATGTGAGTTTAGCAATGGTAGCCTTCACAAAGTAGGTAATACATATCACCGTCCCTGACATACAGGGAACAACTAGAGGGAGTACTTTCAAATCTGTGTATGAAATACAATAATTAAAATAAGAAACAACAAGCAATCTAACAAGCCATGGACATTACAAAAAAATACTTTTAAGTAAATCTTACAATAACATAAAATGTATACTATGGGTAAATACACTTTTATCTCCATCCATGTTGATAAAATTACTCAAATTTCAGTGTAGGTACAGTAAGCCTTAATTACTGGTACATGAATTTACTGAACTCTAGATCCATTTATCATTTTTACTGTTAGATGGTGAAAGTCTTAACAAAGGTGCACACCATGAGCATACTTCCATATATGACCACCATTAAAGTGATCAAACATACAGTAGACACATTTGTGGTCCGTGTATTTTAACAATGACCTTTTTTTAAATGTCTGGAGTCTTTCATCTCTTCCAGCACAACTGGATTAGTCTGGGTAGACTTGACAGGCGTCAAAAACAGTGATCACTTTATTGCTCAGGACAGTAAATTATATGCCTAAGGCATGATGTGGGAGGTAACGTTAAGAGAGGGAGCAACAAGAGGTTACCAGGCTGCTCTTAAAAACATTTATGACTACCTGACGTCAACATTCATTTCAACACTGAATTCATGGTTCTCTGGGATGAGTATAAACAGAAGAACCCCTAACAAATATAAAACCACCCAATAGGTGTATAGATATATAAATGTATTTACTAAAAGGTTCAACTTATTTTATTTATTTTTTTTTTTTTTTTTTTTTTAAAGTGTATTTTTGTGCGTGAACTCGAGAGAGAGGAGCCGGACTGCAGGAGTTGGGAGTAGGCAGACCCTCCCCCCGGAGGCAATCGCCATCCTTCTCCATGCCCCCGGTGGCAATGGCGGGTGTGAAGGGGGGCCTCCCACTCACCCCGCCCTACCTGCTCCTCTTGGGAGCCCAACTGGGGCCCAATGGGACCCCAATGGGGCAGAGGGACTCCCCCTATGAGGGAGTGAGGGGGCCTAGCCCACCCAGCCAGCCCCGTAGGTCCTTCGCCTCTCTTTATTTTATGAGACCGCATGGCCAAAGTGCATGTGTTTTTTAAACCAATTTTGTGTGAGTGCAAGTGTGGTGGTTTTTGTGGGGGGGGTGGGCGTACTAAGCACAGGCGTACCTTGCATAGCACACCCACCGGGAGTCGGGCTGAGACCACCAAACTCAATTCACATGTAGCCGAGACCGGGATCCGAACCCTTGGCTGCAGAGGTGAATGGCTTGTCAGCGCAGTGCCAATCACGTTGAGCCACCACAGCTCCCCTGTGGTTCAACTTATTTTAAACGTTACTGTGTATGATTACCAGTAATTTGTTTTATATTTCATTCACATCAACCCCTAAACACCATTATAAATTTCAGATCAGCCTATTAGAGCCCATTCACACAGGGGCAATACGACCTCCAGCATGACTTTGGGAGCAACTTGGACACGACTTGAGTATTAATCATCAGGCAACTTACAAGGCAACTTCAAGTTGCCTACAGGACAGTACAAGGCAACTTCAAGTCGCCTCCAGGACAGGAGGCTTTCCAGTGACCAATCAAACAACAATCAGCTCTGTGGGAGGGAGGGGTTTGCCTGAGAAATGTATGTTATCTTCCTGTATTGTTGCTTCAGTTAAGACAGTGATCTGACTTCTGAGGCAACTTCCATTGAAATTAATGGATACAAGTCTAGAAGTCGGATTGAAGTAGTACTGGAACCTTTTCTGAAGTTGGAGTGACTTCAGTAGTGTACATTAAGACTGCTCTCATTCACTTCCCATTCATTTTCTTGACCGCACGACTTGGGGCAACTTGGGGCGACTGGAAGTCGGATCCCAGGTCGCCCCAGTGTGAACCGGTGGTAGTGCCTTCACTAGTTGCTGATAAGAGCAGGGGTGAATGACACAAGTTATATTTGTATTTTCTCATGTCTGAAACACTTGATAGGCTCTTGCTAGATGAACTAGGCATGTAGTCAGATTATTAAATATCAAGAAGCATGCATACAAGTAAGCAGGCAAAGCAGCGCCTTCAAAAAATGGAAGCCTCTGACTTTATGGTAAAGAAGCTGTACTACCAAACTTTTTTGCATGGTAGGTATTCAACCAAATGCCAGTGTCTAACAAAAAGAATAAATAGATTAGCACCCTCATTTATCTTTCCAACCAATGAAAAGCAGTAAAAATTATTTTGATTAACCACTTGCTATCCATCAGCCTTTTGTAAATGGGCTGGGCTTCCAATGGTTTTAAAAACAAGCTCATAGCTGCAACTCCTCCGAAGTGGGAAAAGCTTGGGGAACATTTATTCCCCAATTTCCTGTGCAATGAATGAACCCATAAGGGATAAACATTTTCTCACATCCAGGTTCAGAGCTGTCATTCTCCAGCTATTGTGGCTGGGGAAGCAGATAATCAATTACAATCTATGTTGTATTAGCTGTAATGGAGTGGAGTACATAATACCCATCACCTGCCCATGCTATCACATGTGAGAGCAATAAAGTTAAATGACAAAAAGTGTAACAAAAAATGTATAATAATAACCCATAACCCTTTTGTACACATGCAAATGCAAAGGCATTCGTAGGGAGCGCATGTGTATTTAAAAAGCAATTGTGCCACACATATGGGGTTACCACCACAAGTGTCAGAGTGTGAGAATTAGTTCTAGGACCATAATTCACCGATAATGATAACTCTAAAATGATAACCTGTAAATGCTTTTAAAACATCACCTGGGTACCGTCGTCTTTTGCCATTTCATAGGTGCATGCAGTCTTAACGCTTGTCATGTTATATATTAATTTACTTGGAACAACTCCGTCTTTTATATTGTACCCCAAAAATGTGGTATTATATCGTGTTTGTGTGCACTAAAACTATTTTAGTGTGTTTTTCCCAAAAATATGCATTGGGTAAACAGTTGCACAAATATTGTAAGTTTTAGGTATTTGTCTCGCAAAAATGCATATTTTGAACATGTGTGAAACTTAAAAAAAATGCCCTGTACTTTAAATTCCTAAATAGTCAACTCTTTCCTCAATTCTTCAAAGCTCAAATAGTGCATCACACACCCCCTCTTAGAAATAAATTAACCTGTCAAATGACAGTACCCTAAAGAGAACATAGAGGTATTGGACATATTTAAGAAACTTACATAGTTGCATACTGAAAAAAGACAAACGACAATCTAGTTTAAACCAATAGAAAAAAATAAGTAGAGAATAAATAAAAATAAAATCTCCATATACAGAACCCTATACCCAAAATCTGCATGTCTTTTTTTTCTGTAACCTAAGCAGGACTTAACTTAGAACTGTTTGTAACCCAGGGACCGCTTGTACTAAGAACCTAAGTTCTCAGGTAGTAGTGGACCCCAACTTGAGAGTCATAGAGAATGGTTCTTGACCCCACATGACATCCTCAAATCTACACAATTTCATATAAATATGTCAATTTCATAGATAATAATTATTAGTAGGCTGGTTAAAATTTTTTGTTGCCTACTTAATTTGTATCTAAGAGGTCTCCCGTCAATAGGGAGTATCTTACCCAATTAATGCAGACATCAATATTGTCTGAGTTCTTAGATACAGTAATGATTCCTAATCAATCAGAATTTCACTGTTACACTAGTGCCAAAATACAACAAGTAGGGTGTATGTTTAATTTGGCTTTAAAGCAATGTTCTGGTTTTATATGGGACACAAACTCTATAACTTTTTTGGTATTTAAAATAAAGTTTTTGTACATTTTTGAACATTTCCTGCACCGCTGTCAACCTTGCTATAAGGACGGTTTAATATAATGCTCTGACAGTAGCATATGGTGCTTACATGACTTTACAATGCCAAATGCTGGCAATAATATCATTTTTTTAAGCTATATTTACAATATTGTATGATAATGACTGTCAGATGCAACATACAACAAAAACTGTGAACATATTCATAATAACAGTGTACAGCAGTGAATCATGGCAAGAATTATAAAGATGACTTTATCTCAATAAATATTTCCCCTTAGTGACGTTATCCTGCTTATCTCTGTAGGTCATGTTCCTGTGCCAGTTGCCAGAAATGTAGCGATCATTATCTTAATAAATCCTTCCAGCAGTGTGTGGAACAAGGTTGTATATTTTCGTTACAACATAAGCTTTCTGTAAGCTCCAAATGTTGTTGGTAAAGGTCTTCTATGTGACAATGTTCCTCATAAAGTATGAATCACTTCTTCTAGTAAAATGTAAGATGGCTTTAGTCTAGGATTTTTTTTTTATTGTTTCATGTATATACTTTCAAAACCACCAAGCAGAAGAATTAGCTATAGCATCTGACCCTTATGTGTCCCTGACATAGCTTGAATGAAATTGTGAAATGCTCAAATTTATTTCATACACACTGTATTTTAAGGTAGACAGTCTCAAATGGTATTGACATTCATAAACCATGTACACAACAGGGAAGCCCATGAACAGACCAAGCAGGTTTGCCCTGCAATTTTGTTCATCAAAGCAATACAGAAGCACAGTTTTAATGAAGGAGGACTTTTTCCAGCAGGTCCCTAGCATAAAACAATGAAAATATCTGCTCATTAGAGCTGCTAACCCAACTTTTGTGAGCTCCTGACAAGAGCATTCGCTAATGGGTTCCCCAAACAAACAATTAGTGCTCTGTCAGCAGTCAGCCTTTTTACTCAGCAGCAGGCTCACACAGAAGTGCGAGTGAGCTCTGAGCATCATTCAGTTCACACCGGCAGCCACAGCCTGCTAAATTAAATTATTTAGAAAAATAATGTTTATTACCTTGTGTAAAAACAAATAAAAAAAAACAGTAAATAATAGCCAGGTAACAGGACTCACACTACAAACATAACACAAAAGTCATCAGAACTGGACTCACTGTATAACCCTGAGACTGAACATGTGAATAATACTAGCAAGTGAAATGGCATATATAAATGATACTAGGCATGGGCTTCGAGTTCGAGTCGAACTCACGTTGCCTGTTCGCCCGTTCGCTGAACAGCGAAAAACATTTTGGGGTGTTTGCGGAAAATTTGAAAAGCCGTAGAACACCCTGTAAGGCCTCGTACACACAAGGGAATTTATCCGCTGAAAATGGTCCGACGGACCATTTTAGCCGAAAAAATCCGCTCGTCTGTAGGGGCCGGCGGACAGATTTGGACGGATTTCTCTGGCGGGAAAGTTTCAAAGCATGCTTTGAAACTTTTCCGCCGGAGAGCTGCCCGTCGGATATGTCCGCTGGTTAGTACGCCTAACCAGCGGACATATCTGTCCGCACATGCGTCTGATCCTGTGAATGGATTTGACGCATGCGCGCGGAAGTGCTTCACTTCCTGGTGCAGTAACGTGGCGGCGTCAACGTCACCGCCGCATCACCACGCTGTCCGCCGGCGGGGAATTTGATCCGATGGTGTGTACAGCCATCGGATCAAAACAGCCCGGCGGACATATCCGATGGAAACGGTCCGTCGGACCGTTTCCATCGGATAAATCCTATCGTGTGTACAAGGCCTGAAAGTCTATGGGAGAAATCTAAAGTGCTAATTTTAAAGGCTTATATGCAAATCCGGATGACATAATATGATATAAATCATGCATGTTGCCGCGCTAACATAGTGAAAATAAATTGTTGAAAACAAAAGTATATATCAAAATGGTATCTCGCAAAGATAAAGAGAGTGTATGAAAAAGTCCAAATCCAATATGTATGTCTTAAGGAAAACATCACTGAGATTGTGCTACTCTATTAATGTAATTGCCATAACCATTGTAAGAAATGCACTCTGATTCGCCTCTTATAAATTCTTCCACAGGGAGCATTCAGTTTACATCCATTGGTTCCACTAAGTCAGGCTGACTTTCTCTCCAAGATTAGTAAGGACAATGGTGACCATATGTATAATCGAATATCCACATGGAATCAAAACAAGTAAAGCTACATAGTTTAAATCGTCTAAAAACTTTAATGCAAACACATGATACACATTCTATTCACATGGTAAAAAAGGTTAAGCACATTAAAAAGCCACAATTACAAGCTGTACAGCAAAGGTTCCAACTCCAAAGAAGCGTGGCACTGTCACGTGTATGGGTTCAAACCAACACGCATTTTATCCCATAGGAGATCATCTGGGGCATAATATAATAAAATGAGTTTTTTACTGTATGTTTAGGCATGCTATGTGGGAAACACTGAATCAACTGTGGAATGCCTGTACACATTTAAAATAGCACATTGTTTTAATAAATAATATAAAATAACTAAAATTGGGTAGATAGCTAGAACTTCTAATCAGCTTTGAACTTTTGTTAGTTTAGAGCAGGGGTCTCCAAACTGCGGCCCGGGGGCCAGATGTGGCCCTTTGCTTGCTTTTATCTGGCCCTTGGGGCGTTATTGCTTCCACTGATATGAGGCACTATTTCTCACACTGACACCAACAATGGCGCACTCTTTCTTCCACTGATACCAATGATGGGATACTATTCCTCCTACTAATAGGGGCACCACTCCGCCTATTGACCCCCAATCCTGAGGCCATTTTTATTGTCACTGATGCCGAAATTTTCTGCCCCTGCTGGCTACAAACCGGCCCTCCTAAAGTCTGAAGGACAATAAACTGGCCCTTTGCTTAAAAAGTTTCGAGACCCCTGGTTTAGAGCATTCAGAACAATGAAAGCTGATTAGGATTATGTAATGTAGGGTACAGAACCTTGTATAATACTTGCTTAAAGGAAACCTGTCACGAGACAACATGTACACTTCTGAAAATGCAAGTTGCCCTGCTGGTATGCTGACCCTTGCTTTGATAGACGACAAATACTGCCTTGACGTTTCTTAGGCTTTTTGCACATTTGCTCTGGGACCGTGACTTAGAAAATACTGAAGCCAGCAATAGCAGTCCCTATATTGCTTTTATGACAGGTTTTTGTAACAACCTTTTCAGTTAATAGATACATTTGAAAAAAAAACATCAGGACCTCTTATATATGGTCAGCTTTATATAGCAAAGATCTTCACAACAATGCCATTTTTCTGGTTGTTTTTTCATTAAAAATCATTCAATGTATTTGTAAATCTATCTACTATAAATATCTAAACCTCAGTGTTAACAGCCTTTCTTAGTCCTCCGCACAAAATAAATGCAATAAGAGATAAAAGAGCAGCACTATAAGCAAATCAGATACTGTATTGCATTGCAGCACTGACAGTCTCTCTTCTCAAACACACTAAAGTCTCATACACATGATAGGACTTCCAATGGACCTTTTCTGTGGATTTTGCTCCGAATGGGCGTTGGCCGTGAACTTAGTATGCATACACACGGCGGGACTTTTTCAGCCAACTTTCACAAAATCACATTTTTTTTTAGCTCTTTACCGCCACCCTTTGTGTAAATGTTCTGCTATTGTTGGCTGATCTTTAGCATTGGTTCTGAGCATGCATGCTTGTACTTTGAACTTAAGTCCGATGGACTTGTGTACACACGAATGGATTTGTTGCCAAAAAGTTTGTCTGTTTTCAAAGCGAACATTTGTGCGATGAAAAAGCGAAAACGTTTGTCAAATGGAGCGTACACATGGTCAGAATGTCCAATCACACAGGTTCGTCAGACATTTGTTGTCAAAAAGTCTGATCATGTCTATGGGCCTTTAGATAAGAGAGTGAAGGGATAACCACATTTTTTTTCTGCTGCGTTTTTAGCAGGAAACCTTTTTTCCTTAATTGCAGTAAATAAGAATTGGGTCACTTACTTGGCTATGGTGTTTGGCAGGAATGCCAAGACTGGCTAAGCACAATTGCTAATCCCTTTACTTTTTAGGTATGATAGTTTATACACATAGGATAGCTTATCTACAATATATATATGTATATATATATATATATATATATATATATATATATATATATATATATATATATATATATATATATTACAGTGATGTATTTAGCTCCATTAAAAGTTAAGCTTTAGTGGACAACTATACCTTTGGTTCAATTGTCCTTTAAACACCTCACTCCCTTAGGATGTATCTGTACATCATCATTTTAAAATGGTTATACCAGGATCATGGCTGCAACTGCAGCCATAATCCCAATATCAAAATTTGCAGTCAGTGATGGGCTTACCTGTGGAAGTGATACAAGGGGGCCCCTTCCTGACACTTGCTGCCATTCCCAGGCTCTCCAGTGCGATCTGGGAGCCCAGGACTGCTGCTCTCTGTGGAGCCAACTAAACACAGAGGAGGAGAAGGTATATCTATGTCCTCCCTCCTCTCTGACGAATGAACCTGGAAGTGATGAGGATTTCATCACTTCCCATTTTGGTTTGTTATTTGCAAGCTGTTACTGGCTTGTAAAGCATCCGATCAAACTGATCTTGGTTTGATCAAATGCTTTTGAGGGTCTGGGGTCAAAATCTGTAACCTGCGATAGGCTTTTTTGTAGAAGTGATCTGAGTGGCTATTCAGCCTCTACATCACCTCTAAATGGTGCAAACTAGGGAACCCAGGACCGTTATTTTCTGTGGGGCTTGCTGAACACAAAGAAAGAGTAGGTACATTTGTGGCAAATTAAACTGGAAGCAACAAGTATTTTGTCACTTCTGGTTTCAGTTTGTTTTTTACTGTTAGCAGTTTGTAAAGCATCTGATCAAACCGATCTTGGTTTAATCAGATGCTTTTGAGGGCAAAAGAGAGAGGTCAACAAAGTGGACCTGTTACTTCCCCAGCTATCACAAGTGATGTTGTCTTCTCCAGGCCCCAGACCTCATGGCTCCCCCCCAGAAAGTAAGTGCTTCCTCACTAGTGCTGCACCTTGCTATTACTTCTGTAGACCAATCCAGATTAACCTATCTTCCTACTATATAAAAGGGACAAGGCTGATCCCTTGATAAAGTTAGGTGGTTAGTGACAATATGCATGGACAGGAGCCAGGTGATGTCACGGACAAGTACAAGGATAAGCGTCAAGTTTGTTCTGTTTGTTACATGCCGGATCTGCTTGCTAACTTGATAGCAATGTTACAAGTGATATATTTATGAGAGCATTTTTTACACTTTTTAATAAATCATTTGGTATTTTACCTACTACACTATGGCAGTCTTTCTGTGGTTTTGAGCCCTGTCTATAGCATCTCTTTACAAGCTGACGTGATTATTGGATCAGAGGGAGAGGATACACTAAAGGTGAAGATTGCTGATCATCCCTTGGCAATTTTTTGAATCAGATCACCCCTAAAATTTGGGAACAAGTGTTCCTAGACCTATTACATGGGTCTATGAAACAGGTATGAGTCCATCCTACATTCACTGTGTGGTGGAGCACTGGAAAAGGAAAATTTGAGACTAAGGTGTTTTAAATCACCAACAAGTTTATCTGCATGTGTGTAACTGTTTCAGGATAAGGGCAAAACTATGTGGATATTGAAAAGGCAAAGCATTAGAAGACATTCAGTTTATTAATAATTGCTCGGATTTATATCACTGAGCTTTATTTGGTGTCTTTAAGAGGATTTTACTTTCATATTATTACTTATTATTTTTTTATTGAATTATTAAGCTTTTAACCTGTAATATTTCATAATTTTTCCCCTTTACTTTCTTCGCGTTTTATTTATATATTTCCTGTTTATGTGAGAAACATACATTTTTGTAATTGCAGCAGCTGAAGCACATATTGTCATTTACATCACTGTTTGTTGGCAGTGCACTGTTTTTTTCCTTTTACACAGTAAATAGGACTTTTCATTGCCCCAGTTATCATAAGTCAAGGGTGCCCAAACTTTTAATAGCCGAAGACCTTAAGCGACTTAGTAACCAGTCGCGGACCACAATGACTAGGAACTAGGAACAGACAATATTAGTGTTGTCTCCTGTCAGAACAGGGATCTGCCTTGTTTTTTTTGTTTTTTTGTAAGTGTATTTTTTGTGCGTGAACACGAGAGAGAGGAGCCAGACTTGGGAGTAGGCAGACCCTCCCCCCGGAGGCAATTGCCATCCTTCTCCATGCCCCCGGTGGCAATGGTGGGTGTGAGGGGGGGCCTCCCACTCACCCCGCTCTACCTGCTCCACTTGGGAGCCCAACTGGGGCCCAACGGGACCCCAACGGGGCAGAGGGACTCCCCCTATGAGGGAGTGAGGGGGCCTAGCCCACCCAGCCAGCCCCGTAGGTCCTTCGCCTTTATTTTAGGAGACCGCATGGCCAAAGTGCGTGCTTGTTAAACCAATTTCGTGTGCGTGCAAGTGTGGGAGTCGGGCTGAGACCACCAATCTCAATTCACATGTAGCTGAGACCGGGATCCGAACTCTTGGCTGCAGAGGTGAACGGCTTGTCAGCGCAGTGCCAATCATGTTGAGCCACCACAGCTCCCTGGGATCTGCCTTGTTAACATAGCATAAGCGATTTAGTAACCAGTCGCGGGCCACAATGAGCGGAATGGGCAGATGACAGGTCTGTGTCCAGTCTGCATATGCAAAGCAGACACAGCCCAATCTACTTTATGGGCCCTCCGATCCAATTAGATATAAGGGGGCACTTCTGTTTTTTTTTTAGCAGAGCTGATTGGAGGTAGGCAGGTGTTCACATCTGCCGCTCCATAGGCCACGTACACATGATGACGGACCGTTTTCATCGGTTCACAGACTGATAGTCTGATGGTGCGTACACACCATCAGTTCAAAAACCAATCTCGTCAGTACGCGGTGACGTAAAACACAACGACGTGCTGAAAAAAATGAAGTTCAATGCTTCCAAGCATGCGTCGACTTGATTCTGAGCATGCGCAGGTTTTTTGACCGATGCTTTTGCGTACTAACCATCGGTTTGGACCGATGGTCAGGCGTCCGATTTTAAAGCAAGTTTTAAAACTTTGGTCCGACGGACAACGGACCGATGGGCCGTACACACGGTCGGTTTGGACCGATGAAACTGGACTTGCGTCCATTTTCATCGGTTTGCACTAATCGTGTGTACATGGCCAAAGAGGTGAATGGAAGGTCTGATTGGGTCTGGCTGATCATGTGAAAGGGGCATAAGGCTGTTTTTAAAATTATGGTCTGCGGTCTATTGCGGTGCAGAGTACCTGTGGTTTTCCCGCTGGTTAGTTGCACTTTGCCATAGACGTCTATTATATTCTGCAGGTGTGGTGCACTTTCTAAAAAAAAGCCACTGTCTTCCTCTAGCGCCGGATTCATTTACAACACTGATGGGCTTGACAACCAGCCATCCCAGAGCAGGAGGTCATCAAGCCATCAACCAGCCATCCCAGAGCAGAGGGCTCCACGGGCCACATGTGGCCTACGCGCCACTGGTTGTGTACCCCTGTCATAAGTTATGTTGTCTTCTCCAAGCCCCAGACCTTGTGGCCTCCCCTTCAGAAGGAAAGTGCTTCCTCACTAGTGCTGAACCCTGCTATTCCTTCTGCAGACCAACCTAGATTATCTCTTCCTTTTACTATATAAAAGGGACAAGGCTACCCCTTGATAAAGTCATGTGGTTAGTGATGATACCCGTGGGGGGGGAGCCAGGTGACATCACAGACAAGTGCAAGGAATCCATCAATAAGTCATTGTATTACCAACATCTATGATTATACACAGAAAGCACAAAAGTAATCTTTCATTGATTTGACTTCAGTTACGTTAAAATGGATTATCCACTATAAATAACTACTTTTTGTATGTATCCTTCATTGTTTGTGTTACCTTCGCGTTCCTCTAAAATGTATAATACTAAGTATGTTTAAAGACTTCTTTGATAAGAAGACACTCAGGGATAAACATATATTTCTGTAGCTCCAGGCAAGGTTATTAAAGGATGTATAATGAAAGACTGAGTCAAGGATTGCAGTATATAAAGGTAAACATTCTCTCCTCTCCCACACCAGGGCCTGCAATGCCTCCCTCCTGGTTTTCATGTTCGAAATCTGTAAAGAAATCAGTGTGCCTATGTAGCAGAAGATGTAAATCTGAGAACTGCTTTCTAAGCAGTAAATTCCTAACATACAGTTTCCATTAAATGACCTCAGTCTGAAAGGAATTCTTAAAAGTGTTAACCTTTGCAGTGCCTTTCCACATTGTATTGCATTGTATTATGATGAATAGAATATACCCTCAAGCAAAGAAAAACATGCGCAGCCCTCAGAGGTGTACAGTCATCACAATTCGCAACTTTATTATGAACTACAGATGTTAAAAGGCCAACAAGTTCAGCTGAGGACCTAGCCCAATTGGCTTTAGAAAGAAAAGTACATGAAATTAAGATTGTTGTGCATTTATTAAAAAAAAAAAAAAAAAAATATCTAGCCAGACTTTTTTTTAAGTTTTGAATATAGCAGGGCAGGGGTAGCACCTCTGTCATAAATATAAAGCAAAAAAAAACGCGCTATAAAACCCCTCCCCCCAAGAGCAACAGGCTGCAGCAAGCGTGTGATAAACAAATAAACAATGGAATATAAAAAGCCGCGCCAGGCTGGGCCTATGTTGCAAAGATTCTTCTGCTTTCTATTCTGGTTACAAGTAAGGATATAGCAGCAATATAAAAAAAAAATTGCCGTGAACATACAATGTAATTGCTAGAAGCCAGGTGTTAAAGTAAAAAGTAAAGCATTGTCTTAAAGAGGGGGGTGTTGTAAAATAAGTTTAACCTTACTGAATATTATCAATTAGGGCTGATCTATTAAAGGCAAATTGGCTGTTTAACTGAGGTTGCACTTTGCAAAAAAATTGCCCTAGAGTTTAGTGAATGCGATAAAGTTCTACTTTGCAAAAAATACCCAATCACATGCAAGAGAAAAAAGAAACAGCATTTTTGCTTGCACATGATTGGATGATGGGGGCCAGTAGAGCTTTATCTCATTCACTAGGATTTTTGGCAAATTCCCTTTCAAAGTGCAACTCCCTTTGCAAAGTAAAGCCTATTTGGCTCTAGTAAATCAATCCACACTGTCTCTACTTTATTTATGTTTTTGCTTATAAGTTCGCATAGTTGATTCCTGTATGTCCAGTAGTGTATTTTTTATGTTTGTAATTTAAAGTGGAGGTCCATCCTAAAAAAAAATGCTCAAAAAAATTTGATTTATTTTTTTATACTTACCAGAAATGGCTCTTACTAGGCAGATCTTCCTAATCTGCCCCTTCCTTGTCCGTGGTACTCCTGTCTCATCCTCCTTGCGTTGTCATCTGGGAAATGGGGCGCTCTGACTTCTGGGAACTGTGTATCTCCCAGAAGTCAGCAGCCCATTCACAGAGCGTTGTGCGACTCGCGCATGCGGCAGTGAAGCCGCAATGCTCCACTGCCTGTTTCCCTTAGTGAGGATGACAGCGCCGGGACCTGGTCCAAGGGATCAAATACCCTCGGGCGGCCAACATTTCAGGCAACCTGTACAAGTGTCCTTATTAAATGTTGGCAGCTACAGTGTTTGTAGCTGCTGACTTTTATTTATTTTTTATTTTTTTACCGCCGGACCTCCGCTTTAAGCTAAACTTAAGTTACAGGTTGGGGGAATGGGTTGTCACATGAAAAATCACATTTATTTTTGTTCATTTTCATAATCTATCTTAGGCCTCGTACACACGAGGGGATATGTCCGCTGAAAACGGTCCGATGGACCGTTTCAGCAGACATCTCCGATCGTGTGTATGGGCTAGCGGACAGATTTGTCCACCCGACAGATTTCAAAGCATGCTTTGAAATCTATCCGGTGGGAATCTGTCCGCCCGACATGTCTGCTGGTTAGTACACTTACCAGCAGACATGTCGTCCCGCACCGCCGCCGCCGATTGGTTTCGGCGCATGCGCGGATGTGTTTTACTTCCTGGTGCGGTGACGTGGGGGTGACGTGGGGGCATAAATGTCACCGCCGCGTCACCGACACGTCACCGCGCCGTCCGCCGGTGGGGAATTTGATCCGATGGTGTGTACACGCCATCGGATCAAACTCCAGATCGGACATATCCGATGAAAATGGTCCGCGGACCGTTTTCATCGGATATGTCCGATCGTGTGTACGAGGCCTTAGAGTTCTTAGTGCTGCAAGGTAATTGATAGTGATGTCATTTTTATACCAGCATGCAGGCATTGAGATACAGTAGTTTTTATTTTACAAATGTGCATTTAACTATTGTTTATGTTAGATCACATGACCAAAAGCCTTGGCATTAGATCTTGTATTAGATCTTGTGTTAAACTGAAGGATCTGAGTTTCAATTTGATAAATTATTTTCTTCAGCATTTATTATGTGACCCACATTACGGGGAGGGATAAAGAAATTATTAGTCTATAATCTTAATAGTAGGTTGATTTTTTAACAGTGTAGCCCTGTACACACGGCCAGGAATCCCATCTGTTTGAAAACTTTCCGTTTTACAGACGGAATTCCTGCCAAGCTTGCCTTGAAACACCATGTATACGCACGGCCACACGGCCGCCGTTCTTTTGAATGGCAAGAACGCAGTGACATCAAAGACTACGACAAGCCGGCTAAATTACATTCTATGCTACCACGCATGTGTCGAGATTTGTTATCGAGCATGCATGGTTTATTTACCCTTCAGGTAAGCATACGGACAATCGGTTTTCTCGGCAGGAAACACTCTGCCAGGAATCCCAACGGAAAAATAGAGAGCAGGTTCTCTATTTTTTTCCGTCAGTTTTCCTGTCGGGAAAACTGCCAGGGAGCATACATACGGCTGGGATTCCTGGCCAAAAGCTCTCCAGGCAGTTTTTCGGTCGTGTGTGAGGCCGCGTACACACAATCAAATCTATCTGCTGGAAACGGTCGGCCCGACCGTCCCAGCAGACAGATTCGATCGTGTGTACGGGCGATCAGACGGATTTGGCCAGCCGACAGATTTTAAAGCATGCTTTAAAATCTGTCGGCTGGGAATCCGTCCGCCCGATATGTCTGCTGGTTAGTACGCTAACCAGCAGACATATCTTCTCGCACATGCGTCAAATAAATTTGACGCATTCATGGAAGTAATTTACTTCCTGGTGTGGTGTCGTGGCGGTGTTAACGTCACCGCCACGTCACCGCGCTGTCTGCTGGCGGGGATTTTGATTTGATCGTGTGTACAGCGATCAAACCAAAATGGCCAGCAGACAGATTTGTTCAAATCGGTCGATCCGACCGATTTGAACAAATCAATTTGCTCGTGTGTACGGGGCCTCAGAGGCTTGAGAGACAGAATAACAGCTCAAAAATACAGAAAAATGCATTTAAAAAAAGTTATAAATTGATTTGCATTTTAATGAGTGATATCATGACTTGGTAGCAAAACCCTTGTTGGCAATCACAGAGGTCAGACATTTCTTGTGGTTGGATAAGGGGAAAAATATGAAAAATAGGCGAAATAGATGAGCAGCCAACAAACAAATTAAAGTGAAGAGAAAAATTGTGACCATGCAATACAAAGCCATTGATATGTAAAACTGTAAAACTGGAAGAAAATATATAACATAACATATCATATTAGTCCATCTTGATTGGGCAAAACATGATTTGAATGAAAACCAACCATGGTGAATACATTGCAGTGATGAATCTTGAACAGTGCTTGATCACGGGATGCAATCAAAGTAAGTAAGGTTGGCACCATATAGCACATGGGTCAAACAGGCATGGTGAGGAAATAACCTCAATGATGTAATCTGTAGATGGAGCAGTGGATGGTAGGGTACTGTAGACCCCAAAAGAACAGGTGATCCCACTTCAGACAAAGAAACTCCAAAAATAAGGCAGATAAATCTCAGAATTATTGTGGCACCTTCTCCGGCTCGCCGATCACACGGCGAGCTGAGTTGCTGCCAAAGAGCTAGATTTTGGTCTCATCTGAGCACAACACTTTCACCCAGTCCTCCTCTGAATCATTCAGATGTTCATTAGAAAACTTTAGAAGGGCCTGTACATGTGCTTTCTTGAGCAGGGGGACCTTGCGGGTGCTGCAGGATTTCAGTCCTTCATGGATTAGTGTGACTATGGCTGCCTTGAGATTATTTACAAGATTCTCCCATGTAGTTCTGGGCTGATTCCTCACCATTCTCTAGATCATAGATGCTGCATGAGGTGAAATTGTACATGGAGCCCCAGGCTAAGGGAGATTGGTAGTTATTTTGTGTTTCTTCCATTTGCGAATAGTCGCACCAACTGTTGTCACCCTCTCACCAAGCTGCTTGCCGATGGTCTTGTAGCCGATTTAAGCCTTGTCTACAATATTGTCCTTGGACAGCTCGTTGGTCTTGGCCATGGTGGAGAGATTGAAATCTGTTTGATTGCTTATGTGGACAAGTGTCTTTTATACAGGTAACAAGCTAAGAATAGGAGCACTTTGTTTAAGAGAGTGCTCCTAATCTCAGCTTGTTACCTGTATAGAAGTATATTTGTCAGTGGGCAAATGCTTTTTTCCCTTACTGTAGGTTTAAGGACATGTACTACATTATTACTATATAATTGACCCAGAACCAGGATTTAATCTAGGGGATTACAAAATAGAGGTTCAGATGGAAGGGGGCTTCTCCTTCCCAACACACACACAGGTAAGCGCCACAAAGGAAAAAAAAAACAAGCCTTGTTAATAAAGTAGTGCATGAAGCATTGAGTATTGAGAAAGAGCAATAACTTTCAACAAGCATTTAGATTTAACTTCACTCTAGGAAAATCAATAGTTGCTTGATATATGTGCTACTATTTAAAGAGTAACTATAATTTTCTTCTTTGCTTAAAGTGGTTTTAAAGATTACACGTTTTCCATTCATGAAGATAAATAATCTTCTGTGTGCAGCAGCCCCCCCCCCCCCCCCCCCCTAATTCTCACCTAAGCTACCTCTTGATCCCGGGATGTGCATGAGAGCTGAGCTTCTCCCAGGTCTCTCATTCTCTATTGGCTGAAACAGCATCAGGAACCATTGGCTCCTGCTACTGTTAATCACAGCCACTAAGCCAATAAGGAGAGCGCGCAGGGGGGAGGGGGCAAGCTGCGGTTCTATGTATCTAATTTACACATAGAGCAGGGCTCAGGAGCCAGCATGCACCTGTACCCCCAGAGCAGGCGGGCTGTTTTGGGGGAAATGACTGAAGAGGAGCGAGCTATGCGCGCCAGCGGGGGATCCGAAAAGAGGATTGGGCTGCTCTATGGAAAACCACTGCACAGAGCAGGTAAGTATGACATGTTTGTTATTATTATTATTATTATTATTTTATCTGCTTTTAATGTCACTTTTTTTAATAAATAGGTACATTACCCAAGCCTACCTATGTGTATAATACATGCTATGCATATTTCTATTTTTATAGCAGAAAAATACAGAAAAACGTATCCTATGCTTTTTCCTGTGTTTGCCTGATGTCATTGTCTTGAGACTATCACATTAGTTTAGGTCTCCGAATGTATATAATGGCCAATTGGCCAGACTTATAAAAACTAGCATCAGATAACAGGCATTTCTTATGTTCTTTAACACTTGACCAGCCATTTATCCATGTGTTCAGGTTTAAACAATGGTGCTAGCATCATTACAGCATGTAATGACATCATCGCAACTGTCAGCATGTGTCAAATCTATAGACTGATAGATGCCTGCAGTATATCATATGCAGGACCAGACATGCCTTGTTACTTGAAATTGTGGGACAGGATTAGTTTGCTCACTGTCCATTATTTTAGTCTAGTCATATAACACTGTATTATCAAACATGTACAGTTACTGATTCATTGTACAAGGTCTAACGCAGAACATATTTTGTGATAAGGTATACACAATATACATCAATGTGTGCACATTACACACAAGCATAAAAAGGTGAGGAATCTTCTGAATCGTATGTGTGCTTCTGATAAAAGATGTAATACTTGTACTAATGTAGTCCAATATAGTAGCCATGATTTATTACATTGTAGCACTACCCCGAAAGGAGCTGCTGGTTTAGATTTGGGTTTTGCATGTTACTTCCAGATTCGTTGTCAGGGGAGGAAAGTCTGTAGAAATCGCAATGTCCACACAAGATGTAAAACCTTGAACTGCTAGGTTTAATTTTTTCTGCAGTAAAACTTGTGGAGAGGTTCAGGTACGAGGTCCAGAGCACACAATTTTTTTTTTCTAAAGTTCCAGTTTTCACCACTCTCTCTTGAGTGGGTATTGCTCACCCAGATAGACACCTCTCACATAGCCTAGCAGCCAGGATGATGCACAAACAATATGAAAACAGTCTCTGCCACAGACCGTCTGAGAACGAAAGATGGATAGTCAGGGATCTACTGCCACAGGATTTAAGTCCCAAACTTCCAGCCTTACAGTAAAAGAGCCTTTAAGCCGATCCAGCAGAGTGTAATTCAAATAGAGTAGTGGATCCCTTTATAACAAAGTCACCAGGCCTATCCCGAGACATTAGCTTGCTTTCCCTGGTCTTCTTCTGGGCAGGTCCTCACTTGGATTGACAGCTTGGTATCCCCTTTTGAATCGTAGGCCCCAGCATAACTGGGCCTACTCCATTGAAATGCGACCTCGGGCCAACATGGTCCTGAAGTCGAGATCACCAGGGCTTTTTTTCAGGGGGAACTTGGTGGAACTCAGTTCCACCACCTCTGGCTCAGACCCTTTGGTGCCCGCTCACCACAATCACTTGTAAACACAGACATCTGGTTTCTGTGTTTACAAGTGACCGCTTTGTAACCCCCTGAACTCTGCACTCTGTATGTAATGCAATTCTGGTATTTAATGCCCCTTTAAGACCCTTCTACTGTTTGTGAAATCTGAACGAGTCGTGGTTGAGTTCCTGCACCTATTTTCTGAGAAAAAAAGCTCTGGAGATCACCCACATGTGCCTGGCGCCTGGAGGTCCATAAGGCAAAGGACCCCGAAAAGCGCCGTCTGCCCCTTAAGTATGCCTTCCCGGAATGCACCACTCCCACTGGGCTGCTGCCTAGAAGGGTCACCTAACACACTATGGTTTGCTTGTGTTCCAACGTGGGTCTGAGGTGGTAATGCCACTTACAGGCAACAGGGGAAAATCCTATCAAGCACAACCATAGCGAGAACATAGGCTAATTACAATCGAATTCAACAAAGTCTGAGCCCACTATTGGCTCAGACACCCTCTAAATTTAGAATAGCGTCCCAGTCATTGGGAGCAGGGCCCTACAACATAATTTATCATAGATTGATAAATCATTACTGTTACTGTTACTGCCACAATATATCAGCACATCCAGTGAATAAATAAATGTAGACAATATTTCACATGTCTTTTCTCTTGGAAACAACATGTTGAATTATGGATCATATTCTCTTCTCCCCAGTTCAGACCAGAACACTTCTTGAGTTTAGAAAAAGGAGACATCACGTAGATGTTTTTAGTCTTCCTTTGTTAAACTGATGCTTTATCACCTTTGCCCTGGACCTTCAGGCATAGTACTATGAAAGATTGTCCCCTATGGCTAAATAAACAAATGAGTTCCTTTATAGGCTTTTCTCTTTAGGCAACACCTGGTGCCTGCTTGTAAACTGCTATTGTGGATAATGTGATGACATAAGTTATTGCTAAAAAAGGGGTAGGAATTGTAGAAAAAGTAGAATTCATCCAGAAGTCGAGAACAGACTGTGCTATTAGTCCTTAACTATCACTCATCAGTAAAAGAGTGACAACTGACAAAGGCTTTCCACTTGGCTTTGGCTTATCATTTCCAGCAATTCCGGCAGTGTTCATATTGATTGTACTATCCTGTGTAAGCAGGCCAAGATATTCACCAGTGACTTTTTCATGGCTTGTACACATATTTCAGTACATAGTCACTCTTCCTGCAAATATGTCAAATTTTGTTTTTCCCATCACTTTTTACCCCAATGACTAATGGTTACTAGGACAAAAAGAGAGAGTGAATCTCCCCACAAGAAATACAAACTCATGAAGATCTAGCAAATGGCAATAGAGTAATGCAATAGTCAGATATCTCCTGAATCATCATTCTCTGGGAGATTATCTGCCCAGCTAAAGACATCCATAAGCCCAAAGACATGAGATTACAGACCCCCAAATCTGGTCTCCTTAACCACTTCCTGACCACCCCATAGCAAATTTACTGCTACAGGGTGGCCCTCCTGTGTAGAATAATATATATATATATATATATATATATATATATATATATATATATATATATATATATATATATACACGTGATTCTGCACTTCCATCCAGGGGGCGCATGCACGTGCCACCAGCAGCCCACTTCGACTGTGAATAATCACAGCAGAAGCCGATCTACGGTGCCTGGTATTGGGTGTCTGCTGGCCCCCACCGATCACTGGGCAGAGACACAGCACTGAGCAAACAGGGCAGATCTCCCTTTTGAAGAAGGGATGCATTTTGTGTCCCCACAAAAATAAATAATTTCCCCTAGAAAAAGAAGCACAAGCAGTACACAAAAACACTGGCTAGGCACAAAGGAAATCTTTTGATCGCCCTAGATGTTTACCCCTTTCCCAGCCAGCGTCATTAGTTCAGTGGCAGTGCATATTTTTAACAATGATTACTGTATTAGTGTCACTGGTTCCTGTAAAGTGTCAAAAGTGTCAGTGTGTCCCTTTTAACTTGATCTAGTGAATTGTTTTTTCTACAGATGTAAAAAAAAAAAAAACTTTAATAGATTTTACAATGTCTAGTTTTGTTCAGTCATTACTTACCATTTTATAAAATATCATGCTGTTCATTGACAAGATCTAGACTCTAATCCATGAGGCTGTAATTTGGGGTAGACTAGGATGCCCACAGTCATCTGAGGGGGGTTGGATATACACCAGCTGACCACCCTCATGGCACCAGATCTTCACAGTGCTGAAAAGAGCACCATTCATTTGTCCACCGCAATGTCGCAGTCGCGCTATAAGTCACTGATCGCCGCCATTACTAGTATAAAAAAAAAAAGAAATATAAATTCCATAAATATATTACATAGTTTGTAGACGCTATAACCTTCACAAAAAAACAATCTAAAAAAATAAACAAAAAACATGTAGCAGAATACATATTGACCTAAATTTATAAAGAAATTTGATAATTTTTTTTATTGGATATGTTTTATTGCAGAAAGTAAAAAATATATATATCGATTTTTTTTTTCAATTGTCTGTATTTTTTTGTTTATGGCGCAAAGAATAAAAACTGCAGTGATGGTGAAATACACCAAAATAAAGCTCTATTTGTTGGGAAAAAAATGACATACATTTTATTTGGGTTCAGCATTGTCAGATAAAGTAATGCATTGCTGGTCATAAGGGGGGTAAATCTTTGAGAGGTCAAGTGGTTAATCTGTGGCATCCACCAGCCTACAACCTAAGAAGATCATAAATTTGAAAATTTGAGAACCTCTCAAGAGTCACATTCTTGTTCTTCCTTAGATAAGCATTCCTAAAAGTTGCTTGCTGTAGGGGCACTCAACAGGAGGGAGGCTGCCCTGTGCAAAATCTATACACAGAGCAGGTAAGTATAACATGTTTGCGGGGCCGGACTGGGAATAAAATCCAGCCCTGGAAAAAATGTCATACCAGGCCTATAGCATTAATATACCAGCGCAACAGCATAACGTCATTATTTTCTTGTTCATGAAAAGGAAAACCATGCATTTTAAAGCACATTTGAAGAGTGGATTATATATAAATAAGACAGATATGAAATCACATAGGGCTTTATATATATATAAAAGCAAATTCCAGTTAAAAGTTGTAAAAGTGGTCAATCATGAAGGAACTCAGAACGTGGGGGGGGGGGGGCACCTTCCACAGAAATAATACACTAAGGTAAAGGGGGGTGGGTTACTGATATAAGGGGGAAACCTTTATATCAGTGCTCTATTACATTATCGTATTCACCCCCTTACATCATTGACCCCCCCTTTAGACTGGCCTAGCAATGCTGTCACTGATCTCCTCTCAGGTGCACCGTGCAGGGTTCAGTCAGTCGGCTCCAGCTCAGTGGCTCCTCTCCACAATCCGCAAATGTCTGACTTCTCCCATGACCCCCATTCCGGCGGCGCTCCTACTCTTGACTTCTCTTTAGACTCCCTGAGAGACTGCAGACATAATACAGGAGATGATAAGAGACTGCAGACATGATACAAGAGCTCAATTCAGCCTCACCAGTGCCCATCAAATGCAGCCTCATCAGTGCCAGTCAAATGCGGCCTCACTGTGCCCATCAATGAAGCCTCACTGTGCCCATCAGTGCAGTCTCACTGTGTCCATCAATGCAGTATCACTGTGCCCACCATTGCAGCCTCACTGTGCCCATCAATGTAGCATCACTGTGCCATCAAATGCAGCTTTACTGTGCCAGTAAATTTTTGAGCAATTGTCTTTTGTATTTGCTCATTGAAGAGCTATAGGTCTGTCTTATTAGGAGGCGTTCCGGACCTCTGCAGTGAAACCACTGCGTTCCCACCGACAGCAAGGCCCCACTCTGCAGAATAGACTTTTCTACTCAGAACAAAATCAACATTTGTTTTATTTTAATTCACATGGAATGAGTTTAGCTGCTTTTAACTGAAGGTTCAAATAGGCTTTAGCTTTTAGGTGGCTATGATAAACTCTAATACTTTAGTAAATCAATTCCCGAAAGAGTTTGACAAGTGTAGTTTCCATGCCAGCGCTGCTTTCTAACTCCAGCCCTGTAAAAGTTATTTTCTTTCTGAAAACATGCCTGAAACCTAGTCTGACACAAAATTATCCATGAATTTCTTCACTACTGGTTCACACAGCTATAATAATAAAAAAAAAAAACGATGTTGTAAATTAACATCTGCACTCATATGATTTATCATTTATGTCAGTTCCAAAATAACATTTTGAATTTGTTTACCATTCATTTTGTACAGCTCTATTTATAGCTCCATATAAATTTCTCCATGTAAAGAGGAGAATATGGCAGTTGTGATTTATATCTGGAGAAGGACATAGCTAGTTCTGATTACAGCAGGAAGCTGAGGTGTAAACATCGACATGCTGCGGTTAGTGTTTGGATAAGTGAGGTTGGTTGCTTACTGTGTTCTTTCCACTTACTTAGGGTACTACACTGGACCTAGCCATCTAGTCAATCCAATCTATAATGTGTATAAGAGGAATGTTATAGCTGGGAGATGTGAGTCATTCGTTAAAAGAAACTGTTTTGATACATATTGTATATTTATAGTATGTAAAGTATGTTTAGCTAGAACGCTGACCTCATATTTAAAAATATAGATGTTACAGCACTGTAATAAAAGTCTGTCTGCACTGTAGCCCGCTGCAAAGGCTCAAAAATTCTGGTTAGTTCTGCACATTAAGTCCACCTAATGTAGTTTCAAGTAATTGTGCAGAAATGATGCTGTACTTGAATTCAGCAGTGTTGCCACTATCATGTGGGCCAGTGGTGTCCAAACTTTGGCCCCCAGGCCAGATGCAACCATTTGCCTGCCTTTATCGGTTCTTGGGACATTATTCCCCCCACTGCAGAAACAGTGGAGCATAGTTCCTGACACCAACAATAAGGCACTAGTCCTCTTATTGGGCAATATTTCTCTCACTAACACCAATGATAGGGCACTAGTCCTCTCACTGACACCAATGATGAAGCACAAGCAGTGTTAATTTCATCATCGAAAGCATTTTCATCAAACATTTTCATCATTTTTGTCAGCAGCATTTTTAGTGACGAAAACCAAACGAAAAGTACAGCAGTAGTTTCGTCCACTGATAAAAATGATGAAAATCAAATCTATTTTAGCGAACGAAAATGGGACGAAAATGTAAGGCTGGGACGTTTACTCGTGAATTAACTTCTGGTTTTCACTAAGTTCCGTTTGCTTCTGCAATCCGCTCATAGCAAGCAAGCACATTCGACTATGTAGACCCCCTTTATCTTCAGCATCATAGCTCAGCCTGTCAGCTTTGTATCTGGTGTCCAGTTGCATAACAATAGCCACAGTAGCCCATGTGGCTGCTTTGGGACCTGGGAGTGAAAGGCAGCCCCATTAACGGGGGTTGTCAATGCAATTTAAACATAGAAAATCTGTGTGCATGTGACCATGGGCATCCGCTGAAATCTTTTCAGGGGGGGGGGCGCTTCAGCAGCAGCGATACAGTCGCATTTAACCCTTTCTTCAAACGCTAGCGGAGATTAAAAGCGCCCTGCTAGCAACCAAATAGCGCAGCTAAAACGATGGTAAAGTGCTGCTTTTTAGCGATGCTTTACCAAAAATGCGTCCAGCTGGCAGTGTGAAATAGCTCTTGAGATAATTCAGCTTTACTCCATGCCCATATAAATATAGCCTAGGGAGTGTACAGGCCCCCATTCCACACAGACACCCCCATTCCACACGGCACAGGCGCAGCAGGTTCATGATGTTACATAAGTGCAAATCCAGTACTGTACAAATAAAGATTGCAGAGGTTTTGTCAACGTAGTCGCCATAACCCTGTAATATTTCCAGTCAAAAAGGTCTGAAATTAGATGTACAGGAGGAGTCTTCAGAATCAATGTCATTAGTCCAGTGTTTCTCAACTCCAGTCCTCAAGGCCCCCAAACAGGTCAGGTTTTCAGGATTTCCATTATTTTGCACAGGTGATTTGATCAGTTTCACAGCCTTTTCATCTGAGGGAAATCCTGAAAACATGACCTGTTGGGGGGGCTTGAGGACTGGAGTTGAGTAACACTGCATTAGTCACAGATTCTTTCTGCAGGCTGTGCGGTAAGGAGAATTTGTTTAGCTGTCTTAGCAGTGTAGATTTACTCCCCTAAAGCTTCTAGTAACCCCAGACAGAACTTGAATTAATACTGTATGCCTAATGCAGCCTTCAAAACCAAAATACAAAAGAAAAAGTAGTGGGTGTCGCGTTTTTTTGCACTGCGCATGCACGAAACGGCAAACCGTGTACTGGCACGAATGAAGCTTCTTTTTTATACAGCCTTGCAAGTAAATTGTCTGTAACTCTATATAGAGAGTTTTTTATCTGCTATTGTGCATTTTAGAATACATTTTTATAATGTCTGCACTATTGGAAGCCTTCTCTCTTTTTTCCTATACCATTTGGCTTCACTAAATTTTCAAAATCTGGATCACCATTACTTCTCTTGTGCTGGAACACCTATCACTGGAGCACCTGAGTGATTGCACTGACCATCGCTACAGAGGGGATAGATAAAGGATCATTCCTGGAGGACTCCACAGGACACCATTCACCATCATCTGTATCTCTGCAGAGCCTGTACTGAGAAGGGCGGTCACGGGCTAGCTGGTAAGCCTCCCCTTACATTCACTGGTGGTGGGTCTTCATATATTTTGGAATAACATTGGAGTAACACATGATTACATCTTTCTCACGGGAATATTTCCCATATGAACTTCATTCACCTTTATTGGACACTATTTTTGAATCATTTTGGCAACATGTGACTTTTTTCAGCGCTACACTTTTTTTATCCACAAAAGAAAAAGTAGTGACTCTAAGATAAATAGCACAGGAAAATATTAATTAAGCAATCCTCTTTAAAGCGGATATGACTACGGGGCTGATTTACTATAACTGTAGAGGGCAGAATCTGGTAGACATGTGCAGTTAGTTTTGTACCGAATTTGTTTTTGTTAAAATTTGACATATTCGTTAATTCGGAAACAACCGAATTAAAGAAAATATGTTTAATGAATTTTTTCTAAAACTATTTTTTTTAAAACAAATGTTCTTAAAGATCGAAAATCCGAAAATTAGATGACCTGAAAATGTGAAAATTCAAATGAACGAAAACCGAAAATCTAAAAATCCGAAAATGTGAAAAACCGAAAATAAGAACGAAATAACGGAAATGATAAAAAACGAAAGGACGAAAATACAAGAATAAGAGCAAAAATATGTAAAAAATCAAATTTCTTCATCAATTTAGTTTTGTATTCTGCTACATATTTTTGCTAAAAGTGTATTTTGATTGATTTGTGCAAAAGTTATCGCATCCACAAACTATGGGATATATTTAAGGACTTTTATTTTCTACTAGCAATGGCGGCAATCATCAATTTTTAGCAGGGCTGTGATATTGCAGAAGACAAATTGGACTCTAAAGTCCTGTACACACTATTAGATTTTCTGCAGATTTTTGTCTTCAGATTTACCACTAGATGAAGAGAGAGATCGGTGTTTCTAATTAGTAGGAACCACAGATCTCTCTCTTCCACTGTGACAGAAAAATGTCTGCCTTGTTTGCCTTGCTGTACCCGCTGATTTTCTCCCGCTGTGTCCAAACACACTGAAAGTGGGTCGCCGCCGTCTCACGCATGCCGGGACCAGTAAGTGTGAACAACGTACAGGTACATTGTTATTTATTTATTAATAATAAATAATAATAACAAAAACTATAATAATAGTTATAAACTATTGAATTATAGGTATTGTAATTTCCTTTCAAATTTGGCTTTTTATGAACTTAATGAATACAAATTTGGCCTAATTTATAGAATTATCGAAACAACGAATATTGCATCTATACGAATGGAACTTAACTAATTCAAATTTTTCGAATTTATTTGAAATAACGTTTATCGATCATAATGACTAATGATCCGAAAACACCCCCAAAAAAATGAATGAATGAAACGAAAACGAAGAAAAAAAAATTATAATAATTTTGGCAGTGCACATGTCTAGAATCTGGTGCAGCTATGCATGGTAGTCAATCAGCTTCTAACTGTAGCTTGTTCAATTAAGCTTTGACAAAAAATAAATCTGGAAGCTGATTTCTGTGCAAATTTTGCATTCTCCAGTTTTAGTAAATCAACTTCTATGAGTAATACTTTATTACAAATGTTTAAAAGTCCATTTGCTAGTATACGCTTTCCATGGATATTCCACTTTCCAGAGACTGCAAATGTTTTAGGACAATCATCCAAAGCCAATTAATCTATGATATTACTTATAAATCAACAAAACAGTCAATGCAATGATAAATATCAAGGTAGGTATCAGGTCATGTATGCAAAAACAAACATCATTAAAAAAATATACAAAACTGTCCACCATTATACTGGAATTGTTTTTGTATATTAACACATTTATTACCTAGACACAGAGAGGTGCACCGTCTATGACTTTGTCATCCAAGTAGTTAGCTTGGAAGAAAAGGTTATTTAACAGAAACAACCTGACTCCAAGAGCTCCTCAGCAAACAATGCAGCTTTTCTGGTGCATGACAAAATCCAAATTTGTCTCTTTAGCTTAAAATTGACAACTGTTTGTAGTTTTGCAAAAAAATAAGTTTATAGAATTAATATTAGAGTTAAAGAGTAACTGCAGCAGCATTTGTCATTATGAAAATATTGTGATGGTCATTATTATTGCTAATTGGTCATTAGTATTGTTTTACTGATTACTACACCACCTCTTTTATCACTTGCTTGCTGTGGTGGTGGAAGGGTTTGGATTTTATCTTTTTGTTTTTATTGTTTTATTGCAGGTACTTATATAGCGCCATCAATTTACACATTGCTTTACATATACATTGTACATTCATATCGGTCCCTGCCCTCAAGGAGCTTACAATCTAAGGTCCCTAACTCACATTTATACACTAGGGCCAATTAAGACTGGAGTCAATTAACCTACCAGCATGTCTTTTACTCTGAGGACTTAGATCTGAGGTGCTGCAAAAGACTGTCAAGCTACTGAGGACAGAGTGGTTAGCTGAAAATTTAGACCCCTTTTACACTGAAGGGGGACAGGACAGAAAACTTTTTTGGTGTGGTGCGGGAGTGGTGTATACACTGCTCCTAAACCGTCCCTGCCATTGAAATCAATGGGCAGCGCTGCCTTAGCATCTGCAAAACGCTTTGGTAGCAACATTTTTTCAGGCACCTTTAACCCCTTGTTAACTCCTTTTTTGGGGTTAAAAGCACCCTGATCCCACCCGCACAGTGCCGGTAAAGCACCGCTAAAATGAGCGGTGCTTTACCACTAAAGCGGCCTGCGCCCCAATGTGAAAGGACTCTTAATGTTATACGTTTTTATCCCCTTACCAAAGTCCCTCCTTTTCCCTGACAACTTCTGTCCACAACACTTTCCCAGGTAATGTATTTACTATGCTGATAGCTCTCCTGCTACCTTTCCTTGATTTAGACATATGTTAAAAGATCAGTGAGAGTAGGGAGGTCAGGAGAGGGCCCCCTGCTGGTGTCAGTGTCAATTTTATTGTATTTTTATGAATAATCCATCAGAGTAGTTGATTCAGTAGTTCCACAGTATACTTTCTACATGGAACTATTGTTAATTCACTTTGGCCAGGGATATCAGACTTGGCTGAAAATCATATTTTGACCTGTCATGTTCATCTGTCAGGATGGCGGAAGATTACATTACTAAGGTTCTAAAGGTCTGTAAAGACCATGTGGGGGACAGAACGTTGCTTCATTCCATCCACTTTCAAAGTATCCATTTAAGTGAATCGATGCAAAGAGCAATTCCAGGCAAGTAAACGCATTCTGTGAGCCACTGGCACTATCTTTTGAGCACAGCAACTGTGCTAAAGTGAGAAGGTTTATGCAATTTATCTTTCTCTAACTTTTAACCCCTAAAGCATAAGTAGCTCAAGTCTTATTCTGGTTAGAACAGTAAGTTACTTTTCAGTACTGACATTCTTTGCCTAATTACAGCCCAAATCAGACAAGTTTATTTAACCATAGTAATTCCAAATGGCTATTATTCATTGATCTTACTTCTTTGCACTGGCGTAGCAAGGGGGGGGGCAGGGGGTGCTGTTGCACCGGGCGCGACATTTAGGGGGGGCGACTTTCCGTGCCACCTCCTTATTTTTCATTTTCCGTGTCACCGACGCGGATGTGCAGACCGGCCAGGCAGCCACCATGTTTGATGTCCAGCGCTCCGTGATTGGGCATATGGGGGTCATGTGAGGCGTGGGGCTGGAAGTCCCGCCTCCGCACATGACGCCATACGCCCAATCACAGTGCGCCGGGAAACTCTGAACATAACGGCGGGAGACAGGCACTGGAAGTGTGAGCTGCCATGGCCGCTGTCTTCCCCTCCGCTCTGTGGTACGGCGTAACGGCGCTGTGTGGAGATGGGAGCATGGAGGGAGTTGCAGCATCTGACACCAGACATGGAGCGGGCTGCGGGTGGATGGCGCTGGCGGGGACGGAAGTCGGGACTCCAAAGCAGTTCTGCACATCCAGTGCTGGGGTCCTGTCTGTCCTGAGGAGAGTCCTGGAGTCTCTGGAGAAGAGCAGACAGAGGTAAGGAGGACTCGGAGGATGGATTTTCACCAAGCTGGGGGGAGGGGGGTGCGAGTATTGCTGTCAGTGTCAGTGTAGGGGTCAGTGTCAGTGTCAGTGTAGGGGTCAGTGTCAGTGTAGGGGTCAGTGTCAGTGTAGGGGTCAGTGTCAGTGTAGGGGTCAGTGTCAGCGTAGGGGTCAGTGTCAGCATAGGGGTCAGTGTCAGTGTAGGGGTCAGTGTCAGTGTAGGGGTCAGTGTCAGTGTAGGGGTCAGTGTCAGTGTAGGGGTCAGTGTCAGTGTCAGTGTAGGGGTCAGTGTCAGTGTAGGGGTCAGTGTCAGTGTAGGGGTCAGTGTCAGTGTAGGGGTCAGTGTCAGCGTAGGGGTCAGTGTCAGTGTAGGGGTCAGTGTCAGTGTAGGGGTCAGTGTCAGTGTAGGGGTCAGTGTCAGCGTAGGGGTCAGTGTCAGCATAGGGGTCAGTGTCAGCGTAGGGGTCAGTGTCAGTGTAGGGGTCAGTGTCAGTGTAGGGGTCAGTGTCAGTGTAGGGGTCAGTGTCAGTGTAGGGGTCAGTGTCAGTGTAGGGGTCAGTGTCAGTGTCAGTGTAGGGGTCAGTGTCAGTGTAGGGGTCAGTGTCAGTGTAGGGGTCAGTGTCAGTGTCAGTGTAGGGGTCAGTGTCAGTGTAGGGGTCAGTGTAGGGGTCAGGGTCAGTGCCATTACCGGTTGAACTTTCACATATACACGATCGGCGGCTCTATAGCCTGCCAAGTGTGTATATGTGCTGGCTGCGTGCCCCCCTACCCCCTCCAGTACTGCCGCCGCCCCCCCTCCTGACCCCTCACCTTCAATCCCGGGATCCGCTGCCCCATCTGCGGCCCAGGACCGGCTCGAGAGGGTGTCAGGAGGTAACATGGGAGGGAGACCAGCATCTTCCTCCTTGCTGATCTCCCTCCAGGCTGTGAATGCAGAAGTGATGTGGATTACATCCGCATTCACCTGTCAGTCACCTGGCTGCTATAGCCAGAGAGAAGAAGCGGATCTGTGCTTCATCAGCTTCTTTTGGGGTCCCCAGGTGACATTAGGGGTCCTAGAGACCCTTAATGTCTCCATAAAGAGGACCTGTCAGTGTACCTGTGCTATTATATAGGGGGATTTTTATCCCCCTATGTAATAGCAATGACATAAAGTGTAAAAAAACATAAAAAGAGTGAAAACAAAATAAGTAAATATAAAAAAGTTTAAAAAAAAAGCTCAAATGTTTAAGTCCCCCACGTTTACGCACATATATACGTGGATGTTTATATAAAGGGGGGGGGGCGAAAAAAAAATTCCGCCCCGGGCGCCCGTAACTCTGGTTACGCCACTGCTTCTTTGCTTACTTTCTCAGTACACACAGTTAATTCCAGATTCCCTCTAATGTGAATATCCAATTAGAAACTTCAAAGACATTCAAAAGAGATTTTAAAATTCAGTTGTCTAAGACATATTCTCTCATTTGGGAAGAGGATATCTAATAGCGTTAAAGTTTAATTGTAATGCCGTTAGGTCAATATTATCTTATTATTTTATTTGTTATGAGACTTTTTATGTTTTTTAAGTACCGTATTTTTCCGGCGTATAAGACGACTTTTTGCATCTAAAATCATGCCCCAAAAGTCGGGGGTCGTCTTATACGCCGGGTACCTGACTGTCAGACGGCGACCATCCATTATTCAAAAGCCGTGCCTCCTCCTCAGACTGTTCCGTGATAGGCGGAACACTAATTCCGGCCTCGGACGAGAGGACATCCGTGATAGGCAGAACACTGAACAGAGGCTCTGCTGGGAAAATTTGTGTTCCGCCTATCACGGAACAGCCTGAGGAGGAGGCACAGCTTTTGAATAATGGACGCCCGCAGCCTGAGAAACTCTGAAAACAGGAGAAGGTAGGAAGATCGTCAAGGCAGGCATACTGGCAGAGTGAGGCAGGCATACTGGCACAGTGAGGCAGGCATACTGGCACAGTGAGGCATGAATAATGGCACAGTGAGGCATGTATAATAGCACAGTGAAGCATGTATAATGGCACAGTGAGGGGTCGCCTTATACATTGAGTATATCCCAAAACCAGCATTTTAGCTGGAAAATTAGGGGGTCATCTTATACGCCCAGTCGTCTTATACGCTGGAAAATATTGTATTCCCTTACAGCAGTAATTTCTACTTTGTTTGTCTGATTAAAATCTCTGGACTGAATGCCAGTGAAGGGGTAGACATTGCTAGGACCCATTCATTTTGTGTGTGTAAATATCACATAAAACCCATTCATTTTGGGTATGCAAATATCACCTATTAATTTGGGTTTTAAACCAAAATAGCAAATAGAGCCTAAAAAACATAAACAGATGTCTCAGGCTCCACACGTTGGCGCTAAAGGAAAATGCAAGACAATACTATTGAGTATTAAAAATGTAAGAAAAATGATTCCTGGTGGCAGCACTTTCAAAAATCCTTTTATTGAAGCATATGACAAGTGGTTGACAGATGGAGCAGGGGACAAAAAGGTAGACGCTAATAACTATGCGCTAACATTTACGCAAAACGCGTCTACCTTTTTGTTCCCTGCTCCATCTGTCAACCACTTGTCATATGAAACTTCAATAAAAGGATTTTTGGAAGTGCAGCCATCCGGAATAATTTTCTTATGTTACACAGCATGCGAGTTGGGCTAGCACCTGACTAGTGTGTGTGGGGATTAACCACTAGCTTACCTGGAGCAGCTTTTCTTGTTTTATTAAAAATGTATTTGACTAGTTAAAACCATACTGAATAAAGAAATACATTGGGGTTGGTTTACTAAAACTAGAGAATGCAAAATAAGGTGCAGCTCAGTGTAGAAACCATTAAGCTTCCTGGCTTTTTTACAAAGCTTATTTGAACAAGCTGAAGTTAGAAGTTGATTGGCTACCATACACAGCTGCACCATTATCCAGTTTTAGTAAATCAACCTCGTTATGTACAAAACAATTATACATTTTCTTTAAGATAAAAATAACTATCTTAATGTTGGGTCACAACTTACCAGTTGTCTCTTCAGTTCAGTACTTTACTATAGCAATCTAAAAGAAGGGTTGTTAAGAAAGATTACAACAAACTCCACTATAGTTGGTTGACATACCATAATATTATGCTGATTTTAGGCCCCAAATTAGTGGTAGATTAACAATATGTTCCACTATTGAAAAGAGCACCATGCTAGTGACTGTACATAAATGTTTATATATAAGGTAGATTCTTATTTAGATAGATAACTATTCATTTACTGCATTGTTCTGTCTTAATTTAATTCTTAACTAAACAATTATATGATGTCATATGCAACTAGATATACTGTTCTGTAATAAGATAATCCCAATGTTACGATGTAAAATCTTTCTCTTTACACATTACATTCAATGTTTTCTGATAAAATACTTGAACAAGAAAAAAAAAAAAAAGAAAGATTATTATAACATATTCTTTATACACACGTAGGCCAAGCACGTTATTGCTTTCCATGTATACTGGAACAATGCAGGTTCAGTGATAAAAATCATTATTTTCTTTTCAACAGATGCATGTACAAATATGCATACATATATTATGTTATCATATCACATATCAAGCTTACGTTTCTAGGAAATGAGCAGTCATACCCAGCATAATTCTTAAAGCTGAACTTTCCAAAATCCGCTGGCTCAGTATGGGTTAGGTCTATTGCGTTTTTACTTTCTTTAAAAATAGTTATTTACTTACTAATCTCGAGAAGCAGGCAGTTTCCATTCTAGTTGTGGGCATCTATAATTTCCTGGATTTCTTTGCAGTTATCTACCCATCATGCACCAGCAAATCTCGCACATGCTCAGTAAAGCCTCAGGGAGGCCGTCCTTTTTTCTGACAGGTTGCTATGGCAATCTCGAGTCTGCGGAAGTTCCCGCCCCCATGCTATAGCAACCTGTCAATCACAACACAGGGAGGAAAGGAAAGAGAAGTCACATTCGGCAGGAAATGCACTGGCATTAATAGTGGGTGTGGACCGAAACAGAGTGACACAATCCTTATATTGGTTTTAATCTAGGGAGAGAGAGAGAGAGAGAGAGAGGGGAGCTTTCAGAATATTCATTGGCAATGTCGGGGTGGGCGGGACAAAGCGTCTATATAACACAAGGCAATTATTTATGTATGCAGCTCCGCCCTGACCCCATCCTATTGGCTGGCGTTCCTCTGTGTCCCGCCCACCCCAACATTGCCAATGAATATTCTAATAGCTCCTCTCTCTCTCTCCCCTTCCAGCACGGCTCAATGTTACTCTGCACAGTGACAGTGTGTGACACTGTCTTGTAATCTGAGAGAGAGAGAGAGAGAGAGAGGAGCTTTCAGAATATTCATTGACAATGTCGGGGTGGGCGGGACAAATCGGCTATATAACACAAGGCAATTATTTATGTATGCAGCTCCGCCCTGACCCCATCCTATTGGCTGGTGTTCCTCTGTGTCCCGCCCACCCCAACATTGCCAATGAATATTCTAATAGCTCCTCTCTCTCTCCCCTTCCAGCACGGCTCAATGTTACTCTGCACAGTGACAGTGTGTGACACTGTCTTGTAATCTGAGAGAGAGAGAGAGGAGCTTTCAGAATATTCATTGACAATGTCGGGGTGGGCGGGACAAAGCGGCTATATAACACAAGGCAATTATTTATGTATGCAGCTCCGCCCTGACCCCATCCTATTGGCTGGCGTTCCTCTGTGTCCCGCCCCCCCAACATCGCCAATGAATATTCTAATAGCTCCTCTCTCTCTCCCCTTCCAGCACGGCTCAATGTTGCTTTACACAGTGACAGTGTCTTGTAATCTAGGGAGAGAGAGAGAGAGAAGCTTTCAGAATAATCATTGGCGATGTTGGGGTGGGCGGCACAGAGCAGCTATCGATGGCCAGCCAATAGGATTGGGTCAGGGCGGGCCGCTATGTGTATGCGGCTCTGCCCCCTTTTTTAAGAAGCCAAATAATTGGCTGGCGATCGATAGCTGCTCTGTCCCGCTCACCCCGACTTCACCGATGACATCAGAAAGCTCCTCCCTCTCTCTCTCTCTCTCTCTCTCCCTCCCTGCACACAGTTGGAAAAAAACGTGAGATTTCGGTAAAAGGTGAATTATCCCAGGAACCCTTGCGAATTGCCTTGTGACTTAATCGCCTAGGCGATTAAGACCAGGAAGTGGATAAAGCGGGAAAAAAAAGGTATTTACCATCCAAAATTTTTAAAAATATTGCCCATTGTGAAAACTATGCATTAAGGGCATGCAGTACAGCCAAACTTAAAAAAATGGGTGGAACTCCTCTTTAATTTACAGCTGCCAATTGTATCTGACAATTTCAGGGATTACAGCTATCACTATACTATATCATAGAGCAGCAGTTCTTCCTGAATATTAGTTCTTGTCTTCAAATGTATTGAGTGCACAAGTGTTCTACTGCTATGTCAGCAAATACAGTGTTTTACCTTATTGGCATCTTCTTTGATACAACAGTTTGCTAAGTATTAGAATGAAATCCCTATGACCTGACAAGTACTGTGTGTGATAGATTTGGTCAGCATGGACTAGTATGGCAGGAATGTGTATTAGAGCAGTGTCAAAGATCAGTGTCCTCAGGGAATTATCTGTAGACTGCCCACAGAATTGTATCTGCTTTACATGCATTGATCTGTAATCGGATGTTACAAGGTTTAAACCTCTTTAGTTCAACTTCCTGCTTTGCAGGATTCTGGCTGCTTAAATGTTTGTGTCTGTACAGGGCTTTAATTACCCCTCTGAGTTCATAATAAACTGTGTGTATTCTTCTGACACAATCTTCAGTGCCTTTAGTTCCAGTCTAGAGCTCTAATAGCTTTGTGTGGGGCTGTAGGTGAAAGATGAGTAAAAGCTCTATTATTAGCTTTCCTCCTCAACTAAAAGAGCTCTTATCTGAACTAGTCTGAAAACAAGGGAAATTGGTCAACACATTTATAGATACACATAAAGAGGGCATCACAAAAAGTCGTAGGTGTGCGGTTGCGGTAATAAAATAAAAAATGAGCAGAACCTATAAAAAAGAGGTATTTCCGGACTTGCTACTGGGGAAACTATTGGTAATCATTTGTTTTCTTTTACTACAGAGAGACTTATGAAATGTCAGAACAAACTACTATTTTCCATGGACTTTGATCTGCAAAGGCCAGTCTGTTTAGTGGCATTTTGGTTAATTCTAGTGAAGAGCTATTCATGTAATACCTTAATTTTATAATATGTTTAAGATCAGATGAAAAGAGCACATCTACCAAAACAAGATTTATAAGTATATATAGACACTAGATGACTAGACTAGGTAGAGGACAAACAGTATGGGTGCCTCTCGATCATTTCAGACAAGACATCCTTGGAAGATTCTTCCAAGAATGAAAGACTGATGACCCAGGAAGGCTTTTTCTTGCCTATTGCTTTTTAATTCTCAAAGATAAAGTGATTCATTGGGGGAAATTTGTCAAAACTGGAGCCGCCAGAATCTGGAGCAGCTTTTAATCTTCAGTTTGCTCAGTTGATTTTTGAAAATGAAAGGTAGAAGCTGATTGGCCATGAACAGCTGTTTAAAAAATGTATTTGACAGTATTGTGATTTCCACCTAGTGCAGTGGTTCTCAACTCCTGTCCTCAGGACTAACAGGCCAGATTTTAAGTATTTCCTTGGGGACATGCAGACTAGAATACTGCAATCACTGAGTAGCAAATTATATCATCTGTATTTCAGTTATCTTGCAAACCTGGCCCTTTAGTGGGTCCTGAGGACAGGAGTTGAAAACCACTAACCTAGTGAGTATTCCATTTAGTATTTCCACCTAGTGAATCTCAACTGTTGAGAACAAAACAAAAACTGCTACAGGTTTAAAGTGCAGGTACCTCAACCTGCAGAAGCCTGCCAATACTTTCTTGGCATGGTTGAATGCCAGGCTTTTTAAGAGGCAGTTCTTCAGCCCTTTTTTTTTTGCCCCGTCCTGAAGATTCCTTTTGACCAGTGAGGCTGCTTACCGTGGTAAAGTAGCTGTAGGAATGTGTGGGGACTTAAGTCAGCCAAAGATAGATCAAATTTTGGACGGTTCAGCAGAGACTGGCCGAATTTCACTCCATATATGGGCATCCTGGTTGTGTGGAAATCGATCTATCGATGACAGAAGTCTGTCTATGCAACCACCCTTTCAGTTTATTTCAGAACGATCAGTTCCATCAGCCATAGGCTTCCCGCCATAAGAACACAATAGCACAGAGGGAGGGATTCCCTCAACCACCTTGAATGTGTGGATGGAGGAAGTGATAAATTTGGAGGATGATACATGTTGAATTGATACATGTGGATGGAGGAATTGATACATTTTCTCTCATTCAACCCGCTGCTTGAACAACAAAAATGTAAAATGTATGACCTGCCTTAGCAATAAGCTTCTATACTACCTGCAGGTATCATGCTTTGCCTGGCATAACATGTGACCATAACATGAGTATTTGGGAGACTACTACAAGTATGGGAAGGCATGGATGTACAGATCAAATAATCCTTCCTGTCCATATACCCAGACATTCACCCAAGTTTGATGAGAGTAGGGGATGACATCTACCGGAAAACATTTATTAACATTTTTATTTTATTTATTATATATCTGCTCCTTTTCTGAATAGTACTGTTGTTGATGTAATGTAGTTTATCTCCTAGACTCTCTCTGGTATTGGGGTCTGCTGTTTTCCTCAAATTTTAGTGCAATTACAGTAATAAACACACATTTCCTCCAAGTCATTATCATTGTGGTGCAGCATTTCTTCACACCTCTGTGTGATGCACTTGTTAGATGAGACTTTTGATTTCTTTGCAAATTTTTTTTTTTTTGTTAGTCTCTTGGAGAGTTTTACTAAAGGAAGGTGATGTATAAAAGCTAAAAGCACAAGTAGATCTAACTGAGACCTAATATTATACCAATTCAGATCTTGACCGTCTCTCAGTATGAAATCATCCTACACGTTGCATTATAATTTCTGCTTAGATTTAAAATCCTGCTGTGCTAACTTTAAATAAAAGCTAAGAGTGCTTTTTATTCATACATCATGTCTTTCTTTACATTCAGCTTGAAAGAGAACATTAAAAAGAATAAAATGAGATGCTATGGCAACTAAACTTGACAATGTCCTTAGCCAGTCATTAGTGAGCTTACTTGTTCAGTGCAATAATCTATTATAACCATTCTGCTAAGAAGTTGATGTCGGAAAAAGGAAAGATTTACTTCACAGGTGTCTAAGAATGTTTGTTACGAATTAATGTAATCAGTACTGTAAAACCGCCCCTCCCAGTACAGGAGCAATGTCAGTTATACAGGAACTGCATAAAAGGTAGAAACAAAAAAGTTCAAGACAGTGCTTTAATAAATGTAACACGTGTGATCCTTAGATATTCAGGATGACAAAACCTGTTCTGGGGAAGTATAGTGAGAACTTTGCTGACCTCTTCTTCTGAAAAATGCTAGTTGCCTGGTTCTCCTGTTGAATTAGTACTTTCTGAGTCACTGACCTCAAGTATGCAAATTAAATTGTTAATAAACCTTTTGGAGCATTTGCATTTTATTAGCTTTTTTGCAGTACGCGAAGGAAAAGGGCTTTTTTAGTAGCATTTAGAAGCAATTAGGAGCATGCTGAAAAAACACTCCAAACTTATAATTTTTTCTGCTCCTAGACGCTCAAGCTCAAAAAATACTAATAGCTTAAAATAGCATGCATAGACACATACAGTAGGATAACAGTATTTAGTTTCTAGGAGCAGAACATGCTAATAACCACTTCTAGGAGCTTAAAAAATGCTAGTTTCATCTTCTTTAAAATCTTGCGTGTCTTCTATATTGAGCCAGTCCACAGATCACCACCACAGGTTTCCTGTTTCAGGGTGGTTTCATTGCCCTGTAGGATCCCATGGAGCCACCCTTGTGTGCTTGTTTCTGGCTTTTTGTCCCTACATTGTGTGAGTCAACACAAACACGCAGCCCCAAAGCCTATGATGGCAAGCCGCTGTCCTTTTTCCCCCTCCTCCTGCCACCAGGGCCGTTTGAAGGAATTTGGGGGCAACAAGCAAAATGGACATGGAGGCCCCCCCAACCCCAACTTCTTTTTCCTCCCTATGTTTTTTTTTTTCCTCCCCCTCTCCCATCCTCCCTGTGTCCTTCTTACTCCCCCCTCCCCCTCGCTGTGTCCTTCTTACTCCCCTCCCCCCTATGTTCTTTTTACTCCCTCCTCCCCATGTTTTTTTTACTCCCCCTCCCTATGTTTTTTTTACTCCCCCGGCACCCCCCATGTTCTTTTTACTCCCCCCTCCCTATGTTCTTTTTACTCTCCCCTGGGCCCCCCCTGCCTACCGGGTCCATACCACACCGCAGGAGATTCAGTTTCCTGTTCCTGGCCGGACTGAAAGGAAGTGAGCACTCAGTGTGCACTTCCTGTCAGTCTGGCCGGGAACAGGAAACTGAATCTCCTGTACTGTGCGGTACCCGGCCGAAGTCCGGACTACAGGAGGATGGAAGATTAGCTCGGCCACGCTACAGAGAAAGGGGAGGGGCAACTCGAGGCAAAAGTTGCTTGGGTTTATCAGTACGTATTCATGTCATGTGAAATTTGTGAACATCAAACATTACTTTAAAAGTACAGAATATTTGATGTTTGTATGTGCATGCTCATTCTAGATTAGTGTCTAAGCAAAGTATTGATGTCCTGGGATCCGCATGACAGCCAGGCAAGTATAATTTTCAAAATGTGGCCAATTGTTACCAACAGCAGCTTCTCTTAGTTGTCCTTGTCCTTTTATCTAAGCCTGGAAAGGAGGATTTCATAATGTGAAGCAGTAGCTAGAGTATAGGAGCATAATCTTTAAGTGGAAATTGATATACAGTAGCTACAGTACATGCAAGATATAGGCAATAAACTGATCTGCTACTAAGTCATGCAACTCTTTATTACATTATAAAAGCAAACCTGGCAAAGTTGGGTTTGCAGAACGATTGGTGAACCCAGCAAAAGCTGGTGAATTCTGATAATAGCCAATCCTATTGAAGTCTAGGGGAAGTGAATCTTGTTATTTTCTTCTTTCTTTCTTTTTCAAGGCCAATTTGCAAGCTGTTGTTAAGAATGCAATGGGTGTTGCACCAATAAAAAAAAATTGTTCAATGGGGAAAAGGGTTTTCATGCAGCTTAAAGCGCGACATTCAAAATTCACAAATCCTTTATTTAACACGCCTGGGGAATCCTAAAAGATGAATGTGAAGTTACAGAACTGTACGATATACTTTTTTAAGCGTGACATCAAAAGAAAAAGAACATTGGAAAAAACAGCATGGGGTTCCTCTTGCAGTTTAAACCAGACTCTTATCAAGGCATGCATATGGGGATGTTGTAGGGTGGAACCTGAAAGGTCTCATAGTGCGTGATGACATCATAATACTAGCTCCGCCCACCACATTTCCCTGTAAAAGGCATCCTCTGGGATTGGAGGCAAGTCTGCAGGCATGTCTTTACAACAGGCAGACTATCCTAGCCAGGCAGACTATCCTAGCATTAGGGAATAGGGTAAAGCCTGCCTGTCTTTGCCGCCACATTTGCACATTTTTATTAGTTTTTCATTTGTTATGAAATGGTATTTATCAAGTGTTCATTTGTGGAAGTTTATTTTATGTTTCTGAGCTGATGGTCATTTAAAGGGACATTTCACATTTTTCTTTTGCCATATATTGCTTTAGAATCCGGTATTCAATTTTTTTAGGTGCAGCAGTCTTATTGTTATCATTAGTGGTCTGACTTTTTACACTTAAATTATATCTAAAGTCACATGTTTTTCATGTTGCATAGATTGTGAAAGAGTTAAAGTGTAACTTTAAGGAGGAGAAAAAAGCTTACACTGTTTCTATGTATATCTCTTCTACCATAAGTGCTATTTCTCTGTGTGTGAGCTGTATTCATTTATTTATTTGTACACTGAGCCATGCATGCACAACTAAGTGCACAATCTCTGCATTGTGTGCAGTAACTACTGTGCGAGTGTGCATGCAACTTTGTTATCCCTGCTTGGTCAATCAGGATAGCTTGAGACTCCAGAACTGCAAGGAGACCAGGAAAGGATGGAAGCCCTTGTGATGTAGTGATAAGTGGTAGAACAGCCAATGCATCATTGGAGAGGGGGAATTGGCAAGGTAAGCTTGCCATAATGTGCAAATATGTTTGCACACTTTTACATTATGGCAAGTGCTCCTGAGAACCCTAAAATATGGGCAGGTTTGTTCTGCTTTAAAACCCCTTTTAATTTTTTCTTTCTGCCATCTGTGTTCCATTAATAAAATTTCCCTTCCTAATTTCAACTTCCTGACCTGTAGACACAATAGAAAGTGAGGAAAAAAATCACTCACAGGAAAAAGTGTCCCCGTGGATGAACTCCCATCTATTTTTGTTCTGATGACAAGTACAATGTTTGACTTATTTCTTACATTTAGTCCCAATCACAGTGACACCAGAAAGTAAATATCTCTAAACCAGTAAAGCCAATGAAATGCCTAAACAAATGTTCTAGGTGAGTGACTGACTCTTAAATGTTGTGAACTGGAACCCAGTGTGCTGCACAAATCGTCTGTGAGATTCAGTAGCATGCAAAATTCAAAATTTATCAAAATACCACGATGTGCAGCATTATTCTGGATTTTGCATGTTACTAAATCTCTCTAAAAGGGACATAGACAGCATTACCAACCTAAAAGGGCTTTAAACCCACTCTATCCAAAGCAAAAAAAGTTGTACTTTAGATACAAACATTTGAAAGTGGATAGCATTAATAGATTAATTTTAATTGTTCTCTGTAGTTGCTTTGTAAAAACTGGGAGATCCCCCCCCAAACACACACCCACAAACATACTAATTCTTAATTTTATCTTCCCACAATCACATGCATGGAATGATTAATTAGGCTTTGTTATTTTGCAGAATGTTGTCAATCCAGCATGCTTTCGAGTACTCATGGCCACCGAAAAATGTAGTATAAATAAAAAAAAAAGCAAAAAGGATTAACGACATTTCATAAAACATCGACTTTTTGGTACCATTACAAAAACACCACAGGTTATGTGGACATTATGTCCAATGTCATTTCCAACAGTGTCCCAGCTAGTGACACATTCTAGACACATGTAAGGCCTTGGATCCTAAAACCTTGCTGAAAATTGATATCTAGCTACAGAGCAAGAGTAGAGCGACTTCAAACTAAATAGCAGGTGTTTTCTTCCTTCTTTAAGACACAATATGCTAATCCAACTGTCACTAAATTGCCATAAATGACGACAGCTATTAAATAGGGTGGCATGCCACCTTCTCTCCCTCCTTCCAGTTTTTTACTTTCTCTATCTCTTCCCTGCTCTTTTCTATTTACCCTCCGTTCTCTTTTTTCTTCCTTCCTCTCTTCCCTCTGGTGGTCGGAGTGAATAAAATACTTGATGAGCTATAAATCCCATTCTCTGGGGCTCCAGTTTAGAGAGTGTTTTGCTGTCCAATCCTATCGACACTTTACTGAAAACACAATCTGGCAAAGACAGAGGTTGGAGTGATGGCACAGGTAGCTTGGGACCATACAACAGCACACAATAGCTGATTATATTTGAAAGTTCTCTCTTGTGAAGATGTATATACAATCGTATATGCTTGCCAACATAGCCCTTCAGTTGGTTAGTGTAAATACAATCTGTTTAGCTTTCATTGTAACCATTTTGTACCTAATCGACCAATAAAATATGGATGCATTGGATTTTTTTTTTGTCTATTGTAAAGAACATGAATATGAATAAACAAAAATCATGAAGCAAAAAAAAATGGAAAATAAATATGTTAATGAGCTTGTGACACATTTTGCATTTACAGTATTTCACAAAAGTGAGTACACCCCACATTTTTGTAAATATTTTATTATATCTTTTCATGTGACAACACTGAAGTTCTGACACTTTGCTACAATGTAAAGTATTGAGTGTACAACTTGTATAACAGTGTAAATTTGCTGTCCCCTCAAAATAACTCAACATACAGCCATTAATGTCCAAACCGCTGGCAAGAAAAGTGAGTACACCCCTAAGTGAAAATGTCCAAATTGGGCCCAAAGTGTCAATATTTTGTGTGGCCACCATTATTTCCCAGCACTGCCCTAACTCTCTTGGGAATGGAGTTTACCAGAGCTTCACAGGTTGCCACTGGAGTCCTCTTCCATGACAACATCATGGAGCTGGTGGATGTTAGAGACCTTGGGCTCCTCCACCTTTCATTTGAGGATGCCCCACAGATGCTCAATAGTGTTTAGGTCTGGAGACATGCTTTGCAAATCCATCACCTTTACCCTTAGGTTCTTTAGCAAGGCAGTGTTCATCTTGGAGGTGTGTTTGGGGTCGTTATGTTGGAATACTGCCCTGCGGCCCAGTCTCTGAAGGGAGGGGATCATGCTCTGGTTCAGTATGTCACAGTACATGTGGGCATTCATAGTTCCCTTAATGAACTGTAGCTCCCCATTGCCAGGAGCACTAATGCAGCCCCGAACCATGACACTCCCACCATCATGCTTGACTGTAGACAAGACAATTGTCTTTGTACTTCTCACCTGGTTGCCACCACACACGCTTGCCATCATCTGAACCAAATACGTTTATCTTGGTCTCATCAGACCACAGGACATGGTTCCAGTAATCCATGTCCTTAGTCTGCTTGTCTTCAAAAAACTGTTTGCAGGCTTTCTTGTGCATCATTTTTAGAAGAGGCTTCCTTCTGGGGCGACAGCCATGCAGACCAATTTGATACAGTGTGTGGCATTTGGGGAAATAGACAACCTCTGGATATGACGCTGAGCACATGCACTCAACCTCTTTGGTCAACCATAATGAGGTTTGTTTTAAGTGGAACCTGTCCTGTTAAACCGCTGTATGGTCTTGGCCACCGTGCTGCAGCTCAGTTTCAGGGTCTTGCCAATCTTCTTATAGCCTTGGCCTGGGCACACCCTAATCAGCTCTTGAGGTGCAGATTCCCCTGCTGTTATTGCACCAATATGATTAAAAACTTTAGACTTGTGATACAAGGTTTTGAAAACATTCCATATTGATAAGTTTATTTCTTTTAAATATACATTTAAAAAAAAATACCTTTTCACCTTGAGATTTAGATAAAGCGATCAATCATACTGTAGTCGCGCATCCTGAATTACACAGCATTTATCCAATGTCTTACTATTGCTATTAGCGACTGGTGTACACAATGCAAAATTATAATTCACTTACCTTATGATACTATGTAATACGTAATACTGAAGCTTTAATTAAGCTCTTTGAACATAACAGGCACTTGCCTGTACCTGTAAGAAGAGAGTATTAAAACATACTGTATATATTAAAGTAAATTTAAAGCTGAATTAAACCCAAAGCCAAAAATAAAATGTATTGCAGCTTCCTTAGATGTGGTGGCTGCATCAGTTTTCTTCTTTTTTTTGGGGGGGGGGGGGGCTTTTTTCCCTCTGTTTTCACCTGGCCAGTATCCCTTCTTCTTCTGTATTAGAGTCCCTCGACTCTGAATGAAGGAGCACAAATGGCACCTTTGGACAGAAGCAATCTTTTCTTATTTCTTTTTAAAGTGTATTTTGTGCGTGAACTCGAGAGAGAGGATCCGGACTGCAGAAGTTGGGAGTAGGCAGACCCTCCCCCCAGAGGCAATCTGCCATCCTTCTCCATGCCCCCGTGGCAATGGCGGGTGTGAGGTTGGGCCTTCCACTCACCCTGCCCTACCTGCTCCACTTGGGAGCCCAACTGGGGCCCAACGGGACCCCAACGGGGCAGAGGGACTCCCCCTATGAGTTAGTGAGGGGGTCTAGCCCACCCAGCCAGCCCCGTAGGTCCTTCGCCTCTCTTTTTTTAGGAGACCGCATGGCCAAAGTGTGTGCGTGTTAAACCAATTTTGTGTGCGTGCAAGTGTGGTGGTTTTTGTGGGGGGGGGGGGTGGGTGTACTAAGCACAGGCGTACCTTGCATAGCACACCCACCGGGAGCCGGGCTGAGACCACCAAACTCAATTCACATGTAGCCGAGCCCGGGATCCGAACCCTTGGCTGCAGAGGTGAATGGCTTGTCAGCGCAGTGCCAATCACATTGAGCTACCACAGCTCCCTTGGACAGAAGCAATCTAATGCCCCGTACACACGATCGTTTTTCCCGGCGGTAAAAAGTCCGCCGGGAAAACCAAGGGGAACACGAAAACCCGCTCGTTAGTTTTTTTCCCCTACACATGGCCGGTTTTCCTGGCAGGAAAACTGCCATGAGAGCTTTGGTCGGGAAACCCGGCCGTGTGTATGCTTCACCGCAGGCTTTCACCATAGAAAAACTACTGGCTTAAAACCCCCCAGGAATCCCGGTAGGAAAAAAGAAAGCATGTTCTCATTTTTCCCTGCCGGGAGTCCCGTCGGTTTTCCTGTCGGGAAAACTGCCATGGAGCATATACACGACCAGTTTTCCCGGGCCAAATTATGTCATGGCAGTTTTCCCAATGGTCGTGTGTACGAGGCATCAGTCTGGGGCTTTTTAGATGTACTGGCAGATTTAAATAAATTGAAGACAAACTCCAGCTAAAATTGTATATTCAGTAATAGCAAACATTTTTTTTCCTCTTGAGATAAAGGTTTTACATAAATAAATAAACGTTAATCATTGTAAGCACCTCTGCTAGTGTTACATGTTTTTCTTTTCTCTGTAACTAATGCATTCTTCTGGAGAGCATCATCTTTTGAAAAACATCAGAAACAATGGCTGGTTCACCAGATGAAAATCGAATAAAGAAAGCCTAAAAAAGAAAAGAGATGCAGCCATTACATCCAGGAAATGGTAAGCTGGAATAAAATAAATGATTGCTTTTGGGTTTGATACTGCTTTAATCATAAAAATAGGATATGTCCTATTCCAAATTTATAGCCAAAGGCTGCTCTGTACAGAAAATAAACATGCAATAAAGCTCCTTTTTACAGATCTGCAGGAAACCAGGGAAGGGAAGTTTACTGGACTTTCAGTTAATAGTATCGGTAAGCCTCAGGATAAATGCTTTGTTATGCAGCATGCGTGTAACTGGAAGCTCATAGGGGAGTTAGCTTGTAGGAGGAGAAGGAGATCACAGGGAATATGTCATCAGTGTGATGACATTGGACTAAATCAGTAGTATGATGTTCATTGGACTAAATGAGCTGGCTATCACTCGGGAGGCTGCAAAAATAAACTGTTCTGTTGCGGACTTTGATATGCTGTGTGGCAGGGATCTTTGGATAAAAAGAAAAGCTAAATTTAATTACAAATGGTTTTGGCAGGTAATTCAAATCATATATTTGCATTACTACTGCATATTTTAAATATATGTTTGTTCAAATGCACTTAAAAAAATGGAAAATGGCTTAAATACTCACCAAGATGTACATGATTCCATATACTGTAAATATACAACAGCAGTATACCAGAGCTGTAACATTGTTTATTACTATTTGTTTAAAGTGTAAGTAAACCCCTCTATCGTTTCAGCACAACCAATGGGAGTGTTACATTTTCGGTATGTGCCGTAAATGAAACTGTTTTATGGATGGGTTTACTTCCGCTTTAACGCTTCATTGCAAGCTGTACCATCTTTAACCCCTTAAGGACCGCCGCATGTACATATACGTCGGCAGAATGGCATGTACAGGCACATTGGCGTACCTGTACGTCCCTGCCTAGACGTGGGTCGGGGGTCCGATCGGGACCCCCCGGTACTTGCGGCGGTCCCCGTGGCTGGGCGAGCGATCCAGGATGAGGGGGCGGCTGTTCCCAGCCAATGCGCGTCCTCCCCCGCCCTCTTCCTGTGTAAACACAGGAAGGGGGAAGTGATGTAATCTCTCCTCTCGGCGGTATTTTCAACCGCCGCTGAGGAGAGAAGACATCACAAGTGAGTCTGCACCAACACTACACTGACACCAGTACACATAGGCACATTTAACCCCCCGATCACCCCCACCCCCCTGTCACACTGTCACTGAATGCAGTGATCATATATTTACTGATCACTGCATTTAGTGTCAGTTTGACAGTTAGTGTGACAGGCAGTTAGTGTTAGGTCCAGGGTAGCCCCCGTTACCCCCCCTAATAAAGTTTTAACCCCTTGATCACCGCCCTAGTTAAGCCTTTCACCCCCTATTGCCAGTGTCACTAAGCGATCGTTTTTCTGATCGCTGTATTAGTATCACTGTTGCCACTAGGTAGCTATTTTTTTTTTTTTTTATTGCAATTTTTTTTTACTAAAGACATGTGGCTGAATATATTTTGGCCTAAATGTTTGACTAAAATTTAGTTTATTCGATTTTTCTTATAACAAAAAGTAAAAAATATTGATTTATTTTCAAAAATGTCGCTCTATTTGTGTATATAGCGCAAAAAATAAAAATCGCAGAGGTGATCAAATACCACCAAAAGAAAGCTCTATTTGTGGGAAGAAAAGGACGCAAATCTTGTTTGGGAGCCACGTCGCACGACCGCGCAATTGTCTGTTAAAGTGACGCAGTTCCGAATTGTAAAAATGCCTCTGGGCATTTAGCAGCATATTGGTCTGGGGCTTAAGTGGTTAAGCTAGCTCTAAAAAGCCAATATAAGTATGTAGGAAATTCACAAAGCAGTACAAATATAATAGTTGATAGTCGATTTACACAGCACTTCTTTGGTTTTAGTTGAACAGTGGAATTTATTTGTCTGATTAAGTCCTTTCTTATGCATCCAATGATCTAACTTGATACAAGGAATTCTTGTTTTCTGGCAATGAATAACTCCAAAGAATGTAAAGAGTGGTCAGTTATTTTAAATGTTATTTTACTAACTCAGCTTTATCAGTAATTTCTCGAAGCTTTTTGCCACAAACATGCTCCTACACCACAGATATATATAATATACAATTCAACTGGTCCCAGTTATATTGTAACTATGCGGTTGAATAATTAAAGCAAAAGTTCCGTTCACTTTGCTTGGAAAATGTAGTGGTATTTTTTTTTTTTAATTTGCAAAGAATACCCAATAACATGCAGGGAAAAAACATTTTTTTGCTTTCACATTATTGAATGATGGACATCGGCAGAGCTTCACCTCATTCGCTAAGCTCTTGAGAAAACTTTCTTGCAAAGTGCAACTTCCCTTGAAAAATAAACAGTCTGTTTTTAGTAAATAAACCACTACATGTTGCTGAAAGACTCTGATCATTGTCTCATTCATACTATTATGTTACTTCCTGTTTCAAGGGAATCAAAACTGTGGAAGCTGTGCACAAAAAAAGGAAAGTAGAGAGAAAAGGACTAGCAGCAGCCCGAGAGGTTCAAAAAGCTCACATCTACAAAATGAATAAAGTAGAAGCAGAAAGATCAATGCACTGAAGGTCCTCAGGTACAACTTCCTCTCCAGCAAGGAAAAAAGGGAGCAACACAAAAGTTACATTACCAATTTCTCACATTTCCTTGGACTAGCAATAAGAGGCAGTACAACATTAAGTGTATCAGGGCCAGTGCTGCCACTAGGCAAACTAGGGAGCTTGCCTAAGGCTCAATGCTGTCTAGGGGCGCCTGGCTGCTGGTTTCCCTTCGCGTCTGCATGCTCTGCTTGTAAATAACTCAGTCTCAGGCAGCTGCTCCGTCCAACCGGTAGTATTTGCAGCACAGAGGAGGCAGATGTGCCTCCTTCCTCTTCGGCACCGATCTTCCTTTCACATAAGCCGGCGATCAGCTTTTTTTTCATCTCGCACTGTTAGCGTGAGGAGAAAAAAAACAATTACCAGCTTTTGTTTACATCACGTGATCAGCTGTCATTGGCTGACAGCTGATCACGTGGTAAGGGGCCGGGACCGGCATTTGGGGTCCGCGATGTAGCCCTATAGTGTGGGCGCCAAGTGGTTATACAAGTGTGATTTTTAACTGCACTTCTGTCTCAGTCTGATTCATGGTTTCTGACATTGTACCTTTAAAAATGTTCCTGGAATTCCTGTGATGCACCCCAGATTAAATTGCCTCTGGATGGTCATATTCAAATAAGCATTATAGCTTTTTTAATTTATATTTTATGCTTTTTAGGTAAATATAGGGGGGAATTTTAGCTGGTTTCATTAAATGCCACTGACATTAAGCAAAGCAAATTATAATATTCATTTTAGGATTACCAAAGCATTTAAATATACAATATAACATTCTGTACTTTTACTAACAGAATTTTACAATGCACATTTATGCAATAATACAGTTAAATTGTGTCATATCCTGGTCAAGCACTAATCAGTAATTCAACAAGGTAAAGAGGTTTTTTATATACCTGGCAAACATAATACAGTTTCCATTATGAACGGCCGAGCAAATGGTGAATTAATAGTCATTTTGGCATTCAAACCTCAATGAAAACCACTGCTTTTAGCCCTTCATTCTTTATCTGTTCAGTAGACAGGAAAGTAAAATTTCTCTGACGACCAGAGAGATTTAGACAGGGAACTGTTTAAAAAGAAAATGGTTTACAATGTCATACAAGTAAATTCACCAACGTCATTCAGGAATTAGCATTTTCAAAGGAATTTCCATTCTAAACAGTTTACAATCAAGTGATACTTTAAAAGTTTTATACAGAAAGTGATTTAGGGCTACACTGTTTTTTATTTTATTTTAATCTGTCTATGTACCAATATCTAGAAACTATTTCCTATGAAAACAACAACAATTGTCACTGCAATCATTAGTCATCATTCTCTGTGTTCTGTGTTGTGTTGGGAGTGCTTTGGTGAAATCGGGAATAAGCCATATAAAAATCGTATTATCATTATACTTTACCTTCTTGGCTGTATTACAACTTTTAAAATGGCAGAATATGTGTTAAACACAGCAAATATTATTGCTTATGTAAGTTTGTTGTCCATTAAGACACATATTTTTGCATTTCATGAGGTTTGCCCACAAAATTGCTACATTTTTCTCCTGTCACATGGACTGATAAGTAGGGTTTCACCGATACTGATACTAGTATCGGTATCGGTGCCAATACCAAGCAGTACTGATAATGAGAACAGACATTTTCTTTGATATATCCATATAGTATTTATTTATTTGGTATTTACTCATAAGAGCCAATTTAAGCACAGTTGACATTTTTAAAGCAGAACTAAACTGTATCTGAGCAAGACAACCTGAAAATGCTATTCAATACATTTTATAATATTCACAGAAAACACAACCATCCATTCATGTCTCTATGTTTTATTTTGCTTGAAAAACACCCTCTAGCATCTCTACCTGTGGCCAACTTGAGAAAGGGCAGACGATTCCTTGAATCTATTTGCCATTAGCTCAGGCATGCCGGCAAGGGCAAGTTCTTAGCTGAGAAAGACCTCCCCCCCATGCAAATTAAAAAGAAATGTCCATAAAGGCTCCTGGAAAGTATGTCATTGTTTGTTCCGACCACCATATTTCTACAAAAGAACACCCCCTAAGCCCAAGGTAACCTTATTGGGATACCCTGTATATAATATATTCTTGTTTTTACTCAGAAAAAAACTGCATATAAACAGAGGGATAAAATAATTGCCTTAGTCAGGCCGCGTACACACGATCAAATCTATCTGCTGAAAACGGTCTGACACACTGTTTCAGCAGACAGATTCGATCGTGTGTACGGGCGGACAGACAGATTTGGCCAGCCGACAGATTTTAAAGCATGCTTTAAAATCTGTCTGCTGGGAACCCGTCCGTCCGACATGTCTGCTGGTTAGTACGCTAACCAGCAGACATATCTGCTCGCACATGCATCGAATGGATTTGACGCATGCGCGGAAGTGTTTTACTTCCTGGTGTGGTGACGTGGCGGCGTCAACGTCACCGCGCTGTCTGTCGGCGGGGATTTTGGTTTGATCATGTGTACACGATCAAACCAATACATCCCAGCAGACAAATCTGTTCAAATCGGTCTGCCAGACCGATTTGAACAGATGTATTTGGTCGTGTGTACGCGGCCTTAGAGCTGCATTATCAAATGTATATAGGCAACACGTTACCTAAATTGCTCATATGTTATCACATTAAACTATGTGCATATCAAGACCCAAATGACAACCACTAGTGTAATTTAAAAAAAAAACTACATGTGTATAAAATGCTATTGCCAAGAAAATTATCCCAACCCAAACTAAAAAATACATACTGTACTAAAAATTGCCATAAAACCATAATCTTTACAGATAATGAAATACTAAAATATACCAAAAAAACTGATAGACTAGAGGTAAAAATTGGAAATGTGACAATTATGATTTATATCTATATTTGACCCCTAAGGGTTAAAGCAGGGGTGCCCAACCTTTTGAAGGCCATGGGCCACATAAGCGACTTAATAACCAGTCGTGGGCCACAATGAGCAGAGTGGGCAGATGACAGGTCTGTGTCCAGTCTGCATATGCAAATCAGACACAGGCACATACCAATCTACTCTATGGGCCCTCGGATCAAATCATATGGAAGGGGACAGATCCACTTCTGTTTTTTTAGCAGATCGGATTGGAGGTAGGTGGCTGTAAACGGACAAAAGTCTATTTACATCTGCCGCTCCATAGAGGTGAATGGAGGATCCGATTGGGTCGAACTGTTTGTGTGAAAGGGGCCAAAGGCTGCTTTACACTGAATCTCTGCTGTCTACCCACACCGTGGGTGCGGCGTAGTGTTCCTGTGGTTTTCACGCCAATTAGGTGGACTTTGCCATAGACATCTACAGGTCATTCTCAAAAAATTAGCATATTGTGATAAAGTTCATTATTTTCTGTAATGTACTGATAAACATTAGACTTTCATATATTTTAGATTCATTACACACAACTAAAGTAGTTCAAGCCTTTTTTTTGTTTTAATATTGATGATTTTGGCATACAGCTCATGAAAACCCCAAATTCCTATCTCAAAAAATTAGCATATCATGAAGAGGTTCTCTAAACGAGCTCTTAACCTAATCTTCTGAATCAACTAATTAACTCTAAACACCTGCAAAAGATTCCTGAGGCTTTTAAAAACTCCCAGTCTGGTTCACTCCAAACCGCAATCATGGGTAAGACTGCCGACCTGACTGCTGTCCAGAAGGCCATCATTGACACCCTCAAGCAAGAAGGTAAGACACAGAAAGAAATTTCTGAACGAATAGGCTGTTCCCAGAGTGCTGTATCAAGGCACCTCAGTGGGAAGTCTGTGGGAAGGAAAAAGTGTGGCAGAAAACGCTGCACAACGAGAAGAGGTGACCGGACCCTGAGGAAGATTGTGGAGAAGGACAGATTCCAGACCTTGTGGGACCTGCGGAAGCAGTGGACTGAGTCTGGAGTAGAAACATCCAGAGCCACTGTGTACAGGCGTGTGCAGGAAATGGGCTACAGGTGCCGCATTTCTCAGGTCAAGCCAGAAACAGCGGCAGAAGCGCCTGACCTGGGCTACAGAGAAGCAACACTGGACTGTTGCTCAGTGGTCCAAAGTAAATTTTGCATGTCATTCGGTAATCAAGGTGCCAGAGTCTGGGGAGAGGGAAATGCCAAAATGCCTGAAGTCCAGTGTCAAGTACCCACAGTCAGTGATGGTCTGGGGTGCCATGTCAGCTGCTGGTGCTGGTCCACTGTGTTTTATCAAGGGCAGGGTGAATGCAACTAGCTATCAGGAGATTTTGGAGCACTTCATGCTTCCATCTGCTGAAAAGCTTTATGGAGATGAAGATTTCATTTTTCAGCACGACCTGGCACCTGCTCACAGTGCCAAAACCACTGGTAAATTGTTTACTGACCATGGTATTACTGTGTTTAATTGGCCTGCCAACTCTCCTGACCTGAACCCCATAGAGAATCTGTGGGATATTGGGAAGAGAGAGTTGAGAGACGCAAGACCCAACACTCTGGATGAGCTTAAGGCCGCTACCGAAGCATCCTGGGCCTCCATAACACCTCAGCAGTGCCACAGGCTGATTGCCTCCATGCCACGCCGCATTGAAGCAGTCATTTCTGCAAAAGGATTCCCGACCAAGTATTGAGTGCATAACTGAACAGAATTAGGTTGACTTTTTTTTATTAAAAACACTTTTCTTTTATTGGTCGGATGAAATATGCTAATTTTTTGAGATAGGAATTTTGGGTTTTCATGAGCTGTATGCCAAAATCATCAATATTAAAACAAAAAAAAGGCTTGAACTACTTCAGTTGTGTGTAATGAATCTAAAATATATGAAAGTCTAATGTTTATCAGTACATTACAGAAAATAATGAACTTTATCACAATATGCAAATTTTTTGAGAATGACCTGTATTATATCCTGCAGGTGTGGTGCACTTTCTGAATTTATTCATAACACTGATGCTCTGAGATGGCAGTTAGGAAACCTGCAATCTGGGCTTGCCAACCAGCCATCCCAGAGCAGGAGGTCGCGGGCCACATCAGAGGGCTTCAGAGGGCATCAGAGGGCTCCGTGGGCCACATGTGGCTCCCGGGCCACTGGTTGGGCACCACTGGGTTAAAGTATCCAGCTCATAAATACATTTAATTTTTTTAAACCAATATAATCATGTCTGCGCCTCTTCAAGGCCTTTCAACCTTATCAATGCCACAAAAGGTAAGTAATTTAGGGTCACATCTATGATACAGTGTAAAACGGTTTGAAATGCTGTGTTTTCCGTTAACCTTTTTTGATGTTGTTATCATGTTCTCTTATTCTCACACTTAATTTCCTGGCTGTCCTACCCATGTATTAGAACCGACAAAGGGCACTCCGACAAGATCGTGACATAGTTACTATCACATGAAAGTAATTTGTTGATGTCATATTGTCTCCCAGTGCCAATTACCTGCTTAATTGATGAAGAAATAACAAAGGAGTAGCCCACACTTGGCCATGAAGCAGCTTTTGACTCAATTGTCCAATTACTTTTGGCCCCTTGAAAATGGGGGAATGGTTATTCTGAAGAGCTGTAATTCCTAAACCCTTTCTACAATTTAGATGTACATACCCTCAAATTAAATCTGAGAGTGTGCACTTTCATCCCATATCCATTATATAATGATAGCTTGAATATGTTTTGGTAAATACCTGAAAAAAACGAAAATTGTGCCTGTGTCAAAATAAATATGCACCTAAATGTATTTTCCAGCCCACCATGGATCATCTAGTGTCATCTGTAAACTTTTTTGAGGAATGATCACATCACAAAAGACAAAGTGCAATGTTTCAAGCTATGAGTAAGCATCACATGATGTGAAACATGTCAGACACCTTTTTCCTGTTGTTCACTTCATTTTGACTGCATTGCTTTGGTTGTTTTTTGAATTTCATTTGTACAATAAAGACATCGTTTTAAGGAGTGCGGCAGTCCAGACGTTTTAGTTTAGTGGGACGGAAGCAAATCCAAGGGATGAGCAGTTTTTAGAGTAGTATCATCTCTCGCAATGTTTCAGAGCTGGGCAGAACCCCTTTGTCAAAGGTTTCATGAGCAGCTCTGAAATGTTGCCCTTTGTGAAGTGATCATTCTTTAATAAAACTTTCAGACAACACTAGATGATCTGGGGTGTGCTGGCAAATATGTCTGTTGCAGATGATGAGACTAAGGTTCTGCCCATCGACCGGAGCTTCAGGGAGAGAAGAAGAGCTTTGACGCCAACAGGAGTGAGGATTCGGGTAAGTAACACAGCCCATTTAGCTCTCCCAAGAAAGGAGCATTTAACCCCTGTAGTGTGGGGTCCCACTGCAAGGGCTGCTTTTGTCACATTGCCAGAGTCCAATTTGAAAGCAAGCAGGACAGCCAGGCAACCAGGGGTGTCGTTAGGCCCGGGCTTGGGGGGCTGGAGCCCCGAATGGGCCCTTGAAAAGCCCCAAATCTATTCACCTTATGTTTGTATTGTTAGCCCCGAGTGCCGGGGCCTGGGACCGATCTGATGGACGAGTGCGGCTGACGGCTGTGGCCGAGTTCAGCCGAGTGCGGCCGAGTTTGGCCGAGTGCGGCTGGTGCCGAGTGCGGCTGGGGCCGAGTTTGGCCGAGTGCGGCTGGGGCAGAGTTTGGCCGAGTGCCATAGGTCCCGCCTTCTGGAGCCTGCAGCGCCAATCCAGGAGGACCAATGGACGTGTGACATGGTGGTGCGTCGCCGTCCATCATAGCCTGCAGAGTCTCCAAAAGGCGGGAATTTCAAAATGCAGCCGTTGAAGTTACAATATCCCTCCTCGGGCGGGCGGCTCTCCTTCCTCTGCTCCTCGGCTCGACAGCTCCTCTCCTCCTCCTCGGCATGGCAGCTCCTCGACCTCTACTCTCTGACAGTGATGAGTGACTGACACCACGGCTGAGCTCAGGTAATTTAGTGTGTGTGTATCTATGCCATTGTCAGTAGGTCAGTGTGTGTTAGGTTAATGAAGTGCAGGTAGGTCAGTTTAGGTAGGTCAGTGTAGGTAGGTCAGTGTGCAGGTAGGTCAGTGGTCAGCATTGATGGGCACTGGTAAGTCACACAACCCCACCGCCCAGCCCCAAAAAACGCTACTCCACATACAACACCTGTAATACTGCCACAACCCCCCCCGGTTCAGGCTTTGGACTTCGGGCTGAAGCCCCTGGTCTTTTTGTCACCTAGCAACTCTCCTGCAGGCAACTAGTATTTTAATAAGGAAAGCTCAGCAAAACCACCCTGCGTGTCTCACTCATGTCATTTAAACCTCCATATCCCTATCCAGAAAGATATCTTCAAGATACATAGATACATAGACGATCTGGAATAAGTAGGAGTTCTCCACGCTGCTTTGTGCATGTGCTCTACAATGCAGAAGTTAACATGGCTGCATCCAAAAAAGATTTATTTTTACCCTCTAACAATAACGTAGACACTAACACACTCAGCAAAAATATGCTGCTTTTGTTTAATTAGCACTGCCTGGCCAAACATTCTTTTGAATGTGACAGATTCCTTGTAAGTGAATGTTTATGATTTGGTCGGTATAAACAGCGCAGGAAACGGCTGGATATTGTTAAGCTATGGTTGGAATAAGTTCAGACACAGTTTGCTGTTCATATGATATGCCAGTAGTTGCCCTTGTACAGTATACAGAGCTTTAGCAATTACATCAGGTACATTTCTCACCTCACTGTTGACACCCCAACTTCCTAGTAAAAACATGGAAAAAGAGTACTAATATACAAGTTTTCCACTGTAACGTCTTACTGGAGAGGGAGATAATGGTTAAACATAGATAATGCAAATACCTTTAAAATCGTTACAGCAGCACCCATGAGTAAATCACTGGCATGACTACCTTTCTAATTAGCTGTAAATGGATTTAAAGGACAGTCATTCTCTCACCTCAAGACCACATATGTTGGGCTCCAGCACTGCTGCGAAGCACAAATTCCACTTTTGCAGTGAAATTTGAGAAAACTCCAGTATATGTTTGGTATGTCTTCCTATTCATATAGAATACCTCAACTATTTCTTACCTTTTACTGTAGATATTTCTGAGGAGAAGGTGTCATGGCCGGTTTTTCTCAACGTGGTCTGTCCCAATAGCTGGGCTAGGGACTGGTTGAGCTCAATTCTAATTAACATACAATGGAGAAGACCATTTTCTAATTCATTAGTTAACCTTTTGTTAACTGTTCAAATCTATTGCAATTGATGAGATGATGTCTGTCTGCACAGTACAGACAGGATTAATTATGGTTAATTATTGTAAACACTGCTTCCAGCCCCCCCCCTACATTAAAAAGTAAGTAGAAATTTTCTTTGCTGGAAGGTCCAGAGTACAGCATCTAAAAAAGGTAAGCTGACATTTTTAACTATTTATTTTAAGTCATACTATGTGAATGGGGACATGTTACAAATTTAAAGTAGGTGTTATGCTGGCTGCGAAAGTGTAAATACTCTTTAAAGTCCAACACCAAGAATTAAATAAAATTACATTGCATCATGTATTTTATTCAACCAAGTTGGCTTCCTGGACAGTCCCCCATTTTGGCCATGCCCCTCTAATGTGTGGCACCTCTGACACCTCTTAATCACAGAAGTGGGGAGCCAGGACTGGGGTATATTAATACAGCGAATAACAAAAACAATCAAGACATTCAATATACCAATTAACTCTTTATGTGGAAGGGAAAGAATCAGAATCAAGGAGCCACTATAAGGGAGATAATCCACCATCTTGTTCAAGGAATATCAGTGAGTAATCTAAATACGCTGACATACAGTATATAAACATGTGAACATATACTAGACATGTGCACAGAAAATCGTTTTTTTTTGTTGCTCCGTTCGTTTTTCGTAAGACGCCAGTTTTCCTGTTCCTTCCCGTTCGTTTTTCGTACAACGTGATTTTTTCGGATTCCGAACGTTTCGTATTTTCGTTACCGTTTTATTTTCGTACATGCGGGATGGTTCGTTATTCTGTTTAATTCATGTTCGTTACTTGGTCAGACTTTTTTAACCACAAACATAAAAACGATTGTTTTCTGTTCGTTCTCAGAAAATTTGTTTGTTTCAAAACTACATCAGAAAACCATTTTTGGGTTCAAAAGTCTGGCCAACTGATCTCCCTTCAGATGAAAATCCACAGAAAAGTTTATTTGGCTTTACTGTACTACTCACTGTACTAGTGTACTCAGCACAAAAGAGAAGCTGCTTCACTAACTACACTCACTCACTGCCCATTCAAAAAAACGAAAATGACATCTATAACAAAAGATTTGCATTCTGTATTTTGAATACTAAATACAAACAGAAAATAGGAATTCAAAATACAGCATGCAAATCTTTTGTTATAGATGTCATATGAACAATGAACATACGACTGAAAACAAACAGAAAAAGGATTCAAACAAAATACAGAATGCAAATCTTTTGTTATAGATGTAATTTTCGTTCTTTTGCCGTTTTCGTTTTGTCGTTTTTTTTTCGTCGGATCGTTCATTCGTATTTGCGGTTGTTCGTTATGCGGCTCATTCGTAATTCCGTCGTCTTCGTATTTTGGTGCTTTAATTTTTTCGTATGTACACATTATCCCGCGGGTACGAAAATGAACATTTTTGTATGAAAATAACATTCGTATGAACGGGAATGCACATATCTACTATATAACATGAATATTTTATGCTACAACATGCAACAACAGAAAATATATCCTAGGTGGAACAAAACACTACCTGCCAATAATCTTCAGAAGTCACTATGTAACATTATATGAATTAATTCATAAACAGATTAATCCTCTGGACCTGAAAGAGATAGAATAAAAAGGAAAACAGGAGAACACTCATACATAAGTCTATAGAAATTCTAATGAATTCTTCAGCATTGCAGACATAATAGCTGGAACAGTCTATGAAGCATCAGGCTGCTTCTTGCTAAAGCTGGCCATACATGAATATAAACTTTCTTGCACAATGACAGGTGTAGATGACTCTGATGAGCTTCATAGGCCTTTTCCTGTTAACAGGATTCCCGATGTTTGAACTGTCAGCTGTGTGATCTTGGATCTGGATGGACAAGTTTGTAACTGAGTTGCAGTTTAGGTCAAGAGGAATGTAGAATTTAAGTCTTTGGAACTCTCACTGGAATTTTCCAAGTGAAGAAACTTATACTATTTTACAGTTAGCAGGTGTATTTTAATCAATGATGGGACTGGCCTGAGGTTGAAACTGGTCCTAGAGCAGGGTTTGACAAATTTGCTTGTAATCTAGGAGCCAGCTAAAAAAGTTAGGAGCCAGAAAACGCGCCCCGTCCCGCCAAGCTCACGCGCAGAATCGAACACATACGTGAGTAGCGCCACGTATGTAAACGGTATTCAAACCACACATGTGAGGTATCGCCGCGATCGTTGGAGCAAGAGCAATAATTCTAGCTCTAGACCTCCTATGTAACTCAAAACATGCAACCTGTAGAATTTTTTAACCACTTATTGACCGCCGCACGCCTATGTACGTCCACAACATGGCTCGTACAGGCACAAGGGCGTATATTTACGTCCTCGCCTTTGTGCGGTTCGGGGGTCCGATTGGGACCCCCTCCACGGCGTGCGGTGGTCCCCCTGGCTCTGGGAGTGATCGCCGACGAGCGGGCGGATGTCCGTTTTTTTCGCCCCCCCCCCCCCCCCCTGCGATCGCTCCCAGCCAATGGGAGCGCTCCCCCTTCGTGTCACTTCCTCCTCCTGTGTTTACACAGGAGGAGGAAATTATGTCATCTCTCATCGCAGCAGTGTTTCCCACCGCTGCTGATGAGAGAAGACATCCACAGTAAGTGTGCACCAACACAACACTGACACACACACACACATAGGCACATTAACCCCTTGTGATCAACCCCCCACCCCCCTGTCACAGTGTCACTGAATGCAGTGATCTAATCACTGCATTTAGTGTCAGTGTGACAGGCAGTGTGAAAGTTAGTTAGTGTTAGGTTCAGGATAGCCCCCGTACCCCCCCTAATAAAGTTTTAACCCCCTGATCACTGCCCTAGTTAACCCTTTCACTCCCTATTGCCAGCGTCACTAAGCGATCATTTTTTTATCGCTGTATTAGTGTCGCTGTTCCCGCTAGGTAGCTATTTTTTTTTATTGCGATTTTTTTTTTTTACTAAAGACATGTGGCTAAATTAATTTTGGCCTAAATGTTTTACTAAAATTTCGTTTATTTGATTTTTTTTATAACAAAAAGTAAAAAATAGTGATTTTTTTCAAAATTGTCGCTCTATTTTAGTTTATAGCGCAAAAAATAAAAATCACAGAGGCGATCAAATACCACCAAAAAAAAGCTCTATTTGTGGAAAAAAAAGGACGCAAATGTTGTTTGGGAGCCACGTCGCACGACCGCGCAATTGTCTGTTAAAGCGACGCAGCGCCGAATTGTAAAAACACCTTGGGTCATTTAGCAGCATATGTGTCCGGGTCTTAAGTGGTTAAACGTCGCCTATGGGGATTTTAAAGGGTAAAAGTTTGTCGCCTTTCCACGAGCGAATGCAATTTTGAAGTGATATGTTGGGTATCAATTTACTCGGCGTAACATCTCTTCCACAATATATAAAAAAAATGGGATAAAAAAAGTGTATTCCCCCCCCCCCCCCAAAATGCACTTGTAAGGCCCTGTACACACGATCAGACCGGTTTCATCAAACAACTCTGAACTGTTGGTCTGATGTGCGTACACACCATCGGACCAAAATCCGATCAGACCAGAACGCGGTGATGTAGAACACAACGACGTGATGAAAAAACGAAGTTCAATGCTTCCAAGCATGCGTCGACTTGATTCTGAGCATGCGCAGGTTTTTGGTCCGATGCTTCTGTGTACTAACCATCGAACCTGTCCGACGGACAGGTGTCCATCAGACAGGTTTTAAAGCATGTTTTAAAACTTTGGTCCGACAGACAACGGTCTGATGGGCCGTACACACCATCGAACTGGTCCGATGAAACTGGTCTGCTGACCAGTTTCATCGGACCTGTCTGATCATGTGTACGCGGCCTCAGACCGCTGAATAGGGTGTGGCAGAAAGTATTGCAACGACCACCATTTTATTCTCTAGAATAAAAATATATATATAATGTTTGGGGGTTCTAATTAGAGGGAAAGAGATGGAAGTGAAAACAGTGAAAAAACACTTTAGAACTGCTGTTTTACTTGTAATGCCAAAGGCCACTACTAGATGGCGCCAGGTCACAGAAGGAAGCTTGGACCTTCACAAGGCTGTAAAGCCGCAAAATCAATTACCGGCCATCGCGGGCCCGCCGTGATCGTGCAGCGGGGGAGGTGGGGCCCCACGGAGACCCAGGAACCGGCGGGCGCAAGGTCACAATTTCTTGTCGCAATTGCGACCGGGCGCCCGGATTTTGTCAAGACCTGATTTAGAGTCATTAGTTACACAGTCCATTAACTGGTGAACATCTGTATTGGTGTGCAGGATCTCAACATTAGTACATTCCTGGCTACCTGTTGAAGGTTCTGTCTTGCTGCTGCCAGTAGTCATTTGAATTGTTGTTTCAGTGACGCTTTTGTAAGATCATTCTCTAATGTAGACTTGATCGTTCGTGAAGTTTCATGTTGGCACCTCTTTTGAGTTCCCATAGCATGAGTTTTAAGAAATGAAACGTGTATCTGGAATTATTTTACCTATATTTAACAATGGTTTTACTAGTTTTGCACATTGTATGAATTCTTTTGATCGTCACCAAATCGTGTCCATTTTGTCCACTAGATGGAGCCAACATTTAAAGGAAATTGGGGTCAATTCACAAAGCTTTATTTTCAGATTGCGGGTGTTATTTTAACGATTTTGCACGTTATTGAAGCTAGTTCAATTCACGATTTAACGCTTTGAAAAATCATCAAATAACGTTTCCCTACACAGAACCGATATTTTAAGGTGTGGATCCTTATTAAAGAGTCAAATCGTTATTTTAAAGATTCAAATCGTTATTTTTAAAGAGTAAAATCGTTAAATATGTACAGAAGTGCAATTCACAAAGATTTTTTTGACAGTTATCAATCGTAAAGCAATCGTTAAATTAACACCTCCCTCAGAGTGGCGTTATGACATTTCCCAGGCGATATTTTGTTGTTAGAGGAAGCTTTTGGCGATTTTTGTAGTGTAGTGTAGTGTTGGGCAAGCTAGAACCGTGCTCTATTTGAACTTAAAATTATCCAGAGGCGAAGAAGAACACGTTAGAATGTTGTTCAGATTTATAAACATGTATTCCCTTCACATACTATTTTGGATGACTTTTCTGAAACCCAGGTGATAGCTAAATTCCGATTATCATCTCCCATGATATATTCTCTGTATGAGGAAATACACATGGCTTTAGAAAAGCACACACTAGAAGTTTTGCACACCACATGCTCAATCTCCATGTGTATTGCTTGTGTCTCTCTCTCTCTGTATCTGCTCTTTTCCACATGCAGCTGTTCTCCTCCCCTTCTGCTCCCAGAATGCATCTCTCCAGCATTATTTAACGATCTTAAGGGTTATTTTAACGTCCCAAATCTTAATAATAACGTCTGAGTAGTTAGCATAATGTTTGGATAAAGAGTCAGTTGAAAACCATAACGACTATGTTAAATAATGATTATAGCTTTCGTGAATACCATGTTTGCTAGCATTAAATAAGGAGTGCTAATTTAACACCTGAAGAAAACCAATAACGTTTCTCTTTGTGAATTGACCCCATTATCTATTACAGAAATTACAGGCAAAAAGCATGTAGCCTGTGCAAATGTGTGTGACATTCATCCAACAAATGTTTTATAAATTCATCTCTGGATGGTGGTTTGTGTATTTAAAACCTATAGTTGCCCATTGTTCCTTGATATAAGGTGATTTTGCTACAACCTGGTTAACATCATGCACAGTGTTCAAGTACCTAAGACCTGGCATGGTATGATCCTCCTTAGCAATTTCAAGCTCAAGAAGAAGATTGTTATGTTCCTGGGACTTATGTTGGCATCTGTTTTAGGTCTCTTAACACAGTCTGATACCTGACTGAACCAGCTAATCAGCATATTAAGTTATCGCATAAGTGAGATGCTAGGAGTCTAACCTACTGACTTAAATGTGTATCTCCAGCTTCAGTATCTTCATAATCATCAAAGTTGAACTCCAGGTTTACTTTCACTTTAAATAGTTTGTTTGGCAAAACTGGTCGAAAATTAACTAGTTCCTTTTACTAAATGTTTTTTTTTTTGTTTCAATAGTTTTATTAAGAGTTTACAAACATTCATATCAGGTATATTCCATATCCTATAAATGTGATGATGGTAACAAAAGTACAGGGTTAAAACTTAAAGGGGTTGTAAAGGGAAAAAAAATGTTTGCACAAATAGCTTCCTTTACCTTTGTGCAGTCCTCCTTCACTTACCTCATCCTTCCATTTTGCTTTTAAATGTCCTTATTTCTTCTGAGAAATCCTCACTTCCTGTTCTTCTGTCTGTAACGCCACACAGTAATGCAAGGCTTTCTCCCCGGTGTGGAGTGTCGTGCTCGCCCCCTCCCTTGAACTACAGGAGAGTCAGGACACTCTCTACGTTGCAGGTAGAGAAAGGAGATGCGTGTTAGTGGGCGTCCTGACTCTCTGGATCTGAAATGTCAGGATGCCCACTAACACACAGCTCCTTTCTCTATCTGCAAAATAGAGAGCGTCCTGATCCTCCTGCTCACCCCCTCCAGAGGCTTCCCGCCCCCACCAGGGAGAAAGCCTTGCATTACGGTGGTAACATACAGAAGAACAGGAAGTAAGGATTTCTCAGAAGAAATAAGAACATTTAAAAGCAAAATTGAAGGATGAGGTAAGTGAAGGAGGACTGCACTAAGGTAAAGGAAGCTATTTAGGGGAAAATAAATTCCTTTACAACCCCTTTAAACATTGTGGACTTTAGAGAACAAATAGAGCGAAAAGGATGAAGTACTGGGAATAAGCAACTCTGAGGCCCCGTACACACGACCGAGAACCTCATTGGGCGAAACTCATCGTTCCGCCCATCGAGGTTCCCGATGAGCGGTCGAAAAAGTCGTCGAGCCAAATTTCCTCATTGAACAACGAGGAAATAGAGAACATGCTCTCTATTTTGGCTCGACGAGCTTCCCGACGGTTTGCTCGTCGAAAGTGTACACACGACAGAATACGTCTCCCAGCGAGCTTCTCGCTGGATTCTGCCGAGAACGGGGCCTGAGACAGTCTGCTGAATATGCTGGATATCTCTCCAGTCCACCCATCTGCCCCACTTGGGAACTAACTATGGATGGGTGGGGGCACATCCAACCAGCTCCCAGTCGTGTATCCCTTCCCTCCTCCAATTAGTGTATTAACCACTTGCTTACTGGGCACATAAACCCCCTTCGTGCCCAGGCGAAATTTCAGCTTCCGGCACTGCGTCGCTTTAACTGACAATTGCGCGGTAGTGCGACGTGGCACCCAAACAAAATTGGCGTCCCTTTTTTCCCCACAAATAGAGCTTTGTTTTGGTGGTATTTTATCGCCCGTGCGGTTTTTATTTTTTGCGTTATAATGAAAAAAAGAGCGACAATTTAAAAATATATATATATTTTTTACTTGTTGCTATAATAAATATCCCATTTTTTTTTTTTATATTTTTTTTTCTCAGTTAAGGCCGATACGTATTCTTCTACGTATTTTTGTAAAAAAAAAAAAAAAATCACAATAAGTGACTGCTTTGCGCAAAAGTTATAGCACCTACAAAATAGGGGACATAATTATGATTTTTTTTTTTATATTTTTTTTTTACTAGTAATGGCGGCGATCTGCGATATTTATTGGGACTGCGATATTGCGACGGACACATCGGACACTTTTGACACATTTTTGGCGCCATTCACATTTATACAGCGACCAGTGCTATAAAAATGCACTAATTACTGTATAAATGTGACTGGCATTGAAGGGGTTAACACTAGGGGGTGAGGAAGGGGTTAAATGTATTGCCTGGGTGTGTTCTAACCGTATGGGGGGAGGGGGGTGACTGGGGGAGGTGACCGATGCTGTCTCCCTATGTACAAGAGAAAGAGCATCTGTCACCTCACTGACAGGACGTGAAGCTCTGTGTTTACACTCAGAGCTCCACGTCCCTGCTGTCTCACCGACGATGGCGTGTACCTGACGGACATCGCGGCCGCCGGGTACACGCATCGGATCCTCGGTGATGCGTCGGGACTGTTTTTCCCCGGGAATTACAAGCAAATCACGTCCAAAGACGTGACCCCGGCGCCTCAGGTCCGCGCTGTTCACGTCTTTGGACGTGACGCGGTATTGAAGTGGTTAATCAGAAAATAAGAAATATTTGTAATTTAATAAAAACTTTAAGTTGTAAGCTAGGTAACAATTGAAGTATGCGAGACGCAGAACATCTCATTTAAAACTTGCTTATCTAAATAACCATCAAAATGTTGTATTTATAAACAGCAATGGCCTTTTCTTTATTGTTTGTCCATTTAAGTATAAATAAGGACCAAAACTGGGGAGCCTATACCCCTTACTGGTGAGAAAGAGATATGGGAAGGGGTAGGGAAAGTAGGTGAGATAATCCTGGACTAGCGTATGCGTGAATATACGTCATAAAGCCCAACTGATTTTGTTCTAGCAGCAGACAGGAAGTCCCCATATCACTGCCACACTGTCGAAACACATGGCTGTATAATGTATGTAGCTGATGCTACATACAGTTTATATAGTGCTGGCAGCAGCCACATCCCTTAGTAAGGGATATAATGTAGTTTATTCCCATTGACCACTAATGAGGGAGAAATGCAATTGGGGGGGGGGGGGGGCACATGGACCACCTATTGCCAATATAGGGGGTATATTCACTGCCAATGTAAGGGGGTATAGACACTAATTGCCATTGTAAGGGGGGGGGGGGGGCAGACATTAAAGGGCTGATTTACTAACACTGGAAAGTGCAAAAACAACCTGGAAGTTAATTGGTTTCTATGCACAGCTGCACCAGATTTTGCACTCTCCAGTTTTAGTAAATCAACCCCTTACTCTCAATGGTAGGGGTATAGACACTGACACAGACAGAGGTACAGACACTGACCGTCAACATCTTAACTGTAAGTAAATAGGAAATTGCTTTTCCCATGACTGGATATGTGAAGTAAATGTTACACATAAATAATAATTAAATTAACAATTTATTTTGTGAAGATTTTCAACTTCTTTGGTAAATTAGTCTCACCATGTCCTCTTTAAAAGGGAATGTTCATGTTGCTTAGTAAACAGCCTATCTTCCTTTAGTAAATTAGTCATGTTGCTATTAGCTTTACAATATAATTCAGAAAGGTACATTTATATCTTACAAAAAGCCATCTAAACAAGAAAAAAAAAAGTATCAACACTGACCTTATACCATGTTACCTGAAGAGCCCGTTCTTTTTTGTATTATACATTCTTTAGGCATGAGTTCATAGCAGCATTTTTTTTTTTTTAATGGCTATTAATCTTCTAGCAAAAGGAAAGTTTGGTTCTGTTTTTTATCAGGAATTAAATGCCACATGTTTAGGTCTACAAATGTGAATGGTGTTATTTTTACACCACCTAAATTAATGTTAAAAAATAGAAATTCATTATAAGATGATTCAAAACACATTCCTATGTTAGGCCATTTGAAACCACTATTAATCTTCCTTCTTTTTTTTTTCCTTCTCCTGGAATAATCATCACGTATGAAAACTGTTACAGACATTTTATTTACTTTTCAAATACAGTGTGTATGCAAAAGTGCCCAAAGCAAAATTATTTGCTTTCAAACAATGTTTTTTTTATCTAGCAAAAAGAGATCACTTGTGCCATGCTTAGCTATTACCATTTGTTTATGTTAATGGAGATTAGGGCTAAGGTTGGGGTTCACCACTATCATGGGTTTGAGGTGAAATTTTTTTTTTTTTAAAACCATAGATTATTTTCATGAACTAGTCATCAGGTTTTAAATAGCCAATAAGGGGGATTTTGTTTAAGGCAGTCTCCGCACTATTAAACGGGGGCAAAGAGTCTATGTCAGTATATTGGAAGATGATCTAGGTAATTTCTCAAAATTTCCACTTGCCTGTTTGCATTCGGCGAGTGGAAATTAGTTGAGGGCGAGTGTGGAGCAGGGGCGGACTGGGCCAACAGTTTCCTGACTAATCAGAAGCGATCAGCCAGGAAACTGTCGGGAGAAGAGCTGGCCGGATCACACAGAGCTGGGATTGCCCGATGTGACCCGGCTTGTATATGAAACACTAGCCACTGTTAAACAACTTCCCACCACTGATGAGGCGGCAATGATGGGCACTGAAAAGCTGCACTGATGAGCACTAATGAGGCTGCACTGATGGGGCTGCACTGATAAGGCAGCACTAATATGCTGCACTAATGGGCACTGATAGGCTGCACTGATGGCCACTGATGAGGCGGCAATGATGGGCATTGGTAAGCTGCACTGATGGCCACTGATGAGGCTGCACTAACAGTGTGAGTGATAATATAATAAGATTATCATTCAAAACAGTGGATATCCCATGCTACATATGCAAAACCATTTTTCATGTTCAAGAGGATATGTTATACACAGGCAACAATATAGTAAAACACCAAAAAGGACTGTCACTACACAAAGTAACATGTTGTTGATGTAAAATTGATGAATTTGTGTGCACTATTTATTTGGGGTACAACTGTAATGCAGCAAACATGATAAAGGAAAAAGAAATTAAAAAAACAGAGAACATGCATAGGAAAGTAGACAAATAGAATAAACAGTTCCAACCAGAGGTAAGAAGAGAGTGGGAGGAGGAGAGAGAAAAATAGAAAAATCGGGGTTGTATAGGCAGGGCCGTCTTAATAGCATCATGGGCCCCTGGGCAAAGTAATGCTCTGGGGCCCCTATAGTGCAGGTAAACAGACACTAAGTAGGTAGGAGGAAAGACTGCCTCCCCTTTGCATCTATCACTCTCAGTGCCATCATGGGGCCCCCAATTTCAGGGCAGCGTGGGCTCAAGGACCAGCTGCTTTGGGGAAAGTGCAGGGGCCCCCCATGCAGCTGGTGCCCTTGGGCAGTGTCCAGGTGTTCCCTCTCATTAAGACAGCCTTGTGTATAGGGACAAAGAAGGGGAGAGGGGGAGTGGGATCCTGTAAGGTAAAAAAACTTTCTCGACTAGGCCAAAAAGACTAAAGGTAAACAGGGGCTAGTCACAGCACAGTCACAGTCTAAGCGTCCAAAGGAAAAATTAGCACATGGTGGTCAAAGGAATATTTAAAGTCAAACCACTAGAACCAGGCTTTACAAAACAATTCCTCCCTCCCATTGGCTCACGCCTTAATTTCTCCCATAAATGCAATTCTGTAAACTTACATAACCAAATAGGGAGAAACAGGGACCTGTTTATGATAGGTCCCCCTTCCCCACTTCCGGAGACGGAGCCGTGTCGCCACCCCTTGGAAGTTAAGCCCCCCTCTTCCTCCCTCTGCTGCCAGGCCAGAGAAACCTGCTTCGCACATGCGCAGTAGGGATCCGTCTGTGAAGCCAAAAGTTAGGGAGAACAGGGGCAACTTCAGGCAGCCACTAGTAGGCAGATTACTGCATAATAAAAAAGTATGTGTTGCCGATTTATAGATACTTGTAGAAAGGCCTGTTGCTTTCTGTAAGTTAATTGTAAAAGAAAACAATCTATTTTACAGTTAAATATTTGCTGTGTACATTTTTCTGAGATTATTGAAAATTGTATTATTGTAAAATTGTATTATTCTGTAACACTATATACATAGTTAAGGCATCCCACAAGCATGTTATTTCAAGCATGTGTGTATTTTCTATATTGCTCTGAAACAATTAAAACAAATGTTTCCCAATAATAGTTTGTATAGTTATTCACAAAAGAAAAGACTAAATACAGTTTCAAATAGACACAATATGGAAATGTAGCACTTATATTAAAAAAAAAAAAAGTTTGAAATCCAAAAATGGTTTTAACCTGTAATAAGCTTGCAACAATGTAACTTCCGCCACAATGTTGTGACCACCATTATATAGCTAAACTAAAGGGGTAAAGGGGTAGTCTGATTCTTGCTGCTGGAATCTGGTGCAGGATGCCTTAAAAAACCTACCTTTAGTGTCTTTTTTATTACTGTTTTAACAAACTTTCATCATGAGATTTTCTCCTTGATACTCTGCACACTCCTCCATTGGAGTGCCAGAGACATGTTCTGGTTTGAGTCCTGAGAACAATCCTATTTTGAAGCTGCATGACAAGTATTAAAAAAAAAAATAATACGTTTTGGCAATGTCCCCCATGACAGTGGGCAATCTTTTTTTTTTTTTTTCTTGCTTCGTTTAGGAAAAAGTAGAAGAAAGGCAATGTAAAACTATAGCCAAAAGGGTTTTATTTCAGTTTAGGTTAAAATGGTTAGAACTAGACATGTGCATTTGTTTTCGCCGGAAATGCATTTGTCAGAATTTCGGGTATTTTCGTTATCGTTTTAACAAACGAAAACTAACGCGCAGAATCCTAAATCTGAAAGATCCGACATAAAAAATGCTTTATTTTTGGTTTTCATTGCTACAACAGTTTGATATAGATAGGAAATTCAACATGACGCTGACAATAACAATCTGTGTCTATCGAATCTGTGGTCGAATGTGCCTAACCTTAACTCTATTAGTCCAAGATTATTCTACATAGAGAGAAAACATTCGACATTATAGAGACAGTGTTGAGGTAGACCATTCGACATGAACAACGAAGATTCGATGAAGCAGAGAAAAACATACAAATGTCAAATCTGTCATTGAAGGCTCATGGTGTCTGTCGAAATTTCTAAGAAGCTTCGACAAGCAGCTAAATTGTACATTTCCGGTCAAATGCTTGGCCCATAGGCTATAGAAGAATTTGAATGTTAGTTGACCAGTAATAATAATTTATAAATATAATTATTACTAGTGTCATACAACATTAGAATTCTTCTATAGCTTGTAGGTGGAACATTAGACCAGAAATGTATGATTGTGACATCGTACAGTTTAGCTGCTTCATCTAACCTCCTTAGAACATTCGACAGACACCATAAGCCTTCAATGACAGATTCGACCTTAATTCATTCAGATTTTTGGACAAATGCATTTTATAACGAAACAAAATAAATAAAAACTAATTTCGGGAGTAACTAAATTAATTTATTTTTCAGACAAAAACTAAATTCCGAATCAAAATATTTTAGTGTGCACATGTCTAGTTAGAACATCTTTCAAACTTTTATTTCTATCTATATCCCTCGACTTGGGGAAATCTTCTCTCACTACCTGTTTCAGTAAAAATTGTTCCAATGAAGTCACAGGCAGAAAAAAGTAACTTAATTACCGGTGCGGAAGATTATGATCTTCTGTTGGGTTTTCATTGCTCCTGTGTCCCCTTAGGTAGGATGTCCATGCATTTCTGTCCCAGCATTGTTGGTCACCAAGACATTAAGTGAGGGGCAATTTCTACAATAGGGACATCATGCTAAACCAATCTGTAATATATTCTTGAATATAAAAGCATTGGAGGTGGGTTAATATATTCTTGTGTTATACAAACTCCCCTAAAAAAATTACTTTCTTTTTTAATTTCTTTTTAATTTCACTTTAAAAAAAAATATTGACTATAGAGTCAAAGCTTCTTAAATAAATAGATAATATTTGTTAATTTGTTCAAATGCAAATCTAGTCCATGCTACAGAAATCAATTTTTTTCATTTTTTGCATCAGTCTAGGTACAGTTATATGTGTCATGCTATATGTATCCATATGCTCTATGAAAGCAGGTCTGATTTTTGGTTCCTTTTAGTGCGTTAGGCAGCCTGTTTAATTTAATGGACTCTCATGACACAATGGGGTTGATTTACTAAAGGAAACCAGCTTATTCACTTTGCAAGAGTAGTTTTGCTTAGACTAGAGAATGTAGTGAACATGTGTTTTGCAAAAAATACCCAATCACATGCAAAAAAAAAAAAAAAGCACAGTATTTTTGTTTCTTCATGAATGGATGATGGAAATTAACAGAACTTTATCTCGTTTATGATTCTAAACGAAAAATTCCCTTGCAAAGTTAAAATTCCCTTGCAAAGTTAACAGCCTGTTTCCCTTTAGTAAATCAATGTGTGGCATATTATGTATTAACACATGTATGCTGCAATAGACTTCCCTGGTGTGAATGAACCCTAAAGTAGGTCTAAACCCAACAAGTATTCTAAACAATTGCCTTGTTAAGAGAAGGCACACCTGCTAAAATGTGAACTCCAGGGGTCAGAAGTAAGATTCTGTACATATTATGCATGCAGATTTAGGGCTCAGTATTAAGTAACACAGAGTGCAGGGGTCAGCAGTAGATAACACAGAGTTTAGGGGTCAATAATGAGTAACACATTGTTCAGGAGTCAGTAATAATTAGCAGAATTCAGGGGTCAGTTGTATTGGCATGGGTACATGGTACCACTCGTTCCCATCATAGGGCCGGCCCTGGTACACCGTTCATGGGTCAGTTGTATTGGTAAAAGAAAATACATGTTAGTGTGGCTGCAGCTCTTTTCTCCAACCTCCTCAGGCTCCTGTGCTCAGTATAAACAGTTGATGGTGGTGGCCAATAATTGGCAGACCTTCCATACAGAGCTGCCACCTGCATTCAGTAAGACCATAACCTCCCCAGTAATGTGGCATCATGGTTGGGCCTCTGAGATCAGTAATGGCTTCTGCACCACATGATAAGTTATTCTGATATGGACCAAGCAAAGGGCACAAGGTCCCATTCCCATCCATATTAAGGGAGCCCTGGGTTTTGAAATGGGGGTCAGTGTGGTACGTTCTACTTTAAAATTATCAGCAATGTCCCTTACAGAACATCTCCAGGAGCTTTAAATTAGAGCATATCACACACTGATTCTCAAGTCAAAACTCAGGGCTTAGTATGGTAGTTTGCCAGGGAAGGGCCATCATAACAGGTTCTGTTCCTGGGAAAGGGGACAAATGGCAACCATATAATAGGGAAATTATGGCATGGGTATTTAGGGGTGGATTTAGTAAAGACAAATAGACTGTATACTTTTGCACGTGCAGTTGATCTCTGCAAGTGCAGTTGCTTCAGAGCTTAGTAAATGAGGTAAAGCTTCACTTTGCAAAGCATACCCAATCACATACAAGGAAAATTTGTAAAAAAACAGCATTTTTGGTTGTACATGATTGGTTGATGAAAGACACCTTCATTGTGCTTTATGTGCATTTTAGTATCAAACTTATTTCTGCTAATGGGGGATCGTGTACAATCGCAAATGTGCGCATACGTACGCATGTGTGCACATAAGGCATAAATGACTGACTAAAAATGCAGATTTTTCAATTTATTTATTTTTTTGAAGAATACACAGCTCTTGTTTACGCATCTGTGTGCATAGGCACATTACAATTAATGGGCTGTATTTTAGCTCAGTAAAAGAATAAGCTGTACTGAGCTTTTTCAAGCTGCAGTGTGCAAGAGGCCTAAGTGTTATTCTATACTCCAGTTAATTATTTTGCAACTTCTGTGGTTTTAGAAATATTTTTGAGTCTTCATTCTAGCTAATGTAAAATATGCATGCTACAGCTGTATTTTACACCAGGGAAATGGAACCATTGCCCTTTAAATCAGTTGTATGATTCATCTTACTTCCTATCACACGCCTATTACCAAGGGCCCATGTGACACCAGAAACCTTTTCGAAGCGTGTTTGCCAAGTTTCCGTCAAAAGCATTAACCTGTAATCTTGTTTTCAGTGCAGTTCAAGCTGTTATAGAATAACATATCGATGAAGCTCACTTTAATTACTGCACATAAGAAACAGAAGAAGGCTTTGTCCTTGTGTAGCATCATTATGCTGTATCGATCAAATTCTTGCGCAATACAGTTTTTCTTTTGTATATTTTTTGTAATAAATAAATTGAAAACGATCTTGAGGGTCAATAGAATAACAAATGTGGTGATGTCACATGCCATCATTGTCTGGTAAGATAATTGCCTAAGAGAAAGTGCAGATGATGTCATTTTACGTGTGTCATTTGGACTTTTGAGTTGAACATATTTGTCATCCAAGGTCACTTTTGTCCTGTAGCTTATTAATTTGAACATTTGATATTTCGTTCAGTGGCAAAGTCAGTTACTGCAAGTGAATAACTAAGAAAGTATGTTAATCCAAAAGTTTGCAAAATATTAGCACTGAAAGGAAAGTTTTACAAAAGGAAGTTAGAGTGTTACTAAACCCAGTAATATGAAACTAGTTCATCTGTCCCCCCCCCCCCTCCACAGTGCCCACAGCTAATATATCTTCTTTTTACATTAAAATACTGTCACTATATACCTTTTTGGATGATCTGTATACCACGGTCAGTGATAAACTGCACAGTTTCCGAGTCCTGAGAGTTCAGGAAGGTGGAGAATTCCACTGCAGCCTGTATACACGCCCCTACATGTGTGAAGTCAATATCATGTGATCTGGCTAGCTCTGATCAACAAGTAAATGTGCTCTCCAGCATAAAAGATACAACTGAGCATGTACAGGTCAGCTGCCCTGCCTGTATTAGCTGGCTTTCCCCAGATAGACAGTGCGTGAGGGGGAGGATCTGTGCATACAGGATAAAACAGCCTTTTTACACAATGTAGAGGATTAACCCCTTAAAGGGGTTGTAAAGGTAAATAAAATCCTAAATAGCTTCCTTTTACCTTAGTGCAGTTTTCCTTCACTTACCTCATCCTTCGATTTTGCTTTTAAATGTCCTTATTTCTTCAGAGAAATCCTCACTTCCTGTTCTTCTGTCTGTAACTCCACACAGTAATGCAAGGCTTTCTCCCTGGTGTGGAGTGTCGTACTCGCCCCCTCCCTTAAACTACAGGAGAGTCAGGACGCTCTCTATGTTGCAGATAGAGAAAGGAGCAGTGTGTTAGTGGGCGTCCTGACTCTTGACATTTGAAAGCAAAATCGAAGGATGAGGTAAGTGAAGGAGGACTGCACTAAGGTAAAAGAAGCTATTTAAGAAAAAAATGTTTTACCTTTACAACCCCTTTAGGCCCCTTTCAGACGTGCAGACCGTATGTCCGCTATTTCATCCATCCGTTTGTGGATGAAAAAGGGACATACATTGGGCTCTATGTGATTACGTAATGTGATTACGGGTGTCAGCGGATAAACATGAAAGGGCCCTTAAGTTCAACAGTGAGTATAACAATAACAAGCATGCTATGCTGCATATACAGACTGATTTTACAGTGGGTTTGGTAACACTTTAAAGGCTGACTATTCACAACTCAATGCCACTTCACATCGAGAGTCCTATGTAAGAGCAAGGTTTAGGGGCATTCTGGGCAACTCTTCTGATGAAAATTTGTCTACAACTTGTGTAATTTGCTGGGATATCTTCATGGAACATAATAAATGCTTTTTTTTAGTGCACATGCTTTAGTCTGGCAAGCAATCGTACTAGAGGGCGGAGCCTGTGCTGACGTTATCATGCCCACTTCAGGTGGCGACAGTGCTGGTTTTGGAAAAAAAGGAAAGAAACTGCACTAAAATTAACAAAAGAAAAGAAAGGGGAACTATAACATAGTAACAATGTGCTCACCCCAGGTGCTGCGGTTTGCATGTAAACAATAAATACAAGAAATAAACATAAGAAAAATTAAAATCATGCTACCTTAAATGCAATAACAAACACAAATAAATGAATAAACACAGATGTGTTTAAAGGTTGGCTGGTAAATTGAGAAGTAACCTAATGGCCACTAAACAATCGTCAGTCACCTTAATCGTTCTAATATTGGTGATGGTAATGAACCAAAAACAAAAAACAAAACGCAAAAAATATGATGGTATACAAAAATATAACCATCCACTGAATATATCTTTAGCTCTCAATTGATACACAGTCCAGAGTATTAACAGGAAAAAGTCAGTAAAAAGAGGTTAAATAAACACCGTGCTTCTAAATCGTGACAGATTGATGAACGTGACCAACGGCAAAAAAAAAAATGTGTGTCCTCCACCAAACTTATGGATTGGTCTCTTACCGGAAACCCAAGATCCCTTATGACAGGGAATCGGAAACAGCATATACCGGGTCCCAATCTCGTGATGTCAAGTGATGTCAGGTCTGCAATCCTAGTGAAAACTCGAACCTGAAAGTGTTGCAGCAATTTGGATGCTCACCATGCAAAAAAACATCAATGGCTCCACATAGTGTGTTAAACGTATAAAAATTTATTAAAAGAAAGAAAAATGCACTTACAGTCATGCAAAATTGTAAACGCCTTGAATCTTAATGTGCCGGCCGGAACACAAAAATCCTCAGACACTCGTCCTCTGGGGGAACATACAGGAACTTGGGTGACAACAGCGCATCGGCGCTTCGGTGCTGGTTTTAATTCATGCAATTGCTTTACATTTATATGTGAATAGATACACAATATATATAGCAAATAAAAGCTACAGGTTGCATATGATGCTGATGTGCCCTGTGGAGTAAATTGCTGTTGTAATCCTAATTGATGGTCTCTGACCTGTGGGTGATCTCTGATTCAAAGATGCTGTTTTAGATAACCTATGGCTTGGGGTCTATTCAATTGGTAAGAGGCTATATGTAGTGGAAGTGAAATTCACTGAAGGCATTGCTATTTATCACAAGTGAAGGAAACACAGTTTGCATCTGTGGAGTAGTGTTGGAACTCTCCTGAATTCTTTTCTGTTTTTGACTTTATTTGATTTATGTCAATAGTGTTGGTGGAACTCACTGGCTGTTCATATATTTTTTGCTGTTATGTTTATTGCACTATGAAATAGTGCTGTTACTTAGGTATTACAAACTGTTTAATGTGATATTGGGTTTATTAGCTAAAGTGATGGCACCTATATTCAGGATTCACTTTTAGGAAACAGCACAACTTTTTATTTTTGCTTTTTACTAATCATACTAGAAACAGTGTGGGTCATGGCATTAGAACTAAAGGCAATTTAACATTGCTGTGCTGTGATTTGGCTGCAGTGCACATGTACCCAAATTTTTGTGCAGTTAACCCTTGGTTTCCCATAGACCTTCTATTAGATCATGTGTTTTTGATGAGATTCCTGAAAGCGCACTGAAAGACCTTTCCTGAAAGACGTAGCATGCCAGACTTTTAGTGCACTTTCAGAAAATGCAACAAAAACACATAATCTCATAGAAAGTCTATGGGAAACCATGGGCTAGCCACATGAAAAACACTGGTACACCTGTACTGCGTCCAATCCACAGCACAGATGTGTGAATCCAGCCTAACAGGTATATATCTGCCTGGCTGTTATTCACATTGTGCTATCTATGACTAACCATAGGTCTAAGTAGATCTTGCCCATTCTGTGTCATTAGTCAAGTTTTTTATGTGTTAATCCCAGAGACTGTCTTAAAGCAGGGAAAGTATCTTAAACTAGAGTATGCAGGCATACCCCACTTTTAAGTACACAATGGGGTTTATTTACAAAAGTTGAAAAGTGCAAAATCATGCTCACTTCTGCATAGAAACCAATGCGATTTTAACCCCAGCTTGTTAAATTAAGCTTTGGTAATACAACCTGGAAGCTCATTGGTTTCTATGCAGAAGTGAGACTGATTTTGCGCTTTTCAGCTTTAGTAAATAAACCCCATGTGTACTTAAAAGTGGGGTATGCCTGCATATATGAGGAATAATGTCAGGAAAATGGTGTGCTTTTTAATGCCACATGACTTATTTTGTAGGTGCTCCATGATGGAATTCCTGTCAGTGAGAACTGGTCATAATCGTGTGAATGGCCTTCACAGTGATCACAAGACACAGAGCGACAGCAATTGGCTCTGTGCATTTTGTCTATGAGCTGTGATGTATAATGACTGCATGATCTCAGGATGTAAACAGAATATGCTTTAAAACAGGACTTCAAAGCCCAGCATACACCAAATTTAAAACAAACAGCAATAGTGAAATTGTTATCGTCAGTCTCACTGAAAGTTGTCCCCTGTAATGACATCTCTGTGATTTGGCAGTAAAAAAACTAAATAGCAGAAGTACTGGCTTGATAGCTATCCACAGATTTAGATTCCGCTGCAAAAAAAAAAGGAATAGTGTGGTAGTAGAGACATCCTAAAGCCCTGTACACACGATCGGTCCATCCGATGAGAACGGTCTGATGGACCGTTGTCATCGGTTAACCAATGAAGCTGACTGATGGTCAGTCATGGCTACACACCATCGGTTAAAAAACCGAACGTGTCAGAACGCGGTGACGTAAAACACAACGACGTGCAGAAAAAAATGAAGTTCAATGCTTCCAAGCATGAGTCGACTTGATTCTGAGCATGCGTGGATTTTTAACCAATGGTCGTGCCTACAAACAATCGTTTTTTTGCTATCGGTTAGGTATCCAGGTACATTTTTTTTTTAACTGATGGATAAATAACCGATGGCGCCCACACACGATTGGTTTGGACCGATGAAAACCGATCGTGTGTATGCGGCCTAACACACACTCAGTTGTTGGCAAATAAAGTAGATGTTGAAGAATTCTTAAAGTGGGTGAAATAGAACAGAGTAAATATCTGGAAGATTGTGTGTTTTTTAAACAGCCACAGGGAAGAATGTTTTACAGGTATGCATGCATGCTCCATTTTTCCCCTAAAACTAAAATAATAAATAAATGTGTTCTGTTTAAGGCTAAACTCTGGGTAGATATAAAACCAGTGCATTGTATTTATCGATTCATCTCTGAAAAATGTAAATGGACCCTTAAGAATGTCTTTTACCCCCAGGGCCCAATCCAGTGCAATATCACTGCCAATACCACCTGACCCAGAATCTTCCTGTCTTGGCCAGCAAATAACACTCAATCCCATTTGTTCCTAAAGACCAGAGGTCTCCAAGCTTCATAAACAAAGAACCAGTTTACTATAGTTCAGTTTTTAGGGGGGTAAGACTGTGCCCAGTGGGAGAAAACAATGCCCTGTCTGTGTAGTCTCTGTAAACCTCCATATAGTCCATGCAAAAAACAAGAAAGGCTGGTTCTATGAAAATCAGCTACAACATCATTTTATCACTGCATGTAAACAGCAGTCAAAAAGAAATCCAATGCCACCAGGCCTTAATCATGGCTCTTTGGTAACAGGGGAGAAAAAGTCCCCGATTTTTGGTGTTAGTGGAAGGAACTATGTCCCATTGTTGGTGTCAGTGGGAGGAATAGTGCCCTATTGCTGGTGTCAGTGCCAGGAATAATGTCTCAAGGGCTGGATAAAGGCAAGCAAAGGGCCACAGTTTGGAGACCACTGCTATAGACTTTCAAGTACAGGACTGTAAAAGTATAAGCTGGTGGAGGGTGCGGGGTGCGATAAAAGAATATACACGACAGGTGTATTTTTGGATATGCAAGCAATGTAAGTACCTGAATTTTGCTTGCAGTCCACTCTACAAAAGAGCGTATACTGTACTAGGACAGGGAGAAACAGCATGAGAAGTCAATCATTTGTGTTACAGAGAAGCCTGCTTATTTGAGAAGAGAGCAGAGTTACAGAGAGATTAGCTCAGAATTTCCCAAGCAGGGTTCCATAAGGGGTTGGTAGGGGTTCCTTGAGCAATTAGCAATTTCTGCCTCTCAGATTCTTTACCAACTTTTTAGCTATCTGTAAGGGGGTAAATCTTACCAATGACTATCACACTAATGTATCATGAGTTGTAGTTATAGTAATTTTCAGCTGGGTTTCTTCAAGTGTTCCTCTGCGTTAAAAAGGTTGAGAAACTCTGGGTTAGCTCATCAGTGTTTCTTCTACAACTGTCCAGTCACAGGCTGTGGAATACACTAAGATATGAAAGTGAACTGCAGCAAAGAAAAATTAGGTTGTCTACCCTGACAGGCAGAGCTTGTAAATCTCAGGATTGAGTGGACAGAAATACTTTAGTAGTTAAGCCAGTCCCACATGTATTTCATCTCTGTAGCTTTAGAACACCTACATTTCCAAGTTTGACATCTGCAGTAACTCTAGAGCAGGGGTGTCAAACTCAATTGTATCGTGGGCCGCATCAGCATTATGGTTGCTCTCAAAGTGCCGGATGTATCTGTAAGACTAGATGTCTAGAGCACCCCCTTGCATCAGATTTCAAGAGCCCCCCCACCATTAGAAGTCAAAAGTCCCCCACCCCCCTTACCTTGTACTGCTGTGGGGAAGAAGCTGAGGACAAAGCTGGGAAGCAAACATGGTCTGGAGTAGGACTGGAGGAGGTCTGGAGTCAACTGCTGGATCCTGATGAATGCTGAGACAAGGGGAGGCAGAGAAGAGGGGGTGCTGGAGCAGCACAGAGAGACCTCTCAACGGAAGTGCAGGAGGTGTTCTGTCCTACTCTCTAGTACCGACTGCTAAAACAAGGTGGGAGGCAGAAACGAGGGGGTTGCCACAGCTGCAGGAGTGGTGTGAGGGCCACATAAAATGGCCCGGAGAGCCAGGTTCGGCCCAATGGTCTTGTGTTTGACACATGGGCTCTAGAGGATGACTGAATGTTTTGGTTTTGGCTACAAAAAATTTACAATATAACTGGGGTGTGCACTTTTTTCTTTTTTTTTTCTTTTAACAATGTTTGATATGGCTTTTATCATCAATAAAACTGCAATAAGAAGCTGTGCCATGCAGATAGTAAATAGTAAAATGTTACTATGAATTTTAAGTCAACTACAGCTATGACTGGACTAACATAATCTATTAGAGACCCATAGAGATGCAACAGAAATCTGAAAGCTATAAACTGTATAGGAAGTCACACTTCAATGTGGTCAGTCGTATCACAAGTATCATAACTGCTGCTGTGTTTGAAAGAACACACACCATTCCTTTAGATGACTATGCAAGCTTAATAATAAAAGCACAAAAAAAGATTTTGTTTTAAATGTATCACATAACACTACATCTACTGTAATGATTACTGACTGCTTATCGTACCTCCCAGCTTTAAAAAAATGTCCAAAGGGATGGTCAGTATGCCAGATGTATTGTGTAACAGACAACTGCTTTTTCTCTATAAAGTAACCTTGGACTTATGTAGAAAAATAGAGTTTGAATGACAGGAGAGAGTGACAAAAGAAGAAGAAAATCATTCAGATACTTGGAAAAAAACAGTATACATAAAGGCTCTACCTTGTTTAACATCTAAGCTGCATTTTTCTTTTTATTATGTATTAATGCCAAAGTAAAAAAAAAAAAAATCACAAGGTACATAAATTACAATCAACTTAGGCCAATAAATATACTTCTACATATTTTAGGTAAAAAGAAAAAAAAATCGCAATAAGCGCATAGTGACTGGTTTGTGCAAAACAAAATAGGGGACATAATTATGATTCTTTTTTTTTTTTAACTAGTAATGGCGGCGATCTGCGATTTTTATTGGAACTGCAACATTATGGCGGACACATCGGACACTTTTGACACATTTTTGGGACCATTCACATTTATACAGCGATCAGTGCTATAAATATGCACTGATTACTGTATAAATGTGACTGGTAGGGAAGGGGTTAACACTAGTGCATAGTGTTTCTAACTGTGGGGGAAGTGGACTGACTGGGGGAGGTGACCGATCTGTGTCCCTATATACAAGGGACACAGCATCGGTCTCCTCTCCCTGACAGGACGTGGATCTCTGTGTTTACACACAGAGATCCACGGTCCTGCTCAGTTACTGGGCAATCGCGGCCGCCGGGCACACGCAACGGGTTCCCAGTAACCCGGCGAGGGCGCGCGTGCCCCCTTGTGGCTCTGAAAGACCAAGAGAGCTATCGTGCCGCCGTCAATTTATGGCGGCAGGTAGTGAGGAGGTTAAAGGAGAACTAAGGGCAAAACTTTATTTTTCATTTTGAATATAGTAAGGGAGGGTTATAACACCTGCCAGATTTTTATTAATTTTTTTGCCATCTGTGTCCAATTGCGGAAATTTCACATACCTTTCTGTCCTATAGCCAAACAGGAAGTAAAAGGAAATCCCTTCAAATTAAGGTAGTTCCTTAGAGACTCCCAGGTAATGGCAAACAGAACGAATCTCCTTAACGAGGCACAAACTTAACTTAAAAAGACTTAAAAAAAAACTGACAGGTTTTCTAATCCCTCTCCACGCTATCCAAAACTAAAAAAAAGTTTTGCCTTTAGTTATATTTTAACTTTCCATAAAATTAGGGTTGTCACCTCATCCCTTTAAAACTGAAAACATATTAATTACACAGGTTCTGTGGCTCATTAAGGTTTTAATTAAACTCACTTAGTGCCTTACATGCATTAAATTTGCCTCAGAACCTGTGTATATAATATGTGTTTGATTTTAAAGGGATGAGGTGGCAACCCTACTTGAAAACCATGTATTCAATGTTAGGCCCCTTTCACATGGGGCAGATTCTGGCAGCGGATCTACCTACTCAGCAGGGAATCTCTTCTCTGATCCTCACTGAGCAGGTGCCCATGTGTCTGTTTTTAGGGTTCGTTGTAGGCGGGTGTCAGTGGTCATCTGACATCCACCGCTCCATAGAGAGTAATGAATGGACCAGTTGGGTCTGTCTGAAAAACAGACAGGAGCATGTGATCAGTCCGTCAGTTTGAAAGGGGCCTTAGAGATATATGCGTTACGTTGTGCCATCTATAGATAGCTGAATACTACGTCAATTTAAAGTGGTGTTCCACCCACAATTTTTTTTCTTTAAAAGTCAGAAGCTACAAACACTGTAGCTGCTGACTTTTAGTAAGGACACTTACCTGTCCAGGGAACCCGCGATGTCACACCCCCGAGGCCGATCCGTACATCGGATCGGGTGTGACGCCGCCATTCTAACTAAGGGAGACCGGCAGTGGAGCCTTGCGGCTTCACTGCCCGTTTCCTACTGCGCATGTGCGAGTCTCGTGGCGCTTCGTGAATGGCAAGCTTGTCTTATAGGACACACACAGGTCCCAGAAGACACAGGCAAGGGAGGAATTGACCTAGGAGCTCCGCGGTATAGGAAGTGGCAGATTAAGACGATTTTTTTTTTTATCCAAATGTTTCCCTATGTGTGTTAATGAAAAAAAAAATCAGGGTAGAACTCCACTTTAAACTAAAAGTTTTTCATGAATTTTTCTTGAAAATAACACCACTTTGTTTGTGCAAATCATCTCAGACAAGTAATGTAATTGTTGTTATCTTGATTCTATACAATTCTCTTTGAATGCTGTAAGTAAGATGTTCTAAATTTAGAAACTCACTTCCTGGGCAGTTGCCTTTAAGTATTTCAACAGTTTGGCAGACGGCTGTGTTTAGAGTTATATATACGATGACAACAAAAATACTTGGAGAGGAATTCTCATGGATGCTGTGCACGCTATATACTGGGCTGGTTTGAAATTGTATTTATTTTTAAATTATAACTAGATCAGTATTAAAGGATAACTCCACACAGAGCACAACCCCTAGTGTGGGCTCGGGTCATAAGCTGATTTTGTTTGTTTCTGTCATCTTCCTGCTTCCACATATATCCCAAGGTCTTCAGGAGTAAACTACTGTAGTTTTCTATCAATCTAAAGTAAATTTCTAATTATAATTGTTTAATTCTAAAGAAAATACTTTCTAAGGGTATACACAAAAGAAGGAGTATCCCCCAAAGACTGAATCCAAGAACACCAAAATTGTATTTCATGCACACCAGATACAATTTTTTTAAAACTGGTAGGGGGAATTGTACTTGAGTTACTAGGTTTATCTACCCAGGGGGTGAGACTCCTGATAGAACAAGAGGAGTGAGGAGATCTTACAAATTACACAACACTAGCACACATGTATAACCAAAACCTCAGTACTGCATAGATTGATTACCTTTATTATTGTATCTCCACTTTTCACATTTTTGACAATACACTCTATCATGACAGCATAGAAGTTGCCATATTTCTTTGGTAATGAGAAAAGGAAGACACTGCTCCAGGTAATTGGATCCAGGTGAATGAATTGAATGGGTGGCATTCCTCTCACGGGTGCACGTCTCATAGGGTATATGAAAGAAGTGGCTGCACACCGAAGTACCCGACACAGAGGTTGGCGCGTTTCACACAGTTACATTGTACTTACTCAAGCCTTAAGTAAGTACAATGTAACTGTGTGAAACGCGTCAACCTCTGAGTCGGCTACTGTCCTGTGGTGTATGTCATGCATTTTATTTGGGATGATGCAATAAATAGACTTTTGGTACTTCAGTGTGCAACCACTTCTTTTCATAACCATACTTTTTTACTTATTAAAAATATGCCATGGCATACTGTATATTTACATATTTTTGCAGCACTATATGTAAAAAAAATGGTGCATAAATTTAATTGTAGCATAAAATGTAAAGTTTCATTGCATCAACCTGTTAGCTCTCCTGTTAACTGATTTTTTTGTTAATGGGGCTAGATTTAGTGGTTAGGCCAGATAAGTATTTTTTTAAGGTTAGGTTTAGGTTTCAGGCTTGAATTTTCATTCAAAATATACCAAACCCCAGTGGGATGGTATTTTGAACCTTACACACACTTGACTGTAGTTGTGACTGAGTTATGATTTTCATCACCCCATAGATCACTCACTTTGCACCCTTCCCTTACCGCCCCCACCCTTTTTTTCTCTTCCCTCCTCTCTCTCTCTCTCTTTTATCACCCACAAGGACTTTACATCGACGGACCGACCCCCCTCCCTTCTGAGCGGCAGACCGCGCTCTCCTTGCAGACCTATCCTTTCCCTTTACTCTCTCTTCCTGTTACTATGGGGAACCTTCCACAGTGTAGTTCCCTTTTGCTGCTTGAAAACAGTTGGATGGCATCACAACACCTGGAGCATGTCTTTATTTCCTTTTTTGCAATTTACAAAACTTTATTTTTTTAAAGGTTGAAATCATTCTAGCAATTTAGTCCGCTTCTAGTGGTTTTGTTAATCAATGGATTTCATGACTGTAATGTTTATGTGATTTATGCCATGTTCTTCCTAGTGGCAATGATCTGCAATGATCTGTATTACATCTCTTTGTTCAGTGTATGTGATGTGCCCTTTCTTAAATAAAGAACGTAAAAAAAAAAAAAAAATACCAACTCACAATGGAAATAAGTTTTACCATGCATACTCAACTGTCCCTAGGTTATCAGGACAGCCTAAGAATTGGCATATTTTTTGACAAATATATACTGTATATTGTTGACCAGATAAAGGTTTGGCTCAAAATTTAATTTGAGCCTTTTAGGAACAGTTGGAGTATAATTATGAATCTCTCTATTGAGTGATTCTAGCTTGGGATTGAACATTGGGAAATAAGCTGACCGTTTAATTGTTCCATATTCTGATACTCAAACATACTGTACATGCATTTCCCCTTGATGATAGTCTAGTAATAATAGTACTTTGCCGAATATACAAATGTTATGAACATCTGCCACATGGGCCTTCAACCAGGTGCTGGAAATGATGGCTCTAGAGCAGGAGTCCCTAAACTTTTCAGTTCATCCACTCCCTTCTTAAAGTTACAGATTTGTTCGTTGGCCTCAAACATTTTTTTTTTAATGAAAATCAAAGATTTGATGAAAAGTTTCATGGCATCATTACTATTTTTTATTTTTTTTTAGATAAAAGTCAAATAGGCATGCTTTCTCTAGTATCAGCTGACATTATGGTTGTTGCAATGCCAATTCTTTAGTAAATGCGCAGCAATCAGTTCTTTGGCACCCCTCCCACTGCTATAGGTATACTCATAAAAAAAGCAAATTTTAAGTGCAAAGGTTTTCTGAATGTTTCTTTTTTTTTTTTACATTGGTAATATTTTTTTTTTCAAATAATTTTTATTGTGGTAATAACATTTTAGTAATATAAAAATAGCCCCCCCCAAAAACCCTACATTAAAAAATCACAACATTTTTTTTATTTCATTATATTCATTAGATAGAGTAATTTCATATTTTATAAAACCCTACATTAAAAATCACAACATTTTTTTATTTCATTATATTCATTAGATAGAGTAATTTCATATTTTATAAAATAGTCTATAAAATAATTTCTTAAGCATGAGTTATATGCATTTTATCTATGTATGAAGCTAAAAAATGTGCTCCTGCTTATGACATGGCCTCACATCAAAAGCTGCAGCTTGCCGAAGCCAATTAAGCAATCTAGGTTGTCTAATTATCATTTGACCCCTAGGGGCACTATTCCACTGGAATTTATGAATGATACATATTATGTCTAAAGAACAGATTGCACAGTAGTGACTTCCAGGAATTCTCTGGGCTGCAGAAGCCAAGTCCATATGTTTTACTCAATATTTACTTTAAAAAGGCAACAAAAAATAAAGATGAATTATGTTAGTCATTTCGTGCGGCTCACAGCTCACCAAAGTCCTGCTGGTTTGAGCTCATAATTTAATCTTGTTAAAACTGTAAAAAGATATTATCAGTGTGATCCATGCTAATAGTTTGATTGAAGCACTGTTTAAGCTGTTTGAACCTGATGTTTAGGCTATAATTAGAGGTTGTTAAACCTTTTTGTTTTTAGTGTATCAAAGTAACACAACAAGATTGTTTATAACAAAATACAAATTTATGAACTATAAAAAATATATATATATATATATATATACTGTATAGGACATACCTATATACCGGTAATAGTTTACAATGTTGCATTTTGGTAACATTTTAAAATGATCTGAGTTAATTGCATTCCAGTACTTTATATTCCAAGTATGCTACTTGCTGGAAGCATTAGGAAGCTCTGAAATGGTGAACACTATGACATGCTTATTGCATCTGCCACCCCCCAGTTTAACAATTATTATTATTTCTTTCCACTCATTTGCATTACAGGGATGCGTAACATCAGCAAACTACAGAGGAAGGAAGTTATAAACTTTCTTTCATAAACAGTATGATGCCCAGAGGTGAGACAGGTGCAGTCTTCATAATTTAGATATAAGGAACATCATTCATATTTAAAAGACTAACTGCTGCTGGCTTACTTTAATGTATTTAAATCACGTTTAACTCTTCACCCGCTTACAGATGCAGGAAGAAATAGCTTAAGCTACTTATACACAAGAAATACCAGTTTCTGCATTATGGATGTTTTGGGATGGATTGGGTTGTCTCTTTAGCCTGGTATTGGGCCAACTGTGCTGGCATGTCAAACCAGTCTATGGCCAACATAAATAACTCAAGTTACTGACTGACTCAAATACATAATCTCAGATATCCAATATGAAAGTGAAGGAAGAGTAGGCATCATTTTATGAAAGAGAACTTTACTGAAAGAAATTCCTGGTTTAATAAAGTGCTGCATCACTGCAGTTGTGATGAAAAAAAATAGTCAAAAAGTAGAAATTAACCATTCTAAATTCTAAAGTTAACTGTAAGTAGTAAACATCAAATAAGCATTTATGTATGTTTTGACTGCCCATCTTTCTATCTTAATTATCCTACAAATGTATGTGTAAGCATGTGAAATAGGTAAATCAGTGTGAGGAGCAGGCTGTGATGAAATGCCAAAGTCATGGGTAACCTTTGTCTTTTGAGATCAGTTTGCCAAAAGTGTCTGTGGAGGTTTGTGGCAGCCCATTGCTCCCTTAATCCTGGCTCTATCTTAGCCATATCATTAATCTGGTATTAAAGGTTCGGATTTTGCACAGAGCTGCCCCAATCCTCTTCTTCTCTGGTCCCCCGCCGGCAGTCATGTCTCCTCCCTCTTGACCAGCAAGTTACTTGGTATGAGGACACTGGTGCATGCTCACTCCCAAACCCTGTTATATGTGTCAATGAGACACATAGAGCCACTGCTTGCCCCTTACCCCCTGCTCTCTCCTCATTGACTCGATAGCTTTGATTAACAGTGGCTCTCGCTACTGTCTCAGTCATCGAGGAGAGGGAGCCCTGGGACAGCTGAGGCTCTTGTGCACATTACTGATTCGATAGAGAGTTCAGGTGGGGGGGAAGCACAGAAGGTTTATTACTTTAATGCATTTAATTTACAAAGGCAAAAAGCCTTCAGCCTTTACAACCACTTTAAGGCATCAAGTTAGTCATCTAATGTTGGGGCCTTCTTATAACAAATGGACAATTTATGGGCTCAAACGATTGCATATATTAGCTTTAAAGAAGAGGTTGAGACTGGTATAGGCTCTATAAGCCACGTTGAGAACTTAACTAATGATACAGATATTGATGGTGGGTGACCTCGATGGATGAGTAATGACTTTATTCTTTTGTCTATTGCTCTACTTTTCTTTTCCTTTTGTTTATTTCATGTTTTCGTACTGTTTCACCTATTACCTTGTTACCTTTTAAGGCCTACGCTGATTTGCTAGCCTTTCCTGAGGTTACATAACATAGCGATAATGTGATGACATTATATGTTGCTGTTGCATCAGCTGATGGCTTCGTGCCTTGTTACTTGTTGATTGAAAATACTTCAATAAAAACTTTATTGACACTAAATGAAGAGGTTGATTAAATGCCTTCATTCATTTTTCCCATTTTCCTATTATGAAAGCAGAAGTAAAGTTGTAGCACCTGTAATGAGAGAACATAACTTAAAGGGTTTGTTAACCTATCCACATAAAACTATGCCAGCCCCTCTATTAGAGGAAGGGAGGGGCCGTGATCTCCCTCTGACATCAGCCAGGGAGATCACGTGGCTGCTCGTCTCCTCCGCAGAAGCTGTGTCTCATAGCTGTAAAGCGGCCTCGAGTCACGTGACAGCTGAAATTATGTAAATACATCACTTGTTTTTTAAAACTACAGACACAGTGTGCTATGCCAGCCTCTAATAGAGAGGCTGGCAGTGAACTTTTTATTTTATTCTACAAGAACAGCTGCGGGGGCGGCCGGAGACAGACACAGGGGGATGACAGGCAGGAAGGAGGGGGGAGAGAGGAGAGCAGAGGGTACAGCATATGACGGAGGGACACACTTTGACCACGGTGATCACGGGGGGGCTACCCTGGTTATTGTGGTCTATTTAGAGAGGGCATACATGAAGTGGCAAGTGCAGGGGGGTTTACAGTTTAGAGGGGGCAGATTACACAGCACAAGCAATGTACTGTGTAATCTGCTTTAAGGGACCAGGATCTGCATTTCTTATTTATTTTTTGAGGGTTAACAAACACTTTAATGCCCAGTGTGTGCAAATCAGGTTAAAGTTACAACTTTTGAGAACTAGATTGTTTGAAGATGAATGATAAGCTTTGCTATAGACATATTACATGAGATGCCCAATGTTTGTAATTTTTAAAGTTTTAGGCGTCAACATGGCACATTTGGAACCCAATTTACTAAACTCAAAGTACTGTACACCTCAGACACTCTAGCTAAAACTGTAGGTTATGAAACCCGAATAACTGTAGGCTAAGTCTTGAAATGCATACTGGCATGGCTGTTGAGATCCAGGCCACCCCAGTCCCTTTTGTAGGTATCTGGTAATGTGGGACCATTTTTCTTAACCGCTTAAGGACCGCTTCCTGCACATTTACGTCGGCAGAATGGCACGGCTGGGCACATGCACATACAGGTACGTCCTCTGTTAGTTCCCAGACGTGGGTGGCAGGCGCATGCCCGCGAATCGGTCCGAAGCTCTGGGACCATGGGACTCGCGAACCCGATCGCCGCTGGAGTCCCGCGATCGGTCCCCGGAGCTGAAGAACGGGAGAGCTGTGTGTAAACACAGCTTCCCCGTTCTTCACTGTGGCGCCGTGATCGATTGTGTGATCCCTTTTATAGGGATACACAATCGATGACGTCACACCTACAGCCACACCCCCCTACAGTTACAAACACAGATGAGGTCATACATAACCCCTTCAGCGCCCCCTTGTGGTTAACTCCCAAACTGCAATTGTCATTTTCACAGTAAACAATGCATTTTAAATTCATTTTTTGCTGTGAAAATGACAATGGTCCCAAAAATGTGTCAAAATTGTCCGAAGTGTCCGCCATAATGTTGGAGTCACGAAAAAAAAAACGCTGATCGCCGTCATTAGTAGTAAAAAAATAATTAAATCATAAAAATGCAATAAAACTATCCCCTATTTTGTAAACGCTATACATTTTGCGATTTTATTTACCAAAAATAGGTAGAAGAATACGTATTGGCCTAAAGTGAGGGAACATTTTTTTAATATATATTTTTGAGGGATATTTATTATAGCAAAAAGTAAAAAATATTGCATTTTTTTCAAAATTGTCGCTCTATTTTTGTTTATAGCGCAAAAAATAAAAACTGCAGAGGTGATCAAATACCACCAAAAGAAAGCTCTATTTGTGGGAAAAAAAGTACGGCAATTTTGTTTGGGAGCCACATCGCACGACTGACTACGAATTGTCAGTTAAAGCGACGCAGTGCCGAATCGCAAAAACTGTCTGGGTCCTTTAGCTGCCTAAAGGTCCGGGTCTTAAGTGGTTGACTGTCTGTGATGCAGAAAAGTGGCTACGAAATTCAAAACACTGTATGCTCCTTGCTGTCTCTCCCATACATAAAGAATGCTATACCAAAGAGTCATTATTAGTTCCTTGCAGCCAGAAATCTGATTTTCCGTCCTAGAAATTTAAATGAGATACAAGAAGCATATGAAGAAGAAGTTACCCAACAACAATGACTTCCCAATGAACATGCAAAGGGCTGTCTGGTATGTGGCTGCAGTGGATTACAGACAGCTTGGATTAACATAAATTGAGTGCCCATTCTTTCTTTAGAAAAACTGCTGTTTGTTGATATGATTAAGTTGTTTGTTGATTGGATTTCCTTAAAGATGGGAATGAAGCTTTCTAATAATCTAAGAAACCCTATAAAAAAAAAAATTTAAGTTTTGACTCTTCCATATTTCTGGTTTAAACCTAACTCTGAACTCTGGGGTTAAGGTAAAATGTACCCTTTACAATAGGGCCCCTTTGAACTGCTCTATGATTCTCCTAGTTTATGGATGGGCCCTCGATATTCTCACATGCAATGCGGGACAACTGTTCCTACAAAGAGGAGCTGCTTCAGGGGACCAGTCTTACAAATAGGAGAATAGCTGAAAGAACAAAGACTAAGGTAAATATTTCTACGTATTCCTTATCCCCTAGACAAAAGAAGCAATTAACGCTAAAGGATTAATTACAAGGTGTTTTTTTCAGCTGTCTCAAATTGAACTTTAAAAGTATTCAAATAATATCATGATAATATCTTGGGATTCTGCATACCTCTGTACTGTGCCATCACTGAGAGTAGAAGTGACATCCATAAGCACAATATCTACATAGAAACAAGTCATGGAAAAAGATTACTTTGGGTTCACCAATGTATGGATCAAGTGGACAAACAGATCTATCGCTGTAGTAAGAGTCCATCCTAAGGGTTTTCACATATAAATACTAGTGTTTTGAAGTTAGTGCTGCGATCTACAGTTCATAAATTTAGCACGCTCTAATTCCCAATCAGCTCAAATCACTTTTTTTGCCTGTGAGCGGTGATCACTTGCTAAATGTTTATGCTGATGCCTACATGTACATTACCAAAACCTTGACATGCATGTATACCCTAAGGACTGATGCACACTTGATGTTTTTACAACTGCTGTTTTTGGCTTTAGCTGTTTTTCCTACAGTCAGTAAACTCTCCAGTATGTTATCAGGGCTCAAGTCCGGTGGGAACGCGTGGGAACGGAGTTCCTGCACTTTTTTCACAGCAGGAACTCAGTTCCCTTTGCAGGACTAGAGCAGCCGAGCAGCCCGAGCCAATCCTTCACTAAGCGGCGATGCTCAGCTCAAGTCACTGTCAGGGGCAGGCACAGAGTTTAGTAATCCTTTATGTTACTGGCCACTTCCTGTAAATGGATTAATCGGGTAGTGTGCGGGTATTCCCTCACTTCCTCGATGTCGCAATGTCTCGGGTAGTGTGCGGGTATTCTCTCACTTCCTCGATGCTGCAATGTCTCCTGTCATTGTTCCCAGGAGACATTGCGGAGGTCTGCCTCGAGTTATCGTGGGATTTAGAAAGAACCTCCGCAATGTCTCCTGGGAACAATGATAAAAGCTCCCAGGAGACATTGCGGCATTGAGGAAGTGACAGAATACCCGCACACTACCCAATAAATCCATATACAGGAAGTGGCCAGTAACAAAGGATTACTAAGGTATAGTGGATCGGGAAAAAAAACATGCGGTTTAGTAATTATGCATATGAGCGTATCCTTTTTTTTTGGTGGGGGAGTGGATCTTGAGTGGGAGTTCCCATACTTTTTTCCCCAGGACTTGACCCCTGTATGTTATCCTATGTGTCCATGCACACACAGGCTGTTATCCTATTTTATATTTTTGGCAAGGGTGTTTTCTGGCTGTAGAAAAACCCAGAACTAGTGGGTTTTAACCACATGCAGACTGCCGCACGCAGATATACGTTGGCAGAATGGCACAGTCAGGCAAAAGGAAGTATATATATACGTCCCCTTTAACCACTTAAGGACCTCCGCACGCACATATACGGCCACAGAATGGCACGGATGGGCACAAGGGCGTAAATTTACGTCCTCGCCCAGTTGCGGGTCGGGGGTCCGATCGGGACCCCCTCCGCGGCGTGCGGAGGTCCCCGTGTCTCCGGGAGCAATCCGGGACGAGCGGGCGGATGTCGGTGTTTACCCGCCCCCCCGCGATCGCTCCCAGCCAATCGCTGCGCTCCCAGTCTCCTGTGTAAACACAGGAAGGGGGAAGTGATGTAATCTCTCATCGCAGCGGTATTTCCAACCGCTGCGATGAGAGGAACACCTAACAGACAGTAAGTGTGCACCAACATTACACTGACACACACTCACATAGGCATACTTAACCCCTTGCGATCTGCCCCCCCACCCCCCCTGTCACAGTGTCACTGAATGCAGTGATCTAATCACTGCATTTAGTGTCAGTGTGACAGGCAGTGTAAAATCAGTTAGTGTTAGGTTCAGGATAGCCCCCCCACCCCCCCTAATAAAGTTTTAACCCCCTGATCACCGCCCTAGTTAACCCTTTCACTCCCTATTGACAGCGTCACTAAGCGATCATTTTTCTGATCGCTGTATTAGTGTCGCTGTTCCCGCTAGGTAGCTATTTTTTTTTATTGCGATTTTTTTTTTTTTACTAAAGACATGTGGCTAAATAAATTTTGGCCTAAATGTTTGACTAAAATGTAGTTTATTTGATTTTTTTTTAACAAAAAGTAAAAAATAGTGTTTTTTTTTCAAAAATGTCGCTCTATTTTTGTATATAGCGCAATAAATAAAAATCGCAGAGGTGATCAAATACCACCAAAAGAAAGCTCTATTTGTGGGAGGAAAAGGACGCAAATTTTGTTTGGGAGCCACGTCGCACGACCGCGCAATTGTCTGTTAAAGCGACGCAGTGCCGAATCGCAAAAAACACCTTGGGTCATTTACCAGCGTATTGGTCCGGGTCTTAAGTGGTTAAGAAACGTCATTGCGGACGCCTGCCGCGAGCTCTGTGACTCCGACTCGCGGACTTGCATACCCACGATCGTGTTACGGTGAGGAAGAAGCGGGAAATGCTTATGTAAACAAGCATTTCCCCAGTCTTCCTAGTGACAGGACAGTGTACACAGCTTCCTGTAATCAGAAGCTGTGATCAGTGTCGTGTCCCACACAGCCCATCCCCCCTACAGTTAGAAGCACTCCCTAGGCACACTTAACCCCTTCAGCACCACCTAGTGGTTAACCCATTCACTGTCATTGTCATTTTCACAGTAATCAGTGCATTTTTATAGCACTGATTGCTGTAAAAATGACAAAACAATGTGTCAAAAGTGTCTGATGTGTCTACCATAATGTCACATCATGATAAAAATCAATGATCGCCGCCATTACTAGTAAAAAAAAAAAAATTTATAAAAATGCCATAAAACTATCCCTTATTTTGTAGACACTAAAACTTTTGTGCAAACCGATCAATAAACGCTTATTGCAAAATATACCAAAAATATGTAGAAGAATACGTATCAGCCTAAACTGAGGGAAAACATATATATATTTTTGGGGGATATTTATTATAGCAAAAAGTAAAAAATATTGCATTTCCAAATTTTCACTCTATTTTTGTTTATAGAGCAAAAAATAAAAACCGCAGAGGTGATCAAATACCACTAAAAGAAAGCTTTATTTTTGGGAAAAAGGACGTAAATTTTGTTTGGGAGCCGCGTCGCACGCCGCGCAATTGTCGGTTAAAGCGATGCAGTGCCAAATCGCAAAAAGTGGCCGATCTTTGACCAGCAAAATGGTCCGGGTCTTAAGTGGTTAAGAGGAGTTTTTCAGTTGTAAAAATGCTCATACTCTGAGGCCGTGTACACACGGCAGAGAACCTCGACGGGCAGAACACATCGTTCCGCCCGTCGAGGTTCTCTGCCGGCCGTGAAAATCGGCGACCCGCCCGTCGGGAATGGCAACCAGCCATTCATCCAGGCGGGCCTTCGAGCAAAAAGAGAGCCTGCTCTCTTTTCGCTCGACGGGATTCCCGACGGGCGGGGTGAGCCAGAAGCGTACACACGGCCGAGGTCCTCGCTGGAATGCAGCTTCCAGCGAGGTTCTCGCTGGTTTCCAGCGAGAACCTCGGTCGTGTGTACGCCGCCTGATAAAAGCTTAAAAATGCCAAACAAAAAAAAAAACGCGACTATTCTGCATTTATCAGCATTTTTTGAGCCATGAGCTTTTGTGGGAGTATAGTTTTGCTAAAAAAAAAAAAAAAAAAAGCACTACAGCTAAGGACTGAAAAACACTACTTAAAAAATGCCGCAAAACCCATTCTACAGCTTTTTTTAGAGTTAGAAAGTTTTTACAGCTGAATAATCTCCCCTTCAAACTCCCTAGCTGTGTTTTTTCCAGCCAGAAAACGCCCCATCCAAAAAACGTGGATAACAGCCTATATGTGCATGTACACATAGGATAACATGCTGGGGAGTTTACTGGCTGCAGAGAAAAATGCTAGCAGCTGTAAAAATGTCAAGTGTACATGAGGCCTTAGGCCAGGGGTCTTCAAACTATGGCCCTCCAGGTGTTCAGGAACTACAATTCCCATCATGCCTAGTCATGTCTGTGAATGTCAGAGTGTTGCAATGCCTCATGGGATTTGTAGTTCTGTAACAGCTGGAGGGCCGTAGTTTGAGGATCCCTGCCTTAGGCCAAAGAATACCACTTTTGAATCAATCGTACAATAATCTGATTGTTAGTACACAGCTGTCGTCCGAAATTTTTTCCAAAGAGACAAACATTAAAAGTTTTCTCGTATGCAGGGTCGTTTGAAGAAATTTGGGGGCCCCCAAGCAAAAGTGACTTTTCAAGATGAGAAGCGGGGGGGGGGGGTCTGGTTGACGGCTTACCTCTAACCTCCATCTCACACGCACACGCCGGCATATGTTGGTGTCCTCACAGGGGCCCCAGCAGGGAGGGCCCTTGCCGCATCGCTGCGTCCTCCTGCAGTCCAGTCGGCCATGTACCATAACCGCACGGTACAGGAGATTCAGTTTGCTGTTCCCGGGGCCAGACTGAAAGGAAGTGAACACTCAGTGTGTGCACTTCCTGTCAGTCCGGCCAGGAACAGGAACCTGAATCTCCTGTACCGCACGGTTATGGTACATGGCCGACCTGACTGCAGGAGGACGCAGCGGTGCGGCAAGGGCCCTCCCTGCTGGGGCCCCTGGTCAGCTCGGGGCCCCTGGCCAGTTCGGGGCCCCAGGCAATTGTTTGGTTTGTCTGTCAGGTTCCGACGGGCCTGCTCGTATGATACTAGTTTGTAGGATTTCCGTTTAATCAGTACAGTTTTCGTTAGAAAATACAATATAAATAGACTACAACACATTACATAACTTCCAAATTTGTATTCTGTCATGCAAGAAATTTCGTACTTTAGTAACATATTCATTTTCGATATGGATATTAGCATCCAAAAAAAATAACTGACGATCATTAGTCCAATAAGCTCATTGTGTGTCCTTAAAAAAATGATCCCTCTTTGATGAGGAGAGTGAGAGGACTTTGGCAAAGCACAAATGGGCAGCGCTGACACCATTTATTGTGAATTCAGTCCAGAAAAGTCACTGTGTTGTCAGTATACAACAATAAATAAAAAGTGGAGTGCATTTATTGCAGATTAACAGATATTTTTTTCTGTATTTGCAGGGTCTTTATAATTAAACCCAGCGGAAATGTGCATGTACTGTATTGAGAAATGTACTATACTGTATATGCGTTTTTTTATTGCCCTACACTTTAAAAGAAGAAATGTGCTCCACCCAAAAGCTACTGCTAACGGGAAGATTTTGAGAAGTTTCAGAAGACATTTCTCTTGATAATACAATAAAAAGAGTAAGCTTTTGTTATATTTTTAGGTGTGCATGCAGCTCTACAATACAGTCTTGCTAGTACAATAATGCCTGTGGGGAATAAGCTGCTCACACATTAAAACAAATATTGAGAATGTTTTATTCCCACAAAGAGTGTAAAATTCAACAGAATTTCAAAAGATAAACCTACTCTTTCTGAGTAAATATTAGTAATAAATCTGTAATGTAGTTGTTGCTCCAAGTGATTTTATTATACTTCAGATAATCATATCCAGATTATAAATAAATATTTAAGCTTGGTATTGTATATCTAGTATTTTACAGATGTATATGTTTTGTAAAGTCCCTTGGAGAATTATCAGATAGCTCAGAGTGGTATTCTGTATTTTTATTGCCGGTTACTGAATTATTTGCTTTTTGTGGATACATACTAGAAGAAACAAAGTTGACCTTAGGAAGGGAGATAAACTGCTGTCCTGTACTTGCTGTTGGGTGGAGTTGTTAGGATGCCATTCCTGCATTTCCTTGGAACTTCACCTCTAACACTATTTACAGGAGACAGCTATTGCTTATCAAGTGAATCGATGGTCAAAATATAAAATCCTATATTCATTTCCATTTTGTATTTCACTTATTTCTAGGCTACACCTAGTAATCTGAATGATCTTGAAGTTTGCAGACTTACATTGTCAAGATCTCCACACATTTACTTCTTTGAATTCAGTGACACGTGTTCACTATGCCCAGTGAGTATGCAATGCTGTGTCATGCATTTCACAGAGCCTGCCTTCTGAACTACAGAGGTGCTGAGAGGAAAAGTTTCAGGAGGCAGACAGCAAGGTACCATGGGATATGTAATCCTCAATCCGACGGAATTCCATTGGAGTAAAAGAGAACATGTTCTCTATCTAAACTCTGATGGAATTCCTCTGAAATTCCAGTTTAAAAAGTCCGATAGGTTATACACACGGTCGGAATTTGCGATGGGAAAAGTCTGTCAAACTTTTTCCATCGGAAATTCAGACCATGTGTACGGGGCATTAGAGATAAGAAGTAAACAGCAGAGGAGAAGCTGCAAAGCACACAGGGCACACAGGGAATGCCGGAGGATGTGTAAAGAGGTGGCCAGCAGGCTGGTAGCATTCGCAACAAAGATTTTTCAAGTAAGCCTGTGTTGATTTTTTTTTTTTTTTAGGTAAGCTTATATTGGATTGTTGGTAAAAAAAAAAAGACCCTGTTCCCTTAAAGCATGTTATATAGCACAGTGCTTGTGCCGTGTAATTTGGCCCCTTCTATCACCTAAAAAAACGGACTGATCCTGCCTGGCTATACCCTCCCCCCTGTAAACTGATCACGGTTTATCAAGGCTGCTGAGCCCTGACACCGTGGTCAGTTTACATGCCTCCGTCATCCGCAGTCCTGCTCTATCCTCCTCTACCCCCCTCCCTGCCTGTCTGCTCGTGTCAGTGCCCGCCCCCTCCCCTCCCCTCCTGCTGCTCTCATAACTACTATAAAATACTCTCTTCCCCTCTGTAATATAACAATATGTGTCCCTGTGCCTGTATTATAGAAAAAAGCTACCAATCTGTACCTATATCAGAGTGGCTCCCCGACTCTTGCGTAAACCAATAAATATGCGCTTATTGCATGTTTATTTACAAAAGAAAAAAGAATAATACATATTGGTCTAAACTGATGAAGAAATTAGTTTTTTACATTTTTGGGGGGATATTTATTATAACAAAAATTAAAAAATATTGTTGGTTTTACAGGCGGCAACAGTTTGACAGGTGGTTTAAGTTTTACAGACGGCAACAGTTTGACAGGTGGTGACAGTTGGACAGGTGGTGATGAGGCGTTATGCCGCTTCCTCACTGCCTGTTTTAATCCCTATAAATCTGCACAACTGTCCTGCAACAGTGTGCATTGCATGTGGATGCAGCACTGGCCCATTAAAGCAGGGGTTCACCCTAAATCAACTGTCTACCATTAGATCCAGCATACTGCTGATATCTGCAGTATGCTGTTTTTTTTTTCTGTACTTATTGTTTTATCGTGGTTCTTATCCGGTTGATTAACGTGCTAGTAAAGCGCGTCACGCCTTCTGAAAATACCCAAAGTGACACTCTGCAATATACGGCGCCTGCCCAGTCAGCTCTGCACAGCAGGCGCAGGCGCGGTATAGCGCCATAAACAGCCGAGTGTCACTTCGGGTATTTTCGTTAGGCGTGACGCGCTTTACCAGCACGTCAATCAACTACGCCTTGTCTTAGGAACACATATTCCCCGCAGGAATCCCCGCTCGGAGCCGGATAAGAAGCACGATAAAACGATAAGTACAGAAAAAAAAAAAACAACAGCATACTGCAGATGTCAGCAGTATGCTGGATCTAATTGTAGATAGTTGATTTTCATGGTGAACCTCCGCTTTAAGGTGAATAGGTTGCGTTCAGCGGGCAATACTACCCATTGAACATGAGAGGGGAAATAATTGTTGCTGTGGCCATGAAGCAAAGCTTTGTCGCTGTGACATGTGTCCTTTGCAGGGATAGAGGGAGTGGCTGAGGAGTGGTAAAAACATGGTTCAACTGTGTTTTTACCTCCCCCAACCACAAGTGTAAATGAGGCCCATAATCTTTCCTCATTCCAATTTTTGCGTGTCACCATCGGAAAATTTCCCATCAGTTCCTCTCCTAGTTTTAATATTTGGCAGCAGAGTCAGGGAGTGGATAGTTTTTATTTGACAGTGCAGCTCTGCAACAAATTGAGAAAAGTTTAGAATAAATCTATTTAATTTCACAAGCTTGTTGGAGCCTATTGTAATCAAGACCAGTCTATCCTGCAAGGAGAGAAACCTAATAGTATGGTAAAACAAATGTTATGACATCTATTAATAAAGTCTGACAAACTTGACTTTGCCAGTTTAAAGAGATAAACCAGCTGAATATCTTGCAAAATAATCCTGTGTCCAGAGTTTGAAGCTAAACCTAAAATGTCTGAAAGAAGAAATGTTTATTACAACTTCTTATAAAGTTCTTCTTGCCGAAAATGTTCTCATCGTTGAAATACATGGACATTCTACATACTGTACTGTTGTTACTATTGCACAACTTACCAACAACCTACTATAAAGTGTTATTCCCATTTTATTGGTTTTCTGAGTTCTATTTATTGATGATGTAATACCCCTTGCTCTAAAAGTGCATAAAGTGCACCTGTGCTAAGACTAAAGACATTGAAGTATTTACATATTCTTACCGAGCAGTAAAAGATCTTTAAAGCAAGCCCTCACTCACCTGTCTAACTGCTTGCACTGTGAAATAATTCATTCTCAAAATTCAAAAAAAGTCACAACAGAGACTCTTTAACCTCCCTGGCGGTATGATTCTTTCAGATTTTAGGTGCTAAAAGCGGTACCATTATTTGCAAGGGAATTTGGCGTTTTGTACTGTAGGCTTGTAATTCTTAGGAATAACTGAAATCTATCCAAACAAGAGTCTAATAGGCATCCTGGGTATGATTTTTTTTTTTTTCTTATTAAAAATTATAATATAATAAATAATTATAAAAAATTATAACAAATAATAATATAATTATAGTAAAAATTATTCAATAATGTAATCAAATCAAAATCACTGAAATTTGCTCAGTTGCAGAATTTTTGCTGTCATTATTTTTTTTTTTTTATGACGAATTTCCCCATAAATCGCTATCGCTAAATTCTGCAAGTGATTCTGATTTATTATCGCTGTTTTTTAGCTGCTCTAAAACAATTTTTGCCATAAAGGGACACTTTTGGTTGCTATGGGCAATCTACAGTTTGCAGGGAGAAAGAACAGTTTTTATTATATAAAAGGACATGTAGTGTACAGGGCAGACCACTAGGGACATGGGGGGTGTGTATTTTTTACATACAGTACTGTAATCTATAAGATTACAGTGTACTGTATGTATAGTGTTTGTTTACTTTTTTAAATTTGGCGCCGTTCCCCCCCCTACGTCGCGACGCTCGCAGGGAAGGGAATCGGCGGAACACACAGCATCAGGCGGACATCCGCCCGCCGTGTACTGCGGGGATTCATCGCTGGATCGCAGAGAAAAGGTAAGTAAACTTTTTTCTGCATCCAGCGAGGCAAGTCCGTGTGTGGCACGGGGTTACCGATCGTAGCTTTAAAATCTCACCCCGTGCCACACACGGGAAGACCGCCAGGGAGGTTAATCAGGTTTAAACCTTTTCCTTTTGATTTCCCTTCTAAATGTTTTCTTTTCTTTCTCTGAATTTCTCACTTCCTGTTTCTCCTTAGTAAGCTTTCTACCATCATCCATGGCCAGAACAGCTTACTGAGGAGGAACAGGAAGTGAGAAATTCAGACAAAGAAAACAAAGAAAAAAAAACCATTTAGGGCCAGATTCATGTAGCCCGCCATATCTTTAGGCGGGCGTAGCGTATCTTGTTTACGCTACACCACAGTAAATTAGCAAGGCAAATGCTGTATTCACCAAGCTAAGTTACAGCAGCATAGCGTAAATGGGCCAGCGTAAGCCCGGGTAATTCAAATGTGAATGAGGTGGGCGTGTTTTATGGTAATGTGTTGTGACCCCATGTTTTTTTACGTTTTTTTTTAACTGTGCATGTGCCGACCGTAGACATATCCCAGTGCGCATGCTCCAAATTATGACGCTATGACGCATTGTGTTCGACGTTAACGTAATTGACGTAAATCCCCATTCACGGACGAGTTACGCAAACAATGTAAAATCTGAAAAATTTGACGCGGTCGCGTTGTCCATATTTAAAATAGGATGCGCCATCTTTTTGGTGGTTTATCTTTACGCCGTAAACGGCATAAATTCACTGCGTCGGTCGGGCGTACGTTTGTGAATAGGCGTATCTCGCTGATTTACATATTCTAGGCTTTAATCCGCGGGAACGCCCCTAGCAGCCATCTTAAAAATGCAGTTAAGATACGACGGCGCAATTACGCCGCTCGTATCTTAGCTCAAACTCGGCGTATCTTGTTTTCTGAATACAGAAAAAAGATACGCCGGCGCTGTTTAGAAGTTACGCGGAGTATCTCGAGATACGTCATCGTAACTAATGCTGAATCTGGCCCATAGAAGGGAAATTGAAGGAAAAGGTAAGTGAACCAACAATTCAGCTTAAAGGAACCTGTTTAGAAAATAAAAACAAACCTTTACAACCCCTTTAAGTCATGGTTCATACTTATGCAAATTCAATGCGGATCAGATGCAACCCGAAAAACATAGATTTGCACGTCATGTAAAAAAAGCATTATTTCCAATGAAGATTTTTCAGATATATGCGGTGCGAATTTGATTCATTTCAAAAAAGGGCCCTGTGCGGGTTTGGTGCGGTGCAAATTTTAGCTCCATAGACTTCTATGGGACCGGATTGAAATCACAGTCCAGTGTTCACATCACTGCAATTTTCTTTAGCCTAGTTTTTATAGAAATAAAGATGTGACCACTCCTCTCACAAATGTGCACTAAATTTGTATTGAAATCACAATGCGAATTCGCACCATGTACAGTGCCGCTTTAAATTCACACTGAATTCACAGCGCATAATTGTGAACCGGCACAGAGTCAGAAGGTAGACGTGTTGCTAAGATCTATTTTCATAGAAAAGCACTGTGATTTCCCTGTACCTGTTGGGAACTTTGAAAATAATTTACTTTCCAATGCCTATAGCCACAGATGTGAAAGAGGCGTTGTTTAACCGCTTGCCCTCTGGAAGATTTACCCCCTTGATGACCAAGCCATTTTTTTCCGATATGGCACTGCGTTACTTTAACTGCGCGGTCATGCGACGCTGTACCCAAATAAAATGAATGTCCTTTTTTCCCCACAAATAGAGCTTTCCTTTGGTGGTGACTGATCACCTCTGCGGTTTTCATTTTTTGCGCTATAAACCAAAAAATACTGAACAATCTTTTTTTACTTTCTGCTATATAACACATCCAATAAAATAATTGAAAAAATCGAATTTCTTCATTAGTTTGTGCCAACATGTATTCTGCTACATATTTTTGGTAAAAAAAATCCCAATAAGCATATATTGATTGGTTTGAGCAAAAGTTATAGCGTCTACAAACCATGGGATATTTTTATCTTATTTAAAAAAAAATGTAATAGTAATGGTGGTGATCAGTGTTTTTTAGCAGGACTGCAATATTACAACGGACATTCTGACACTAACTGACACTTTTTGGGAGCCAGTGACACTAATATAGTGACCAGTGCTAAATAATATGCACTGTACTAATGACACTGACTGGGAAGGGGTTAACATTAAGGGAAATCAAAGGGTTAACTGTGTGCCTAGATAGTGATTTTGTGTACTGTATGTGAGCTGCCTTTATTAGGGAAAGGCATATATCCATGTCCCTGCTTTGCAGTAACACAGAATCCATGCCTTCACTAGTGACAGAACGGCGATCTGCCTTGCTTACATAGGTAGACTGCTATTCTCCCTAAATACCGAAGGAACGTCAGGTGCCTGCAGACATTGAGTCCACAGTACCCACCGATCAGCTCCCGCTGTGTATATTCACAGTGGGAGCGGGACGTGGGTGGCATACCCCTTACCCGGAAGAGCCGCAACATGTACTAGGTACTTGATCCTGCGCAGCAGTGCCACTTTGCCACCGTATGTGTAAGTTATATGGTCGGCAAGTCCGACCATATAACTTGTTTCCAGACTTGCTTCCAGAGTCATGTGACGAGCGGAAATAACGCGCGATTTGGAGTTAGTGGGTTTGGAATTATTTCCTGGGCAGCGTGACGCTGTAAACCCAGGAGGCATTGCGGCCAAACATGAACAGATCAATACGCCCATTCCTGCTCCTATACCAGGAAGTGACATTCGAGAAATAGCAGAAATACAGGTATGAGAGCGTTTTCAATTTTTTTAAACTGCGTATTGTTTTTACCAAGACTGAGCCTTTTTGTTTTAAAGGGTGTACTTTAGGAGGGTGAACTACCACTTTAAGAGAGTTTTTACTGCTTGTTCAGAATATATAAATACTTTAGTGTGCATAATCAGGGCACAAGTTCACTTAAAAGCAAGCAGTGCACCTTTTTGAAGCGTTTCTTGGTGTATTTAGGCCATGGAGGGGTGAGATAATGGGATTAATTTAATAGAAGCAAATACACAGTGCACTTTGCAAGTGCAGTTGATCCAGAGTTTAGTAAATACGGTGAAGCTTCACTTTGCAAAGATTTCTTATTCTCATACAAAAAAAAGCATTTTGCTTGCATATGATTGGATGATGGAAGTCAGCAAAGCCTTTCGGTCATTTCCTTAGCTCTGGTGCAACTGCACTTCCAAGTGCAAGGTCTATTTACCTTTAAAAAATCCACCCTAATGAGCGCTAGGGGAGATTTTTTTTCTACCTTAAAAACGTATCTCAGGAAGCAGAGGTAAAAGATGGAATAAAGAGGGAGCTGTGGTGGCTCAACGTGATTGGCACTGCGCTGACAAGCCATTCACCTCTGCAGCCAAGGGTTCGGATCCCGGTCTCGGCTTCATGTGAATTGAGTTTGGTGGTCTCAGCCCGGCTCCCGGTGGGTGTGCTATGCAAGGTACGCCTGTGCTTAGTACGCCCACCCCCCCCCCCCCCCCACAAAAAAAACCACCACACTTGCACGCACACGAAATTGGTTTAAAACACATGCACTTTGGCCATGCGGTCTCCTAAAAATAAAGAGAGGCGAAGGACCTACGGGGCTGGCTGGGTGGGCTAGGCCCCCTCACTCCCTCATAGGGGGAGTCCCTCTGCCCCATTGGGGTCCCGTTGGGCCCCAGTTGGGCTCCCAAGAGGAGCAGGTAGGGCGGGGTGAGTGGGAGGCCCCCCTTCACACCCGCCATTGCCACCAGGGGCATGGAGAAGGATGGCGATTGCCTCCGGGGGGAGGGTCTGCCTACTCCCAACTCCTGCAGTCCGGCTCCTCTCTCTCGAGTTCACGCACAAAAATACACTTTAAAAAAAAAAAAAAAAAGATAAAGAAAGAATAGAGTATAAATGAAACAATACATCAGCAGTAATATCATCTATAGGTTGGCAAAAGAGGCAATTGCCCCAGACCCCCCTGCCAGAAACATCTCCTATACAAAATAATCCAAAAATATAATAGTAAAAGTTTTTACTCTGGTATATAGTATCAGTGTTGAATGCATTGGTGTGCGCAGCCTGTTGCATTAGGGTGTGCACCCCAGAGCAAAAACTCACATGTGTGTATATCAGCAGAGCAGTGGATGTGTCAGTGGAGCAGAGATTGGTGTCTGTAGGGCAGTGGGTGTGTGAGTAGAGCAGAGATTGGTGTTGGTAGGGCAGTGGATGTGTGAGTAGAGCAGAGATTGGTGTCGGTAGGGCAGTGGGTGTGTGAGTAGAGCAGAGATTGGTGTCGGTAGGGCAGTGAATGTGTCAGTAGAGCAGATATTGGTGTCAGTAGGGCAGTGGATGTGTCAATAGGGCAGTGGATGTGTCAGTAGAGCAGAGATTGGTGTCAGTAGGGCAGTGGATGTGTCAATAGGGCAGTGGATGTGTCAGTAGAGCAGAGATTGGTGTCAGTAGGGCAGTGGATGTGTCAGTAGAGCAGATTTTGGTGTCAGTAGGGCAGTGGATGTGTCAGTAGAGCAGATATTGGTGTCAGTAGGGCAGTGGATGTGTCAATAGGGCGGTGGATGTGTCAGTAGAGCAGAGATTGGTGTCAGTAGGGCAGTGGATGTGTCAGTAGAGCAGATATTGGTGTCAGTAGGGCCGTGGATGTGTCAATAGGGCAGTGGATGTGTCAGTAGAGCAGATATTGGTGTCAGTAGGGCAGTGGATGTGTCAGTAGAGCAGATATTGGTGTCGGTAGGGCAGTGGATGTGTCAGTAGAGCAGATATTGGTGTCAGTAGGGCAGTGGATGTGTCAATAGGGCAGTGGATGTGTCAGTTGAGCAGAGATTGGTGTCAGTAGGGCAGTGGATGTGTCAGTAGAGCAGAGATTGGTGTCAGTAGGGCAGTGGATGTGTCAGTAGAGCAGAAATTGGTGTCGGTAGGGCAGTGGGTGTGTGAGTAGAGCAGAGATTGGTGTCAGTAGGGCAGTGGATGTGTCAGTAGGGCAGAGATTGGTGTCGGTAGGGCAGTGGATGTGTCAGTAGAGCAGAGATTGGTGTCAGGAGGGCAGTGGATGTGTCTGTAGAGCAGAGATTGGTGTCAGTAGGGCAGTGGATGTGCCTGTAGAGCAGATATTGGTGTCAGTGGGGCAGTGAATGTCTCAGCAGAGCAGAGATTGGTGTCAGTAGGGCAGTGGATGCGTCAGTAGAGCAGAGATTGGTGTCAGTAGGGCAGTGGATGTGTCAGCAGAGCAAAGATTGGTGTCAGTAGGGCAGTGGATGTGTCTGTAGAGCAGATATTGGTGTCAGTAGGGCAGTGGATGTGTCTGTAGAGCAGATATTGGTGTCAGTAGGGCAGTGAATGTGTCAGCAGAGCAGAGATTGGTGTCAGTAGGGCAGTGGATGTGTCAGTAGAGCAGAGATTGGTGTCAGTAGGGCAGTGGATGTGTCAGCAGAGCAGAGATTGGTGTCAGTAGGGCAGTGGATGTGTCAGTAGAGCAGAGATTGGTGTCAGTAGGGCAGTGGATGTGTCAGTAGAGCAAATATTGGTGTCAGTAGAGCAGTGGATGTGTCAGTAGAGCAGAGATTGGTGTCAGTGGGGCAGTGGAGGTGTCTGTAGAGCAGATATTGGTGTCAGTAGGGCAGTGGATGTGTCAGTAGAGCAGAGATTGGTGTCAGTAGGGCAGTGGATGTGTCAGTAGAGCAGAGATTGGTGTCAGTAGGGCAGTGGATGTGTCAGTAGAGCAGAGATTGGTGTCAGTAGGGCAGTGGATGTGTCAGTAGAGCAAATATTGGTGTCAGTAGAGCAGTGGATGTGTCAGTAGAGCAGAGATTGGTGTCAGTGGGGCAGTGGAGGTGTCTGTAGAGCAGATATTGGTGTCAGTAGGGCAGTGGATGTGTCAGTAGAGCAGAGATTGGTGTCAGTAGGGCAGTGGATGTGTCAGTAGAGCAGAGATTGGTGTCAGTAGGGCAGTGGATGTGTCAGTAGAGCAGAGATTGGTGTCAGTAGGGCAGTGGATGTGTCAGTAGAGCAGAGATTGGTGTCAGTAGGGCAGTGGATGTGTCAGTAGAGCAAATATTGGTGTCAGTAGAGCAGTGGATGTGTCAGTAGAGCAGAGATTGGTGTCAGTGGGGCAGTGGATGTGTCAGTAGAGCAGAGATTGGTGTCAGTGGGGCAGTGGAGGTGTCAGTAGACCAGAGATTGGTGTCAGTAGGGCAGTGGAGGTGTCAGTCATCTTTTATTCTTATTACCTTTTTTTTCTTTTTATTCTTTTTGACAATTCTGTTTTTTTAATAATGTTTTACAATGTTATTTTTTATCATTTTTTTTTTTCATTTTTTTTTCAGGAGCCCCTGTGGGGGGCTTTGGTGAACTATCAATGGTCTAAACAGACCCACAAGGTCTCCCTTTTGACAATGAGTAAGGGACTTAGGAGAGAGCTTCCCCAGTCCCTTTCTCTGCAGCCTCAGCTGCACTAGACAGTGAAGGAATGGGAAATGCTCTGTGCTGAGTGTCATAGTTTACTATGCTTCAGTTAATAAACACAGGAGCGATCGTCTTTGTTCCCGCACTATCATATGATAGACAGCGGCTACCTATATGAAATTAGTGTATCTGTTTTTTTATTTTTGTATTGACCGTTTTTTTTGGATAGGGAATATCTGTTGAAACGATCTTTCCCTTACTTTGTCCCTTCTCCAAAATGGCGGGGCCACGTCTATGTGAAACTGACTCCGCCTGCTGAGGGTTTTTATGCGATGACGTGGTGCGTCGTCCTTATCCCGTGACCAAGTCTTTTGTGAAGACGAAACGTTGGGAGGAGACGTTCCCACGTCATCGCAACTACACGAGGGGACGTACGCGTTCCACAAGCCGGCCGGCATCTTTTATTATACGCCTCGAATCTGCATTTGTTTGTAAGTGCATTCCTTTGGCTTTTTAGAATAAATTTTTTTATGGATTTACACTATTTTAGTTTTTCTTTGCCTCCATGCTGTGACGTATCGAGGATTGGTTTCTGATGTGTTGAGAACAGTGTATCCACCGTTTTGCTGCCTATATTGATCCTAGAGTGGATCTTATTGTCTGGTAAGGGTCAGTGTGTTTTTCGGTGGTGGTACCAGCACTTCTCTTCCTCACAGCTCTTTGTTGTCTTCCTCCACGGGTGATTGTGACCCATTTTCATGCAGTCTACACTATGAAAAGCCTTTTTTGTTTTTTTCATTGAGGAAAACACCATCATGACGATTTAGAGCGAAGTTTTATATACATCATCCTTAAGGCTGTTTTTGACCCCCAAAGGGTCACTCCATCTGGTAAGGGTCAGTGTGTACTGTGTTCCTAGGTGAAGGGTTGTCACTGCACCATGTCTACAATATAGCTATTCTTCACGGGTGGATAGCATTTACAATCTTTAACGGTATCACACTATGAATGTTTTTTTCTCTTTTCTTTGGAGTTACTGCTACACATTGATATCTACAAGTGCAAGAGTGTCGTGACCTATAACGGGACATTGGTTTTCTAGCATCTCGCTTGTATAAATTCAACATCACTGGCTTCACAGATGAACCACAGACCAACACAGAGGACTTTAACTCTTTCTGTTCACGTTTGACTCATCAGGTTCTTTTTAGTATATATATTATTTTATTTTGTGGGCTTTATCAACACCATTTAGGTTTTGTATTTCATACCACTTTTTGTTTTTTGATAACACATTGTGCTATTGTGCTATTGTGCTATTATCAGGCATTATCTCACGTCTAGCGCGATTCCTCACCTTCTTCCAGTCTATTTTATGTTGTATAACATTTTTGAATCGCAGCTTGTTTATTTTTGTATATTAGGTACGCGCAATTTTCTTTCCATTTTCCATATTCTGTTCTTATACTATTTATTGCAGCTACCCCATTTGTACTCGATCATAGAGTACGGTTTTCTCTGTTAAAATCAATTTTTCCCTTATTATGGATATTTTTGAGTTTAGGGCTACACGCGTTGTCAACCCCGAGGGAGTGTTTGAAACCTTCAAAGATGGTGAAAGTGATATAGGAGGTCTATTCATGAGACTAAAAAACCTCACCATTTCTGAACTCCATACCCAGTGGGATGTGGTTTTTCTAGAAACATACCTCAAACATCAGATGGTTCCCCGGAGCCTTAGATGGGAAGTTGCTCCCCAAAAGGGTGACACCGATTTGGAGGGGTGGTACAAACACTTCAACGATATGGGTCTTAATCTCTTGAGGTTTTTAAGTGACCGCAAAGCCATTAAACTTAAAATGTTGGACGATGAAGTCAAACTTATCAAAGAAAAGCTCTCCCCCTTTATGTCTAGTACGGACTATGCTGATAGATCAAGAAACCTCCTCAAGGTACTAGAGAAGGAGGAAAGAGAACAAAAGATAAAAAAGAAGAAAAAGTTTAATAGAGATTTTGGAGACTACCATTCTAAGATCGTGTTTGAGTGGCAAAAGAAATTGGTGACTGATACCAATAACTCAAACCCTTCTGAGATGGAAGTCACTCCAGCTAACTCGCAAATGGCCAATGGGGCTGTCAGCATGCTTCCAGCACCGGGGATTAGGAGTAATCATAACCGTGCGGGGACAGGTGGCACACCTAAAAGCCATTTTAAACATAAAAAGGGTTCTTTGCAAAAGAACTCTGTTCCACAACTCCACCATCTGGGAGGGTCGGGAGGACAACGTAATCAGTTTGGCCCACCCCCAGGCTACCGGCCCCAACTTTGGGGGCCGGGAGCTGTAGGGGGATTAGCTCCACCCCCCGCTCGGGGTCGTGGAAATTATGGTGGACCCCCCCCCCCTTTCTTTCCGCCGGGTTATGGTAATGGCCAGATTAATACACAGGGCCCCATGAGAGGCAACGTATACAATCAGGGGCCTAATTCTAATACTTTGCAGACATTTAGAAATAACGATGTGGTTCATTATACAGGCAATTTTGAACCAGAATACAATGTCTTGACCCAAAATAGTTTTTTACCACTAGGGGATATTGATAACATGGGAACTGAAAATTTGTTCCCAAATACTCACCACACTATGCCGTCTGTACCATATGAACTTGGGTATGGCAACCAATCTATGAACTTTGTCCAGCCCAATTGGGGTTTTCCCCGAGCTGGGCAAGGGATAAAAAGACTGGCAGAGTTAAAAGAGGGGTCAGAGGGGGGAGGCATGCTAAGCCCCAAAAGACCAAAAACGTAACAAGTTCTGGGATCTTTAACTTAAGTTCCCATAATTTAACAGAACCTGAACTCCTTGTATTGGATAAAGGGTTGAAATATGCCCCTCCAAAAAATATGAGTAAATTTAAAACGTACATGGACATCCATAGGTATGTCCGAAAATTGAATATTCAACGATATATGTCGTCTAACCCCTTTAGTCCATCCAAAACTTCTGTCCATAACTATGTTCATTCTGGTCTGGCAAACTCCTCTACGTATAATCCACCGGGACAACTACCGGCTGCTTTGAAGGTTTTCAGAGATTTGTCTCTTAGAGATTTAGATAATATACGGGTTAAAAAAGTTCGGTGTAAATTGGATATAGAAATGGGCATTAAAACTCTCTGTGATAACAAGAACCTTGTGATCCGCCCCGCTGATAAGGGGGGTGGTATTGTTGTCTTAAACAAACAAGATTATCTACAGGAGATGTCTAACATCTTAAGTGACAGGGACACATATACCCCTCTCCCTCTTAACCCGGGAGAGAAGTATAGAAGATCCTTGGTTGAGATTGTAAACAGGGGGTATCGGTCAAACATACTTAACCTTAAGGAGAAATCCTTTTTGGTTCCTAAGGCGCCCCGTGTACCAATTATGTATTACCTACCTAAGGTGCATAAGGATCCAGTTTGCCCCCCGGGTCGTCCCATAGTCAGTGGTATTGACTCTGTGACGTCCCGGGTGGGCAAATATATTGATTTTTACCTCCAGCCCTTAGTGAAGGCCATGCCTTCGTTTGTTAAAGACACTAGTCACATTATTGGCCAATTGGCTGGTTTGACTCTCCCTCCGAATGTATGGCTTGTGACTGCTGACGTTACATCACTTTACACTATAATCCCTCATGAGGTGGGTTTAGAGGCAGTCTCACACTTTTTAAAGAGGGATTCGGGCCTCATTGATGGGCAAATCGCTTTCATTATGGAATTACTTCACTATGCGGCATCCCACAATTTTTTTTGGCATGATGGGCAGTTCTATCGCCAGGATAGGGGTGTTGCGATGGGGGCCAAGTATGCCCCTAGCTTGGCCAATTTATTTATGGCCAAGTGGGAGGAGGATGTGGTCGATGTGCCCTCTAGACCCCAGGTGCTCCTGTGGGCCAGGTACATCGATGACATCCTCCTCCTATGGGAGGGCAGTGAGAATGACCTTACCCAGTTCATGCGTTTCCTCAATACTAACGACATCGGGATTACCCTCAAATATGAGGCAAACATGAAAACTATAAATTTTTTGGATTTAGTCATCACGAGAGAGGGAGACGAGTTGTCTACGTCCACTTATTTTAAAACCACGGACAGAAACTCATTTATCCCGCATGATAGTTGCCACCATGCCAGTTGGCTGAAGGCCGTCCCCAAGGGTCAATTTCTCCGGTTAAGGAGAAATTGCAATGATCAGGAGATTTTTTTAAAACAGGCTGAAACCTTGAATAAACAGTTTTTGGAAAAGGGCTACAGTCCCTCTTTCTTGGCTGATGCCCTGACATCAGTAACCAACACCAGTAGAGAGGCCATACTGAAAAGTAAATCTAAGCCTGCCACGGTGGGTAAATATAGATACCCCTTCGTGACTGACTACTCATGCCAACACGCTACTATAAAGCACATTTTGAATAAACACTGGCATGTGCTTAAGAACGATAGAATTTTGAATGACATCTTGCCTGATAAGCCTCAGGTAGTGTTTAGGGGTGCTACTTCATTGAGGAAAAAATTGGCACCTAATGTTCTGGATCCACCCAAGACCCTATCCATGTTTTCATCTGGCCTAAAAGGTTTTTTTAAATGTGGACGCTGTAGGGTATGTATGGTCAGTGACCATACCCCCAGGAGAACCACTAGTTTTTGTTCTAGATACTCCACTAAGGTTCACCAGATTAAATCCTTCATAACGTGCTCTACAGTGGGAGTCATCTATATGATCCAGTGCCCGTGCGGGCTACAATATGTGGGCAGGACTAAACGTCCACTTCACATACGCCTAAACGAACACTTGACTAATATATGTAGTGGGTTCCCTGACCATTCGGTCTCTAAACATTTCCTTATTACACATAATAAGGATCCAAAGGGCACCATTTTTGTGGGGATCGACAAATACCAAGCCCATTGGAGAGGAAGTGATCTCGTTAGGAGTATTTCCCGCTCTGAGATGACATGGATTCACACTCTCAGATGTTTTGAACCACATGGCCTCAACATAGAAGTGGATGTCAATTGCTTCATCGACAATTCTTGAGGTACCATGTTGGATTATCAATAACTTGCTGAGTCCCCTTGCCATAGCATTGTATATATTTTTCACTCTACTTTGCCAACCTTGGCCTGTACTATGTAGGGTGATATGTTAATTACCCCCCATGAAGCTCTTTATCTGTAAGGCCTATGATGGGTGTAGGGGGTGTATTTATTATAAAATAATTTTCTTTGACTGTAATTATTTAGCAATTGTCATATCATTGTATGCATTTTTCACTCTACTTTGCCATTTTTGGCTTGTACTATGTAGTGTGTTATATTAATTATCCCCCATGAAGCTCTTTACCTGTAAGGCCTATAAGGGTATATGGGGTGTATTTAGTATAAAATAATTTTCCTTGATTGTAATTATTTAGTAATTGTCGTAATTTCATTTTTGACTATTATTCAGATGTGCCCCATTGTTGCCTTTAAGTGACACATTGTGGCCACATCGGGCAATATGGTCTCTAGATATTATTGATGTGAACACTCACGTTCCAGCCGTTATGTGATATATCCTGGGTCATATTGTAAACCTACTTGTTTAAGTACAAACGTATTGTCCAGTATTGTTTGTTAGGTTGACACTGTATTAGTGGCGTTGAGTCAGTTCCACATGGTAACTTAGCCCTTTTTGGTGATGTTTCTATGGTGTTCTTTTTCATTAGTAGTGCGTCAAGCCCCAGTGCCAATTTAATAAGCACAGTGGTTTGCGAGCCTTTTATATTATTCGTCTTTGTTCCCGCACTATCATATGATAGACAGCGGCTACCTATATGAAATTAGTGTATCTGTTTTTTTATTTTTGTATTGACCGTTTTTTTTGGATAGGGAATATCTGTTGAAACGATCTTTCCCTTACTTTGTCCCTTCTCCAAAATGGCGGGGCCACGTCTATGTGAAACTGACTCCGCCTGCTGAGGGTTTTTATGCGATGACGTGGTGCGTCGTCCTTATCCCGTGACCAAGTCTTTTGTGAAGACGAAACGTTGGGAGGAGACGTTCCCACGTCATCGCAACTACACGAGGGGACGTACGCGTTCCACAAGCCGGCCGGCATCTTTTATTATACGCCTCGAATCTGCATTTGTTTGTAAGTGCATTCCTTTGGCTTTTTAGAATAAATTTTTTTATGGATTTACACTATTTTAGTTTTTCTTTGCCTCCATGCTGTGACGTATCGAGGATTGGTTTCTGATGTGTTGAGAACAGTGTATCCACCGTTTTGCTGCCTATATTGATCCTAGAGTGGATCTTATTGTCTGGTAAGGGTCAGTGTGTTTTTTCGGTGGTGGTACCAGCACTTCTCTTCCTCACAGCTCTTTGTTGTCTTCCTCCACGGGTGATTGTGACCCATTTTCATGCAGTCTACACTATGAAAAGCCTTTTTTGTTTTTTTCATTGAGGAAAACACCATCATGACGATTTAGAGCGAAGTTTTATATACATCATCCTTAAGGCTGTTTTTGACCCCCAAAGGGTCACTCCATCTGGTAAGGGTCAGTGTGTACTGTGTTCCTAGGTGAAGGGTTGTCACTGCACCATGTCTACAATATAGCTATTCTTCACGGGTGGATAGCATTTACAATCTTTAACGGTATCACACTATGAATGTTTTTTTCTCTTTTCTTTGGAGTTACTGCTACACATTGATATCTACAAGTGCAAGAGTGTCGTGACCTATAACGGGACATTGGTTTTCTAGCATCTCGCTTGTATAAATTCAACATCACTGGCTTCACAGATGAACCACAGACCAACACAGAGGACTTTAACTCTTTCTGTTCACGTTTGACTCATCAGGTTCTTTTTAGTATATATATTATTTTATTTTGTGGGCTTTATCAACACCATTTAGGTTTTGTATTTCATACCACTTTTTGTTTTTTGATAACACATTGTGCTATTGTGCTATTGTGCTATTATCAGGCATTATCTCACGTCTAGCGCGATTCCTCACCTTCTTCCGATCGGTAAAGATCACTCGCTGTGCTCATTCAGAAAAGGAAGGGGCCGGTATATAAAATATTTACTGGCCCCTTCCCTCGCTCTCTATCCTGAAACATTCCCTGCAGCAGCCAGAGGGAAAGGAGAGGCGAGAAGCTGGCAGCACTGCACTGGACATGGAAGATCACTGCGATAGTCATGTACCACAGTGATCTTGGTGCAGGACCTGGAAGATCACTGTGATAGTCATGTGCCACAGTGATCACTCATGTATGAGATATGCATACTTACTTACAAATCATAGCTAGACTCCCTAGACTCCTAGACCCCACTCCAAGGATAAAGATGTTAGCCTATGTGTCCATGCACACATAGGTATTTAGAGGAGATAAAAGGCAGGCACGTTTAAAGGCAGAAAAAAAAAACACTGCCAGTGCGTCCAGGAGCAGCAGCATTTTTGCAAAATAACTGCTTAACGCATGTAAACGTGTCTAAATGTGTGTTAACCTTAGACATATATAGCTTTTGAGCCTTGATTTATTTCAATTGCCAGAAAAATATATTATTATGGCCAATTAAATGAATTAACGCCAAAGCTCTAGTTGCGCCTAAATACAATAAAATTGCATGTCCGCCGGTATCCCGCGATCATGTCACAGAGAGGCCTGTGTAATCAAGGCATCTCCCTGTTCTGCCAAGTGACAGGACACTGATCGTCTGCTCCCTCTCATCGGGAGCAGTGATCAGTGTCCTGTCACATGTAGCCCAGCCCCCACACCGTTAGAATCACTCCCTAGGGCACACTTAACCACTTCCTTGCCCCATAGTGGTTAACCGCGCATTGTCATTCAAAGTGTGACAGCGCTGAAAGATGAAAATTAGCCTGGGCAGGAGGGGGGTATATGTGCCAAGTAAAAAAGTGGTTAAGGTAAAACACCTTTTCTGCTACAAGATTCCCCCAGCCCACCAGGCCCCCCCTTATTCTTACCTGAGCCAGATCCAATCCAGCAATGTGCAGGAGAGCAGCGGTTGCTGCCATTGTCTCCCTCCTCATTGGGTAGATTGATAGCAATGGGAGCCATTGGCTCCTGCTCCTGTACATCACCTTTAGTGATGAGGGATGGGGCCAGGGTTTCCAACTTTTAGTATATTTACAAACAGTTTGTAAAATCCATAATTGTTGCACCTGTCCATGAATGTCAGTTATGGACATGCAGCCTACATGTTCCGTATTGGACATTCATGAACAGATGCAAAAAGTACGGATTTTACAAACTTTTTATACATTTACTGAAATTTGGCAACCCTGGATGGGGCAGAGTCGTTGTCTGTGTCAATGAATGCAGTGGGGCTTGGGAGCGAGCCAGCACGAGTGCCCCCATGGGAATAGGTTTCCTATTGGGGGCACCAGCAAGAGAGGAGAAGCCCGGAATGTCGGAGTGGGACCCAAGAAGAGGAGGATCGGGGTCGCTCTGTAAATTCTATTGCACAGAGCAGGTAAGTATAGACATATTTATTATTTAACTACTTGAGGTCCGCGCTATAGCCAAATGACGGCTACAGCGCGGACCTGAAAATCTGGGAGGCCGTCAATAGATGTCCTACCCTTTGCGTGCTCTCCGCATGCCCCTTCAGGAAGCGTGTTGTGATCACCCGAGTCACTGAGACTCGGGTGATCACCGATCCGAGAAAGGGTCCGATTCCGAGCCCTGACCACATGATCAGTTGTCAGCCAATGACAGCTGATTATGTGATGTAAACAAAGAATCGGTAATCGTTTTTTTTTTTTCTCCTCTTGCTGAAAGCGTGAGGAGGAAAAAACGCCGTTCACCGGCTCGTGCACAAGGGACATCAGTCCCAAAGAGGAAGGAGGCAGATGTGCCTCATCAGTGCCAGCTGCCAATAGCTACCTGCCAGTACCCACAATGCCACCTATCAATGCCCACAAGTGCCACCTATCAATGCCCACAAGTGCCACATATCAATGCCCACAAGTGCCACTTCTTAATGCCCACCAGTGATGCCAATCAGTGCCTCATCAGTGCCACCTAGCAATGCGGCTTATCAGTGTAACCTACCAGTGCCCATTATTGCCACCCATCAATGCCCATCACTGCCACCCATCACTGCCACCTATCAGTGCCCTTCACTGCCACCTATCAGTGCCACCTATTAGTGTCACTTCTCAGTGCCCACCAGTGCCACCTATCAATGCCCTTCAGTGCCACCCATCAGTGCCACCTCTCAGTGCTGCCTATCAGTGCCCACCAGTGCTGCCTATCAGTGCCCACCAGTGCCGCCTTATCGTGCCCATCAGTGCTGCCTTATCGGTGCCTCATCAGCGTACATCAATGAAGGAGAAAAATTACCTGTTTACAAAATGTTATATTGAATATAATTTTATATATATATATATATATATATATATATATATATATATATATATATATATATATATATATATATATATATATATATTTATTTATTTAAATCTGTCTTTTTAATTTATTTTAACAAAAACCGCAGAGGTGATCAAATACCACCAAAAGAAAGCTCTGTTTGTGGGGGAAAATGTAGAAAATGTTCATTTGGGTACAGCGTTGTATGACTGCGCAATTGTCATTCAAAGTGTATCAGCGCTGAAAGCTGAAAATTGATCTGGGCAGCAGGAGGGGGTTTAAGTGCCCAGTAAGCAAGTGGTTAAAGAAAAAAAAATCCTTTACAACCACTTTAATGTCTGGTACACACGATAAGATTAGCGGACGATTGTTCGTCCATTTTTTTTTTGTTGAATGCTAAACTCTTATGGAAAATAAAGAGTTTTCCGAAGTTCTGAAAATACTCGTACGACAGAATAAAAATATTGGCCCAGATTCATTAAGCAATTACGCCTGTCTAACTGGTGTTAGACAGGAGTAATTTCAAATTTCGCGCGCCGTATCACTAGTTTGAATCCTCAAACCATGATACGGCGGCTTCGGGCTTCGATCCGAGAGGCTTACGTCTTCGTAAGCCTTCGGATCTACGCTGCGATATATTTGCGGCCGCTGGGAGGAGTTTGCGTCGTTTTCATGCGTCGGGATATGCAAATGTGTTTTTACGGCGATCCACGAAGATACGAGCGGTCTTCGCAATCGCTTTCGTCTATTTTTTTTTACGTACTGTTAGACCAGCTTTTTGCTGGTCTAATGGTACGTAGCCCATGTTAAGTATGGCCGTCGTTCAAGCGTCGATTTTTTATTTTATTTTATTTTTTTATGTAACTCGTTCGGGACGAGGATTGTGCGTAAACGACGCTACTCAAACAACGAATGACGTAACAACGTGTTTTCGCGCAATGCACGGCGGGAAATTTGCGAACAGAGCATGCGCAGTTCGATCGCCGCGGGAACGCGCCTATTTTAAATGATTCACGCCCCCTACTCGCGTAGATGGATTGCGACGGGAGAAATACACTACGCCGCCGTTGTTTACTGGACAAAATCTACCTGGATTCCACGTAGAGCCAGGTAAAATACGTCAGCGTAGTGTATTTCTGATACTCTACGAGAATCTAATTCTCTGTGAATCTGGGCCATTGTATTTTCGAATGTCAACAGGACTGATTATAAATGAAAATCGTGCCATTTGGTATCCTACAAGAAAAAGGTTTGTGCTTGTCCGATTGGATAATAACGGATTAACTGTCGAAAGCTGTGTAATAACGATCGTATTATCGAAAGCGGTATTTTTCATACGTTTTTCTGATCGTGTGGCTATAACACCATGTCAGGTCACTGCAGCAAAAATGGGGAATTTGAGGATTTGGAGGAGGCTGATAGCAATAGAATTGTCCATAGCTGAGTAGATTGTATTATGAATGCAGAGTTCAGTGTCCCCTGGCCTGTGGGGTAATAGAAGTGGCCCCTATGCAGCCATTGCTGTCTCCGTGTCTGAGCAGATCTGTACTATGTATGTATGATACACGGAGCGCTGTGCCTGGGATCCGCTCAGCACTTGTTGCTTCTCCCTTCCCCGCCCGCCAGCGTAGATGAGAAGTAGCCGGTGTAATAAGGTGTGGGCGGGGCAGTGTCCCCCTCCTCCTGCCATGCCCCGCCCTCCCCCGGACTCCAGGCTCACACTCATGGGGAGACAGAGATTGTTGCTCGTCTATCAGTGAGCCTCCTGGAGGATACTACATGTAATAAGGGAAGCTGTGGGATTGCCATGATGTGGATGGGCTTGGTGTCCCGCCGCCTGTCACCTCTGCGGGTGTAATAGGAGAAGACAAGTCGCCTTGTTCCCCGGATTGATCTCTCTCTACAATGTTCGGAGACTCGGTGTTCTGTGAGCGGAGGCTGTGCTATGCGGTAAGTCATTTCTCTGTAGGTCACAGTTTGCGGGGCTCTGAAACTTATAGATCATAGGAAGCCGGCTCGGTCCTTTTTAGGAAGCGAACGATCATCGGATGCTCTGGTGCTATGTACTAACAGACGAGTGTCAGTGGTAGCCTAGACTCAGCTGCAACATCATGGTGATCATATGCTGTGTGCCTATAGTAGACGTGGATTTATAGCCATGTCCATGCTCTACAATGTATGGAGGGGATTTCTCTGACTTTTTGTACTGTCCTTTTACCTGTCTGTGCTATGTACTAAGCGGAGAGCGTCAGTGGTAGCCTAGGCTCAACTGTAGAATCATGGAGATGATGTGCCTAGACAGGGATTTATAATCATGTCCATGCTCTACAATGTATGGAGGGGATTTCTCTGACTTTTTGTACTGTCCTTTTACCTGTCTGTGCTATGTACTAAGCGGAGAGCATTAGTGGTAGCCTAGGCTCAGCTGTAGAATCATGGAGATGATGTGCCTATAGTAGACGGGGATTTATAGCCATGTCTATGCTCTACAATGTATGGAGGGGATTTCTCTGACTTTTTGTACTGTCTTTTTACCTGTCTGTGCTATGTACTAAGCAGGGAGCATCCGTTGTAGCCTAGGCTCCTAAGAATAGACACCATCTGCTGTTTATGTCTATGTAGTAAAGGGGGAATTATAGCCTTTTCCATGCTCTACAATGTATGGAGGGGATTTCTCTGACTTTTTGTACTGTCATGGTGATCATATGCTGTGTGCCTATAGTATACAGGGATTTATAGCCATGTCTATGCTCTACAATGTATGGAGGGGATATCTCTGACTTTGTGCACCGTCTGTTTACCTGTCTGTGCTATGTACTAAGCGGAGAGCGTCAGTGGTAGCCTAGGCTCAGCTGTAGAATCATGGAGATGATGTGCCTATAGTAGACGGGGATTTATAGCCATGTCTATGCTCTACAATGTATGGAGGGGATATCTCTGACTTTGTGCACCGTCTGTTTACCTGTCTGTGCTATGTACTAAGCGGAGAGCGTCAGTGGTAGCCTAGGCTCAGCTGTAGAATCATGGAGATGATGTGCCTATAGTAGACGGGGATTTATAGCCATGTCTATGCTCTACAATGTATGGAAGGGATTTCTCTGACTTTTTGTACTGTCTTTTTACCTGTCTGTGCTATGTACTAAGCAGGGAGCATCCGTTGTAGCCTAGGCTCCTCAGGATAGACACCATCTACTGTGGATATTCCTCTGCCTTGTTGTACTATCATTCCAACTGCTATGTGCTAAGTAGAGAGCATCAGTTGTAGCCTAGGTTTATCAAGATGTATGTAGAATGATAGACACCATCTGCTGTTTATGTCTATGTAGCAGAGAAGTATGTATAGCCATGTCTATGTTCAACAATATATAGAGGGGATTTCTCTGACTTGTTGTACTGTATTTTTACCTGTCTGTGCTATGTACTAAGTAGAGAGCATCAGTTGTAGCCTAGGCTCCTCAGGATATATGTAGGGTAATAGACTAGACACCATCTACTGTGCTTACAGTAGAGGGGGATTTATAGTCATTTCTATGCTCAGGAATGTATGGAGGTTATTCTTCTGCTTTTTGCACTGTTTGTGCTATGTACTAAGTAGAGAGCATCAGTTGTAGCCTAGGCTCCTCAGGATATATGTAGGGTGATAGACACCATCTACTGTGCTTACAGTAGAGGATGATTTATAGCGGTGTCTATGCTCAGGAATGTATGGAGGGCATTCCTCTGCTTTTTGCACTGTGTGTGCTATGTACTAAGTAGAGAGTTGTAGCCTAGGCTCCTCCTGATAGACACCATCTAGTGTGCTTACAGTGCAGAGGATATGCCTCTGGCTTTTTGTACTGTCATTCTACCTGCTATGTGCTAAGAAGAGAGCACCCGTTGTAGCCTAGGCTCATCAAGATGTATGTAGAATGATAGACACCATCTGCTGTTTATGTCTATGTAGTAAAGGGTGATTTATAGCCATGTCTAGGAATGTATGGAGGGGATTCCTCTGCCTTTTTGTACTGTCTTTCTACCTGTCTGTGCTATGTACTAAGCAGAGAGTATCAGTTGTAGCCTAGGCTCAGTGCAATGTTTGTAGAATGATAGACATCATAGGCTGCGCTTATATTAGAGGGTGATTTATAACCATGTCTTTGCTGAAGAATGCTCAAGTGAGATGTTAGTATAGGATTCCTCTGCCTTTTTGTACTGTCTTTCTGCCTTTTTATGCTATATACTAATCAGAGAGTATCAGTTGTAGCCTAGGCTCAGCTCCATTTATGTAGAATGATAAACATCATAGGCTGTGATATATAGTAATGGCAGTGCTCAAGAATTCTTGGGGGGTGATGTTATGGAAGATGCCTTTTTGTACTATGTAAAGAGTACCTGTTGTAGCCTAGGCTCAGCGTCATGTACCTTATATAGAAAGATAGACAATTGGACACCATCTGCTGTGCCTATAGCAGAGGGGAGCAGGAGAGTTATAGCCATGTCTGAGCTCCAGAATACTCAGGAGTGATGTCGGCGGGATCCCTCTGCCTTTTTTTTATCGCCTTTCTGCTTTTTTTTGCTATGTACTAATTAGAGAGCATCATTTTTAGCCTAGGTAGGCTCAACCTTATCTATCTAGAAAGATGGACACCATCTGCTGTGCCTATTGCAGAGGGGAAGAGGAGGTATAGCCAGGGCTGCCATTAGGAATTATGGGGCCCCTTACACAGCTTCAGACATGGGGCCCCCTGGAGCAGAGAACCAGGGGGGGGGGGGGTGCCGTAAGTTGAGAAGCGGGGGGTGCCGCCGCTAATTAAGCTCGGGGGGCTTTGGGTGCTGACGAAAGAAAAGGGGGGGTGGTTGCGCTGGGAATCTCTGGGCCCCTTACAAAAATATATATAAAGAAGGGGGTAGCCATCCAGGGCCCTGGGGACCTCTGGGTCTGAGTCCCCAGGTTTATCTTTAATAAAAAGATAAAAGAAAAAAAAGAGAACTAAAAAAAATATAGAAAAAACAAAACAAAAATAAAAATAAAAAAATATATATAAAAATATATATATAAATAAATAATAATTACAAAAAAAATATAAAAAAAGGGGGTTGCCATCCGGGCCCCTGGGGACATCTGGGCCCCTTACAGGTGTACTGCCTGTACCCCCCCCCCCCCTAATTTGCAGCCCTGGGTATAGCCTTGTCTGAGGTCCAGAATACTCAGGGGTGTTGTCAGGCGGACCCCTCTGCTTTTTTTATGGTCTTTCTGCTTTTTTGCGCTATGTACTGATTAGAGGGCATAATTTTTAGCCTAGGCTCAGTGTGATGTATGTAAAAAGATGGACACCATCTGCTGTGCCTATAGTGGAGGAGAGCTGGAGATTAATAGCCTCTCTAGAATACTCAGGGGTTATGTCAGGGGATCCCTCTGTCTTCCAATCTTACTGTTACACAGATACATGAAGGTGCAGCATATTGCTGGCATGCTGTGAGTATCACTAGCATTGTGAAAGACTTAATTTGGGGTTTTTGTTGTTTATATGGCAACCAGCTGTTAGCAATGTTCTAGGTTAATGTGCATCACCCTATGATATAAGCAGACATCTGGATGGTGTCACTTCTCTATAGAATATTCTGCATATCAATCTAAAGCTGGCCATACATGTCTTGCTGTCTCTTGGGCTGAGCAGGAGAAATTGATCAGGTCTACTAGCCACACTAAACATCACAGCCAGGTATTGTATTCAGCAGTTGCTGCTCCCAAATATCCAGACGGTCGGTCTGATTGGATACAACCAGAACTTCTGAAAAAAGTTCATCAAAAGATCAAATTTGAACAGTGTATGGCCACCTTAAGTTGTATTTCCACTCTTTGTACCCAAATTTGTTCCCATCGCACAACTTTAAATAAATAAATATATATATATATATATATATATATATATATATATATATATATATATATATAAAAAATTGCAGTTTACCTTTTCTAGATGCTCTTCAGCACTGGTAAATCCTACATAGTTATATTTTCTATTGAGGGGACTGGGGGGCTGCATTTGCCGTAATTAACCCTGTCTGTACTGTGCTGGCAGATCTCATAATCAGTTGTAAACTAGATTTGGTCACTGTCTGTCCTGACACAGGGTTAAAGATTTAGAAGCTGGGTTTCTTTATTGTACGTTAATAAGAGGTAGCTCATTGTGTCCTAATGCCTGGTACATATTACTAGTTTTTGTTCGTTCAACCCAGAGGGTAAATAAGAAAAAAAAAAAAACTGACAGTTCCCATCGGAGTCGATGTGCTAACCATCCGAAGTTAGTTAAGCGATCTCCCCCACTGAGCTGTTGTGTTCTTTACTAGTGATGAGCGGAATACGCCATATTCGATTTCGCGATATTTCGCGAATATATAGAAGAATATTCGCGAATATTCGTTAATATCGAATATTCGTGATATTTTATCAAAAAAAAAAATTGCGAAATTTCGCTAATGCGAAATTTTACTAATGCGAAATTTCGCTAGTGCGAATGCGAAATTGATTGCGAAATTCTCGTCAACACGCGAAAACGGAGATCATTTCCTGGATTACTAAACTAATATGCACTAAACACTAACTCTACTTACACAAACTTACATGACTAAACTAAAGCTAATTTTTTTTTTTTTATATACACAAAACACAGAAGGGCAGAGAACGCATTTGCGAATATTCGTAATACGAATATTCGCATTGCGAATATTCGGCAACATAAAAGGATCGCCTCAGATACTCGGCCCAGGGTCTCTAATCATACCAGCAATGCTTTTAGACATCGATGGAGATCACTAGAATGTGATCTGTTTTAAAAATAAATTTTAAAAAATACGAATATTCGATTTATTCGCGAATACTCGAATATGCAATATTCGTAACGAATATTCGCAATGCGAATATTCGTGAGCAACACTATTCTTTACATGTTACACCCATATTCACGGTGTAACCTGTATAACAATATGAATACACTGTCCACATCACCCCCCGTAACCTGCTGTGACAACAGACCAGGGATCTTCTCCCCATGTCTGCTGCCACAATTTTAAAAAGATGTGGCCAATCAGATCTCCGCCTACCTGGCCGCATCACTTATTCACTGTCCTCTGTGAATAAAAAAAAACGACAAGGTCCAGCAGCCTTTGCGGCTGTCAGCTTGTAGTTTTCAATAAACTACCACCACGCTGTGAGAGCTCATTGAGTCTTCCTGTCAGAATTATTCAGCTTCCTCGTACAAGGGACGAGCAAGCTGATACACTGACAAATCGACAGGATTTGCTGATCACTGCTGCAATATTTTACAGGCTCCCTAAACAAATAATTATGAATGCACAGATGTGCATTTATTATTTTTGTCAAAAGATAAACTTAGCCTTTAAAAGGTGAACCTATCCTTTAACCACTTCGGGTCCGCGCCATTGACAGAACACGTCAACAGCGCGGACCTGAGGCGCCGGGGTCACGTCTTTGGATGTGATTTACTTGCAATTCCCCGCGCGCGCCACGGAAAAACAGTCCCGACGCATCACCGAGGATTCGATGCGTGTACCCGGCGGCCGCGATGTCCGTCAGGTACACGCGATCGTCGGTGAGACAGCAGGGACGTGGAGCTCTGAGTGTAAACACAGAGCTCCACGTCCTGTCAGTGAGAGGCGACTGATGCTGTTTCCCTTGTACATAGGGAGACAGCATCGATCACCTCCCCCAGTCACCCCCCTCCCCCCACACAGTTAGAACACACCCAGGCAATACATTTAACCCCTTCCTCACCCCTTCCTCACCCCCTTCAATGCCAGTCACATTTATACAGTAATTATTGCATATTTATAGCACTGGTCGCTGTATAAATGTGAATGGCGCCAAAAATGGGTCAAAAGTGTCCGATGTGTCCGCCGCAATTTCGCAGTCCCAATAAAAATCGCAGATCGCCGCCATTACTAGTAAAAAAAAATATTAAAAAAAAATCATAATTCTGTCCCCTATTTTGTAGGTGCTATAACTTTTGCGCAAAGCAGTCACTTATTGTGATTTGTTTTTCCTTTTTTTTTTTATACAAAAATACGTAGAAGAATACGTATCGGCCTTAACTGAGAAAAAAAAATATTTTTTTTAAAAAAAATTGGGATATTTATTATAGCAACAAGTAAAAAATATATATATATTTTTTTAAATTGTCGCTCTTTTTTTGTTTATAACGCAAAAAATAAAAAACGCACGGGCGATCAAATACCACCAAAAGAAAGCTCTATTTGTGGGGGAAAAAAGAATGCCAATTTTGTTTGGGTGCCACGTCGCACGACCGCGCAATTGTCAGTTAAAGCGACTCAGTGCCGGAAGCTGAAATTTCGCCTGGGCACGAAGGGGGTTTATGTGCCCAGTAAGCAAGTGGTTAAGCTTTGACAATACAACTTAGAAGGCGATTGGTTACTATGCACAACGGCGCCAGATTCTGTGTGCACCGGTTTTAGTTCATGTCTTCCATTGTGTTTTTCTTTTTTTTTTTATTTGACTGCAAAAGTGGCAATACACTTTTAGGCTGCATTCACACTATAACGCGGCGTATTTTGCCGCGACAAATTGCGGCGTATTGTACCGCGATTTGCCGCGACAAAACGGGTCGTGTAAACAGTGTTGTCTATGCCGAATGCCGAAGCCGTCTGAAAAAAAGTGTCCGAGACTTGTTATGAGCTTCAGGCGTACAGCGTTTCGGCGTTCGGCGTGGAGATGTGAACCATCTTCATAGACAACAATGTTAAATCACCCCTCCAGCTGCAATAGCGTCGGGCGTCCGGTGTAAATACGCCTAGGTGTGAATGCAGCCTAAGCTTTGCCAGCATTCCCTTCAGAGTCAATATATTTCAACTGTATTAGTGTGCAATTCAGTATTATGGCACTTTGATTGTTTGTTGACTTATCCATAGTGCTTATAGGCTAAAGAACATAATGGTAGCTATACACTTAATTTGAGCCAATCAGATGATTCTTCACAGAATCACGCCAATATAATGAAATCTATCAATTAACAGTTTTCAGAAAAACTGATCGGTTTCAGTGAAATAATTCCGATCGGTCTTAAAGAAAAATCTGATTACAGTAAAACCTTGGTTTGAGAGCATTTTGCAAGACAAGCAAAATGTTTTAATAAATGTTTCCTTGATATACAAGCGATGTCTTGATATAAGAGTAGCGTCATGTGATGTCACAACTGAGTATAAAAGAGAAGAGAGGAGCCTCTAAGTGTAGCAATATGGTTACATTGAATGAAGATACAACACTTAGCAACTTATTGTTACACTTAGAGGTGCCTCTCTTCTCTTTTATACCCTGTAAAAAAAATGCTTTGATATACAAGTGCTTTGGATTACAAGCATGTTCCTGGAACAAATTATGCTCGTAAACCAAGGTTTTACTGTATAGGAAAGTAGATAGATCGCCATGATCATCAAAAAGTGATCATATGTGCATCAATTTTATATACGGTCAGATAATTGATAGATTTATTTTCAAAAATATCATAAATGCGCAGATCAAGCGATTCGCCATACACAGACCAAAGTGTTCTGCCTTTCCAATCATATTTTTTGTTTGAAAACTGATTGAAACGTATGAGACAAGAGGTGGTTATACACGCATCGATTTTACAGATGATCAAATAACCAGTTGATTCATTGGTAGAAACATTGCATCCCTCGCAACATACCAAAAAGAAAAGAAAAGAATGAATTTGAACTTATCGTCTGATATTCTATACACACAGCAATATATATACATATATATATATATAGATATATATCTATCTATCTATCTATCTATCTATCTATCTATATATATATATATATATATATATATTTAGATAGATATATATATATAGATATATTTTTATCTATCGATCTATCGATCTATCGATCTATCGATCTATATATATATATATATATATATATATATATATATATATATATATATATATATATATATATATATACAATTATATATATATATATAAAAAATATATATATATATTGAAACACTCTTCACTCTTTTATGTTTCTTTGTTTCATATTTTGTTATCTGTAATCTTGTTTATACACATTGCTGTTTAAAAAAAAAAAAAAAATGTTTACAAAATAACAATGTTGGCTGCAGTTAAAAAGTGTATAAAACTGCAGCAGAATAAAATATCCTGAATGTTATTGTTGCTGTTATCCATACATTGCTCTACGTTGGAATGTTGCAGATAAAAATCTTTTTTTTTTTTTTCTGAACTAACCAGGCACAATGTGCCTGTGCCCATGCATTTGTTTTAAGAGAACATGAAACAAACTATAGCTGCCTTGCTTTATTTTGAAGTTGCTTTTGTATCTAGAATATAGAAAACCACTTCCTTCTTTTACAAAGCAAACGCACAGCCATTTCCTTTACAGTCAAATCCGCTGCAATGTATATCACAAATGTGCTTTAAGTCAAACACTACGCAAATAGCTAAACACACAGACACACACACATATATACAGTGCGCGTGTGTGTATATATATATATATATATATATATATATATATATAGACACACACTATATTACCAAAAGTATTGGGACACTTGCCATTACACGCACATGAACTTTAATGGCATCCCAGTCTCAGTCCATAGGGTTTAATATTGAGTTGGTCCACCTTTTGCAGCTATTACAGCTTCTACTTTTCTGGTAAGGCTGTCCACAAGGTTTTGGAGTGTGTCTATGGGAATGTTTGACCATTCTTCCAGAAGTGCATTTGTGAGGTCTGGCACTGATGTGGACGAGAAGGTCTGGCTTGCAGTCTCCGCTATAATTCATCCCAAAGGTGTTCTATCGGGTTGAAGGCAGGTCAGTTAAGTTCCTCCACCCCAAACTCACTCATCCTTGTCTTTATAGACCTTGCTTTGTGCACTGATCCAAATCATTTGGTGGGGGGGGGGGGGGATTATGGTGTGGTCTTGTTTTTCAGGCGTTGGGTTGACCCCTTAGTTCCGGTGAAGGGAACTCTTGAGGCATCAGCATACCAAGATATTTTGGACAATTTCATGCTCCCAACTTTGTGGGAACAGTTTGGGGATGTCCCTTCCTGTTCCAACATGACTGTGCACCTGTGCACAAAGCAAGGTCCATGAAGACATGGATGAGCGAGTTTGGGGGTGCAGGAACTTGACTGGGTTGTACAGAGTAATGCCCTTTAAAGGGACACTAAAGGTTAATTTTTTTACCTTAATGCATCCTATGGATTGAAAGCAGCGCAGCCATTGGCTCCCGCTGCTGTCAATCACATCCAATGACACGGCGCGCCTGAGTGATACAGTGAGCGGCTATAGCCCCTGGCTGTATCACGGGAGCATGCCTACAAGAACTAACCACCAGAGCTCGCATGAAGGTGTTTAGTTCTTGCGGGGAGAAGCCGAGACAGCCACCCAGGGACCGCAGAAGACCAGGTTCAGGGCCACTATGTGCAAAACGAGCTGCACAATGGAGGTAAGTATAACATGTTTGTTATTAAAAAAAAAATTGCCTTTAACCCAGTAGAATACCTTTGGGGTGAATTAGAGCGGAGACGGCAAGCCAGCCTGACCTCACAAATGCACTTCTGGAAGAATGGTCAAACATTCTCATAGACACACTCCTAAACCTTGTGGACAGCCTTCCCAGAGGAGTTGAAGGTGTTATCGCTGCAAACGGTGGGCCAATTCAAAACTTTTGATGATATTGTGTGTATATGTGTATACTATGGGCCAGATTCACGTAGTCCAGAGCATCTTTGCTCTGGAGTAACGCTTCTCATTTGCGTTGCGCTGCCGATTTTTTAGGAGCAAGTGCTGTCATTCATGAAGCACTTGCTCCTAAAGTTGCGGCAGCGCATCACAAATGAGCCGGCGGAATTCAAATTGGGCGGGTACGGGGCGTGTAGTATGCTAACTACGCGCGATCCCGCCGCCGACGTACTGCGCATGCGTCGAGTGTCAAAACATCCCCGTGCGCATGCTCCAAAATCTGTGAATGAACGTCAATGACGTCACATTCCCATTCATGACCGTTTTACGCAAGCGACGTTTTTTTTTTTTTTTCCGACGCGATGACGACGCCTATACCTAACATAGGATACGCCAGCCCCATGTAGGTATAACTATGCGCCGCGTATCCCGTCCGGAAACGTCGTAACGTCACTGCGTCGCGCCGGATTTCGATCGTGAATTGCCGATTTCCGCTCATTAACATATTTTTTGAGCGTAAATCGGCGGGAACGCCCCCGGCGCCATTTTTAAGTTGAAGTAACGATGCGATGGCGAAACTCAGTTACGCTCACCGCATCGGAACTTCAACCCGGCGTTTCTTGTTTTCTGGTTACAGAAAACAGAAACGCCGGCTCAAAGCCACTGTTACGCTGGCGGATCACTCGATCCGCCAGCGTAACCTTTGCTGAATCTGGCCCTATATATATATATATATATATATATATAACCTTTCAAAAATTGTGTAACTCTCTTCAGCCAGTTTTGTTATTCATACACCCATGCCATATTGCAAAGCTACCAAGGCAGCATTGTATTTCCTGTTAGATTTTTGCCATGCCTGCCTGCTTATTGGACAGTGTAATGGTGTAGTTGATCTGTGCATGTTATGCATAGAATTACTTTTTAATGATAGATTCTCTTAATTATTATATTTGTATTATGACTAGCAGCACTGCAGCTTTAATGTTTCCTATATAAATAAAAATAATCAACCTTATTTATTAGGACACATTGCAGTCGCCCCTGCCAAAGGTCTTATTATGACACCTTCGAATGTGATGTGTGATTGGTTGTAATGGATAACTGTGCTTTGCACATCACCACTGATTTTTGCATTGCTTCTGTACATGCACATTCTTTATTAAACATGGACTTTCATTTTCTGAATGTTGGAGCTTTTGTCAGTATAGCACACAATCATTTTGTATCAGCTGGTTAATCATCTCTGAGACTGTGTTTAGGTTAGCTGCTGTAGCTACAATAGGCAAGTGGAGAATTACAAGGTTGTAATGGGTACACACACTTCCACATGCCTAGAAAGAAAATGTTTTCTACCCTTAGGCCCCTTTCACATTGAGGCGTGGAGCCGCGGTGACGGTATAGCCACGCTATTTGTAGCGCCGCTATACCGTCGTGTTTACCGCGATATTCGGGCGCTAGCGGTGAGGTTTTAACCCCCGCTAGCGGCCGAAAAAGGGTTAATACCGCCCGCGTTGCGGGCGGTATTACCGCGCTATTACCGCGGTTTCCCATTGATTCCAATGGGAAGGCGCGCTATAGGAGCGGTGAACACACCGCTCCTATACCGCGGTAAAGATGCGGCTAGCAGGACTTTTGGAGCGTTCCTGCTAGCGCACCGCTTCAGTGTGAAAGCCTTCGGGCTTTCACATTGAACACTACAGGGCATGATTTTTCATGCGGTATAGCAGCGCTATTTTTAGCGCTGTACCGCATGAAAAACGCCTCAATGTGAAAGGGGCCTAAGAAGAATTTAGCTTTCAACAATGGCGTTTAAGCATGCCCCACAGGCACTCAACCTCTTCATTGCTTATGTACAAGCGATGTCTTCCAGGTACTGAGATGTCTTCGTATTTTTGGACGAGATCCATAACAGATGCATGGTTTTATTTGGGGATTAGACAGAGCACTTGACAGCCAAATGTTGTTTTATAAACACCATCAATATGGCAGCAACATAGTATGTCTGACAAGAACATTTCGGTTTGGGAACAAAGACTGTGCAAAAAAAGAAACAAGATACTCTGCAATATACAGTATATCAATTGAATGTGTCAATCAACAATAAGGGACAATTCACAATGTTGCAATATGATAAAACACACATTTTAACTTGCGCTACCACAATGCACAATATTGACAAATTGAGCTACTCCAAAGAGCTACACACCAGAGCAGGGGTCTCCAAACATTCTAAACAAAGGGCCAGTTTATTGTCCTTCAGACTCTTGGAGGGCCGGACTTTGGCCAGCGGGGGTGGAAATTTTCCTGGCAGCAGTGGGACTAAACATCTGGTATTAGGGGGAGGAATAGTGCCCCATTGCTGGTATCATAGGGAGTAATAGTGCTCTATTAGTTGTGTCAGAGGAAGAAATGGTGCTCCATTGTCGGTGTCAGATGGCAGAATAGTGTCTCATATCAGTGGGAGGGATAGTGCCCCAAGGGCCGGATAAAGGCCAGAAAAGATCCGCATCCGGCCCTCGGGCCGCAGATTGGAGACCACTGCACCAGAGCATCAGCAAAAGTACATGGGTTTTAGTGCACCACAAACTACAGATGTGAACCATTTATCCGTAGTAAGAAGCTGTATTCTAGTAAAGGTTGCAAGTACATTAAAAACTGTGTTGATATGCGCCAACTGCCCTCTTCAAATAAATGGGCAGCCAAATCACAGTGCATGTTAAACTGTTCTTTTAGGTGTAGAGGGGGGCCAGATGTGGCCCTTTGCTTGTCTTTATCTGGACCCTTGGGCACTATCCCACCAACTGACACCAAATATGGGACACCATTCCACCTACTGACACCATCAATCCATCAATAGCACTATTCTTCCCATTGACACCAACACTGGGGCTCGCTCATTAAAACCAATGATGGGGCATTGCTTATGCCCACTGGTGCCAGTATCCTGCTGAAAATGTTCCCCTGGCGGATAAGGACCCCCCTGTACTGTGCAGGCGCGGCTCTTGCGCAGAACAAACTCAACTGAGCCTCCGAAAATAGCCGAAAATGTAGAGCTGAGAGACAGCTCTACATGGCGCCTGCGCACTGACTATGACACAAGCCGCACGCTCCCTATACTAGTGTTAGGCTGCATTTACACCTGAGCGTTTTGTCGCCTGAAGCATGAAGCTCCAAAACGCTAGAGGGGAAAAAATACAGAATGTCTACGTTGGAACTTGGTACAAAGTCACTCTAATGTCACTAACTGGAGAGTTTTATTTGGAAAGCTTATTACTTAACAGTATGCTCCTGTAAACACAATGGTGTGTGGGTATGAGAGCTGACACACGCATCATACTGTCTGTTTAGGTTTCAAGGTTAATTTCCTGTGACATTCTGAGAATTGAAGGTCTGATGTGTATAATTATCTAGCACTATGATTAATTAGCTACTGAAATGAGCAGTGTTCACCATTGCCTATCTCTATAATGAAGTTACAGCATTCTAGACTAGTTGAAGCATGTTTGTTGTCTGTAAGCGGGAGGGCATCCTGCATTATGTTCCTGCTATTTAGAAGATTTTTTTTCACTTGACTTATATTGCAATTGTTTCATTTTTACAAACAGCCTCCATCTCTAAATACTGAATTTCTTGATGAGAGCAGACCTACTATATAAGATGTCTTGCTCAGGGCTGCCGATAGGGGGGGCACCAGTCCTCCTGTAGGGGGCGCCCGGGCAAACAGGGGGGCAAACAGGGGGGCCCGGACAGCAGAGGGAATCTTTGTGGTAGTATGTAGGGGCAATTACAGAATTACTTCCCACACACCAATCCCCCTCCCTATTCTGCCTGCTTCTGACCCCCCCCTGTGTGCCCCCTGTCACTGTGCTCCCCCCCCCCCCACGGCACTGCTGGTTTACCTGTCTTGTAAAAAAAATAACAAATTGTAAAATAAAATACATTTTAATAAAGTTTAACATTCTTAATTTTATATAAAAAAAAAATGTTTAAAGATTTTTAAAAACTATTTTAAAAGGGGCTAATTCCAACTGTCTATGGCTGGCCTAGCAGAGATATAGACAACAATAAAAACCTGACAGGTGTGCTAATCTGTTTTCACCCCATCCAAAACGTAAATATATATATATATATATTAGGTCGACGTATTTACTTGTAATTCTGTTGTATAGGTAATACCTTAAAGCCAAATTCCACCGACATTTTTTTTTTTTTCAAAGGCAACTGTATTAATGTTATTATTCTAATGTTGTAATCGCTATTTTTTTGTAAAACCGCCTCTGTAATTCATTTGTTTTTTCTGTGTTGCACACTTCCATCTTGCTTGTGGGCATATGGAGCCCACTAAGATACTTTTCCGGGATAAAGGTGCTGCTGGATAACCAGCATGCACCTCGCGGTCTCGCACATGCGCATTAAACACACGTTGCAGTGCAGGAAACGTCTCTGGTTGCCATCACATTTCTGCCTTTGCTATTTTGTGATGCTGAGAGGTGGCAATGCCCACTGACTCCTGGGAATCACGACACACATCTCCAAGGAGCCAGGGCACCACAGGAAATCACATACTATGCTGCGGAGGGGAGAAACAGGAAGAGAGAAAGAGCCTTGAAAACAAGGTAAACTAGGAGAAAAAAATAAAATAATTGCCCAATGCAGTCATTATGGACTGTTTAGAGGCTAATGATGAGAAGATTATAAAGTGGGTGGAACACCGCTTTAATATTAGACAGTTTTCAGTTCAAAATATTATAGTTAAAAAAAAAAAAAAAGGGAATAAAATGTCTGTAGAACTCCAGATTTTGATAATTACATGCTGTCATTGCTGATTGTCTAGTGGATTGAGCTATTGCAGATAATTTGTAGATAAGAACTTGAAAGACTTCTTGATTTGTTGCACTTATCCTGTGACAACGAAATGCTCCTGTTTGTACAAAAACAGACATGTTCACATGCAGAGCTTCGGGGAAAAAAGCAAGTGTCAGACTCTTGTCAGTGGATAAAAGCTGTCAGTGTAGTCTGGGATGGAGCTTTCACATGACAGGCCGTCCTGGTCTCATTTGTACTTCATCCATCTCACTCATACTAGTTATCTGCAACCCTATCTTCGCTCATAAGGTAATATATGATGAACCTGCATAGGTGTTGGTAAAATCTCACCATCTCATCCCAGGAGAAATATTATTTCAGCAAACAAGTCGTCATGGAAGTGAAGGAGAATGCTCGGGATTACTTTACCCAGCGCACAGGCATGCTGCCTCCTCTCTGTTTGCTTTAGTTTTATGAATACACAGGAATCTTCTGTAACTTTCAATACGTGACTTCACATAAATATTGGGTGGAACACTGTAGGATACTCTATTTACCTTTTTCCTTTTTTACTGTACATATAATCCTAATGTTTACCCAGAAGCCACAGAATCATTTAAAAGTTTGTAGTATCAAGTACAATTTATACAGCCAAAAGGTGTGGATACGTAATATACAAAGTGGCTGCAAAGAGAGTCATGGGGGCACTTCTGCTTTAACAGGTATTTCAAAAGATATGTGCAGGGGCGGGCAATTCATTTCTTTCCAAGGTGCCACATGAGAAATTGGAAGGCCGAAGTGTTACAGTAAAAAAAAAAAAAAAAAACAATTATTGGATTTAACAAGCAGCCTAGGGCGAACAACGCTGGGCTCCATTCACACTTTGTGTTTTGGAATCATGAGTAGGGTTGAGCGAACCCGAACTGTAAAGTTCGGGTTCGGTACAGACTTTGGGTTGTTCCCGAACCCTGGACCCGAACCCGAATAATTGGTGAAAGTTCGGGTCCGGGTTCGGAGTTCGGGAAAAAAAATGTGCGGGGGTCCCCCCAAAATCAATAACCAGACCCTTTAGGTCTGGTGTGGATTTTAAGGGGAACTCCACCCCAAAATCCACACCAGACCCCTTATCCGAGCACGTTGACCTGGCCGGCTGCAGAAAAGAGGTGGGGACAGAGTGCGCCCCTCTCCTGAACCACACCAGGCCACATGCCCTCAACATTGGGAGGGTGCTTTGGGGTGCCCCCCAAAGCACCTTGTCCCCATGTTGATGGGGACAAGGGTCTCATCCCCACAACCCTTGCCCGGTGGTTGTGGGGGTATGCGGGCAGGGGGCTTATCAGAATCTGGAAGACCCCTTTAACAAAGGGGACCCCCAGATCCTGCCCCCCCTGTGTGAAATGGTAATGGGGTAAACTGTACCCCTACAATTTCACGAAGGAAGTGTAAATAGTAGTTTTCAGAAAAAAAAACACACACCGTAGAACAAATTACTTTATTAATTAAACCAAATAAAAATCCAGCGGTGAAAATAGACGATCGATTTTGCTCCCTGCTCCAATGTTGTCTTCTATCCAGCGCCGGGTGATCGGTCCAGCGACGGGTGATCTCTCGGTTGGTCCAGCGATGAGAAGATCCATCCATTGAGAGCACAGCTCCGCGAATGACGCGCCGGAGCTTTGACGTTTCTTTTATAGGGGAGGCGGGCCACGCGTCACGTGACCCCGTCCCCCTCTGACGCAAGGGGCATGTCCTTCCACCTCAATGGTAAGGAATAGGGTTGTCCCAGTGACGTAGCACAGTGTGCGTCAGAGGGGGACGGGGTCACGTGACGCGTGTCCCGCCTCCCCTATAAAAGAAACGTCAAAGCTCCGGAGCGTCATTCACGGAGCTGTGCTTTGAATGGATGGATCTTCTTATCGCTGGACCAACCGGCCGTCGCTGGAGAGATCACCCGTCGCTGGACCGATCACCCGGCGCTGGATAGAAAACAACATTGGAGCAGGGAGCAGCAGCATAGATCGTCTATTTTCACTGATGGATTTTTATTTGGTTTAATTAATAAAGTAATTTGTTCTACGGTGTGTGTGTTTTTTTTCTGAAAACTACTATTTACACTTCCTTCGTGAAATGGTAGGGGTACAGTGTACCCCATTACCATTTCACACAGGGGGGGGCAGGATCTGGGGGTCCCCATTTTTAAAGGGGTCTTCCAGATTCTGATAAGCCCCCTGCCCGCATACCACCACAACCACCGGGCAAGGGTTGTGGGGATGAGACCCTTGTCCCCATCAAGAACGGGACAAGGTGCTTTGGGGGGCACCCCAAAGCACCCTCCAAATGTTGAGGGCATGTGGCCTGGTGCGGTTCAGGAGAGGGGGGGGCGCACTCTGTCCCCCCCTCTTTTCTGCGGCTGGCCAGGTCAATGTGCTCGGATAAGGGGTCTGGTGTGGATTTTAGGGGGAACTCCACGCCATTTTTTTTTAAATTTGGGGTGGAGTTCCCCTTAAAATCCACACCAGACCTGAAGGGTCTGGTTATGGATATTTGGGGGGAACCCCCCGTCATTTTTTTTTTAATTGACGGCGGGGTTCCCCTTAATATCCATACCAGACCTAAAGGGTCTGGTTATTGAATTTGGGGGACCCCCGCACATTTTTTTTCCCAAACTCCGAACCCGGACCCGAACTTTCACCAATTATTCGGGTTCGGGTCCGGGGTTCGGGAAAAACCCAAAGTCCGTACCGAACCCGAACTTTACCGTTCGGGTTCGCTCAACCCTACTCATGATTCCAAAACACAAAGTGTTGGGGGGACCCCCACACATTATTTTATTTTTTTTTTACTAAAAGTCCATGTGCCATTGACTCCAATGGGGGTCGGAGTCCGGGTTCGGGTTCAGGTTCCCGAACCCGAACTTTTTTTTTAAAGTTCGGGTTCGGGTCCGAACCCGAACATCCAGGTGTCTGCTCAACTCTAATCATGAGCAGATTCGCCGCGATTCTGCCAGTGAATACAAATTGCGTGGCAAACCCTGCACAACGTGCAATATGCCTCTGGGTGCCCTTATCCTTTAATAGCACACCAAACATATTGCGATTCTTTCGGCAAAACGCAGCTTTAAAAATCGCCCACAAGGTAGCAGGAGTTTCTTTTTGAGCGACACATGCGCATAGGGCAGGTCGTTCAGTTGAATGGGCTAGCCCAATAACAAACGCAGACTCGCTCTTTGAAATTCGCAAATGTAACCTTAAAGTGGTTGTAAACCCCCCAAAAAAACAAAAAAAACCTGCAAGACAAAGGCATAATGAGCTAGTATGCATAGCATACTAGCTCATTATAAATTACTTACCTTACATCGAAGCCCACGCTGCGGCCCTTGTACCTCCCTCTGGCCAGCGACATCTCTCCCAGAGTTACTTCCGTGTATCGCGGGATCAGGTGCTGTGATTGGCGGGAGCAGCGATGACATCACTCCTGTGCATGCGTGAGCCACCGGTGACTAATCACTCACTGAAGCAATGGCACATACGCATGTGCCGATCACATCGGCACATTCAGATACGAGGGATATCTCCTAAACCAGGTTTAGGAGATATCTGGGGTGGCTACAGGTAGCTTACCTGTAGAAAAAAAGTGGTTGTAAAGGGTTTACAACCACTTTAAATGTTACTAAACCTACAACAGTAAAATCAGTCTGTATATGAAGTAAAACATGTTTGTTATACTCACTATGGAACCTAAGGGGTTAATCCTCCACATTGAGTAAAAAGGCTGTTTAATTCTGTCATCTCTGATCCTCTCCTACTTACACAGTCCCCAACCCATCTCCTGATAGCACAAAGACTTGGAGGCACTCTGCACATGCTCAGTTTGGTGCATATTGATAGAGATTTTATTTAATTTTTTTGGGAGGGTGCATGTGATCAGCACATGACCAATCAGCACAGGGCAGACAGATGGTCAGGAGTCATGCAACCTTATAGAACAGTCAGAGGACAATGAAAACTCATCCTACAAGCTTTAATCAGTGCTCAGTCGGACACTGACCGAGGTCACAAGACAAGCAATATAATAATTTGATTGACTTCTATTGAACAGACAGGTTGGAAAACTTTTTTAATTAGTGGCTGCAGCCATCCATCTGCAACTACTGATCGGTGTATTCTGACAGTAGCCGCTATTAATGGTGGGGATTCCTCTATCCACCTTGCTTAGCTGAAGGAATCTCTTTGCTTTATTTTTGTTCAGGCTGCGTGTATGGCCAGCTTGAGTCAGATAATGTTAGTAAATTGCATGGCTGTAACAGTTGTTCCTTTTAGATCAGGGGTAGGCAACCAGCTGTTGCAGAACTACAAGTCCCATCATGCCTCTGGGAGTAATTGTTACTGCCAACCTTGCAATGCCTCATGGGAAATGTAGTTCCACAGCAGCTGGAGGGCCCCAGTTACCCCTGTTTTATATGAACCGCATTAATAAGGTATACGTCGTAGGAATTTTAAGGATTCATACAAGTGGAAATGTAGGAAAGGCCCATGAAGAAAGGCAGGTAGGCATGTCGTTGTGTCCTTTTCTCGGCCTCTATGCATTTCCTAACATGTCTGCTAAAAAGATAACATATTTGATAAGAAAGAACTTTTCAACGTCTACATCTCAGCGATAACAGAACGAGGAAGTGACGGATTGTTCACATACCAAACTATTAAACTGTTTTGGTGAAATGTATCTCTAAAAACAACAACCAAAAAAATTTTTTTTTTCGTGTTTTTCTTTTCAGCCACACATGAGAGTAAATGGTTTACAGCGTTGTCAGTCTGCGGTTGTGCATCGTTCAAGGATGTATGTGTTGAAGTGTAGTTGCAGATGTCACTTTTTCACAATGCTAAAGTATCCACGCACATCTGAGAAAAGAGACATGAATGAAATACAAGGTTAGCGGAAGTACGTGTAGTTAATGGGGCTAAAGTGCTGAAAAAAATTGAGTGGGATGCGAGAACATGAAACAAAAGGCAATCTATAAATCATAAATACAAAAGGAAATGGGACTTTAGAATACAGATGCTGAATCAGTGCTGCAGCAGAGCTTGGCGTGGTCACAGGTTTTAGGGAAAAAGCGTAATAATATAGTTTCAATATAGAAACATAGAAGAGTGATGGCAGAAAAAAAGACCAAGTGGTTTATTATAGAGTCTGCCTGTTTCTTTTTTTTTTTTTTTATGTATCATTTTTTTTTAATTTAGCCTCCGTTCACACTGAATCTGACTTTAATATTGTGCGATTCCACTTGAAATCGCACAATTTCAAAGCCGCATGTCAGTGCGACTTCAGGTGTGAATTGGCTGACAATTGTGAGACTTTGTGCATATATGCAAGTCACACCTGAAATTACCAAAAATACTGCAGGAACTACTTTTTCAAATTGCACTGCAAAGTCAGCATCACATTGATCTGAACAGTTCCATTGGTGACAGTAGGATACAATTTGTCATGTGATTTGGATCTGCCAAGTCACATCACAAGTCGCACCAATGTAAAAGGGCTTATACTTTTTTTTTTTGATTGCTTTTTTGTATAGATCTATGTTTGTCCCAAGCATGTTTGAATCCACTTACTATTGACTGACTCACTACCTCTGCTGGCAGTCCTTTCCAAGCATCAACTACTTTTTCGTTAAAATAATACTTTTTAAGATTAGTTTTGAACTTTCCACCTGCTAGTCTGCGGTCATGTCCCCATGTTCTTGATCTTGTCTCTCCTGTACCTTAATTACCCCCTTGATGTATTTAACCGATTCCCGACCGGCTGCCGTAGTTTTACTGTGGGAGAATGGCTCCCCTGGGAGAGCTGCCGTAACAGTATGTGGGCCCTTTAACACGAGCGATTGCGGGTGCCCGGCAGTCATCGCGCCCGCTGGGCATGCCCATTGGCTCTGGAGACACGCTGAAGGCCAGCCCCACCGACATTCCACATAGGACGGCTCGCCCAGGGGAGCCAACCTGCTGCAGTATAACTGCGGCGGCTGGTCAGGAAGAGGTTAATCCAGGGCATGCATTTAAGTGTAGAACCACTTTAACTTTCTCTAGATCTTCAGACAACCACACAATCAAATAATCCTGGCAAATATAATTTTATTACATGATTATTCTGTGCAAACTGGACTAATATACATACCGTACCTATATTGAGATGAAGTAAAACCAATTTACCTATTTTGCTAATTAATTCACCTATCCCTAGATATTATGAAAGTTAAGTAAAAGAGTTATGGCATAATTGCAGGTACAATGATTTGTCTCAAGAACGTTTTGCCATAAAAAAATCTGATGCATCCTTATAACCAGGCATTTTGCAGAGTGGATTTCTGATCTTCTTAATATTTATCATGGTTTGACAAATTTGCTTGGAATCTAGGAGCCAGCTAAAAAAGTTAGGAGCCATAAAACGCGCCCGTCCCGACGAGCTCGCGTGTAGAAGCGAACACGTACGTGAGTTCTCTGCTAAATGGAGCAGCGGCGCTGTGACAGGGAAAGGAGAGCCACGGGCTGTCTGTACTGTATATCTCCCCCGATCGCCCCCCTCCCCCTCTCTGTCAGCTGAAGCTAGAAGAGAGAGAGAGAGCGGCTCTAAGTGAATTTGTCGTGCCGCCACCTTGCTTCCTGCCCGCTGTTTTCCTCCCCGAGAATCATGGCACTGATTTCCAGGGGGGACAAACGCCCTGCCTTGCCCTATGGAGCGGACGCCCATGCCGATGGACCATTTAAATCGGACGAACTGATCGTGTGTGTGCCCCATCAGTTTTTTCCACATCGGTGAAAAAAACTAGAACCTGTTTTAAAATGTTCGTATTGGTTAAAATACTGATAGAAAAAAACGAATGTCTGTGGGGAAATCTATCGGTCAAAAATCCACGCATACTCAGAATCAAGTTGAAGCATGCTCGGTAGCATTAAACTTCATTTTTCTCTGCACGTCGTTGTGTTTTACATCACCGCGTTGGACAAGATTGGATTTTTAACCGATGGTGTGTAGGCAAGACTGATGTCAGCTTCATCGGATATCTGATGAAAAAATCCATTGGTTCGTTTTCATCAGACAAACCGATCGTGTTTACAGGGCATAAAAGATGTACTGGATCCAGTTCATAAGAATGCATACACTGGCCAGCTATTTTCGTATTTGTCTATCATGCTGCAGTGAAATGGTTACTGTTAAATAAGTGACTACCAGGGAGAACATGCAAACTCCAGGCAAGTAGTGTCATGGTTGGGATTGAAACTGGTGACCCTAGTGCTGCTAGGTAAAAGTAATTACCACTGTGCTTCCTATTTAGCTGGAAAAGCTGTGTCCGGGGGGCTACACATGCATCAGTCCTTGACCTCATGGAGCTCACAATCCAAGGTCCCTAACTCACATTTATACATACACATAGTAGGGCCAATTTAGACAAGAGCGAATAAAGCTACCAGCATGCAGCCCAACACATGCAACAGTACAATGGTACTTTTACATTTTAAGGCCCTTTCCCACGTATAGATCCCGTGAGGATCCGTACCTTTCTTATCCACTTGCTCAGCGGGGATCACTCCGTTGATCCCCACTGAGCCGGCAGATGACAGCGCGGTCCATGTTCATCCGATCCCCCCATAGGGCACGTCTGTCCGTGTTCACCCGATGCGCTCTGCAGACGGATGAAAAAATACGATTTTCCTCAGAATAGGAGCATACCGGGGACCGATGAGATCGGGTGTCAGCGGATGTTCATCTGCTGACACCTGCTATCCCATAGGGATTAATGGATGTAATGGATGGATTAATGGATGTATGAAATACGGATAAACTGTACGCATGTGTGAAAGGGCCCTTAGTAATCCATTTTAGATGACGCAAGCAAACATTTGTTCGGTTGCTTTTTGCCTTTGCCTTTTTTCCTTTCATTTAGTATTTACAAATGAAACACAATAAGATTTGAGGTTAGGCAGAATACAAGAAGGATCGATTGCAGGGATTGAGTTGGGAGTGAGTCAAATTGTCGTAGAGAATATTGTGCAGGATCTTCTTTTTTGTTGGCATACAGCACTAGTCATATTGCTTTTTGTTTTTCCTATCATTTTTGCATTAACTTAGTTCTCTTAAATGAAAACAGTTCCTTAGAACATTCGATTCTAGAAGGTAGTTTTGCTTGAACCTTAGTTCTCTTAAATGAAAACAGTCCCTTAGAACATTAGATTCTGGAAGGTAGTCTTGCTTGAAGCTTAGTTCTCTAAAATGAAAACAGTTCCTTAGAACTTTAAATTCTGGATTCTGGAAGGTAGTCTTGCTTGAACCTTAGTTCTCTTAAATGAAAACAGTCCCTTAGAACATTAGATTCTGGAAGGTAGTCTTGCTTGAACCTTAGTTCTCTTAAATGAAAACAGTCCCTTAGAACATAAGATTCTGGAAGGTAGTCTTGCTTGAACCTTAGTTCTCTTAAATGAAAACAGTCCCTTAGAACATAAGATTCTGGAAGGTAGTCTTGCTTGAACCTTAGTTCTCTTAAATGAAAACGGTTGCTTAGAACATTCGATTCTGGAAGGTAGTCTTGCTTGAACCTTAGTTCTCTTAAATAAAAACAGTTCCTTAGAACATTAGATTTTGGAAGGTAGTCTTGTTTAAACCTTAGTTCTCTTAAATGAAAACAGTTCCTTAGAACATTAGATTCTGGATTCTGGAAGGTAGCTTTGCTTGAACCTTAGTTCTCTTAAATGAAAACAGTCCCTTAGAACATTAGATTCTGGAAGGTAGTCTTGCTTGAACCTTAGTTCTCATAAATGAAAACAGTCGCTTAGAACATCAAATTCTGGATTCTGGAAGGTAGCTTTACTTGAACCTTAGTTCTCTTAAATGAAAACAGTTCCTTAGAACATTAGATTCTGGAAGGTAGTCTTGCTTGAACTCCTTCCATATGCCTGTGGTTTGCAGAGCATGGAAAATATACCTGCCCACCCACCTTCTACTTAACTACTCAACTTAATCTCAGTATAAAACAAAATAGAAAAAAACAGACATGTGTAATGGCTTGTTTTAGTCAGTGCCAGTTCATGCAGAAAAGTATGCAGCTCTACTGAAACACTATACCATTAAGGGACACGGAAAGGAGACTCATTAGCTAGGTGCATACTTTTCAGATGCTTTCAGAGATTTAATATGTTTTGTGGAAAATGTCTAATTTTCAATATTTTATTCTATTTATTTTTGCTAATATGATCACATTACTTTACTACATTACTGTACTTTACTGTATTATCAGGAGACATATATTACTCATCTTTATTGATTATAACCCATGGTCAAGGGAAACTGTCCCTTCTAGTCATTCTCAAGCATGAAAATGATTGTGATCCAGGTTGACTTTTGTATCAGTTTTGTAAACTTTTAACACATTTCTGCCCTACTATTTGGTTTTTGAAACATCTGTAAAAGGTCATCTGTTTTTTTAGTCAGATGTGTCTGTTTTAGAGATAAAAGTAGATCTCCAGGAGAGTAGCATTGAACATAGGATATACACACCCCCACCCATTTCCAGCATTCCAGCCTAACAAAAAGTGTGTGTTTAGGAGCCAGATGACACAGGAGGGATCTATTAAACAATCACTGCTTCAGCCACTATGTGAGAAAGGTCATAAGCGGAGGCCATGCCACTGGAGATGTAGTAAACACCATGTGCCATTAAAAAGAGAACATCTTATTCATACCTTGGTGCAGGATGATTACCGTCGTTTCTCTCAATATGTTCTTAGAGGAGTGTTGTACTATGTGAGTCATTGATTAAGAAAGGTTTGGCCTTTAACCACTTGCTCACTGGGCACATAAACCCCCTTTCGTGCCCAGGTGAAATTTCAGCTTCCGGCACTGCGTCGCTTTAACTGACATTTGCGCGGTCGTGCGACGTGGCTCCCAAACAAAATTGACGTCCTTTTTTCCCCACAAATAGAGCTTTATTTTGGTGGTATTTGATCGCCCGTGCGATAAACAAAAAAAGAGCGACAATTTAAAAATATATATATATATATTTTTTTTTACTATAATAAATATCCCAATTTTTTTTTTTTTTTTATATTTTTTTTTCTCAGTTAAGGCCGATACGTATTCTTCTACATATTTTTGCTTTGCGCAAAAGTTATAGCGCCTACAAAATAGGGGACAGAATTATGATTTTTTTTACTATTTCTTTTATACTAATAATGGCGGCGATCTGCGATTTTTATTGGGACTGCAACATTACGACGGACACATCGGACACTTTTGACACATTTTTGGGACCATTCACATTTATACAGCGACCAGTGCTATATATATGCACTAATTACTGTATAAATGTGACTGGCATTGAAGGGGTTAACACTAGGGGGTGAGGAAGGGGTTAAATGTGTATCCTGGGTGTGTTCTAACTGTGTGGGGGGAGGGGGGTGACTGAAGGAGGTGACCGATGCTGTGTCCCTATGTACAAGGGACACAGATCGGTCTCCTCTCTCCCTGACAGGACATGGAGCTCTGTGTCTACACACAGAGCTGCACGTCCCTGCTCTTTCACCGCCAATCGCATGTACCTGGCGGACACCGCGCCCGCCGGGTACACGCATCGAATCCTCGGCGATGCGACGGCACTGTTTTTCCCCGCCGCGTGCCACCCAGTGGCGCGCGCGGGGAATTACAACAACATTGACGTCCAAAGACGTGACCCCGGCAGCTCAGGTCCGCGCTGTTGACATCTTTTGTCAATAGCGCGGACCTGTAGTGGTTAAGTGATACTCTTTATTGCCTAAATTAGGTGTTAAAAATTTAGTTTAGCCAGCAAAGGGGTCGATTTACTAAAACTGGAGAGTGCAAACTCTGCAAAGAAAATAATCAACTACCAGGTCTTTTGTCAAAGCCTAAAGTGATTGTAAAGGAATTTTTCTTATTAAAAAAAAAAAACATGGAATACTTACCTGCTCTGTGTAGTAGTTTTGCACAGATCAGCCCCAATCCTCCTCTTTTCAGGTCCCCTGTCTGTGCTCTGGGCACCTCCCCCTTGCAGAGTGCCCCCATAGCAAGCCAGTTGCTGTGGGGTCACTCATGTGTGCTCGCCCCATGTCGGCTTTCTGTGTTCATAAGGCACGGAGAGCGTGGGGGGGGGGAATGGAGACCCCACAGCCGCCTGCAGCATAGGAGAGGAGGAGAGAGTAAGGACACCCGCCCCATTTTCAGTGCCATTATCAGCGTGAATTCTCTTTCGTCAAATTGCTGAAAAAAGGCAATTTTCGCCCGAAATATTTCCGAATTTTCGGTGCATCACAAGTTTTTAACCCCTTCTTTGGGGTTAAAAGCACGCACTAGCGTCCGAAAAGCACCACCTAAACAGCGCTAAAGCGCTGCTAAAATGAGCGCCGCTTTAGCGCTAATGTGGCTGCGGCACCAGTGTGAAAGGGGTCTTAAAATGTTGTTCAATCCTTGCTGTTTACACATGCCTGGCACACTGGCAGTAGAGTGATCCTACTATTCTTAGGTGCAGTTTTCTGTGCCACCTCTTCCCTTCCAACCTCCCTATTGAGCAATGAGTGGCGCACAGTGGGACTGTTTGGCCAAAAGGCTTTATTGGCTCGCAGTGCAGAACCATTTGATTTTCATGTACTAATTTTGCTGTTTCTTCCATGAATTAAGATGATAATTGTGACTCAAGGGTAACTTTTTCAGAACTCAGGAAAAAAAAAAATTCAGTTTGCCACTTGAACACCACAATGTGCCACTGCTCATGTTATCAGTCAGCATATATGGGCTTTTTCCAATATATAATATATGGACTCAAGTGTAAACTTTATTGGAGTGTCTGATCCATGTCACCATGCTGGCTGTCCTTATCACTTTAAAGTCCACAGGACCCCTGTTTACAGATTTGACAATAACAGCAAAAAAAAGCGTTAAAGGCCTAGAACTACCATATCAAATGTGGGGGGGGGGGGGGGTAAACCAGTTATAAAAACACATTTTTTGTATCATCAAAAAAAAAAATAGTGCACAAAAAAATATCAGTATATACATAGAATATAAACAACATCATGCGTTGATTCCTGTTTACTGTGAATTGCCTACTAAACATATGGACGAGTAACATGCTCTTCTTTATTGATGACTAATCAAGTCACAGTGACAGATATCTTTCTGAATTGTGTGTTTTTAAATTTGCATATTAAGACCTATTCTCCCTAATTAGTCTTTTATTTGTGTGTATAAATAAATAACTGTTCAAATGATGTATTTCATTAAATGCAACATTTTTGTATGTGCCAATCAAAGCTAATTCAGGAAATTAATTAACGCAGCAGAGCACAAGAAACGCATGCAAGCACGCCGATGCTGGTGATCTAGAACTAATGCTAATTGAAACATTTTCACCACGTCTAAAGAAATTCAAATATTGTTATGTAATGTCTTATTTCTGCTTTACCATTGGGAGCACATTTGTTGGGATTGTGAAATAAATTATATGAAAATCACATAATTATGTGAAGTTAATTACAAATGAATAAAAAAGGATGTGTGAGAAATTATAGATGGTGTTTATCATTGTCTCTTGGTAATACCAAGAAGTATTTTGCTATTGTTACACATTACAAATTCACTGTGCATTCACCCATCCACGCTATAGCAATGCAGTAATGTGATGCATGTTAACATGCTTTTTTGCAATGCTCATTGCATGTGTTTGTGCAATGTACATATGTTACATGTGTTCGAGCAATGCAGGATAAATGGCACCCCAATGCACAATGCTGGTGAACTGGCGTTGTAGTTCATCGCAACACATAGCAACACACTAATGTGTTGCAGTACACTGCCAATAATACACTTTATTTTGGTGCGTTGTGCTGTGTTTTAAGCAGCCCATTCAAATGAAGGTGATGCCTTGATGTAAACCACATCAATACACTTAATAACGCTTGTTAAGTCACACGTGCCAACATGCTGCAGTGGTGTAAATGGGCCCTTAAAGTGGTTGTAAACCCTTACAGACCACTTTAACCTACAGGTAAGCCTAGATTAAGGCTTACCTGTAGGTGCAAGAAATATCTCCTTAACCTGCACAGTTAAGGAGATATTTTCCAAAAAACCGGCACCAATGGCGCAGGCGCACTGAGCGTGCCATTAGTGAAGGCAATCATGCCATCACTGCCAGCTCCCGGAAGTCACTCCGGGAGGGATGCCGGTGGCGGAGAGGGTGATCGAAGACCGCTGCGGGGGCTTCAATCTCAGGTAAGGAATTCATAATGAGCTAGTATGCTAAGCATACTAGCTCATTATGCCTTTGTCTTGCAGGGTGTTTTTATTTTTTTAGAGAGGGTTTACTTCCTCTTTAAAGTAATTGTAAAAGCAGGATTGTTTTGTTATTCTAATGCATTCTATGCATTAGAATAAAAAACCTTCTGTGTGCAGCAGCCCCCCTAATACTTACCTGAGGTCCATCTAGATTCAGAGATTTTGCATGAGAGACTCAGCTGTCCTGACTGAGACAGTAATGTGGCACCATTGGCTCTCGCTGCTGTCAATCAAAGTCAGTGAGCCAATGAGAAGAGAAAGGGGGCAGGCCGGGCCACGACTCTGTGTCTGAATGGACACAGGGAGCTGCGGCCTTGGGTGCCCCCATAGCAAGCTGTGGGGGCACTTAACAGGAGGGAGGGGCCAGGAGCACCAACGTGAGGCCAGAAAAGTGGAGGATCTGGGTTGCTCTGTGCAAAACCATTACACAGAAAAAACTACGAGACTTTAGTATCCCTTTAAGATTTACCAAAACTACAACATGTGGACCTAAATAAATCAATCAATTAGTTTCCAATCAGGGAGGTCTTTGAAACCAAGTTATTGGTGGATCTAAAGAAGATGTCCTGCTGTCATTATGTGGCCTGAACTTTGCCCTGTTGTAAGTGATGTTTGGACACAGTTCATGGCTTTGACATATAATACATGCCTGGTGGGTGTTCTTACATGAGAGCAGATGCTGAAATGCTAACTCTATTAGGACACAGGTTGCAACTGTTGCTACTGGCATCTTGTTGGTAAAATACTGATTTTGTATAATCTAAAATGTATCTAAAATATGTTTCTACCTATTACTGGCGCATAGTTATTTTCATTGCCAGTTTTTTAATATCATAAGAAACCGTCATTGTCTGCTCACCTGATTTAGCCTTTCTCAGCCTTTTTCCTCAGAGGAACACCTAAAATATCTTTCAAGTCTTGGGGAACCCCTGCCTAAACCTATTCTTCAGAGTTCATTAGAAAAAAATGCCCCTTACATTGGTTGTCAATGGAAATAATGATATTTATGTTGGAGGTCAATTGGAAGAATGATGCTTAAATTGTTGGTCAGTGGGAGGAATGGACATTGTTGGTCACAGGAAACAATGTGCCTTACTTTGGAGGACAAAGGGAATAATGCTCCTTACATTGGTGGTCAGTGGGAAGAATGCCCCTTTAGATTGGTAGACAGTGGAAAGAATGCCCCTTTAGATTGGTAGGCAGTGGAAAGAATGCTTTTTACATTAGTAGCCAGTGAGAAGAATGCTTCTTACATTGCTGTTTAATGGAAAGAATACTCCAAACATTGGTGGTCAATGAGAAGAATGCTCCTTGCATTGGCGTTCAATGGGAAGAATGCTACTTACATTGGTGGTCAATGGGAAGAATGCTCCTAACATTATTGGTCAATAAGAAAACACTCCTTACATTGGTGATCAATTGGACGAATGCCCCCTCTTATAGTGGTGTTTGTAAAGGGGCCCTTGTAAAAGGCGTTGGCACCAGAACTGTGTGGGCCACCACCAAATAGGAGGTCAGTCTGCCACTCCTCAAGAAACCTAGCATTCTGTGGAGGAGCTCTGGTTGACAATAGCTGGTCTACTCAATTTATACTCATTTGGGTCTATATGACGTAGCAAGAGATAAATCCTGACCACGGCCTGCCTGGAGTGTGCATGTTCTCCTTGTGCCCGTGTGGGTTTCCTCCAGGTACTCTGGTTTCTTCCCACACTCCAAAGACATGCTGATGGGTTAATTGGTTTCTGTCTAAAATTGGCCCTAGTATATGAATGTGAGTTAGGGACTTTAGATTGTAAGCTCCTTGAGAGTAGGAACCAATGTGAATGTACAATGTATATGAGCTGCGTAAATTGACGGCGCTATATACTGTATTTATTGGCGTATAATGCTCCCTTTTTTACCCTGAAAATAGAGGGTAAACTGTGCCTGCGTGTTATACGCAGGGGGCTATGGTATTATTTTTTTCTGAAACTTCCCTCTTAAAGTTAGGGTGCGTGTTATATGCCTGTGCGTGTTATACGCCGATAAATACGGTAAGTACCTTACATAGTTACATAGTTAGTCAGGTTGAAAAAAGACACAAGTCCATCCAGTTCAACCATAAAAAAAATAAACAAACAAAATAAAACACAGTACATCCCATACACCCAACTCCATACCCACAGTTGATCCAGAGGAAGGCAAAAAACCCCAGCAGAGCGATGATCCAATTTGCTACCGGAGGGGAAAAAATTCCTTCCTGATCCCCCGAGAGGCAATCGGATTTACCCTGGATCAACTTTACCTAGAAGAAGAATAATAATAACGCTCTTACCCTTCTCTGATGTATTTGCCTGTTTATGTGTGTTATCATTATAGCTGCATGACACTAGGTAACATCATAGAAGTTATTCATAATATTAACAGCATAATAGTAGGTCAATTTGGTAAAAAAAAACAAGACACTAGACCTGAGCATGCCATCTGCAGGCTGCAAGTTGTAAATATGAAATATTCAAATGCAAATGATTGTGATTTAACAGAAACTTAGCGCCAAGCATAACAAATGGAGACAAATAAAGAGTGGATATACAACACACTATAGATTCATGTTTAAAAGCAAATGTAGTTTCCTGTGTTTATTCATCTGAATTTATTCTTCTGGACCATAATTATGTAATATGAGAATTCTTACAAAACATTGCCAAAGATTTAGTAGTTTATTTAAACGGAATGTTTGGTTTGTAAGGTCTACGCAAGGAGAAACACATTAGCGTGCGAGATACAGCCAGCTAAATTCTTGAGTTTTATTGCACAGATTTTTACTGTATATCTTCTTCTTATACCAAGTAAAGAATGTTGAAATACATCATGGTCTGCAAAGGGATATGCTTCTCAATCTGAATAAAGGATATCTAGAACCAAACTTTTTTATTTATTTTTTTTTTTTTTTGTGGGGGTCAAGTTTTAATTTTGTGTCCCTGATGGAGCATGGTTGTCTACTGTATCAAAAAAAAAAGTTTAGTTTTTCTTTAGCTATATAATAACAACATTTACCAGCTGAACAGGGCAGATAAATGGCTTCGCTGTTGTATTTCATTTCCATAAAATCGATTCTATTGCCTTTACTTTTTAGAGGACGCTAACCAGAACAACTGCACTGAAACCACAAGTTTATACAGAGCTGTCAATGACATATTTATGAAATATGAAGATGAAAATGAAATAAGAGCGAGCTGTGCATGGGGCAATGAGACATAGTAATATGCCTCCTTGGTCTGGCTTGCATAACATGTAACATTCTTCCCTGAGTCGTTTTTCTCGGTATTTAGAAGCATGCTTAAAGAAGTAGCAAACATTTGCTTTAACATAAATTATCTTACTTTACATAAAGTCATTTTATTGGAGTTATTATTGCCTATAAAATAGTCTGATTAAAAATGGACATACTTTAATTACTTACTATACAACACAGCAAAAAATGACATTATTAATCTTAATGTGAATCTGTTACTTCCGTACCTCATCCGTACCTCATCCGTACCTGTATCTGTTAGCGCTGTGTGAGTAAACTCTATAGCTGGCCATATATGGATTTTTTTTTTTTTTTTTTTCGATCAGTCAGCAGCTTGATCGAAAAAGCTGCACGGATTGCCCCATCCACACAAGCAAGGTGGGTAAAGGATTCCTCCCCGCTGCGCTATTGTATTCTGACAGCAGGGACTCCTCCGCTGTCAGCATACACTGTGTTGCAACTGATTGGCTACAGAGCTGATTGAACAACAAAATTCCAGCAAGTCCATGCAAGAAAAGTCCGATTGTTACATCAACGTTTCATAGCCATTGATGGATCAAAATTCAGCAGCTACCAAAACTGTAGCTGCTGACTTTTAATAAAAAGAACACTTACCTGTCCTGTTTTCGGTCCCCAACACTGGCATACTAACTGTGGGCAGCCAGCTGTGGCCGCTTACTGCGCGTGCGCAAACTGCACTGCTCTATCTCCTGTAGTCTGTGGTCTCGTAGCTTTCTGGGACCTGTGACATGCCCCAGAAGGCTGCAGGGAAAAGAGGGGGTGAACTTCTGCTCAGATCACCATAGAGATCCGACCAGAAGTGTGGGAGCGGGTACCTGTTAAAGCCAGGTATGATTTGAGCCCTTAAAAAAAGAAGGGAGCAGGTCCTATGCTCACTATATTAATTAACTGTGCAGGATGTTCTTCCTGTCACAGCAACCCATTCATTTCGGACTCACCAGTTAAGGTGCGGTGTCCATTGGCAGATATCAATGTAATACAAAAAGACCCCCCGCGGGGAAAAGATGTGAGCCCTTACAAAAATTACATTGTTAAGATTTGCATGTGATTTGAACATGAGTGCGGTGCGATGCCTAAAAAATTAACCCAAAAAAGTTAAGTGATGCACAGTATTACCAAACAAAATTCCTCACTTTAGGTGCAAAAAAAAAAAAAATAATATGTACAAAACAATAAATCTAAATGCAGGTAAAAAATATATAAATGCAACCCCTTTCACACTGGGGCATTTTCAAGCGCTTTTGGGCTAAAAATAGCGCATGTAAAGCGCCTGGAAAACAGCTCCCTTGCAGTCTCAGTGTGAAAGCCCAAGTGCTTTCACACTGAGGCGATGCACTTTACCGCAGAAGTCGCCCTCGCCCCAGTGTAAACGCATCCTAACTGTGCATATTAAAGCGGAGCTCCACCCTAAAGTGGAACTTCCGCTCATTGGATTCCCCCCCCCCCCGGTGCCACAATTGGCACCTTTAGGGGGGGAGGGGGGACAGGATACCTGTCGTTGACAGGTATCCTTTCCCACTCTCGGGAGTCCAGCTGCGGCCGTGACGTGGCAGTGACGTCACCGCAGGGCTCTCTCCTCCTCCTCCCCTGACCGCCGGGCTAATAGGAGAGAGGAGCGGGGCCTCGCGCATGGACAGTAGGGTTCCCGGTGTGAAGCCGAAAGGCTACACTGACGTGTTTCCTTACCCGCAATGGCGGCGGCAGCACCCGACAGCTGATGGAAACATCAGCTGCAGTGCCGACATTAAGGGACAACAAGACAGGTAAGTGTCCATTTATTAAAAGCCAGCAGCTGCAGTATGTGTAGCTGCTGGCTTTTATTTATTTTTTCCCAGACCTCCGCTTTAAGTTCTCATAGTGCTCCCACGTATTTATATAAATTAATAAAACTAAAGTTCATACAGTATGTAAACTTGTTCTCGAACAAATCTGTGGTGCTCTTCTCCCAGTGACAAGTGTTCCAATCACATAAAGTGCTTCAGTGCCCCAAAGTGCTTTACATACCTTATCCTCTTACCAGATTGAGATGATCTCCATATTATAAGAGATCATTAAGGCTTTTGGGTTTAATTTATCCTTCAGTCAGTAATCTTGACACCAAGCGACGCCGGTTTAATTTATCCTTCAGTCAGTAATCTTGACACCAAGCGACGCCGGTCTCAGCAACTCCGTGCACAGCACTTAGCATCCGTGTCCCCACACACTGAAATCCGAGCTCTCTGGATGCCGCCTGTTAGCCCCCGTCAATCTCAGGCGGCGTACACACGACAGAGGTTCTCGCTGGAAACCAGCGAGAACCTCGCTGGAAGCTGCATTCCAGCGAAAACCTTGGCCGTGTGTACGCTCCTGGCTCGCCCCGCCCGTCGGGAATCCCGTCGAGCGAATAGAGAGCACGCTCTATTTTTGCTCGACGGCCCGCCTGGATGAATGGCTGGTTGCCATTCCCGACGGGCGGGTCACCGATTTCGACGGCCGGCAGAGAACCTCGACGGGCGGAACGATATGTTCTGCCCGTCGAGGTTCTCTGCCGTGTGTACGCGGCTTCATAGGCAATAACAAGATGTTAGGCACAAAAAAAAGAAGGCTCATTGCGCAATACCATATAACCAATAAATGTATTAAAAAATATATTGCACTTACTGGCTTAAAGTGTTACTAAACCCAGTAATATGAAATGTTTTTAACAGGACAGTTCTCACAGCTTATAAGTCTTCTTTTTACATTAAAATACTGCCACTGTAAACCTTTTTGGATGATCTGTATACCACGGTTACATCATAAACTGCACAGTTTCTCCAGTGCTGAGAGTTCAGGAAGGAGGAGATTACCACTTCAGCCTGTATACACACCCACACATGTGATGTCAATATCATGTGACCTGGTTAGCTCTGATCAACAAGTAATTATTCTCTCCAGCATAAAAGATACAACTAAGCATGTACAAGTCGGCTACCCTGCCTGTGTTAGCTGGCCTCCCCCAGATAGACAGTGCAGGGAGGGAAGAATCTGTGCATAGCCATACAGTATAAATCAGCTTTTTTACACAATGCAGAGGATTAACCCCTTAAGTTCCACAGTGAGTATAACAAGCATGCTATGCTGCATATACAGTTTGATTTTACTGTTGTGGGTTTAGTAACACTAAATATAATGATATACATCAATACTACTATTAATCATGGTAGTAACAGCCCAGCCAAACAACACGCTAGCCAGTCTATTCATGTCCAAATCACATGCGGCGTCCCACATCATATTTGTTTGTACCCAGGCTGAAGTCACTATGACAAGCCTGGGTTAACACAGGAACAGTAGGAGGATGCACCACCGCATTCCTGTTAAAATCGCATGAGATTCTTTGCAGTGCGATTTGAGCCCATTAATTTAGTATGGGCTCAAATTTCACTGCAAAGGTATCAGTTTTAGGTATCAGAGCATTGGCCTTAATATGAATACTCATGCAAGTGCTTAGTATCAGCATCGGTGCAACCCCAGCTTAAAGGATAAAGCCTTGTACACACAGTTCAACAGGACAACTTTCAGCCCGTGTGTTCAGCGGTCTGTTCTACAAAATCTACGGTCATGCTGGAAGACCCGCATCAGACCCGCATCTAAACAACAGAAACTGGCCGACAATCAGTCAGTGTGTAGAGCTGTTTTTCTGGCAGAAGCCGGTCTAATAACCGGCCTTTGTCGAAGGGGTATGTTGGAAAAATAACATCTGATCAGTGCTTGCAGTCCCTGTAAAAACGTAAAGGCACAGCGAGGGAGATCATTACACTAACATTGCTTGTGTTAGTATGGCAATCTCTCAGGTCTTTTTCTTTCAGCCTGCTTGGTTTAAAAAAAAAAAAAAAAAACTTTTAGGCTTCATTTCCATGGACGTTTTTACAGCCACTTTTCTGAGCGTTTTTTGCAGCTTAAAAATGTCTCTCCATGTCATGCCCACCATGACGTTTTTGAGCTGTAGATGGCTGAGCCGTTTTTAAGCTGCAAAAAAGAAACCAGCACCAGTGCGTTCTGAAGCTCCAGCAATAGAGCTGTAAAAACAGCCGTATAAATTTACAGTGTTGCAGATGGGAGTGTAAAAACAAGGAAATGCATCCTCCTGTCTGCTAAAGCCTAATGGCAATACCTCAGCTTATGCAAAGTCACTTTACTGGAGCTCAAAGACAGCTTTTTAATGAAAAAAATACATACTGAATGTCATAGGTGTGCACAGCCTATTGCATTAGGGTGTGCACTCTAATGCCGCCTACATACGATCGGAATTCCGAAAATAAAAAATTGATGCAAGCTTTTGTTTGGAAGTTTCAACCGTTTGTAGGCACCATTGGGCATTTTCTGTCGGAATTTCCGACATCAAAAATTTGAGAGCTGGTTCTCAAATTTTCTGACTGGAAAAGTTCTTGTCGGAAATTCCGATCGTCTGTATGCAATTCCGACGCACAAAAATCCTACGCATGCTCAGAATTATTGAACTTAATTTTTCTTGGCTCGTCGTAGTGTTGTACGTCATCGCGTTATTGACAGTCAAAATTTCCGACCACATTTGTGTGCCCGTGTGTATGCAACACAAGTTTGAGCCAACATTCCGTCGGAAAAAAAATCCACGGTTTTCTTGTCAGAAATTCCGATTGTGTGAACATGGCATAAAGCTCAAAACAAACAGTACTGATCACTCACTGTGTTTATTCAGAAAGGGAAGTAGCCAGTAAATTACATATTTACAGGCCCTCTCCCCCACTTGTTCTAAAACATCCACCCAGTGTGTACCCACATCAGCAGCTGGTGGGAGAGAAGAGGAAGGAAGCCGACAGCGCTTCAGGGGGAGCCAGGGCAGTAGGGGGAAACTGGGATGTACGGGGTGATTAGGATGTGCCTGGGCACCCCTGTCACACCCTGTGTGCACGCCTATGCTGAATGTATATATTGAATCTTATCTATATGGTGACATGTCAGAGATTTTTTCTGCGTCAGTGATTTTTAATGAATTTATATGGGAGAATGCGTCAATACAAAAAATGTGCACATACAAAAAGGAGATACAGTAATATTAATTGTGCAAGTAAATTATCAAGATTGCATAACATGTTAAGAGATAAGCTGTAGAAACAACAGGCATATGAATCAGTTGGGTTTAAGGCTTACGTTAGTTTTGCTGTGGCTTTAACGATTTACAGAAAAATATGGTAGTGACATGTCAGGAATGTATTCATACAGAATTACTGTACTGAGATGCCCATGTTGAGTTCCGCAAAACACAGGATGCATGTTAAGATATAACAAATTAAAGTGTGTGTTTAAAAAAAAAAAAAAACTTTTGCAAGCAGCTCCCTCCCCCCTTTACTTGTCTGAGCCGAATCTCGATCCAGCAATGTGCATGCACACAGAGGCTGCTCTCTCTCTGCTCATTGGCTCCCAATGCTGTCAATCACAGCCAGTGAGAAGGGAGTGGGACAGGGAGCAGACACTCAGAGCTTGGGATTGAGCCTGCATGAGTGCCCCCATAGGAAGCGGCTTGCTATGGGGACACTCAGCAAGTGGGGGCAGAGAAGAGGAGAATGCAAATCTTTCCACAGAGCAGGTAAGTAAATCATGTTTGGTATTTAACAAATAAAATAAAAACTGTGCCTTTACAATCTCTTTAATGTAAGAACTTGCAAAAGAAATTGTTGATTAATTTGTATTTTTTGTTTCTGAAGGAATTTATTTTTCCTACAGACAAAGATCACATGTACAGCCTTAAACCAAAAATAATCCAGCGCCTTGACAAACAGAATAAATAGAAACATATTCACAATGCTGATGCTGTCAAAATGTGTTCCTTTTTCTTGAGAAGAAAGCATTGCTGCCAGTGCATTTGGAATTGCCCAGATGCCTTTTGTCTATAAAATCCAGCATTTCACAATGCTCTTGGCTAGCAAAAAATGCCCACTTTGTAGTATCAATTTAAAGACAACATTTTTAAAAGAAGGTGGCACTTCAAAAAATGAAGATTACAAGAAGCATAAATATAAAAATGAATCAAGCTGACCAGGTGGAATTGCCAACTCTCCTTGATTTTGAGGGACAGTACTATACTGTATGTTATATATACTTTTTATGGAGAAGGCTATTCAAACAATACAATAAAATGCCTAAAAGCCTAGATTTACCACCTCTTCGGCTCAAACAAACAAATAAACAAAATAAATCTACGCTAGGAGATAATTACTAAAATAACAATTTTAAAAAATTATACAGAAGCAACACTCAGTAACTGTCCAAATACAAAAGAAAAAAAAAGAGTGTATATATGCGTAAAACCTGCGCTTCGCCTTTAAAAATAAATGAACCAACAAAAGTACAATAAACAACCAAAATATACTATAGCTAAAAAAAAAAGATATACTGATGAACAAATCAGTGAATTTAAACACATTCATATAAAACAAAGGATCCTCAAACTACGGCCCTCCAGCGGTTACGGAACTAAACATCCCATGAGGCATTGTAAAACTCTGACATTCACAGACATGACTAGGCATGATGGGAATTGTAGTTCCTAAACAACTGGAGGGCCATAGTTTGAAGACTCATTATATAAAATAATGTCTCACAATCTCAAACAAATATAATAATATAAATGAAAAAAACTCCACAATAGAAACACAGTCCATCCACAGGTAAAGAAGTGCTGATTGGAAATGACACATGATCACTCCTGTGCAGAAAACACAGCCTCTTACCAGAGATATCAGACCTCTAACATACTGGTTATAAACACTTAAAGACTATCCAGGGGAATTGTCAGATGAACCCCTTTAGGCAGGCATCACAGCTCCTTAAAACCTCATAAATGAACCATGAAGAGTGGAAAAGAAAATTCTCATAGTACAATATTGTCACACAGTTTTATTATAAAACGCACAAAGGCACCAATGAGAAAAAAAACAAAATACAGCATGTATCAGCCAAACGCTGTCTGCTACCAAGCATGAAAGTGTCAACCAATCAGACTTCTCCCAACATATTTAGTCACTAACAAAAGTTTTTAGGGGCCAGTACATGCCTTCAAAGGTTCAGAAGGCACATTTGTCATGCATTGGGCAGCCAATTCAAGTCAATGGGCAAACATATGCGCAACCTGCAGAAACACTTAAAAAACATGCAAAAACAGGAGCCGATATACATATGTTCCCACTACGTGTAGTGTGATAGGGGTCTTAAGATCTCTCAGCCCTGATGCAAGCAGTGGGCTGGCTCTTGGGAGGATTTGCATGCAGACTGTACTAGGTAATAATCACATGAAATGATGAGCCTCCATGATAAAAATAAATAAATAAATCCAATCAATTAAGAGGGGTGGTTTAGGTACATTCAGGTTGGGGAGGAAAGGGCTAGATGTTACTGAATGTCCTCCAGTCAGGTAATTAGGTAGGCTCAATCTAAAGTGACGCATCTTCTAATGTGAGCAGTTTACAGTGTGCAGTGAAATCTGAGTAAATGTTTTAAGTACAGAAAAGGAACCTATAGGGCTCTTTCACACGGGGCGGATCAGTAATGATCCGCCCCGTGCACCTCCGTTTGCTCAGCGGGGATCGCTCCGTTGATCTCCGGTGAGCTGCCGGATGAAAGGGCGGTCCCCGCACACTGTGCAGGGACCGCCCTGTCTTTTCTCCGCTCTCCCCTATGGAGGGATCGGATGAACACGGACCGTCTGTCCATGTTCATCCGATCCGATCCGCCAGATAGAAGGATACTTTGGCGGATTGGATGTCAGCGGACATGTCTCCGCTGACATCCGCGATCCCATAGGGATACATGTATGTCCGTTTTTCATCCGACAACGGATGTATGAGAAACGGACATACGGAACGTCCGTGTGAAAGAGCCCTTACAACTGTGCAAAACTAAAGAGATGAAACAAATCCTCCTACATGAGTTTTATTGTTTATCTGTAGTCTTCTCTACACTACACCCCTTCAAAAGGCCATAACATTGTTTATCTCATGTGTTAGTAAAACTTCTTAGAAGTGACACATGCTGGTAACGAAGGAAGGAAGCACCAGAGAGAAATGACATTTAGAGCTTTGGAGAGGGATAAGTAAACACTACAGATATATGTGCTTTGCTCAGATTCCATGACTGGTGTTTACAACCACTTTTAAGTGGAATTGCATTAAAATTATAACTTAGGATAACCCACCCACCCTATTCTTCGACTATTCTACCCTATAAAAGAAATGACGCCTACACTTATCTGTTTTGAAGTTGCTCTGGTCTGGTCACATGGTTGAATCCCAGTGGCAGCTTTAGTGTAGAGGAGAGGCAGCCAACAATGGCTTTAGAGCCTGGGTGATGGTGTCACCCATAGGCTTACTATGGGCATCTGTTGTCAGCCGCCTAAGGCGAGAAGAGAAGTCGCTGTGGCGATCCCTGGGCAGGAAGTCCTGAGACAGGAAGTCCCACTCCTACTGAAGCCCCCACTCCCCCCCCCAAAATAATTACATGCCAAATGTGGCATGTAAGGGGGTGAGGAGTGCTTAAAGCAGAAGTTACACTTTTGGGTGCAACTCCGCTTTAATACCTCTTTACGTTACCCAGTGCATTGACATAACTACTTTTCATTTATGGACACATGAACATTCTATAAAACATTCAGAGCTTGACGATATATATGATAGGTACTGAAATGCTCTTCTGATTGATTAATCCCATAATTAAAGGAATTATGTTTATTGTCCATATGGTAACAATCCTTTGAGTATTGAGCTGCCCAGTATAATCAGTTCTTCTATAGCAGTGTGTCAGGCTTTTGAGAATGCTCAGCATAATGTGGCCAAAGCGGCAGAAAAACATTGCATTTATGAATAGGCTTGCTACATTTTTCCTGCAGCCATGGAAGTGGTTAATCAAAGTGTTACCTTTGTACCGCCTAAAGTATTTTATTTTGAGTAACAAGTATTTTCTGTCTGTAGATGTTCATTATGTTAGGAAGTGTTAGAATGGGTATTGATAAATGGTTTTAATCTATATATCAGTGGATTCTGTCCAATAATGTTAGCAGTTTTTTTTTTTACTTGTGAGGTGCCGTACACACGGCCGAGGTTCTCGCTGAAAATCAGCGAGAACCTCGCTGGAATGCACATTCCAGCGAGGACCTCGGCCGTGTGTACTGTCTCGGCGAGCTTCCCGTCGGGAAGCCCGTCGAGCCGAAATAGAGAGCACGCTCTCTATTTCCTCGACGGCCCGCCTGGAAGAATGGCTGGTTGCCATTCCCGACGGGCGGGTCGCCGAATCCGACGGCCGGGAGAGAACCTCGACGGGCGGAACGATGTGTTCTGCCCGTCGAGGTTCTGGGTCGTGTGTACGCCGCCTGACACATTTTTGTTTCCTCTAAGAACTGTGGCTTTTAAATATTTCACTTCTTCCTAAGTTTAAAAGAAAATGAAGATGAAAGTTTAGGGAACTAAAATGACAGACTAAAGATAAATGAAACATTGTTCCCAGCTTTGATTTATTGCTTTATCTGGGGTCTTCAGCTTGTCGCCTGTGAGAAGGGCAATGGAGATTTCCCCGACTTCCTTTGGAACACCAGAATATGTCACGTCTGGGCCATGTGTTTCCAGTTTGTTGTGTCTCCATTTAAAAGGGTGAATGTTTTACAGATTTTAAGAGAAGTTTTTTGGCGATGGGGTAATGCTGACATAAGTGAAAAAAGCTTCTACTTCCTTATAGGTGGCATTACAACAAAGCAGGAAACATGCCTATGTCTGGTAGTATTTTAAATAAGACGAGAGTTTAGTATTATTGATTAGAATTGTCCAGTTTAGGTCTCCTTGCTATAAATGAAGAGACTTTATTACCCCAAAACGTCATATTCCTGATATGTGCCTGCTGTACCATGTACTTGTAGGTGAAAGTATCCAGTTCTCTTTGTATTGCTTCCTTGTGTGAAATCCCTGGTGTTCCTGTTTTTCCCACTGCTTTCCTATTAAAAACTGACCACACTAAGCAGGAGAACACACCATGATCAATTCTCTAGCTGTGCTGGGAATTCAACCTGCTCTCCTCCAATGATCAGACTTGTTCTGCACAGCCATTCACTGGGAAGATCAGTGTGCTGCTGCTTCTCCCCCCCCCCCAGCTCTTATGCACCTGAGAACAGAGGGAAAGTGATCACTTAATAAAAATGTATTAATAATGTTTTGCCTTTCATTTCTATTTTAAACTGAATGGGTTGTTTTACAAGGTTATCGTTTACAATCACTTTAACTGTACCTACCTAAATTACCTAGGTCTAGACCAGTGATGACGAACCTTGGCACCCCAGATGTTTTGGAACTACAATTCTCATGATGCTCAACTACACTGCAGAGTGCATGAGCATCATGGGAAATGTAGTTCCAATACATCTGGGGTGCCAAGGTTCGCCACCACTGGTCTAGACTATGACATGACCTAATCTTCAAAAGAAGGGAGAAACGTATATTGTAGTATGCAGTATGTCTGAATGGTGTTCATGTAGAGTTATATGTTTATTCCTTCTTTAATTAATTATTTTCCCCACAGTATATGCACTAATTAAAATCATTGAAATAATTATTACCTTATAGTAGTGCTATGGCCTCCCATAAAATGGGCTTTAGTACTTTATTTTAAAGTGGTTGCAAAGTCAGTAGGATTACCGTCAGCCCCTCTGTTCTAATAAGGTATACTACACAGTGTATTTTTCTTTTTAAACTGATGGTGCTAAATACCTTATTTCAGATCGCCTCTGTGTGGTGACATTCCAGAGGTGCACGTGACCTCCCACCGCTCTCCTCAGTGGGAGGGTCTGAGATTCCCCTCTGTTCTCAGCCAGGAGATCACGTGACTGCTGGGGAGATATTTAGCGGCATTGGATGGTGGTGGTGGAGGCGATTATAGAGATGGTTAAAATAGCTAGGGAGTCCCTTAAAAAAACTTTTAACACAAACAAAGCAGGATTTCTCCCAGTCTTGGAAGGTAAAGAAAGTTTTCATTTACTTTATGAGACTTGTGCATCACATAGAAACTCAATGTTGTCCTTGATTAGATCATTGTACAGAGGATCTTATTGTACTTTAAACAGTACTGGCCAAATATATGTCAGTCAATAAATGACCCATAAAGTGGCTGAACCAGTTGGAAATTCAGTTATTTTAGCAGTAACATAACATATAGGACACATTGATATGTTCATTTGAGGATTGCAGAGTACTATTGAGTTTTTTTTGTGTTTTCAAAATAGTCCGACCGTGTGTACGCTCCATCGGACCAACTTTTTCGGTTTTCATTGGACAAAAAGTTTGCTCTGCAAATGGACAAACTTTACGTCACCAAGTGTCCGACCGTGTGTACAGCAAGCAATCGGACTTTTGTACAAAGTACAAATGCGCATGTTTAGAAGCAAGGACCAGCCGGAAGCGTTCTGTCTGGTAAAATTAGCGTTTGTATTTGAAAGAGCAAATTTGTGATCTGAAATCAAGAAAAGCAGCGCACATTCTCTTCCTCTTTATAATGTGATAATACTAAAAGCTGCTTTGCTGGTGATACTGACGGAGTCAAAACAAATGTCTTTACTTTGGATAAGTGTATTTTGGTTATATGAATAAAACATATTTCTATATTATTTTGTGGGTTAAGTTAGCACAACCCCATTGTGCAAAATGTCTGCTTGACGAACGGACGTTCAGAAACAAACAAAATTGCACAAAACTGAAAATCGCAAATCCACACAGACGAAACCTCTACTAACCCTCGATTAGCAGAAGGAGCCCAAAGGGTGACACCGGAGAATTGAACTTCCTCTTTCAAACTCTCGTCAGTATGTTGAAACGTCACTACGTTCGTGTTTGTTGCCGAAAAAGTCTGTTTGGCTATGGGGTAGAAAGTGAAGGGAAATCTCTGCAATGGGACAGGAATGGTAAAAAATAAGCTGACAGGGGCTATAACCCCCCTTACTCTATCCAAAATGAAAATTAAAGTTAAGATTTAACCATGCCAATGGTGCAGCAGAACCCCCCCCCCCCCCACAGTTGCAGAATGCTGGCCGCCTGCATACGAGAAGCAGTGTGGCCGCTTTATGGGGTCGCTAGACTAATTTGCCTCTCAGCCCAGCCTGCCCCATAAGACTGCCGCTACACTAACAGTGTAGCACAAGCCGACGGGGACTCTTTTTGTGCTGCCCCCCTGCAAAGTGCTGCCCTAGGCCTGGGCCTTGTTGGCCTAGGCCAGGATACAGCACTGGCCTGGCCAACTTCCTGCTAACCTTTCTAGACCTGTAAGCTGCTCTGGTCCATCTCCAGTGGTGGAAGCTCTGTGCAGGAGACAGCCGACAATGGTCATGAAATGCCTAGGAAGTGAGGTCACCCATAGACTTACTATGGGGCTTCCATTGTCACTGCATCCTCTGCACATGCCTCCACAGCAAATCCGCGGCTGACAGCGTGGGACCAGCCCGGAGCGGCTTCAGAAAAGGTATGTATAGCAATTTCCTCTTTACAGGGCTAGATAGGTTAGTTTTAGATAGGGGATGCCTGTAGATTTACAAATTTTAGTGTTAGGGTAAACTTCTACTTTAATTGAAGAAGCTGAAGTTAGAAGCTGATTGACTACCATGCACATCTGCACCAGATTTTGAGCTGCCAGTTTTAGTAAATCAACCCCTTAGGCTTCTCCAGTAGGTGACATTGGAAATAGGCAATATGGTGGCAAAATCAAACTTTTACTCTGTAAAGGAAAACTCTTTGAAGGATAACTAGATGACTAGTAGCTGTGAGTTGGCTGGGCAATTTGGGAGGAGAAGGATAGTAAATGAAACATAGGCAGCGTTTATAGTAACATTTCAGATTTCAGGCTAACATATCTATAAGGTTTGAAGGCAAATGCCCTCCACTCTCATCTCCAATTCTAAAAAAAAATTCCTTCTGATTATTTATTGTTGAATGGGCAAATCCAGCTAGGCATGACCAGTTGTGGTCACCTAAGCCAGAGATTAAAAATAAAGGATAAAGAAAAAAAATAGCCTTCTTCTGGGAGATACTGGGAAAGCAAATCGAGCAACCCCAATAAATATACTAGCAAGGAATAAATTTGAAATATTCTTACAAAATGGCATTTTGTTTTTGCTGCATCACATCAACTATAATGATTGCCAACATAAAGCTATTAACACGTTGCCAATATAAATACTGTAATTAAAACCATTTTTTTAGTTTCCATGCCAGCGTTTTGTCGAGGGTATTACAAAGACATTTGAGCTAAAAATTCAATATAGCAGAACTGAGCAGCATTAGAAAGTAGTTTAGGCTTACTAAAGGAGTATACTGAGCAAGTTCATCTCATTGCAAAGTGAATATTGTAAAACTTGAGGTCCCAGTCGTGTCCAAAGGAATAAAATACAGAATGTTTGCATATGATTAGATCATCCTTTATTGGATTATTTATGTTATTTACTAAGCTTGGTAAAAAAAAAAAATACTTTGTAAAGTCAATAGTCTCCACTCCTGTAGTAAATTCAACCCGTTGAATTGGTTTAAATGATATAGAGTTGGTTTTAAATGGCAACATGAGAATGGTTTCAGGCTCCTAAAATAATAGTCTGTCTGTGGATGAGGTGGAGTTAACCCATCTTCAATTCAAGCCTCCAATCATGCGCAGAGACATTACAAGAATGTTTCCATAACACGATTGGATGTTTCAGTGACCGAGAATTTACCATTCAGTTGTTGCCAGTGAGTGTGAGTAGCATTTATTCGCCGTCTTAGGCTTTATAATCCTTCACAGTGCATATGCTCTTGGACATTTGCATGGCCTAGCATGGTATTACTTTATTGGTCACTGCTATGTAAATTATTTTTAATAATTAGCACCAACAGTTATCTATATAAAAAAAACAGTTCTGAGTGAAATGTTGAAGTTTGCTGAAAAGAGTTGTTGAATATAAAAAAAAATCAGTTGAGTTACAATTTTTATATATATATATATAAAAAAAAAATCCTATCTATTTAACAACATGCTTTATTTAAAGGAGAAGTATGGGATAAAAAACAAAAATACACTCCATACACACCTCTTTGCTGAAGCAGCTGTCCCCACTGCTCTCTGCACTTCCCTCCAGCGCTCTCTGAAGTGCAGGGCTGGGAAGGGAATCAATATTGTCAGGAGCAACTGTGTTAGTGGTCAATAGCTGACTCTGGGTCACAGGAGGACAAAGGTAATTGTACTCCTGTGACCCACAATGAAGAAAGGCAAAAAAAAGCTTTGTCCATTGTCATTCCTTTGAAGAGATTTTCATTCACTTCCTGCTCACACTCACACACATTGGGTGTTTAGTGGGACATGTTAAAGAGGAGTTCCATTCTCCCCCACCCAAAAAATAAAGTCAGCAGCTACAACTACTGTAGCTTCTGATTTTCAATATAATGGACACTTACCTGCCCCTGCATCCATCGCTTGTCCTCATCCGAACTGATTCTTCAAGCAGGTTCAGATCCAGGTGCCGGCATCTTGATCAATGGAAACCGGAAGTGGCCCTTACGTTTTCTGGGACCTGTGGTGTGTCCCAAAAGGCTGCGGGGAAGGAGGGGGTCTAACTTCTGCTTAGATCACTGCAGGGATCTGACCAGACCTGGGGGAGCGGGTACCTGTCAATATCAATGGAAATAACAAAGAACAGATGGACGGCCGCACACCGGAAAACTCTTGAGTTGTCTTTATTGAAAAAGCATAAGCAGGCACCACAGATACACAGCAGGAATAAAAAAACAGCCGACGCGTTTCACACTTGGTTAGTGCTTATTCATGGCCTGTCAATATCAGATACCCCCCCCCCCTCAAAAAAAAAAAGTAAAGGAGGAGGAAGAGCGTAATTTCCCCTTTTGGGTGAAATTCTGCTATAAGTTAGCTGGATGTCCTCCTTCGTGTGCATGCTGCCAACCAGAGTGTGAAAGAGCTTTGAATAATGATGAGATGAGTTCACCATATATTTTAATTCTTTTACACCTTCCAAAAAAATATGTTTTACTCGGTAAAGAAAATATGCTGTTCCCTTTTTAAAGAGTTATATTTTTTAGTTCAGCTGCCACATGTGTATGAATAATCGTAAAAATAATATCATTTTCAATAAGAGTTGCATAATGTATTTATTAGTTGCATTTTATGTATTATAAAATAAGGTTCTATTGTTTGCATTTATTTATCATTTACATTATTGTATTGTAGCATTGCAATAATAACACAGGATGATTACAATTAAATATAAGATACTGTTTTTTTTTTTTTAATGCAGTAACACATGTTTAAAGTGTATTTAAATTTAAACACTTTTTTATAGTTTTTAATAGAGTGGGAGTGGGTTTTTAACACTGTTACCTTTTTGTTGCTGTCTGTGTCAACCTCTTGGGAAACTCGCTCCCTCCCTGGTGTCTATTGTCTGTCAACTAAAAGTAAGTGAAGATCCAAAATTTTGAGTTGTCACCGGAACAGAGGATCTAATGGGGACACTTGAAGCCCTGATAGCTAAGAAAGGATTTCCCTCACTTTGGAGAGATTTCCTCTTGCCTATTGTTGTGTCTACAGCACACAATGAAACACAGACGGCAAAAAATTCCTTCCCCTTTCTATGCAAAGCTAAAAAAAAAAGCAGATTTGAATAAACATTAATCCTAAATAATTTACAACCGAAAGAAACAAATTGCAATTAAACATTGTAAAAATAATTTATTCATCTATGCATGCATGCTTTTGTGAGGGGATCAGACAAAAGGCTGGGTGGGCAGTAATGATATATTCTCAACTTTAGTATGATCAGATGCATGCATATAACATTGGATTACAGCAAACTTACAACTGTGGTAAATCAGCCCGCAGGTCTACATAGAATACTGAATTTGGAGTTAATACTCGACAGAATAGTAAAATGGTTGTCTGGGTGTCCATACAACACTGTTAGCAATGCTTGTTTAATTGCCCTCTCAAACTGGCTTAATTGATTGTGCCACTGGAAACACATTCCAGATTTTTTTTTTGTGTTACTATTGTGTCCACATACAGCTCTACCACCATTCCCCACTTATGTAACATATTTTACTACTGCTAGCTGATAATAATTTGTACAGTATACTTAAATGAATCTCCGCTAATTATTAGTTTACAATGCTATTTCAATCAGCACCTAATTTGTTCTTAAACATAACATAACGTATGTAGCGCCTATGTACCTTACAGTACTGGTGCTAGTGAAATTTAAGGGCAGATCAGAGTGTAGTTAAACTCTGATCCAGATTGTTAGTAGCAAATTGTGGTCTCTGTCTCAGCTCGGGTGCTCTGCACGAGGGTTTGTCCTCGCTGTGCATGCTGGGGAGGGGTATTTATGGGACAGACGCCATTGGTTCGGGGTCTTCTTCGTCCAGTGTGGCACCCACCTTTAGGGTGGCCACATCACGGCGCCCCGGCATTATGGCCTACCTGGCCAAGGCTTGCGTGCCACACAGTGTTCCTGGTTCCGGGGCCATGCTGACCCGAAGCATCTGAACAGTGGCGGGGACCCAGTGAGTGACTGGGTTCCCAATCTGAAGATCCCAATCTGTACTGCTGTTCGGTGGGGAGTCAGTCTGAGGAGCGCCATTGAGAGGCTGGCGGTCCAAAAGGGCCTGGACAAACCACCGGGGATCGAGGTAGTCGGACACCGAGGGATTGATCATCTGTCGGTCGGTACCTGAAGGAGATCCAGACGTAACTCAAGTAAGGAGGCATATCTCCAATAATCCAACCGAGAGGGGACCTGTGGCAGAGGTAACTTCTGAGGCTCATTGAGAGGGGTCTGTGGCAGTGACTTATTTCTAAAATTGTCCGGGTGATACTCTGGTCAGTGAGAGAGGCCTGTCCGGGTACACTGAACCCATTCCAGCGGGAGTGGTGAAGGGAAGTGTCACGTTTGGGAGAAGGACTGTTTCCCTATCATCATGCCTGAATCTGCTATTCTCCTATCTTCTTCAGCTTTACTTTCCTCACCACAATTTTTTACTGTTTTTACCCGGCTGGGTAATAAAGAGCACCTGTTTGGACATTCCTTTACTTCTTCTATATGCAATACTCATCATTCACCCCTAGGAATTTCGGAGGAGTCACAAGGTAACACGCCGCCCAAAAATCTAGCAGCTCCTCCGGCGGTAATGCTACACGTACATATCATAACATATTGCACATACTACATTCTAATAGAGGAACTGTAGTCTGCTCACAAAATTTGTAATAAAAACATCTTTGCCATTCTGAAGCTTTCCTCCAACCACTTTGCATATTATTTTATATATACTCTGATTCTGTACTTGCCAAATATTTTAACAGCTGAATCTGCTACCTGTTCACTTCTTGGATTTCCACAGATACACACCTCCAGCAACTTTCATTGGCCCTCTTATGATTCACCCCCCCCCCCCCCTCTCTTCCTGGCAAATTCTCATGAGAGTGAGAGCTGTGCATGATGTCATAAGCCAACACCAGGGATCTCCAAACTACGGCCTTCCAGCTGTTGCAAAACTACACGTCCCATGAGGCATTGTAAAACTCTGACATTCACAGACATGACTAGGCATGATGGGAATTGTAGTTCCTGAACAACTGGAGGGCCCTAATTTGGAGACCCCTGGCCTTGGTTAATGGCCAGACAAGAAACAGGAAGTTGACTGTATAAGGTATTTACAGGCAGAAAAAAATGTCTTAATGTCCAATGGTAAAACAACAAGGGCAGAAGATTTAATACATGGAAAGTTGAAAAAATGACTTAAGGTAATCAAATATGTGGTGACCAATAACAACTGATTTTCTTTGGTTGCCCAGTTTGCAGAAGTCTGTTAAGTATTAATGACTTGTAACACTATTAATATGATTCATAACTTTTTGATAATGATAATGTTCAATTCCTTGGTAACACAAATTGCTAATTAGCCAATCATATGACAGCAACTCAATGCATTTAGGCATCTAGATGTGGTGAAGACAACATGCTGAAGTTCAAACTGAGCAACAGAATGGGGAAGAAATGGGATTTAAGTGACTTTGAACATTACATGATTGTTGGTGCCAGAGGGGCTGGCTGAGCATTTAAAAAAAACTGCTGATCTACTGGGATTTTCACCCACAACCATCTCTAGGGTTTACAGAGAATGGTCCAAAAAAGAGAAAATATCCAGTGAACGGCAGTTGTGTGGACAAAAATGCCTTGTTGATGTCAGAGGTCAAAGGAGAATGGGCAGACTGGTTTGAGATGATAGACAACAGTAACTTAAATGACCCCTCATTACAACCAAGGTATGCAGCGTACTATCTCTGAATGCACAACACATCGAACCCTGAATCAACAAAAATATCAAATTTTTCTAACATTCAATTAATACTCATGGGATTGTACACCCCATCAACACCCATCATACCATAAGAACATACCTTAATTATAAAATAAACACAACAAGGATTGTGGAGAAGTTTAGGCCGCGGCCCCTTTATTGGGTTTAAAACAATTTTAATTATGAAATTAAATTTAACCTTTAATACCAAACAGAATCGCTGTTAACCATTAACAGACCAACATGCTTAGTCACTAAGGCCTCGTACACACGAGGGGATATGTCCGCTGAAAACGTTCCGATGGACCGTTTCAGCAGACATCTCCGCTCGTGTGTATGGGCTAGCGGACAGATTTCTCCACCCGACAGATTTCAAAGCATGCTTTGAAATCCATCCGGTGGAATCTGTCCGCCCGACATGTCTGCTGGTTAGTACACTTACCAGCAGACATGTCGTCCCCCACCGCCGCCGCGCCGCCGCCGAATGGATTCGGCGCATGCACGGAAGTGTTTTACTTCCTGGTGCGGTGACGTGGCGGTGACGCGGCGGCGTCAACGTCACCGCCGCGTCACCGCGCCGTCCGGCGGCGGGGAATTTGATCCGATGGTGTGTACACGCCATCGGATCAAACTCCCGATCGGACATATCCGATGGAAATGGTCCGCGGACCGTTTTCATCGGATATGTCCGATCGTGTGTATGGGGCCTTAGACTCAAGCAGCAATATCTTATACCAACCAAATACCAGTTTACCAACCACTGTCCACCCACAAAGTGGGTGACATTACCCAAAAAGATAGATCTTCAATATCAAACAAAGCTGTTGGTAACCAATAACAAATCAACTTGCTTAGTCACTACGACTCAAGCAGTAATATTTTATATAAAACAAGTAACAGCGTACAACCACTGTCCACCCACAAAGTGGGCGTCACTACCCACATAAAGGGGGACCGCGACAAGGGGAATTATAGGGGAGGGAGGGTGGGAGAGCAGGTCAAAAGATCCAGAAGGAAAGCTGAAGAGAATCCAGAGGTAAGTCCAGCTGAGAGACCTGAGGTAAATGCTGACTCCTCCCAGTGACAGGAGAGGATATAAGTAAAAGGTTACACTCATTGGCTAGATGTTTCCCGCCAAAGGATTTGTCACCAATCCAGTGCTCTGCAGCTGAGATGAATCTTTCTAACAGCAGCAGGCAGCTTGTCACCTGAAACACAAAACAGAAAGAACCAGCAAAGCAGCCATAGAGAGACATGCACTTATCAATTATCATAGCCCTCTATTAAGAGTAAAATGTATTCATTAAACAAATGGGTGTTAGGGGGCGACAATCCCATGGGGCCACTTCTCTATTTTATTCTTTTGTGGCCCTTACATTCTTGTAGCAACTGAACGTTCATGGATTATTATTTGTGGCATCACATGCACAAATACTAGCTGAATTGGCAACCCAGAAAACCAAGTGTATTCCATTCTAGCCCACACATAGGGGTTGATCTACTATAACTGGAGAGTACAAAATCTGGTGCAGCTTTGCATGGTAGCCAATCAGCTTCTAACTTCAGCTTGTTCAGTTAAGGCCCTTTCTCACGTCCGCTCCGCCTGTCCGTTCATTGCAAGTCCGTTAACGGACTTGTAATGAACCCCTATGGGAGCGGATCCGTTAGCGGATGATGCATCCGCTAACGTCCGCTCGATCCGCATCCGTTTTTGCGGACGGAAGAATGTCCTATTTTTCTTCCGTCCGGCCAAACGGATCGGATGCAAACAGACAGACGGTCCGTTTCCATCCGACTCCCCATAGGGGAGAGCGGAGGAGAGACGGGGCAGTCCCTGCACAGTGTGCGGGGACCGCCCTGTCCGCCGACAGCTGAGCGGAGACCCCCCCACTGAGTTGATGGGCACACGGAGCGGACCGAAAAACGGTCCGCTCCGTGTGAAAGGACCCTTAAGCTTTGATAATAAAACCTGGAAGCTGATTGGTTTCTGTGAAGAGATACACCTAGTGATCGTGCTAATTCTTTATTCAGTACCAGGAAATCCATTAAAGTATGCTCTTTTAATTACTCTTTGTATATGTGAATGTTTCACAAAGACCTGACCTAGGTGGAGGAGTGCAGCTATTATGTAGTAATATTCCCGTAAAATGACATTGAAGCCAAAAAAAATAAAAAATCATAAAAGAAAAGAAATCACTTGAGTAAACCAGAATCTGCGCCAGTGCAAACAAAAGACCCGTTCTAATTTGTCCTGACTCTAAATTGAAAATCTTCTTTTCATACAAAGGGATTAACAACTGAAGAAAAGCAATGTGAACTTTTTTGATCACGATTGTGCTTTGGAATTATATAACACTCACATTAGTCACTGGGGCAGAGAAGCGGCTGCGTGATTCATACATCATTATTTTTATAATATTTCCAAAGTGGGATGCAATTGTAAATTGAAATATGTGAAAACAAGCTGTGTTTCAATTGTCTCCCCAGAGGATGGAAGCTGGTTCATATTTACCACAAATGTATCAGCGTAGGCAATAGACAATGAAACAGCTTAAAAAGTATATGCACTTTTCACAGCCAACGCAAATACTACCCCCCAGGTTCACATCATTAGTGCTAAATATAAAAACCCTACCTCTTGCTGCCCTAGATTTATCTGTTAGTCACTTAGCATGAGAAAATCAGAAATCGGATTATTACACTTTGCATTTTAGCTGTAGGCCCTATCCACACTGGTGCGATTTTGCTGCACTTTTTGTGGATGAAAACTATTCCCTATTGTTCACTCCGGATGCGGTGGGACTGCAATGGGCAATTATTCCAGTGCAGTCCCACCGCAAGGACAAGGCAAAATGCCTTATCTCCTATGTACCCGGTTCACACCACTCCCCTGCGGTGGTATGTGGGCACTATGCGCTGAGAAAAAAAATACTGCATGCACTTTTTTTTCAGCCCAATGCGAGGCAATCCAATTGAATTTTGTGAGGTGTTTGTGCTAGACTTACTCTGTAACTCTAAACAGGTAACAGCAAAAAAAAAGCTCCTTGTCACAGCATTTGATTGACAGCAGCGAGAGCTAATAGCTGCTGATACTATCAATCTGCCCAGAGAGGTTCCTGTATTACTTCAAGGCAAATTCTATCTTGTGCCCATAGATTTTAAACCCAGGACCCTGCAGTTGCTATATCTGGTCTCCAACAGTATTCAAAACATGGAAATGCAATTATTTTAGTAAATCTAAACTGCTAAATACCTTTTCTCATTATCCAAGGGGAAATTTCTCGCGCTAAAGGTATGTCACTTGATACAAATCAATTAGTGGAAATTAATCGACCAATTAATTGATTGATTAAAAATAGTGACAACAAAATTACATAAATAAATAAACAAATATATCCAGCAGCAACAATAAACATGTGATATACATGAAAAAGACAAAATAAAAAGAAAAAAGTTGCGCTCAGAAAGCACAATATGACATTGTAAAGAAAAATAAATAAATAAATAAATAAATGAATAAACCACATCTAATTATAAATAAAGTCCATAAATGGTGATATGATCAAGTGTAATAAGAGTAGTTCATTTTACAACCCAATCTTAGTTAGTCCATATGAGCTGGTATCACAGAAATATAATTGAACGGTATGTTTAAACAAATGTCCAATAATAACCAAAGAGCAATGATAGCCGTAGATTAAAATATCCTGGAAAAAGAATCACTGTCGATCTCATAAATTTCTGCAGACACATCAAAGGTGAGTAAAGATGTACTCTTACCAGATCCTGGTGTTTACAGGCATATCAATCCACTGGCATCTGAAGGGGGAGATCACCTCGACCACCGGTGCCCTTTGACAACGTCATTTTGTGACGAAACCGGTCAGGGCGGAGCCACGCACTAACGTCACCGCGTTAAACGTGACCCCGGAAGCGCGGGCGCACGTAAATATTTCTGCTGCTGCTTTGTTTTTATATTTGTTTAGCCGCTATTTTTTGAATGTGTAAACTGCTGCACATTTTTTAATAAAACTTCCTGGAAGTATTTCACCATTGCGAGCCCTCGTTTTTTCTCCCCCTCGGTTCTTTGAACTGGACGAGGAGTCTATACCAGTGAGAAGTATTCGTTCCAGTGGAATCCATCAATCCTATGTGGATATACTGCAAGTGGTCGAGGTGATCTCCCCCTTCAGATGCCAGTGGATTGATATGCCTGTAAACACCAGGATCTGGTAAGAGTACATCTTTACTCACCTTTGATGTGTCTGCAGAAATTTATGAGATCGACAGTGATTCTTTTTCCAGGATATTTTAATCTACGGCTATCATTGCTCTTTGGTTATTATTGGACATTTGTTTAAACATACCGTTCAATTATATTTCTGTGATACCAGCTCATATGGACTAACTAAGATTGGGTTGTAAAATGAACTACTCTTATTACACTTGATCATATCACCATTTATGGACTTTATTTATAATTAGATGTGGTTTATTCATTTATTTATTTATTTATTTATTTTTCTTTACAATGTCATATTGTGCTTTCTGAGCGCAACTTTTTTCTTTTTATTTTGACCTTTTCTCATTAGCAGCATATAGCTTTAGTCTTGTGACTTCTATCAGTGTCTGGCTAAAGCTTGTAGGAGGATTTTTCATTCTACTCTTACTGTCCTATGAGGCTACAGGACCCACGACCCTCTGTCCGGACAGTGCTGATTGGCCCTTTGCTTATCACATGCACCCTCTCAAAAAAAAAAAAAAAACTCTAGCAATACACACCAATGGAAAGAACAAAGCAAAATTTGGATGGCCGCACTACAGGAAACTTCTGGAAAAAGTTGTCTTTATTCAATAAAATTCAGCAAAATACATCTACATACAGCCACACACTATACACCCGACGCGTTTCACTCTATAGTTTTAGTGCTTAGTCATGGCTAAGCACTAAAACTATAGTGTGAAACGCGTCGGTGTATATTTTGCTTTGTTCTTTCTACTGCTATGTGCACTGCCAGCACCCTGGTGTTCCGAAGATTCCCTGAGTGTTTGCAGCACCCACCTGGAGCGGTGATTTACTCCTTAGCAATACACACCAACCTGAGTGAATCCAAAGTCTCTGTCTTATCAGGCGATGGATTGGGCACAATGGAAGAAGGGCATGATCAGACAAGACAGTATCAAACAGCCTTTTTAACACAATGTGGAGGCTTAACTCCTTAGGTTCCACAGTGAGTATAACAAGTATGCTTCACTTCATATACAGACTGATTTTTCTGTGGGTTTAGTAACACTTTAATGGAAGTCGCTTCACCCTCATTTATATTGATGTGATTCGGATCCGACATTGCATGAAGATTACTCCGGCATTGCCCCTCCCTCGCTTTAAAGTCACATTAATGTAGTACTCAAGTCGCCAGGAAGTCACATAACTTTCAGGTCGCAGTAGTGATAACCAAACCTGGTGATCAGATTGCATCATTGTCCCTTTTACAAGGTGAGAGGTTGCAGAAGTGGGTGATGTGTGACCTTTATTTGTGAACATAGAAATAGAAATAGGAAATAGATGCTGCGCCTGGATGATACCTAAACAAATATGGCTCTGTCCTAAGAAAAGTACATTAAAACATTATCTGGGAGTTCTTGATCTTTGCAAGAGAAAAAAATAAAATATCCAAAATAGTTTTTGTGTTGCATTCTCTCTGCTGCCCAGTGTTTTAATTGAAATCAAGCAGCATATAAGAAACGATTGTTAACGTTAGCTTGTTATGCTTGCATTTGTACTTCTCAAAAGCTTTTGCTCAGATTATCCTGATTATAAATCATTAAACTGATGTTTATAAATTCTTTGGATTGCATTTATTATTTGTATAAAAATACATTTTTATTTTTTCGTGCAAACAAACATGGTAGTTTCTCAGGGCTGTAAACAGCTGTACTTAGGCATACCAGTCAGACATGCTTTTGCAAAGCTGAGAAAATTCAATATCGTAATATTTTTTTGTCTGGGAAACGTGACATCCTCCTTGATCAGATTAGCTGGATTTTTTTTTTAATTCTCTTGTTTTACTCGGGAGGAATGTTAGGTTGAGCAGATGTAATCTGTTACCTGACTATCCTGTTCTGGAAGTAAAAAGAAAAAAAAAGAACCTTTAAATATAACATTTAACTGTGCAGTAGATATAAATATTGACATACTTTTCTCTATGTCACCCCTGTGTTTATCACTATACAGTAGGGGCCTTATTTACTAAAATTGAGCTCATGCTGCAATAGAAGGTTAGCAGCATTCAATGCCATTGGCAATTATTGATTGCTTGATCACGATGTGTTCCAATACGGCTTTGCTCAGTGGTCCATCTCTGTAATGTAGCCTTCTATTGTGGATGTACAACAATATATATATAGATATATTTTCACATAATACAGAGCTGCACGATTAATTGTTAAAAAAAATCGTTATCACAATTCAACCCACTCACGATCTTAATACAGCATTTCCCTGATTCTAACAAGTGCAGAGCCTTCTCTGCTCAGAGCTGTAAAAAAAAAAAAAACTCATCTTGATAAAGAGAAATATTGGGGGTTATTTACTAAAGGCAAATCCACTTTGCACTACAAGTGTACTTAAAATTGCACTGAAAGTGCACCTGGAAGTGCAGTTGCTGTAGATCCGCGGGGGGCATGCAAGGAAAATAAAAAACAGCATTTTAGCTTGCACATGATTGGATAATAAAGTCAGCAGAGCTTCCCCTTATTTTAGATCTACCCCTCAGATTTACAGGGACTGCATTTCCAAGTGCACTTTGCACTTGTAGTTTTCACTTGTAGTGAAAATTGGATTTGTCTTTGATAAATAACCCCCATTGCATCTCTTGGTGCTTTTAGATCAAAGGGATAACATTCGGTCTATAAATGAGGGCAGTTTAAGCACTTAAATACTAAAGCCGCGTACACACGACCGTTTTCATCAGATATCCGATGAAGCTGACTGATGGTCAGTCGCGCCTACACACCATCGGTTAAAAAAACGATCGTGTCAGAACGCGGTGACGTAAAACACAACGACATGCTGAAAAAAAATTAAGTTCAATGCTTCCAAGCATGCGTCGCCTTGATTCTGAGCATGCGTGGATTTTGAACCGATGGTCGTGCCTACTAACGATCGGTTTTGCTCTATCGGTTAGGAATCCATCGGTTAAATTTAAAACAAGTTGGCTTTTTTTTTACCAATGGTTAAATAACCGATGGCGCCCACACACAATCGGTTTTGACCGATGAAAGAGGTCCATCAGACCATTCTCATCGGTTTGACCGATTGTGTGTACACGGCATAAACCTTTTTTCTCACTTGTTGCTTACAAGTCAAAATAGGTATTGTTTTGCTAGAAAATTACTTAGAACCCCTCAAACATTATATAGAGACCCTAGAGAATAAAATGGAGATTGTTGTAATATTTTATGTCACACTGTATTTGCGCAGCAGTCTTTAAAAAAGCAATATTTTTTGTAAGGATAAATATACTTTAATGAACAGAAAGAAATAAAAAAAGTAAAGTTAGTCCAATCTTTTGTATAATGTAAAAGATGATGTTATACCGCGAGAATCGTGATCTTTATTCTAAGCAAAAAAAATGAGACTCACATTTTATCCAGGATCATGCAGCTCAAATACTACATATATAATATATTATATATATTTTTTTATTAATTGGTTTGATTGTTTACTCTTGATGTACAATTTGTTCAGTACATATGATTGTTTTTTAACACCATTAATTAAAAGCAGTGAAGCAGGTTTAATAAAGAATTGGCTACCAGTGGTAACAAGTCTCAGTACAGAAAGTATACATATAAGCAGTTGCATAATTTCATAAATTGTGAAAATTTTACTTGAATGTACTGTATACATTTAGAGAATTTTTTTAATTCATGAAAATTTAAACGGATCATGCAAATATCATGAATGTGCCTGAATCAGATTCTCTTGACTTGCTGGTATAAAGCAGTGTTGGACACATGTATGTATAAAGGCATACCCCACTTTTAAGTACACAATGAGGTTTATTTACTAAAGCTGGAAAGCGCAAAATCAGGCTCACTTCTGCATAAAAACCAATGAGCTTCCAGGATTTATTACCAAAGCTTAATTGAACAAGCTGGGGTTAGAAGCTCATTGGTTTCTATGCAGAAGTGAGCCTGATTTTGCTCTTTTCAGCTTTAGTAAATAAACCCCATTGTGTGCTTAAAAGTGGGGTATGCCTGTATACAGCTTCAAGATATTTGAAATGCCGTTACTCACCAGTTTATATAGGCAAAATGGTTGGAACTTTCAAATAGCGGGTCCAAACCTACAGTGGTGGTGAGATGTACTTTGTAAGAGAGGGGTTAAAGAAAAGTGAAAGCCTTAGTTCCAATACTTGCTATGTTTAGGCACCGGGGCAATGAACTTGAAGGTATGGCGTTCAAGCACTTTAAAAAGTCAAGTAAGGCTATGGATTACGATTGCATGCTGCTGCAGTGTTAAGCTTACTGGATGGCTCTTTCCAAGGGTTTTAACTCTGTACTGTCTTTTTTTTTTGTTTATATGATTTATTGTGTTGTTTGTTGATTGTCCGTCTTTATGTTTTGTTAACTGTTATTGTACAATTGTCATTATTGTTTAACGACTTTGCATTATATATATATATTTACCTGATCCATGGATTTTATTGCAACAGTTTAATTAGTAAAATCATCTCATTAACCTCCCTGGTGGTATGATTCTTTCAGATTTTAGGTGCTGAAAGCGGTACCATTATTTGCAAGGAAATTTGGCGTTTTATACTGTAGGCTTGTAATTCTTAGGAATAACTCACTTAAATCTATCCAAACAAGAGTCTAATTAATAGGCATCCCGGGTATGATTTTTATTTTTTTTTATTAAAAATTATAATATTTATTTATTTATTTATAAAAATGCTTTTTGGGAGCGCAGTCATTACCCGAAGGCCTCGATGCGCTCATAGAACCACAGATACATGTAAAAACACATCATACAATATAATAATCACTTAAAAATCACATGATAACATCAACAGCTAAAACTGATAAAACTGCTAATATCTAACCCTAATTAAGACCATACGCCTGAGAAAATAAAAACGTTTTTAAAAACTTCCTGAACTTTAACAAATCCTTCTCCCGTCTTAAATGTAAAGGTAGAGAGTTCCAGAATAATGATCCTCGTACATCCAGCGTCCTCCCTCCACATTTAGTTTTCCTATATAATATAATAAATAATTATAAAAAATGATAACAAATAATAATATAATTATAGTAAAAATTATTCAATAGTGTAATCAAATCAAAATCGCTGAAATTTGCTCAGTTGCAGAATTTTTGCTGTCATTATTATTATTTTTTTATGACGTATTTCCCCACAAATCGCTATCGCTAAATTCTGCAAGTGATTCTGATTTATTATCGCTGTTTTTTAGCTGCTCTAAAACAATTTTTGCCATAAAGGGACACTTTTGGTTGCTATGGGCAATCTACAGTTTGCAGGCAGAAAGAACAGTTTTTATTATATAAAAGAACATGTAGTGCACAGGGCAGACCACTAGGGACAAGGGGGGTGTGTATTTTTTACATACAGTACTGTAATCTATAAGATTACAGTATACTGTATGTATAGTGTTTGTTTACATTTTTGAATTTGGCGCCGTTCTCCGTCCCCGTGCGTTGTAACGTCGCATAGAACGGAGCTCGGCGGCACACGGGGACGCTGTGTGAATCGAGCGAGCACCCGCTCGCTCACACAGCGCGGATGCATCGCTGGATCCACGGAGAAGGTAAGTAAACAGTCTCTGTGGATGCTGCGAGGCGAGCCCGAGTCTGACTCGGGGTTACCGATCATAGAACAGAAATCTAACCCCGAGTCAGACTCGGGAACACCGCCAGGGAGGTTAAGTTTGTTTTAAATACTTATTTTCTTTCTCTTGCACTCTACATTTTCCAGCACCTGTAACATTATTGACTGCTGAACCCCTTCCCACAGCATAGGCAGTATCCATTGTTTTCCTGGCTTTAAGATCTAATGCTAGTATTTGATAATATCATTGACTCACGCCACATTTATCTTGGCATTATTGATTGAAGAGTCAGGATATGCCGCTAAGGACACCGTAGTTTTTCTAAGCCATGGTATATGATTCTGACTAGGTTTATTTATTATTACATGAGCCATTTGATGGTACATTTAATTGACTTCCTGCTTTCCTCATTTATGTTTTGTGTTACCAAGGCTTTGAAAGTTTCCCCTTTTGTTTTAAGCTATTATCGTAAGTGTATCCTGACTATCCCAACCATATTACTGGAAAAGCATGCTGACTTCACACAGTATACATTGACCTCATGTGTTGGTGAGAAAAAAAAATGTATATGGATCATTAGTGTTGCCATTGTACCAAGGACAGCTATCATTTTCTACAGTATGCATAAAACCTATATGTAGCCACTTAAGTCAACCATAGATGGTTTAAATCTCGAACCATGTATGGAGAGGCAGAATGTACCCAAGTTGATTGCTTAGCGGGAGGGATTACACCATCAACACTGACTGTGTTGATGCAGGAATCAAGTGTTTTTCTTTCCTGCAACCATCTATGGCCGGATTTAGTCAATGCCTCGGAATCAGCCTAGCATCAAAGACATTGAGCATTTCTGATTGAAAAGAGACCAGATGAGACATTATTATAATGCAAGGTGCCTTTTTTCACAAAATGTAATTACTTGCTATATATAATTTTTGAAATTTTATTGCTGGTAGTTTTTTGTACCTTGAGAAATAGATCAAACACTTAGTGCTGCTAGTAATGGTTTATTTATGTTGTACAAGTAAATGCCATATTGGAACATTGGGGCGCTGGTAATGATTGTATACTATTATTATATGCAATAAAATGTGTGCTTACTAAACTGAATTTATCTTCTATTCTTTGGGTATGGTTTTCAAATTCCAAATTGACATTTGCTAAGGTATGGACAGCACAAGTGTTCATAATTTATCAAAATACTTAAAGGGTTGTAAAGGTACAATTTTTTTCCCTAAATAGCTTCGTTAACCTCAGTGCAGTCCTCCTTCACTTACCTCATCCTTCCATTTTGTTTTTATATGTCCTTATTTCTTCTGAGAAATCCTCACTTCCTGTTCTTCTGTCTGTAACTTCACACAGTAATGCGAGGCTTTCTCTCTGGTTTGGAGTGTCATGCTTGCCCCTTCCCTTGGACAACAGGAGAGTCAGGACGCTCTCTACGTTGCAGATAGAGAAAGGAGCTGTGTGTTAGTGGGCGTCCTGACTTTCCTGTAGTGCAAGGGAGGGGGCGAGAATGACACTCCACACCGCATTACTGTGTGGAGTTACAGACAGAAGAACAGGAAGTGAGGATTTCTCAGAAGAAATTAGGACATTTAAAAGCAAAATCGATGGATGAGGTAAGTGAAGAAGGACTGCACTAAGGTAAAGGAAGCTATTTAGGAAAAAAAAATGTACCTTTACAACCCACTGTTTTACACATCATTTGGTGGGTGGCAATGAGAGTCGCTTGTCTTCATGCACCCTACCAGATTGCTTTGCACCACACCCTTCACCCTACTTTAGGGGACTTGTGTTGCATATGGGTAATCTGCATTGGCTCTCAGCAGGAAAGCCCACAAACTAGTCATGGCGACTACTTTAAGTATCTTTGAGCAAAATTAGTGCCGCCTTGCACAAACCAGTAAAGCTGTGTAAGGCTTACCAACTACTGATTGGGAGGCTGGGAATCTCCCTTGAACCGGCAGATTGCCAGGGAGCCATCCTGTACTTGATATGATAGGTTGTGCCCTGGAGGGGAGATAGTTTGTGACAGCTTTGCCCAGCACAAAAGTTAATGTGAAAAGAAAAACAGTGTGCAGTACTTTCTTTTTCTTGCTTGTGCTCAGAATGCCAAGCCCAGCCTGTGCTTCACATGGCCAACATAGTCAAAGACAGGGGCCTTGTGTTGGGCACCAGGGACTATGCAATGTTATGCTATAACTTGTGATCATCCCATCATTCTATGCTTCTTCTGAGGTTGAACAGGAATAAACATGTAGTTGTTCTCTAGGAAAATGCAGATAGAAATCTATGGAGCTGTGTATAAAATGTTTCTGTAACAGAGCATGCATTACCACTGTCAGATACCACAAATGTATAAGTACACTAAACTCTGACTACTCCTAAAAAAGGTTTGATTAGTAGTACATTGAAATCATAAGTGTTTTATTAAGGAAATACAATGATTACGCATCAATTGTAGTCGTCAGTTATACCTTGTCTCTAGGGACAGCAAAAAATGATTTGAAGAATTTGAATTTGAAGATATTCTTCCTTTCTGTGAATATTCCAAAATTTAAAAATTGTCTGAGCATATTAGTTTAGTTTTTAAATTGTTAAACAGTCCAAAAAAAATCACCAGATGCAGGCAATTACATTTCTAGATTTTTTTAATAAGTTTTGTATAAACAGATAACCAAGAATGGTCTTAAATTGTTTCCTAACAAACCATTATTATGAGAGCAGGAAGATGAATTTGAACCATGTGAGTTTTTGGGTTGTCCTCTTCTCCTTTTTGCTTCCATGTTTCCCAGCATCAGGGTCTTTTCCACTGAGTCCTCTCTTCACATTAGGTTGCCAAATTGTTCGAGTTTCGGCTTCAGAATCTGTCCATTGAATCTGTCCATTGAATCTGTCCATTGAATCTGTCAAGTGAATATTCAGGGTTGATTTCCTTCAGGATTGACTGGTTTGATATTCTTGCCGTCCAAGGGACTTGACAGTGGTACCATCAATTTAATAAACATGCCACAGCAAATAAACAAGACTCTCGCACAACACAGAAATGATCTGAAACAAATAATTGTATTTATGCTCTTTTTTTAGTTGTAATTATAAAAAAAAAAAACACTGGGTGTATTTTACCAAAAGGCTTTTTTGTGAGGCATCCACTGGACACTGAAAAACTGCCTTTCTAAAAAAAAGTTAGAAGCCCATGTTGTGATGTGATTATTTTCTTGCTGACAAAGACAATCCTCCATATGTGCATGTGTTATTCAGTCATTTATTATCTGATAGAGTCCATATGACCTGCTGTTGTGGAATAAAAAAATAAAAAAAAAAACTTAAAATCTGAAGATCTGTTGTTCCTCATACATATTGTCCTGAAATATCCTTTATGGGATAATCAAATGCACATTCCATCTCTATTATGTTGGATTAGATTACATTTTTTTTTTCATATCAATTCAGGTGGTCACTACAGCATTACCTTATTTAACTAATTTTTGGTTGGAGTGGGCAAGGGTTAGAACATCTGTCAGGTTGTATTAGCTGGCTGTGTCCCAGCTAAGGAGATTTACGCTGACTTTTTTACCAAAGTATTCTAACTGGATGAAAAGTGATAGAAAATGTGTTCAGTGTTTTAACACATTTTATGGTGTGACTAATGCACCAAAACCCCACAAAAATCTGAGTCAGTGTCACAACAATTGAATGTTTTTAACACCTTGTCTCTGTATGGAGGTGGCCATATTGGTGGAGGCAGGACTTTACTTCATTATTTTAGAGCCTCTAACAAGGAGATTAATGGGCAGCACGATAGTGACATCACAAAATCTCATCCTGAATTTCCTCAGACATGCAAAGCTAGGCAGCAGTGCCTTAGATTCACACTGCTGGTTTACCGCTATGAGACCAAGGCACTCCTGCATACCAGGAAGTGCACTTTAATTTTTAAGAAAGAATTGAAGACAAAAAGTACAGTTTCAGTGTACAGCTTAGGCCAGGAGTAGGCAACCTCGGCCCTCCAGCTGTGGTGAAACTACAAGTCCCATGAGACATTGCAGGACCCTGACAATCACAGACATGACTCCTAAAAGCAGAGGCATGATGGGATTTGTAGTTTCATCACAGCTGGAGGGCCGAGGTTGCCCACCCCTGGCTTAGGCACATAACATTTATAAATGTTTCCAATAGCACAGCAAACTTTTAGGCCTCAGGCCACGGTCGTTTTACAAAACAAGCTGTAAAGCTAGTACGGAAGCAGCATTAAAAACACGATTTTATCAGCATTTTGCATTGCCTTCAATGCGTGTTTAGCCGCGCAAGCTTTCAGCCACATTTCTCTGTCTCTATTTAAAATCAGTGGTTCCCTATGGGAGCCCTTTCATTTGAATAGATGTTGCACCAGAAGCTGATCCGACTTGCAGTTCGACTTGTGTGCTGAGAATCTTGAAGGGGAACCCCTGCAAAAAGAATTGTGTGATTCCCCCACAAGATCCATACCAGACTCTTATCCGAGCATGCAGTCCGGAAGGTCAGGAAAGGGGGGGATGAGCGAGCGCCCCCTCCTCCTGGACCATACCAGGCCATATGCCCTTAACATGGGGGGGTTGGCTCTTTGAGGCAGGAGGGCCCTGCGTCCCCCACCCCAAAGCACCCTGTCCTCATGTTGATGAGGACAAGGGACTCTTCCCGACAACCCTTGCCCAGGGGGTACAAGCAGGTACATGTATTATGTAGGGAGATTTTTTTCATCTATGTGTATCACTTGAGGCCAGTCACTTCACTGGGTTTTATGTGAGACAATACAACCAATTTAAAATAGTTGTAAATTGGCCCTAGTATGTATATGTATGAATGTGAGTTAGAGACCTTAGATTGTAAGCTTCTTGAGGGCAGGTAATGATGTGAATGAGTAAAGCCCTGCATAAATTGATGACTCTATAAAAGTACCTGTAATAACTAAATAAAGGCAAAAGTTTTCTTTACCTGCATTAAAGGGGTTGTAAAAGAATTTTTTTTTTTTTTTTTAATAATAAGCATCCTTTACCTGCAGACATTCCTCTTTTCGCTTCCTCATTGTTCGTTTTTGCTCAGAAGTTGCTCTATTTCTTTTCTGTTCTGTTCACTTCCTGCTTGTCTGATTTTACTGACCACCGTGAAGGGAGGCTTTACTGCGGTGGTCAGTGATGTGCTCGCCCCCTCCTGGGAACTACATCTGTGTGGCAGGACGCTCTCTACGTGTTAGAGACTTCAAGGAGGTGTGAAATACTGGCCGTGCCGCAATTCATACTGGGAAATGTAGTTCTTACATGAACAAATGATGCAAACCAGGAAGTGAATGAGAGAACAGAAACTAGAACGCCGGAGGTGATATAGATGAAGGAATTTAATAGGTATTTACTTGTTTGTTAACAGAATCATTACACTATTCTGTCTGTCTACTTGCAGACATTAATTTTAGGCAAAACATTTTTTTCCTTTACAATTCCTTTAAGGTAAAAAACTTTCTGTGTTCAGCTCCCCCCCAGCCCCCTCTAAATAACAACTGAGCCAATCTCAATTCAGAACTGTGCCCGAGACCATCAGTGCAGCTCTCTCTCCCCCTCTCTGGACATGAAGACAGCATTGAGAGCCATTGGCTCCTTCTGCTGTCAATCATAGCCTGTGAGGAGAGAGTAGTGGGTGGTGCCATGCTGTGTGTCGATGGACACACATGGACTGCTTAGGAATGAGCCCACATGAGTGCCCTCAGTCCCCATAGTAAGCAGCTTGCTGTGGGGGCACTGGGAGGAGAGGGCATCCAGGAGCACCAGAGGGGGACCCCAGAGTAAAATCATTGGGGCCGCTCTGTGCAAAACAGTAGGTAAGTATAACATATTTTGTTTTCTATCTATGAGGCACTTATACTAGGTGTACCATGTACTTCATTCTCCAGTATGAACAAAAATTTATATTCCTACACTCCAACATGTCTGTTACTGAACATCAAAAACAAGAAGTCTAAATTCAGCTGCATTCATCTACACCAGACATTCTCTTGGGAACTACAGTGAAAGTGAAGTTGAACATTTTTGGCTTTTAGCCTGTTTCCCCTTGAAAGCATTAGGAGTAACGCTGGGCTCTCTACGAGCAACATTTGCAAGATATTATATATGTTTAAAAAATCTTTGTCATTATTCTTTTCTCTGCATTTTGGCTCATGCACACGGTCAGTTAGGGCTGTACACCACCCAGATCAGTGTATTTCTGTGGCACGTAGGTGTTTTTGATCAGCCGAGAACAGGAAGCATGAAGAAATCAATGACAGGCTGACATTGTCTACGGCTCTCCACATCTGGTAATCGCACAAATGTTTATCTACAGTTACGGACAGATGTGCACCCCTGGATACAAACAGTTCACTTCCAGAGCCGCACATTAGTCCCTAACAGCGTGTATTTGACCTATGTGCAATTAAGCCAACACCTGTGGACAGCCATGGACAGTGTCAGCCTGAACGGCTGATTGGGACACCGTTATTAACCACTTGCTTACTGGGCACATAAACCCCCTTCGTGCCCAGGCGAAATTTCAGCTTCCGGCACTGCGTCGCTTTAACTGACAATTGCGCGGTCGTGCGACGTGGCACCCAAACAAAATTGGCGTCCTTTTTTTCCCCACAAATAGAGCTTTCTTTTGGTGGTATTTGATCGCCCGTGCGGTTTTTATTTTTTGCGTTATAATGAAAAAAAGAGCGACAGTTTAAATATATATATATATTTTTTACTTGTTGCTATAATAAATATCCCATTTTTTTTTTGTTTTAATATTTTTTTTTCTCAGTTAAGGTCGATACGTATTCTTCTACGTATTTTTGTAAAAAAAAAAAAAAAAAATCACAATAAGTGACTGCTTTGCGCAAAAGTTATAGCACCTACAAAATAGGGGACATAATTATGATTTTTTTTTTTTATATTTTTTTTTTACTAGTAATGGCGGCGATCTGCGATTTTTATTGGGACTGCGATATTGCGACGGACACATCGGACACTTTTGACACATTTTTGGCGCCATTCACATTTATACAGCGACCAGTGCTATAAAAATGCACTAATTACTGTATAAATGTGACTGCCATTGAAGGGGTTAACACTAGGGGGTGAGGAAGGGGTTAAATGTATTGCCTGGGTGTGTTCTAACTGTGTGGGGGAAGGGGGGTGACTGGGGGAGGTGATCGATGCTGTCTCCCTATGTACAAGGGAAACAGCATCTGCCTCCTCTCACTGACAGGACGTGGAGCTCTGTGTTTACACTCAGAGCTCCATGTCCCTGCTCTCTCACCGACGATCGCGTGTACCTAACGGACATCGCGGCCGCCGGGTACACGCATCGGATCCTCGGTGATGCGTCGGGACTGTTTTTCCCCGCCGCGCGCCACCCTGTGGCACGCGCGGGGAATTACAAGTAAATCACGTCCAAAGATGTGACCCCGGCGCCTCAGGTCCGCGCTGTTCACGTATTATGTCAATAGCGCGGACCTGAAGAGGTTAATAACCACTTGCTGCCCGCCAATGACAAATTGACGTCGGCAAAGTGGTTTCAATATCCTGACTAGACGTCATATGACGTCCTCAGGATATTGAGCCGCTGCGCGCCCCTGGGGGCACGCATCGCGGCGATCGTTGTTGCAGGGTGTCAGTCTGACGGAGACACTTTACCACGTGATCAGCCGTGTCCAATCACAGCTGATCACGATGTAAACAGGAAAAGCCGGTAATCGTCTTTTCCTCACTCGCGTCTGTCAGACGCGAGTAGAGGAGAGCCGATCGGCTGCTCCTCTGACAGGGGGGGTTTGAGCTGATCGATTATCAGTGCAGCCCCCCCCCCCCCCACTGGACCACCAGGGATGGCACTAGTCGACCAGGGATGCCCACCACAGATGCCCACCTAGACCACCAGGGATAACAAAACACAAATAATGGATGCCAATCAGTGCCCACAATGAATGCCAATCAGTGCCCACAATGGGCATCACTGATTGGCAGGCATTGTTTGGCACTGATTGGCATCCATTAGTACAAAGCATACATTAGTGCCACATAAAAGTGCCCATCTATGCCCATCCATGCCGCCTATCCTTACCCATCCATGCCACCTATCCTTGCCCATCCCTGCGCCTATCTGTGCCCATCCGAGCTGCCTATCCGCGCCCATCTGTGCCACCTATCCGCGCCCATCCGTGCCACCTATCCATGCCCCATATTAGTGCCCATCAATGCCACCACATCAGTGCCACCTCATCGGTGCCCATCAATGCCGTACCATCAGTGCCCATCAGTAAAAGAGAAAACTTACTTATTTACAATGTTTTATAACAGAAACAAAAAAAAACATTTTTTTTCAAAATTTTCGGTCATTTTTTAATTTGTTTTGCAGAAAATAAAATTCCCAGAGGTGATCAAATACCACCAAAGAAAGCTCTATTTGTGGGAACAAAATGATAAAAATGTAGTTTTGGTACAGCATTGCAGGACCGCGCAATTGTCATTCAAAGTGCAACAGTGCTGAGAGCTAAAAATTGGTCTGGGTGGAAGGTGTATAAGTGCCCTGTATGGAAGTGGTTAATATGGTATTTGTATTTATTATTACAACAATTTACTGTTTCATTTCTCCTAGTTGTGAAGAAGGGAACGTAAACTTCCTTCATTTTGTGGTATGTTTTCAATTTCCCAACTAGCCTCTTCCACTTAATATCCTGATTACATCTTTTAGAAAATCAATTTCCACTGGTAATCATAACATATATTGCAGCAGTTAGTAAATGTTAGTACTTGGCTTTTTAACACGGATTTCCATAGGTCAAGAAATGTTGACCATGAAAGCAATAAACAGATAACTAAGCTTTATAGAGCCTATGCTATTGTTCCGTCCTCTTGTTTCCTGTCCTGTGTTGACATAATGTTCTGGCTTTTGGATTGAGAAGAACATTTGTGCATTACGTTATTGTACATGCTCTCACTTTTTCTTCAGAGATTTTTCTTTTTACTGAATTATTACTGTGAGGCTCCAATATGTGAGTAAGGTTATACTGTCATTTTCTGTGAATTACGCATACGAAGATATACCCCCTAGTGTACACTTGGCATTTAAAAAATCAGCAAGAGAGTTATATGATTGCGTAAAAGCATAATGCTTTCCTACAGTGCACAGAACTCATCAGATCTCATTGAGATACACATTACAGGATATAATATTCCACAAAGCTGTGCCAAATACTAAATGTCTGACATCAACAAGCACTGAGTGAGAGTTCAGGAGATTAAAAAAGGTAAAAAGAAAAAAAAAGGGCAGTTTGCAAAAGAAGAATAAAAATGTAATAAAACTTGCCAGGCTCACTGCTTACAACTCTGATCTTAGCTCTATTGCAGAGCTACATCCCGATCCCCCTGCTGCACACTGTCACCTAACAGTATTAGAGCCAGTGGTAGCCTGTCTATGCGTCCGACCCCCTGATCTACATGCAGGGCGCGGGACCATGGATTCCAATAGGGGGGTGTCTTTTTTTGAAGAATGTTATTAGAGCCAGAGGCACTAATAGGCTCCAAAGGGTGGGCTCGGAGTGCAGAGCACTGCGCTCCAAGCCCACCCAGTTGCGTGACAATAGCAAATTAATATTTGCTATTGCCACACTGATCCTTCTCCCGCCCAATCTTGAGACCCGTCACCCGATTGGCTGAAAGGACAGGTTATCCTATTGGACACCTAGGAGGAAGAGGGAGAAGACGCATGGCGGAAGCCACCGCAAGATGCAGATAAGGGGAGGACAGAAGAGCCACTGTCTGCTGCCTGTAGCCCATAGGAGAGCTGCCCGCCTGCAACCTAGATGGGGTAAGTCCCATGCTGGAGGACCGACTGACCTGCAGTGGGCGGGTGAGGTGCTAAAATAAAATACACCATCAAATACACCACTATCAAAGCCAATGGCCTAGGACTGGAAAGTATTTTTACTCTTTTTTAACAGACCAGCAGTCCTTTTCTTTCTTTTTTTTCTAACCACATGCTTACTGGGTACTTAACCACTTAACCCCCGGACCATATTGCTGGTCAAAGACCAGAGCACTTTTTGCGATTCGGCACTGCGTCGCTTTAACTGACAATTGCGCGGTCGTGCGACGTGGCTTTCAAACAAAATTGTCCTTTTTTTCCCCCACAAATAGAGCTTTCTTTTGGTGGTATTTGATCACCTCTGCGGTTTTTAGTTTGTGCGCTTTAAACAAAAATAAAGCAACAATTTAAAAAAAAAATTTGAGGTAAAATATATATATATATATATATAAAAAAATGTGGATGTGGACACATGCGGGAGATTTATGTTTAGGTTAGGCGTACTAACCAGCGGACATGTCGGACGGACAGGTTTCCAGCAGACAAGTTTTAAAGCATGCTTTAAAACTTGTCTGCTGGAAAAACCTGTCTGCTAGCCCGTACACACTGTCAGATATGTCCGCTGAAACTGGTCTGCGGACCAGTTCAGCAGACAAGTTTGATCGTGTGTACATGGCCTTAGAGGAAAACCTGTTAGAGTCTACAAAAGACTTGAGACTGAAACAGAGTTTTACCTTCCAGTGACCCTAAACATACAGCTAGAGCTACAAAGGAATGGTTTAGATCAAAGCATATTCATGTGTTAGAATGGGCCAGTCAAAGTTCAGACCTAAATCCAATTGAGAATCTGTGGCAAGACTTGAAAATTGCTGTTCACAGATGCTCTCTATGCAATCTGACAGAGTTTAAGCTATTTTGCGAAGAAGAATGGGGAAAAACTTCTCTCTCTAGATGTACAAAGCTGGTAGTGACATCCCCAAAAAGACTTGCAGCTGTAATTGCAGAGAAAGGTGATTCTACAAAGTATTGACTCGGGGGGGGGGGGGGGGGGGTTGAATACAAATGCACAATACACTTTTCAGGTATGTATTTGTAAAAAAATTGGAAAACCATTTCTCATTTTCCTTCCACTTCACAATTATATTCCACTTTGTGTTGGTCTATCACATAACATCTCGATAAAATACATTTACGTTTTTTGATTGTAAATTGATTGTAACAAATGTGGAAAATTTCAAGGGGTTTGAATACTTTTTCAAGGCACTGTAAATGGTGCACTTTTTAACCACTTAAGGACCGGACCAATATGCTGCTAAATGACCCAAGGGGTTTTTACAATTCGGCACTGCGTCGCTTTAACAGACAATTGCGCGGTCGTGCGACGTGGCTCCCAAACAAAATTTGCGTCCTTTTCTTCCCACAAATAGAGCTTTCTTTTGGTGGTATTTGATCTATATTTTTTACTTTTTGTTATAAGAGAAATCAAATAAACAACATTTTAGTCAAACATTTAGGCCAAAATGTATTCAGCCACATGTCTTTAGTAAAAAAGAATCGCAATAAAAAAAATAGCTACCTAGCGGGAACAGTGACACTAATACAGCGATCAGAAAAATGATCACTTAGTGACACTGGCAATAGGGAGTGCCAAGGGGTTAATGTGCCTATGTGTACTGATGTCAGTGTAGTGTTGTGCGGACTTACTGTGTGATGTGATCTCTCCTCAGCGGCGTTTGAAAATACCGCCGAGAGCAGAGATCACATCACTTCCCTCTTCCTGTGTTTACACAGGAGGAGGAAGTGACACACGGGGGAGCGCGCGGATTGGCTGGGAGCGATCCGGAGGGGGCGGACAAAAACGAACAGCCGCCCCCTCGTCCCGGATCGCTTGCACAGCAAACCGGACCGCCACATGTACCGGGGGGGGGGGGTCCCGATCGGACCCCCGACCCACATCAAGGCAGCCACGTACAGGTAAGTTGATGTGCCTGTCCGTGCCATTCTGCCGACGTAAATGTACATGCAGCGGTCCTTAAGTGGTTAAACAAACATATCCCCTGCTTGTGTGGCTATTGGGAAGAAACGTATTTCTGTTTTTCAGTTTATACAGAGAGTGAAAACATAAAACATTTTTTTTCCTGGAAATGTTGGAATTATTTTACCCTAAAGAGAATACTAAGTTAATATGAAACTCCATTGGGAACATTAACACTCAGCTCAAAGAGCTGTTTTGTATGTAGGAAGAATCATTTGAATACATTGTGTTACTAAACAGGTTATATCTGTCGTAATGATTGTTTCTGCCAGACATTGATAAACCCAATGAAAAGACTTAAAACATCTAATGTGTTCTTTGGCTCTTCACCAGGGACATTAGACGCTACTTTCATTTAATTCATAACATGGAACATTTTTGTATTGCTGTATGATGATGCGTTTTACCGTCATTTTGCCTGTTTTCGTCACAGTAATTTGTATACTATATCAGTATCAGTAGTCTGAATTCATTATGTGTAACAGATAAACCTTTTTTTGGATGGAAACTGTCAACATCTTTCTACTGTTGTTCTCCACAAGCAGTGTAAAATAGGAAAAGTGTCATTGTTTTTAGCCCACCCCTAGGATATAAATGAGAATTTGTATGTGAAGGCCACGAGTTGAAAAAAAAAACTTGACTACAACCTTTTCTTACATTTCCTATATACTGTACATGCCCATTTTCACTTACAAGTGTTTTCCGGTATAAATTAGAGTTCACCATCCATCAGGGCTGTCTTAATGAGAGGGCACACATGGGCAATGTCCAGGGGCCCCAGCTGAATGGGGGCCCTTCCCCTTTCCCCAAAGCAGCTGATCATTGAGCCTGGGCTGCCCCGAAATTGGGGCAGCCAGGGCTGCCCTTCTACATCCCAGATATCCCCCCAGCACTCTGACCCCTCTACACCCTAGATATCCCCTACCTCCTACCTACTTGATTTCTGTTTACCTGCACTGTCTCCATTGTAGGGTCCCCAGAGCATTACTTTGCCCAGGGGCCCATGATGCTATGAAGACAGCCCGGCCATCCATGGTGATGACCAAATCAGAGAAAAATGGGAAATCGATGATGGTGCCAGCTGCTCATATTGCATGAAAGACAATAGGAGAGATATTTTTAAATCCACATGTATGCGCATATTTGGCCTTCTAAAGATCAGATCTTTCATCTTGGCCATTTAAAATCTATGCTTATAGCTTTTGGCCTTTAAAACCCGGAGAAGCCCTGCCCATACAGTTATGCGGATAATGTACATTATCCACATTTAATTGGCCACCCAAAGACTCAGCCAATATCTTGTCTAGCTAGCAATTTTTTACATTGTCAGCCACATGGGCCCAATTATAGGAGCATGCATGCATTTCAATGATGTTAGCTTAAAAAAAACAGATTGATTTGTCTCATCATGCAGCCAGGGTTTGGTAGAGGTATGAGCTAATGAAAATTAATGTTACATTCCTTTCCCTATCCACAAAGTGTAGGAGAAGGGATCGAGGAAAGTGCATTAATGTGCCAGAAATCATCTTACATATTTCCTTTCTCGGGTGCCTCTGCATTCTTGAGAAATGGTGGGAGTAGTTTTGGAAAAACAATGTAAAGCATCAGCTTGCATATGGTATGGCAATGAACACATTCCCAGCTGAAACGTCTTTTCATCATCCATGCTATGCTATAGTATCATCCTTCGGCCTAAAGGCTTAAACGGCGGCTGTTTAGAAATGAATGTTGCTTTTTTTTTTTGGTCAAAACGTATCCAATGTTTGCAGTTATATGTTAACTTGTATCAAAGTATTTGATGGGAATTATTGGATATTGCATAGGGGGCTCCATAGATAGGCAGGTATATCTTCTTGCGAACCTCACAGAAAATACATCCTTACTTATGTGAGTCATCGAAAGTCTGGGAATCACAGCTAACAGTGATAACAGCAATGCTGTATCCTGGCCTAGGGCAGCACTTTGCAGGGGCACAGCACGGAAAGAGTCTCCACCGGCTTGCACTACACTGTTAGTGTAGCTCCAGTCTTATGGGGTGGACTGGACAGAGAGGCAAATTAGTCTAGTGCTCCCATAAAGCTGCCGCACTGCTTCTGGTATGCGGACGGCTGGCATTCCACAACTGTGGGGGGGGGGGGGGGCGCTGCCTCTAATTTTGACTTTTCTATTATTCCTGGACCACAAACCTTCCTCACTGTGCTATATGTTTTGGCATGGTTATATCTCCTTAGTCCTCTACATAAAATGATCAGAAATTTGTGCTTAACCTCCCTGGCGGTATGATTCTTTCAGATTTTAGGTGCTGAAAGCGGTACCATTATTTGCAAGGAAATTTGGCATTTTATACTGTAGGCTTGTAATTCTTAGACCGCGTACACATGACTAAACAAATCCGATGAAAACGGTCGGACAGACCGTTTTCATCAGATATGTCTGCTGGGCTATTTTGGTTTGATCAGTGTACACACGATCAAACCAAAATCCCCACGGACAGACAGCGCGGTGACGTGGCGGGGACATTGACGCAGCCACGTCACCACTCCAGGAAGTAAAATACTTCCACGCTTGCGTCAAATTCATTCGGCACATGCGGGAGATTTTTGTCCGCTGGTTAGGCGTACTAACCAGCAGAGATGTCGGACGGACGGGTTTCCAGCAGACAAATTTTCAAAGCATGCTTTAAAATTTGTCTGCTGGAAAAACCTGTCTGCTCGCCCGTACACACGATCAAATTTGTCTGCTGAAACGGTCCGTCGGACCGGTTTCAGCAGACAAATTCGATCGTGTGTACGCGGCCTAAGAGATAACTTACTTAAATCTGACCAAACACGAGTCTAATAGGCATCCCGGGTATGATATTTTTTTTAAATAAAATTATAAATTATAATATAATAAATAATTATAAATAATTATAACAAATAATAATATAATTATAGTAAACATTATTCAATAATGTAATCAAATCAAAATCACTGAAATTTGCTCAGTTGCAGAATTGTCGCTGTCATTATTTTATTTTTTTTATGACGAATTTCCCCACAAATCGCTATCGCTAAATTCTGCAAGTGATTATAATTTATTATCGCTGTTTTTTAGCTGATCTAAAACCGTTTAAAGGGACACTTTTGGTTGCTATGGACAATCTACAGTTTACAGGCAGAAAGAACCGTTTTTATTATATAAAAGGACATGCAGGGCACTGGGCAGACCACTAGGGACAAAGGGGGTGTGTATTTTTTACATACAGTACTGTAATCTATAAGATTACAGTATACTGTATGTAATGTGTTTGTTTACTTTTTTGAATATGGCGCCGTTCTCTGTCTCCATGCGGCGTTGCGTCGCAGGGAACGGAGATCGGCGGCACATGGGGACACTGTGTGAATGGAGCGAGCACCCACTCGCTCACACAGCGTGGATGCATCGCTGGATCCAGGAACAAGGTAAGTAAACCAAGCCTGTGGATTCAGCGAGGCAAACCCGAGTCTGACTCGGGGTTACCGATCGCAGCATGAAAATCTAACCCCGAGTCTCGGCAATACCGCCAGGGAGGTTATAGTAGAACTATTGGCAACACTTTTTTTACATTTGGATTGAGTAAGGGAGGGTTATAGCCCATGTTAGTTTAATTTTTACCATCCCTGTTCCTCTGCAGAGATTTGCCTTCACTTCCTGCCCCATAGCCAAACAGGAAGTCATAGGAAATCTATGCAAATTAAGGAAATCCATTGCCCTCCCCCCCAGGCCCTCAGAACTAGCGTCCCCACTCGAAAATTTCAAATCGGGGCTTAAACAGGAAGGGGTGGGTCATATTTAAATTAGGGGGTTAAATTTAGTTAGGCCTAGGGCAGCACAAAACCTAAATACACTACTGCATAACAGTACACATATGGGGCTTTTCTTCTTTACTTTTTCTACATTGAAAGAAGAAAAATCATTTGCTGAGAAAGTTTCCAAAAAGTAAAAAAAATACTTTGGTTTAGAACACCAGAAGTTCTAATTTTTATGACATTTTATGACATTTAAAGTCACCTAATCTTCACAAAACTTGTTAGCATCCATTGATGTTATGTTGGTTATAGACAGCTCAGTGTCTTATAATTCTTAAAAAGTAAACTGTTTATGTACTTTTAACATTTCTCCAATGACCATCATCATCCTCCCCTTTAAAACAGAGGTTTGTTCCCAGGATGATCTGTCTGGCTCCCGATTTGTATCATTTTTCTTCCATTCCTGCAATGGGCTTTGGATCCCCCTAGGACCACACCTAGGCCTTGTCATTACAACAGCGGTCACTTAAACATAACATTATATCTGGGAGCGCGTTCTCATTTCTGGTTACAAAAAAACGTAAAATGTAATTTTCACAGCAGGTAAATGGTATGCAAGAGAAACGGCTTCAAGCCATGTACTGTAGGAACAAAAATCCTTTTCATATGGAAATAGATTCCCTTAAGGTTAGTTTCACTATCTCATAATTAAGGAGAACAATGTGGCTTTCCTTTTTAGACAAATACTTTAAAGTCTGGACTACTTTCAGATGAGGTTTAGGTAAATAAGCAAACGTATTGGTTACCCTCCCTTTCCTGTCTCACTCAGGCTGCTTATAGCCAACTTATGAGTGTTGGGAGCTCCTATGGAATCTTGCCCTTCATTTACATTCTCACCAGGATATCAAAGGATAGATACTGACAGCAACATAGAAACAAGAAACACCTTGAGCCAAATTAGATCCCATTAGCTAGAGGCATCCCTACAGTCTCACTGTGTCAATAAATATGTTCTTTTTCAGTAATTGTCCTAGAAGGGTTTTCCAGTTATTTTAGCAAGGACAGAATATACCCGTTAATCTTGCCAGAAATGCTGTCCTTATCACTTCTGGAGCTAAATGTTATCTACTACTCACTAAACTACTCATCTCCCCATGTAGTTAAAGCTGACCATACATGGATAGAAAATCGTTCGAAAAAAGCATTTGGTACGCTTGATGGTTCGACTTTCAAAATGTTAGTGGGATTATTTTAATTATTGAAATGCAACGTTTTATGGCAGAAAAAGAACCATCATGTTGTTTATATTTTTTTGAGCCTAAACAATCGATTTTCTAAACATTAGTAGTGGTATGACCGAAAACAGAAAAAATCTACAGCACATGCTTGTGTTAAAATGCAATGCCAGGTTGTGTTATTGATTGATGAAAAATGCACCATTTATGTTATTAATATATGTTGATAGTTATCAAAACAATGTTGGCATTATCGCATGCACATTGGACAGATCTTTAGAAATCCATCCTTTTTTTTTCAAACTATTTTCTATCCATGTTTGGCCAGCCCAGGATGAATAAAGGCGGAAATTCTGGCCCAGACTCACGTACCTGAGCGCATCTTTGTGCAGGCGTAGCGTATCTTCTTTACACTACGCCGCAGCAACTTAGAGAGGCAAGTGCAGTATTCACAAACCATTTGCGTCCTAAGTTACGGCGGCGTAGTGTAAATGGGCCGGCGTAAGCCCACGTAATTCAAAGTAGGCAGGAAGTGGGTGTGTTGTATTATAATGAACAGTGACCCCATGCAAATGAGGGGCCAAACGAACGGTGCATGCGCCTTCCGTGAACGTAACCCTGTGCGCATGCTCAGAATTACGCCGGCTAGAATACCTGAGATACTTCTAACACTGCATACAACGTGAGCGTAACTTACGCCCAGGCGCATTCACGTACGTCTTACGTAAACGACATAACATTCAACGGCTGTTCCGACGTCCATACCTTAACATGGGCTTGCGCCTCATATAGCAGGAATAACTTTACGCCGGACGTACGCCTTACGTAAATGGCGTAGCTTACAGCGACGGGCGCATCTATGTTCTTGAATCGGCGTATCTTGCTCATTCGCATATTTATAATGGGAATGCCAAATGCGTCCAGTGTAACTATGTGCCCACGACACGCCGGCGTAGGCAAGTTACACCGGACGACTGAAGCCATGTTTTTCGGCGTATCTTGCTTTGTGGATCGGCGTAAAGATGCGACGGCGCACATTTGAAATTACGGCGGCGTATCTGAAGATACGCCGGCGTAAAGCCTTTGTGGCTCCGGGCCACTGTATTTATTAGTATATAACGCTCACTGTGCCTGCGTGTTATACGTCAATATTTCCCAGATCATGCTCGGTTTGTTGGAAAAAAACATAAGTGCATCTCCACTTAGTAACTCTATCCACCCATTGGGGGGGTGTCAGGCTGACAGCCCCACCAGAATAATTTAAAGTTAAGAAAATATTACTGCTAGTCATTTCTCATACACTGCTCCTCCTGTGCCACCCTCAATGTAGATGGAAGCCTCTAAATACCTCAATTAACACTGCTCTTTCTGGCCGCTCTCCTCCTCTTGCTCTGCCTCCTTGAGCGTAGCTTTTGATTGGAGGAAGAGAGTGGTCATGTGACATCAAGGAATCAGCAGAGGAGAGCAGTCACATGATCGGGTCAATGAGAGAGCGGCGTTTAATTGAGGTTTTTGGAAGCTTTGATTTACAACAGTGACACAGGAGGAGCGGTGTATGAGAAGAGGCTGACAGTGATGTTTTCTCAACTTTTCAGTATGCTGGCAATGCTGACCCAAGAAACGTGGGGTCTCCTGGGAGTGCAGGGTGCTTTAAAATGAATGGGTGTCTGTGTCCCAGGCAGGGAGTCTGTGCCCCCTTGCAGGGATTCTGTGTAATGTGCAGGGGCCAGTGGGTCCATGTACTGTGCAGGGGGTCTGTTTAATGTGCAGGGGGACAGTGTAATGTGCAGGGGTCTGTGGAACTTTTTTCTGAAACTTCCCTCTTAGGCCGCGTACACACGATGAGACATGTCTCATCGGATTTTTGTCCGATGGCGTGTACACACCATCGGACGAAAATCCTCTCGGGCTGAGGACGCGGTGACGTGGCGGTAACGTTGATGCCGCCACGTCACCAATCCAGGAAGTAAAATACTTCCACGCATGCGTCAAATCCATTCGACGCATGCGGAAGATTTTTGTCCGCTGGTTAGGCGTACTAACCAGCGGACATGTCGGACGGACGGGTTGCCAGCAGACAAGTTCTAACGCATGCTTTAAAACTTGTGTGCTGGAAAAGCCCGTACACACGGTCGGATATGTCCGCTGAAACTGGTCTGCGGACCCATTTCAGCAGACAAGTTTGATCGTGTGTACGCGGCCTTAAAGTTATGGTGCGTGTTATACGGTTGTGCGTGTTATACCGTTGTGCGTGTTATACGCCGATAGATACGGTCGTTGTAGTCCAGGCATGTTATTTTTTACAGAAAGCTTCATTGCTATTTTTGTTAACCCCCCCCGCCCCCCCTTTAAAAAACAAAAACAAAGCAATAAATAGCAAAACAAAATAAAAGATAGCAAATAGGCTGCTTTCTGTCTGAAATTTCACATCCTACTCTATCATTCTAAATTTTCAGAATGATCCTCAGTTTTATCTTGCAATGGAATAGATTGTTCGAGGTGAAAAACAGAAAAGGCTAATTCAATTATTTATTGCAGGTATTTATATAGCACCATGAATTTACACAACACTGTGCATTCCCTGCCTTCAAGGAGCTTACAACCTAAGGTCACTAGATCACACATTGTAGGGCCAAGTCAGACAGGAGCCATGGAGAACATGCCTACTCCACACAGGCAGGGCCGGCGAAACCACCAGGCGGACCAAGCAGCCGCTTGGGGCGGGCAGGTCCGCAACCTGGGATGGGGCGAAAAAATGACCTTAGAACCGCGGCTGTACGATTTTTCAAAAGCCGCGCCTCCGACGTCTTCTGTTCCTTGATAGGCGGAACATTCAGCTTCCCATGAGGCACTGTGTTCAGTGTCCGCCTATCACGGAGGCCCTCTCGTCCTGTGTTTGGTGTCCGCCTATCACGGAGGCCCTATCGTCCTGTGTTTGGTGTCCGCCTATCACGGAGGCCCTCTCGTCCTCGGACGAGAGGGCCTCCGTGATAGGCGGACACTGAACACAGTGCCTCATGGGAAGCTGAATGTTCCGCCTATCACGGAACAGAAGACGAACAGAAATCGTACAGCCGCGATTCTGGTAAGGTAAGCTGTTACTGTTAGGTTACACGGCCGCGATTCACATGGGATAAGGTAAGGGCACAGTCTGGTCATGTAATGGGGCAGGTCCGGCATATAATGGGGCACAGTCTGGTCATGTAATGGGACAGGTCTGGGATGTAATGGGGCACAGTCTGGTCATGTAATGGGGCAGGTCTGGCATGTAATGGGGCACAGTCTGGTCATGTAATGGGGCAGGTCTGGCATATAATGGGGCACAGTCTGGTCATGTAATGGGACAGGTCTGGGATGTAATGGGGCACAGTCTGGTCATGTAATGGGGCAGGTCTGGCATGTAATGGGGCACAGTCTGGTCATGTAATGGGGCAGGTCTGGCATGTAATGGGGCAGGTCTGACATGTAATTGGGCAGGTCTGGCATGTAATTGGGCAGGTCTGGCATGTAATGGGGCACAGTCTGGTCATGTAATGGGGCAGGTCTGGCATGTAATGGGGCAGGTCTGGCATGTAATGGGGCACAGTCTGGTCATGTAATGGGGCAGATCTGGCATGTAATGGGGCAGGTCTGGCATGTAATGGGGCAGGTCTGGTCATGTAATGGGGCACAGTCTGGTCATGTAATGGGGCACAGTCTGGTCATGTAATGGGGCACAGTCTGGTCATGTAATGGGGCAGGTCTGGTCATGTAATGGGGCAGGTCTGGCATGTAATGGGGCACAGTCTGGTCATGTAATGGGGCAGGTCTGGCATGTTAGTGTGTTTTTTTATATAAAAAAATTATTGAAAGAAACATTTTTGCAAGGGAGGTAGGTGGCCGTTGGGGGGGTGCCAAAATGGAGCTTCGCTTGTGTAGGCAGAAATCCTTGCACCGGCCCTGCACACAGGCAGCATCATGGTTGGGATTTAACTCAAGGACGAAAGGTCAGCAAGGAGGGAGGGCTAACCACCAAGCCACGTGCTGCCGTTATGTGCATCTGATGTAGCAGATCATGGTATCAAACCTGAAATGTTGTTAGAGATACAATGTCTGTTCGTGTTTACAATTGTGCTGACTTGTGGCTAAATTGCATTTGTTCTAAATTACTAGCACTAGGAGATTTTGGCTCATATGAAGTTTTGTGAAGATGAACTAACATGTACAGATGGTATGTGTGCATGGTGGTTAAGCCTTCATTCACATTGAATGCCACTTTGAAATAGCAGGACTTCACCTGAAATTGCACGATTTCAAAATTGCATGTCAGTGCGACTCTAGGTGCGTCTTTGAAAACATCCGGGCAGCTTCATGCACAGATATCTATGCCAATCACAACCGTAATCACCAAAAGTATCGCATGAACTACTTTTTCAAATCAATGCTGCACTGCAAAGTTGGCATTGCACCTATTTGAACATTACCGATGCCGACAATAGGGTGTGACTTGTCATGCCATTTGATTTGCCAAATGGCATGATAAGCCGCTCCAATGTGAACAAGGGCTAACTCATGTACCATTCGAGGACTCTTGGTTTCTATAAGCAGGGCCGTCTTTAATATGGTTTGGGCCCTGGGCAAACATTTTTTTTGGGCCCCCCCTTTAGCTTATTTTGGGCCTGGCTGGTTCACATGTATGTGTTTTGGCGGCCCTCATTTGTGCAGCACAGCATTGATTTGAATGGGCTGCCATGCCTTTGTTTCCTGCAGAAAAAAAGGTGCATTCAGCATTTTAAAAATCGGTTGCCTTGAAATCCATTCTGCTTTTGCACCATGCTACTTACCTGCAGTTCTTGCACCATGCTACTTACCTGCAGTTCTTGCACACACAAACGCACTGTGTTTTTAAAAGCGTGACCTAAACATCTAAAAATGCAGCGAGTTTGACAGTGCGGGAACTGCAGATAAGTCACAGCAGAATGGACAGACAGTGCTGTATTTCATTGCTTGATGGGCATAGGTGTGCCGTGTGCTCAGCCTATTACATGAGGCATCAAATGAATGGGCTGCTGTGCCTGCGCAAATGTGGGCCGCCAAAACACATACATGTGAACCAGTCAGGCCCAAAATAAGCCCATCAAGCAGTTAAATACAGACAGTAATGCCATGTGCTCTGAGGCCTTACTCAGCCTGGACTGCAGGTCTGGTCTGTGATTTGGGGAGTTCCTCTATTTTACACATGGCATGGCCTGGGGTCCCATGGTGCTAAAGCAGAATGGACAGACGGTGCTGTGACCCCATTCCATGCCATGTGTAAAATACAGGAACTTTTTAAAACACTGACCAGTCCTGCAGTGAATCATCAAATATTATAAAGACTTTGGGCACACTCTACAGAAAACTTCTATTTACAATATAGAGTAGCAAACAGTGACATACATTGAGGAGCAGGACATGAAGAAGTCAGCCTCGGGAAGAGCAAACTGGGGATGTTATAAAATCACATTCTAATTCACTTTTATATACAAGCAGCACCCAGTGGCAGGAAGGGAGAAGTGCACGTCTAAAGGGAAACCAGGGGTTTTGTACATTTTAAAACACTGGGAAGGGAAGCAGTACTGTCACCTGGCTGCGTGCCGCTGATGATTTTCAGCCTGATTTGTGGGCAGCACAGGGGCTTAACGGGCGGCAGGGCCGCCATCAGGAATTATGGGGCCCCTTACACAGCTTCAGGCATGGGCCCCCTGGAGCAGAGAACGGGGGGGGGTGCTGCCCCCTTAAATTGAGACACAAAAATATATATAAAAAAAGGGGTGTAGCCATCCGGGGCCCTGGGGACCTCTGGGCCCTTTAATAAAAAGAAAAAAAAGAAATTAAAAATTAATATAAAAAATATTTTTTTTTTTAAAAAAAGGGGGTTGCCATCTGGGGACCTCTGGGCCCTTTAATAATTTTTATTTTTTTTATAAAAATAAACTACAAAAAAGGGGGGTTGCCATCCGGGACCTCTGGACCCTTTAATAAAAAAATAAAATAAAAAAAATATATTAAAAATAAACACTTATAAAAAAAAAAGTGGGGTTGCCATCCAGGGCCCTGGGAACCTCTGGGCCCTTTAATAAAAAAAAATATAAACAAAAATAAAAAAATAAACATTTATAAAAAAAATAAAAAAGGGTGTTTGCCACATGGGGCCCTGGGGACCTCTGAGCCCTTTAATATATATATATATATATATATATATATATATATATATATATATATATATAAATAAAAATAAATAAAAAAATAAAATATAAAAAAAAATAAAAAAAGGGGGGTTGCCATCCAGGGCCCTGGGGACCTCTGGGTCCTTTAATAATAATAACATTTATATTATATAATATGTATATATATATATATATATATATATATTAAAAGAAATATATAAAAACGTTTTTTTTTTTATAAAAAAGGGAGTCGTCATCCGGGGCCCTGGGGAACTACGGGCCCCTGGGGACCTCCAGACCTCTAAAAAAAATTGTCCCTTTAATAAAAAATAAAATAAAAACATATAAAATAAATATATATTTTTATTTAAAAAAAGGGGGTTGTCATCTGGGGCCCTGGGGGCCTCCGGGTCCCTGGGGACCCCTAAAAAAAATGGCCCTTTAATAAAAAATAAAAATATATTTTAAAAAATTGGCCGTTTAATAAAAAATAAAATAAAAAATATATAAAATAAATATATTTTTTTTTATTAAAAAATAAATAAAAAAAGGGGGGTTGCCATCTTGGGTCCTGGGGGCCCCCGGGTCCCTGGGGACCCCTAAAAAAAATTGGCCCTTTAATAAAAAATAAAAATATATTTAAAAAATTGGCCCTTTAATAAAAAATAAAATAAAAATATATAAAATAAATATATTTTTTATTTAAAAATAAATAAAAAAAAGGAGGGGTTGCCATCTTGGGCCCTGGAGGCCTCCGGGCCCCTGGGAACCTCCGGACCACCGGACCCCTAAAAAAAAAAAAAAAATTTTTTTTTTTTCAAAGGGGGTTGCTTTGGGCCCCCAACAGTGACAGGGCCCTGGGCAGCTGCCCCTGTTTGCCCTATGGTAGAGACGGCCCTGTCTATAAGAGTGTTCTAATCAGATGAAATCAGAGAAATCAATCATTTGAAAGTGCATTTTTCACTTAGGTTCACTTTGAACATACAATTAGATGCAGAGGAATTTTATTTGCGCATGTACAGATGATTGTAGTGAACACAACTTCACTAAGCTTAATGAAAATTTTCTATTTTAGTCTATTGTGTCTGTTTTAGGCTGATCATAGAATAGATTGAATGAAGCCTTGAGAGCCAGTGCTTGAACAATTACTTGCTAACTATTGTGGTATTGCACAATCATTCTTAATCATAGTGTGACCCATAGATTAGCTCACATTTCCTTTTACTTGTTATATCATGGGATCAATCTCTCATTGACTCTTGATCGCATTGTAACATTTGATACAAATCAGTCACACTGTATTCACACCCGAATTTAAAGGGATTGTGGCTCTCTTGCTAAAAGAATGTATAAAGCCCCGTACACACGACCGAGAACCTCGGCAGAATCCCGCGAGAAGCTCGCTGGGAGACATATTCTGGCGAGAAGCTCGATCGTGTGTACACTCTTGACGAGCGATCCGTCGGGAAGCTCGTCGAGCCAAAAAAGAGAGCACGCTCTCTTTTTCCTCGTTGTTCAATGAGGACTTTGGCTCGACGAGCTTTTCCGACCGCTCATCGGAAACCTCGTCGGGCGGAACGATGGGTTTAGCCCGACGAGGCTCTCGGTCGTGTGTACGCGGCCTCAGTGTTACATGATAATTTATGTGAACAGTCACTTCCATCATCCTATGATTTAAAAAAGCTAATTCTTATTTACCTATTTTATCTGCACATGATTGGATAATTGTATTATCCACATTGTATTGTCTGAGGATTCCCAATTCTTGTAGTATATCAGCCCAATTGTTCCAGCAAAAATGACCTGCCATTTTCTAGTAATGACCCATATTTCTACTTTCCTCCATAACATCAATCAATTAGCATTTTAAAAAGAAGACTTCAGTAATGGAAGCCTACATGTTTATTCATGAGAAAAGTATAGAGGCTGCTGTTCCTACCCTCATCATTTAAGAACGTTAGTCCAATGGCAGTCATGCTGATGCTTTGGCTTCAATGCCTTTGGAGTCTCTTAAGGCAGGCCATACATATTTTTTTTCTTTTTCATTCAACAAGTTAGTTGAACAAAAAAGAAATGAACCAATTTCCCTATCCACACATTCGATGTGGATGAGGGAATCACTCCATTTGATCTATTGTATTCTGCCAACCGGGAGCTTTCACCGCCAGAGAATGCAATGATCAGTGTTACTGGCTATAGCTGGCGGCACCGAACGTGCAGGGAAAAACCCAACAGGGTGGTTGTGCATAAGTTGATCGATAGATTAACTTGTGTACAACCAACATGCCTCATGGGTACTCAACCTGTGGCCCTCCAGCTCTTGAAGAACTACAATTCCCATCATGCCTTTGTCTTTAAGAGTCATGCTTGTAACTGCCAGCTTTTCAATGACTTGGTACTTGTAATTCAGCAAAAACTAGAAGGCCACAGGTTAAGCATCCATCCGCGTACACACGATCGGTCTAAACTGACTGAAGTCCAGTTTTATCGGTCCAAACCGACCATGTGTACGGCCCATCGGACTGATGGACGCCTGACCATCAGTCTGAACTGATCGTTAGTACGCAAAAGCATCGGTTCAAAAACCTGCGCATGCTCAGAATCAAGTCGACGCATGCTTGGAAGCATTGAACTTTGTTTTTTCAGCACATCATTGTGTTTTACGTCACCGTGTTATGACACAATCGGTTTTTAAACTGATGGTGTGTACGCACATCAGACCATCAGGCAACTTCAGCGGTAACCCGATGAAAGCGGTCCGTCGGACCATTCTCATTGGGTTGGACCGATCGTGTGTACGCGGCCTTAGAATTCCAATGCAGTGTGCTTGTTCCAGTTTTGCAATCAAAAGTAAGGAAGATGAACCTATCCATGCAACTAGCATGTTTAAAAAAAAAAGGCCGGCAATGGCTGCTGTCATACTTTTCTCATGATTGGGTCACAGTAATTATTGCCACTTATCTTATCTCAAGCGTGCCAATTAAATGGGGAATTACTGTTCATGCAGATTAGTCATCTATTAAAATGTCACCCGAGGCAAGGAATTTCAGTATAGTCATCAAATCCCTGTTTATTTATATAATTAAGTACTATGTCATCTGATTATTTCCAAGGGCATTGAACATAGAGATGTTACAAAACAGAAGCATATGTATCAGTTCAGATACATTAGTGGAAGTTATAAAAATCGCTAAAAAGAAAAAGTGTGCATGGTATGTTGGGTACTATATAGATTGCAACGGTCATATAGTCATATAGGCCCTCAGCTTTCTGTATCTGGGTATGTTGGCTGCATGCTTACCTTTTTAGGATAGCTCAGACAGTGATCAAAAACACACAGAAAGCAGAATGTAGTCTTTACAGGCCTATAAAGATGTTTTGGAAATTGTTCATTTAGCAGAAAAATGGAAAAACTCTGCTTTCTAAGTAAGAAGTAGTCAAACCTATTTGTGTTTTACAACCCAGACAGCAATTTATTCCAGACATCTGTAATCTTCCAAAGGGCAAATGCACATCCATTGTGCTTGTTATTTAATAGACACCCAGAGGGGCCGTGTTAGAGTATTAACCTGAGGTAATTATGTGGAATTCTAATGGCAGGTGTCAACTGCATCACCCAGAAGCAGAATCAAATGTTTTGGCATATATTGGGAGAATCAGCAAAAACACCAAATAAAGGAATAAGTACCTTTTATGTTTAGAAACATTAAAGAGTGATGGCAAAAAGACCAAGGGCCAGATTCTCAGAGGCGTTACGACGGAGTATCTCAGATACCCTGTCGTATCGCCTTTTTTTTGTCTCGTATCTATGCGAGTGATGCTTAGCATCACTTTTGCATAGATACGCTTCTACATCCGACAAGTGTAAAAGCATTACACTTTCGGATCGTAGGTGTAATGACAACTCCGGCCACTAGGTGGCCTTCACGTTGTTTGTTCATTTGCATATGCAAATGAGGCTAGTACGGCGATTCCCGAACGCTTTTACGCCGCCCCGTCGTCGCGTACGTCGTTTACGGACTCGTAAGGTTACCCCAGCTTCTATGTGGAGTAACCTTACGAAGTTCCGTCGGGTGCCGTCGGACGCCATGTTAAGTATGGCGTCGGGTCAGCGTCGGCTTTTTCCGTCGCTTACGTCGTTTTACTAACTCGTTCGCGAATATGGACTTGCGTAAATGACGCTCACGTCGTTTTGACGTCGGTTTCAACGACGCTTCCCGACGTGAGCTGGAGCATGCGCACTGGGCTTTTTCCCCGGCCGGCGCATGCGCAGTTCGTTCGACTCGGGGGCACGCTTAATTTAAATACAAGCCGCCCCATTTGAATTGCGCGGGTTTACGCTTGGCGATTTACGAGACGCCGGCGAAAACTACGGAGAAAGTGCTTTGAGAATAAAGCACTTGCTCTAGTACGCAGCGGCGGCGTAGTGTAAATGGCTTACGCTACGCCGCCGAAAATATATGAGAATCTGGCCCCAAGTGGTTCATTGAGTCTGTCCCCACCCCAATTTAAAATGTATTTTTTATTTATTACAGGTACTTGTATAGAGCAGCCAGTTTATGCAGGGCTTTACACATATATTGTACATTCACAACGGTCCCTGCCTTTAAGAGGCTTACAATCTAACTCACATTCATACATATACAGTTGTGCTCATAAGTTTACAGAATTTATGATTTATTGGCAATTTTTTTTGAGATTATGAATGAGATTATGAATGATAACACAACATTTTTTCTTTCACTCATGGTTAGTGTTTGGCTAAAGTCATTTATTATCAATCAACTATGTTTACTATTTTAAATCATAACAGCAACAGAAACTACCTAGATGACCCTGATCAAAAGTTTATTTAAGTTAATTTAATAATAACTTAAAGGGTAACTAAAGGATTTTTTTAGCTAAATAGCTTCCTTTACCTTACTGCAATCCTGGTTTCATGTCCTCATTGTTTGTTTTTGCTTTGAATTTGCTGTAATCCTTCTCTGATCTCCACACTTCCTGCTTGTCTGTTTCCTTATGAAAAAAACTCATGGGAGCTTCTCTCTGTGGTCCCTGATCAAGGAGGTGTGATTACTGTGTGTCTAAAACCCCTCAGAACCAACCAGATTCATTTTAAAAACAAACACTGCCCTGTGTTTGTTTGCTTTTGTTCTGTGTGTCTCTGTACTTCACAGAAACATGAAACTAGATTAAAAACTAAACTGAAACTGCAGGCACATTATATGATTGATTTGTATCTATTTTTAATCATTTTTAAAAGGAATCAGTTAACTATTATGCCTCTATACCATGTAAACAGTCATTTCAGCAAAAATTCATTTACAACACTTTTAATACTGTGTATTGCCCCCTTTTACACCAATGAGAGCTTGAAGTCTTTTGTGGCATTTGGGGGTGAGGCTCATCTTTTCAGATGGAAAAGCTGCCCATTCCTCTTGAAAATGAGCCTCCAGTTCCTGTAAATTCTTGGGCTGTCTTGCAAATTTTGCACATTTGAGATGTCCCCAGAGTGGCTCAATGATATTGAGGTTGGGAGACTGAGATGGCCACTACCAGAACCTTCACTTTATTCTGCTGTAGCCAATGTCTACTTGGCCTTGTGTTTTGGACCATTGTCATGTTGGAATGTCCAAGTACATCCCATGCGCAGCTTTCCTGGCTGATAAATGCAAATGTTTCTGCAGTATTTTTTTTTATAACATACTGCATTCATTGTGCCATCAATTTTAACCAAATTTTCTGTGCCTTTGTAGCTCACATATCCCCAAAACATCAGCGATCCACCTCCGTGTTTCACAGTAGGACTGGTGTACCTTTCATAATAGGCCTTGTTGACTCTACAAATGAAGTGATTATGGTTGTGGTCAAAAAGCAAAATTTTGGTCTCATCACTCCAAATGACTTTATGACAGAAGGTTTGAGGCGTGTCTCTGTGCTGTTTGGCGTATTGTAAGCGGGATACTTTGTGGCATTTGAATAGTAATGGCTTTCTTCTGGTGACTCAACCACGCAGCTCATTGTCCTGAAACAGACACACCACATGTTTTCAGAGAGTCCTGTATTTCACCTGCAGTTTTTTTGTGGGTTTTTCTTTGCATCCTTAACAATTTTCCTGGCAGTTGTGGATGTTTACTTTTAATAGCCATTCAAACCCCTTTGTGTCAACTAGGGATGAGCTTCGAGTTCGAGTAGAACTCATGTGCGACTCGAACATTGCCTGTTCGCCGAACAGCGAACTATTTGGGGTGTTCGTGGCAAGTTTGTGTGAACTTTAGAACCCTGTTAAAGTCTATGGGACTCGAACGTTTGAAATCTAAAGTGCTAATTTTAAAGGCTAATATGCAAGTTATTGTCCTAAAAAGTGTTTGGGGACCTGGATCCTGCCCCAGGGGACATGTATCAATGCAAAAAAAGTTTTAAAAACTGCAATTTTTTTGGCAGCAGTGATTTTATTAATTCCTTTAAGTGAAACAATAAAAGTGAAATATTCCTTTAAATTTCGTACCTAGGGGGAGGTTTATAGTATGCCTGTAAAGTAGCACTTGTTTCCCATGCTTAGAACTGTCCCTGCACAAAGTGTAATTTCTGAAGGAAAAAAAGTAATTTAAAATCACTTGCGGCTATAATGAATTGTCGGCTCCCGGCAATACAGAGAAAAGTCATTCATAAAAAAAATGTGTGGATTTTGGGGTGGAGTTCCCCTTAGAGTTCCCCTTAGAATCCATACCAGACCTGAAGGGTCTGGAATGGATATTTGGGGGGAACCCCACAAAATCTTTTTTTAATTTAACGCAGGGTTCCCCTTAATATCCATACCAGACCCTAAACGACTTTTTTCCTTCAGAAATTACATTTTGTGCAGGGACAGTTCTAAGCACAGAAAACAAGCGCCACTTTACAGGCATACTATACACCCCCCCGGTACAAAATTTAAAGGAATATTTTAATTTTATTGTTTCACTATAAGCATTATTAAAATCACTGCTCTTGAAAAAACGGCAGTTTTTCAAAACTTTTTTTTTGCATTGATACATGTCCCCTGGGGCAGGACCCAGGTCCCCAAACACTCCCCTGGGGCAGGACCCGGGTCCCCAAACACTTTTTAGGACAATAACTTGCATATTAGCCTTTAAAATTAGTACTTTAGATTTCAGACGTTCGAGTCCCATAGACTTTAACAGGGTTCTAAAGTTCACACAAACTTTTGGTCTGTTCGCAAGTTCTGGTGCGAACCGAACTCAGGGGTGTCAACTTGTGTACATGCTATCAGGCCAAAATCACCAGGGTATGTAGACTTTTAATCAGGGTCATTTAGCTAGTTTCTGTTGCCATTGTGATTTAAAAAGAGTATACACAGTTGATTGATAATAAATGGCTACAACCGAACACTAACCATGAGTGAAAGAAATGTTTTTATCTTATCATTAACCACTTAAGCCCCAGACCATTTGGCTGGCCAAAGAACAGAGCGCTTTTTGCATTCCAGCACTGCGTCTTTTTTAACTGACAATTGTGCGGTCATGCGATGTGGCTCCCAAACAAAATTGATATCTTTTTTTCCACCACAAATAGAGCTTTCTTTTGGTTGTATTTGATCACCTCTGCGTTTTTTATCTACAAAAATAGAGCAACAATTTAAAAAAAATATATATATATTTTGTACGTTTTGCTATAATATATATCCCCATTTTTTTTTAAGCGATTTTTTTTCTCAGTTTAGGACAATATTTATTCTTCTACATATTTTTGGTAAAATCCCAAAAAAGTGTATATTGATTGTTTTGCTCAAAAGTTAATGGGCCAAATTCACAAAGCACTTACTCCGGAGTATCACGAGTTAGGCACTCGTAAGCGTCTAACTCGTGTCTAATAGGTAGGAATCCCTACTAGAAAAAGGGGATTTTTGGTCCTATAGAGAGCACGAAGACAGTGTGCCTCAATGGACCCAGCGGTTATCAAGGTAGTGACGGACAATAACTGAATATAAAAGTAATACATTTATTGAAAGTATAAGAATTATATATAAATATACACAGAATCAAGAATTAGAAGGTACAAATTCTAAGACCTAAGTATGAAAAGATTATCAACTGGTGGTAGCTGGCCAAAGCTGCACCCGTGAAAACAACAATGGTTATACACTAACTGGTACTGACATAACATACACTAGACAAAAACAGGGACAGACAAAGACCAACAAGTGTGGTTGATTACACTAGTAACCACACTAGTAGGGATTCCTACCTATTAGACTCTAGAGACACATTTTTTTATTTGTTTTATATGGTTTAGGGATCATTATAGCAGCATAGGATCATTTTACTTTAGCAATCTTTGGGCCTACTGGCCTGCACAGGCTCCTGACCTAATTAATCCACCTTTACTCAATTTCACTGAAATTAGTGGAAGGTGAGGAACCAACATCTATCCTCCTATTAACACAGGGTATCTCTCCAATTGCACCCTAATTCCAGCCAAAAGGTGGGCCTATTACCATTGGGCTCACCCCACGGATATACCCGACAAAGGTATTAATTTAGCAGCGCCATTTCCCTTTCTACTATTCATATTTATATTAGCTCCCCACATAGGGATCCTACTGGGAGGCAACAGCTACTTTATTCACCATAGCGCGGACTCCCCTGTTCTTACACGGGAGAGGATCTGCCGACCGCCACTGGGCAAGGCACTGGCAACACTCCATTTCCTTGCCAGTGGCTTTTTTCACCATAATGGGTAAATATATATTTTATATACATTTCTTTCTGTTTAGTATATATTTTATAATAATTAATATAATAAATATATATTTTTATTTTTTTAACTAATATAAATTTACTAATTTTAATATTATTATAATTATCTTACTTAATATTATATATATATATATATATATATATATATACACACCGACATGACACAAACCTCCAAACAGCAACAGACAACGGAATAAAAGCACAAGGGAAAAAAATTGATGTACTTTTGCAATGGAAGGGCATTTCTCTCGGTCTATTTAAGCACTGGGCATAGCTCACTAAGTCTGACGGGCCTAGTTCCTATCTAACTGATTGCGCTGTGCCGAGTTCTGAGCATGCTCAGAGAGGTGCTGACCATAGTCTGCTTCATGTGCACATGCCCAGTCTGGCCGGCCCTTCATTTGCATGGGGTCACGGCTCATTTCAATGGAACACGCCCACGTCCTTCCCACTTTGAATTACACCGCCCTACGCCTCGGAATTTACATTGCACCGGTGCAAATTTGTCCGAAAATACTACGAGGATACGGTACTTGCGCCTCGAAATTAAGCCGGTCTAACTTAAAAAAGTTGCACTACGCCAGTCCAAAAATGCGCCGATGTACGTGAATCTGGCCCATAGTGTCTACAAAATAGGGGATCGTTTTATGGCATTATTATTATATTTTTTTTTTACTAGTAATGGCGGCGATCTGTGATTTTTATCATGACTGCCACTTTATGGCGGACACATCGAACACCTTTGACAAATTTTTGGGACCATTGTGATTTATACAGCGATCAGTGCTATAAATATGCACTGTTACTGTGAAAATGACACTGGCAGTGAAGGGGTTAACCACTAGGTGGCACTGAAGGGGTCAGGTGTGTCCTAGGGAGTGATTCTAACTGTTAGGGGGAGGAGCTACTAGTGACACTGATCACTGTTCCTGATCACGGTGAACAGTAGATCACCGACGTGTCAATAGGCAGAAGGGGGGAATGCCTTGTTTACAAAGACACCCCCCTGTTCTGCCTTTGTCGACCACAATCGCGGGCTGACCGGGAACATCGAGTTCCCGGGACCCACGGGTGCACTCACGAGGCATGCAGTGGGAGGCAAATTTAAAGGGACGTACAGGTACGCCCATTTGCCTGCCTGTGCCATTGTGTCGACGTATATTGTCATGCGGCGGTCGGCAAGTGGGTAATATTCTCAGAAAAATTGCCAAGAAATTATAAATTCTGCCAGGGTATTTAAAGGGGTGTTCCAGCCCTAAGTTGTGTTTATTAAAAGTCAGCAGCTACAAAAAGTGTAGCTGCTGGCTTTTAATAAACACTCACTTACCTGCTCCACGGTTCCAGCGCCGCGCCGACCGGGGCTCCGCTCCTCTGCCCCCCTCCCCGGCCGGCGTCTCCATCCTGACTGTGGGCACCCAGCCGTGACAGCCTTCGGCTTCACGGCCGGGCACCCACTGCGCATGCGCGAGCCGTACTGCGCATGCGTGCGCGGTGCGGCTCGCCGCTGATTGGAGAGGCGATCGCATGGGACCTGTCAGTGTCCCATGTGATCGCCTACAGGGAGGGGCTGGTGTAGGCGATTAAGGCTTAATCGCCTAACCAGCCCCTCGGCGGAAGCAGGAAGTGGGACAGGAAGTCCCACTCCTACTGAAGCCCCCACTCCCCCCCCAAAAAAATTACATGCCAAATGTGGCATGTATGGGGGTGAGGAGTGGATTGAAAAAAGGTAGTTTTTTTGGGTGGAACACCCCTTTAAATACAACTATACATACTAGGGCCAATTTAGACAGGAGTCAATTAACCTACCAGTCTTTGGAGTGTGAGAGAAACTGGAGGACCTGGAAGAAACCCACACAGGCACAGGGAGAAAATGGAAACTTTAAAAGAAAGAAAAAGAAGCTTACGCAACTAATGATAAGTTTCTTTGGCTCTGAAGTTGTTTTCTTTTTTAATTCTATATATTCATTTTCTCAAACTGCACATACCTTGAGGGGACATTCAGAGAACATACTGTAAAAAATAATGTTTAGACTTTTTTGATTATGGTACACTTCAGTCTCATATAAGTAAAGCCTTTGTTACTTTTCAAATGCGTATTATTATTTTATACAGTAGCCAAACAGCTAAAAATGAACTATTGAACTGAGGAAGGGTGTTTCTGTTTTGTCAAATAAAAATCATCTCATTTCATGTCAGCTGAGAACAGAATATGGAAGCATTAAAGAGCACAGCTTGAGTTCATAATACAATCACCAACAACATAGCAAAACACAAGTATGACCAAATTTGGAAGACCTGGCCACTGGGTCCTTAAAGTAGAAGTGTAGGCTATGCAACACCTGCCCTTTAAATGGTACCTTCCCACTTCTCCTTATTGCATTGCCTAGAGGTTTGCATAAGTCACAATTTTAAATACAACGGCCCAGATTCATAAAGCAATTACGCCTGTCTAACTGGTGTTAGACAGGAGTAATTTCAAATTTTGCGCGCCGTATCACTAGTTTGAATCCTCAAACCATGATACGGCGGCTTCGGGCTTCGATCCGAGAGGCTTACGTCTTCGTAAGCCTTCGGATCTACGCTGCGATATTTTTGCGGCCGCTGGGAGGAGTTTGCGTCGTTTTCATGCGTCGGGATATGCAAATGTGTTTTTACGGCGATCCAAGAAGATACGAGCGGTCTTCACAATCGCTTACGTCTGTTTTTTTTTACGTACTGTTAGACCAGCTTTTTGCTGGTCTAACGGTGCGTAGCCCATGTTAAGTATGGCCGTCGTTCCCGCGTCAAATTAAATTTTTTTTTTTTTTTTTTTGCGTAACTCGTTCGGGAATAGAAATGTCCGTAAACGACGCTACTCAAACAACGAATGACGTAACGACGTGATTTCGCGCAATGCACGGCGGGAAATTTGCGAACGGAGCATGCGCAGTTCGATCGCCGCGGGAACGTGCCTATTTTAAATCCTTCACGCCCCCTACTCGTCTAGATGGATTGCGACGGGAGAAATACACTACGCCGCCGTCGTTTACTGGACAAAATCTACCTGGATTCCACGTAGAGCCAGGTAAAAAACGGCGGCGTAGTGTATTTCTGATACGCTACGAGAATCCAATTCTCTCTGAATCTGGGCCATTTTTTCTTATGTGTTTCTATTCATCACGTTCCTGCAAAGCCCCAGCTCATCTGTGCAAGGCCCACAACAGAGCTGAATTCCATAGAGGTGTGACGTCATCTCCGGCGTCCACTACTGTAGGCAATATCGAAAGGCTTGAGAGATCCCTCATATCAGCTGCACATCAGACAGAGGTGACAGATCATTGTGGTCCTGTGACCCCCAAAGAGAAACAAGGAGAAAGGGGTACTTGAATTGTGATTTACACTAAAATGTGTGCAGTAAAATGAGGAGCCAGGGGCAGCATTTAAAAAGTGAAGTGGTAGCCTAAACTTCTACTTTAGCCCAGGTTCACACTGGGCTGCGGGAGTGAAGCCGTTTGAGTTCAGCTGAACCCGCACGGCAGCACAGTGGTGCAGTGAGTAGCACTTTCGCCTGGCAGCAAAAGGGTCGCTGGTTTGAATCCCGACCACGACACCATGCCTGGAGTTTGCATGTTCTCCCTGTGTCTGCGTGGGTTTCCTCCGGGTACTCCGGTTTCCTCCCACACTCCAAGACATGCGGGTAGGTAAATTGGATCTCGTCCAAATTGGCCCAGTATACATGTATATATGTGTGTATGACTGTGTGTCCCTAGCGTGTCAAGATCCTACGGGGTAAAAATGACCGCACCAGCCAAGCAGACACTGGCTGGAAAAAGCGCCCAGAGGCGATTCAGTTTGCATGCGTTGCGCTATACAAGTCATTCATTCATTCATTCACTCCCACTGGCAGTCCCGATTTCGGCTGCGATTTCAGAGACAGGTTTCAGTGCAGGTTTCTGTGCAGGAAATCGATTAGGGCGGTGAAATTGCCGACAAATGCCGCCGATTTGAGATGCAATTTGACATGTCAAATCGCTTCTCAAATCGTACCAAATCGTACCCAATGTGAACCAGACCTTAAAGACTAATTTCTACATGCTGAAAATGGCTAAACATGCCCCACATTGAGCATTGACATCACTGTTTAAAGAACTATAGGCACACCTTTTTGTACGTTTTGGATAGAGGAAGAGAGGATTATAACCCCTTTTTTTGCCATCTTTGTGTCATTGTGGAGATTTTTCTTAATTTCCTGTCCCACAGCCAAACAGGAAGTGATAGGAGATCCCTGCAAATTAAGGATATTCCTTGGGGACCCCCAGGTCACCAGAACTAGTGTGCCCATTGGAAGATTTTCCCTCTATTACTTTCCTGGGAACAACTCAAAATTTGGGATTTTCTTTACTTTTACTTTCGGTGATAATGGTAAACAGGACAAAAAGAGATGGAGAATCTTCCTAATAGGGACACAAACAGCAGTAAAAATTGAAAAGCGTTTTAATAAAGTTTTGGCTTTAGTTATAAAGTCTTCACCAAAAGCACCCGTGTTGTCAGGCTATAACAAGAAGTGCCTAAACAAAGAACTTCATGGCTCAGTACCCAGGTATTGTTTTAGTGATAGGTACAGATTTCAAAAGACTAAAAATGGCAATAACATTTTTAAACATTGTATAAGATTTTACTGATTGGGTTATCCTTTTTCATTGCCCATGAGGTTGAGGCAAAGTAAACATAGCTTTACCGTATATTTTAAATTATGTGCTATCCGTGCTAAGTGATTATTTTCCACTCATTTAGTAATTCCACCCCTATGATGACATACATTGATCATTGCTGATCTTTTTTTTTTTTCCGGGGACATCCACCATTTTTAGAGGACGAGAATTCAAGCGTTTAACTTCTTTTGAAATTGTGATGAGTGGGTTACATCATATCCAATGACTCTAGGCATAACATAAATCTACAAAACAGTTAAGCCCTGTACACACGATCGGTCAGATGAGAACGGTCTGATGGATTACAGTTGGAAAGGATTTTACAAGGATATCCATTTACGAAAGGAAAAAAGCATACGTCCCCATTAAAAGGGACCAGAATATATAGACAAAGGCCCAGATTCACAGAGCGATTACGCCTGCGCAACTGGTGTTGCGCGTGCGTAAGTCTAAATGTGCGCGTGCGTTTAGATGCGCGCGATTCAGAAAACTATTTACGCCAGAAATCTACTTTTTTTTGTCCGGCGTAATTTCGTTAGACAGACGCATCCGTCCGCGCAAAAATGTGCTAGACACACCATTGATTTGCTAGTCAAATATGCTAATGAGGGAGTTGCGGGGATCCACAAAAAAACGCAGTTGCTGCGCAGGCTACGCGATGTGCGCAACAGCAAAATGTCCTGTCTAAAGTTAGAGCACATAAAAGCTGGTCTAAATTTTAAAAAAACGTCTACATCTCACAGAAAGCAACACCGTTACTGAGGAGCAGACCACACACACGTGTTGCACTACAATTTGACTGCCAACATGCCAGGGGCATCGTCGCTCATAGCTGCACTAGTGAATTTAGATGACCAAAGAAGGAGGAGGGCACGGAGGATGGCACGGGAGAGGGTATACCGCACACGCATAGACCTCTTTGGCATGAGTGATTCTGAGGTGTATCGCATCTTCAGATTCCCCCCTCATGCCATCCTGGAATTAACCACAACCCTGCAGGATGACATCACCAGCCCAACACAACGCTCACATCCAGTGCAGCCACTGGTCAAGGTACTGGCAACACTCCATTTCCTTGCCAGTGGCTCTTTTCAGCGTACAAGTGGAGTGGTGGCTGGGATGTCACAGTCCTCCATGAGCAGATGTGTGCACCAGGTTGTCCCAGCAATCCTCACACGCTTGGCCAACCTAATCATCAAACCCACCACTGAGGACCTGCGGCTGAAGGGAATGACAGATTTCTACAGAATTGCCAGATTCCCACGCACCATCGGGGCCATTGATTGCACACATGTGGCACTCCAGCCCCCCCATGAGACAGAGCACATGTACCGCAATCGGAAGCATTGGCATTCCATCAACGTACAGGTGATAGTTGATGCCCAAGGCCTCATATGGCAACCCGAGCAGTGGTGGAGCGCACCTTTGGCCTCCTGAAGTCACGTTTCCGATGCCTGGATAAGTCTGGGGGTACACTGTTGTATTCCCCAAACTTCGTGTGCCATATCATCGTTGCATGTTGCATGCTGCACAATCTCGCAGTGAGGAAGGGCCTGCAGGTTGAGCTATGTGATGACCTGACCCCCCAACCAGACAATCAACCCCTAACCGAGGATACCCCGTCTTCTGAGGGAAGAGCAGTCAGGAGACAGCTCATATTGGGCATCTTTGCACGTTAAACACACACATTAATCATGGCACAATGAGAATGCATGCATGCACACCACTGTGGTCCTTAGCACACACACCCCACATCCTCATCAAATTGGATTGGCACCAGTCCACCATGCACGACTGGTGAGCAGTAACGCCATGTCAAGGCTACAATTATGTCACTGTACATTCATACACCATTCACACGGACCTGGGGATCACTTCTCCCTGGTCCTGGGGAACCCTTCTCCACCAAAATTGAGGATGACACCCCTTTTCCAGCAGGAATGTCACCCCCACATTCAAACAGCATGCACAACCCAAAATTTTAAAAAAACGTCAGCAAAAAAAAAAATGTCAGCAAAAAAAAAATGCAAAAAATGTCAGCAAAAAAAAAAAAAATGCCAAAAATGTCAGCCAAAAAAAAAAAAAGGGGAAAAAAAATTATTGCCCTCTGCGTGAGCCACGCCTGGGGCGCCCCCGGCCACGGCCACTCAGGGGAGACTCATGGGGGAGGGGCAAACCCGGGGAAGGAGGAGCAGCCCCTGATATCTGCCCACCTGGCGGCCTGCCCTCCAAGGCCACGGCAATTCTGTCCAGGGAAGCACCAAGTGTTGCCGTGTTGGCCTGGATAGCCTGGGTAAGGGCCCTCACATCCTGCCCAACGCCTGCTGCTGTAGTCTGCAGTTCATTTAGGCAGGTTGTGAAAGCCCGGGAGTGGGAGTCCAGGTTACCCAGCATATCCTTCATGGAGGACAGGCTCTCCTCCACCCGCCCAAAAGTCTGGCAGAGCTGTCCCAGATGGCGGGTCTGGAGGGCCTGGTCCCTTCGCAGACTGGCGGGCAGGAGATTGGGCGCCCCCCTGGTGCTCTGGGATGACATCCTGCCTCCAGCTGATGGTTGTGGGCGGGGAGAAGGGGAGGCCCTTGTGAGGGGAGCCATGTTGGGGGAGGAGGGGGGGGGCTCCCCCTTAGGGAGGGCAGGCTTCTGCCAGCCAGAGGGGAAGAGTCCGCACAAACCACTCGTCCAGTGCCTGACTCCTCCTCCTCATGATCCTCCTCCTCATGATTATCCTCCTCCTCATGATCGTCCTCCTCCTCATGATCGTCCTCCTCCTCTTGAACCTCCTCCGCGGACTGTGGCCTTGTTGGGGGGGCCTCATTAGGCTGCTGTCCTGGGGTTGGAGCGGTCAGGCCAGATGGCCCTGCACCCTCCTGCACATCTGTGGATGACACAAACCATTCACAGGTTGGAGGATCCACACACTTGGCACATATTCCCTTTCACCCCCTCCCCCACACATGCTACACACCTGATAGAAAAAAAAACCTTACCTGGCACCACGGGGACCGGACTTGTGTCAAAGCCTGGCAGGCCCTCCACTTCATGCCGGTGAAAGGTCAGGGCCACTACATGCTCCGTCGCTGTAAGCCTAATACGGCATGGTGGGCCCCCTCCTGTGCCCCTGGCATGGGCATGCATTGCGGCCAGTTTTTTTTTCACCTGACGCCGGAGATCATTTATTTTTTTGTCAATCCCAGACCGGGTCCGTGTCTCCCCCTCCCCCGATGAATTCACCTGCTCCGTGATCCTATCCAAAATCTCCCTCCTCCTGGCCGGGGTGGTGGTGGCACTCTGCGGGCCGTGGAGAAAACGCCCATACTCGCTAATGGCCCGGGCAAGAATTCTTTTTTCCCCCACAGTAAAATTCAGCTTTCTTTTTCTCTCTGTCATACTTCCAAACAAACTCACTACCAGTCACCAAAAATCAGTCACAAATACAAGCACAACCAATCAGGCAAGAACACACACAAAGAGAAAACGAACACCCAAAAATCACACTAGCAAGCAACAGTCACAAAAAAATTAAAAAGAAAAAATAAAGCAAGAAAACAAACGCTCAGAAATATATCAATCAAACAAACAGTCTCTCAAACACTTATCAAAAAACACTTTCACAAATATACCAACAAGCACTTGATCACACAGAACACTAATCTGACAACTACAAAACACAATGCAACGAACAACAGGAACAAAAGCACTTGGTTAAATGGGAAGGGACACAAAGGGATGTACTTTTGCAATGCAAGTGCGTTTGTGTGTGTCTATTTATGCTGTTTGCGTAGTTCACAACGTTGCCCTAGTCCATTTCCAATTTCACTGATTGCGCCGCTCCCGAGTTGTGAGCATGCGCACAGCGGAGCTGACATGGTCTCCTTCACGCGTGCATGCGCGAGCCGGCCGGCCCTTCATTTGCATGGGGTCACGGCTCATTTCAATGTAACACGCCCACGTCCCTCCCAATTTGTATTACTCCTCCTTACGCCTCAGGAAAAAACCTAACGCTTGCGCAATTTCCTACGCAAAAGCTACGTGAATCGGGGGATTACGCGGCTAGATGGCGCAAGTCTAACGTAATGGCGGTGCGCTACGCCGGACCGATAATGCGCCGATGTACGTGAATCTGGGCCAAAGTCTGTACAGAATTACAGTTGGTCCCACAGGTTTCATTTGGGTTCTGATCTTTAAGGACAAACAATTACCTAATCATTCCCATATCTGTGTACCTATGTTTATTAAAACTGCAGCAAATTTTTTAACCTTTTCTGCTCCTTGCAAAGCTATTACTTATCTTCCAAATGCAGGACATGCCTGGGTCGATTTCCAAACTTATATTCTTTCAAAAATAAGAAATGTTGTGTTTTTATGGTGCCACCATTGATTTTGAAATTTGACCAACCAAGCCTTCAACTTTACCTCATGTTGCTACAGAAAATAATTTTTGTGGCCGAGGAATTTACTTTTCTTTTTGTGTATTTTATTTTCTTGTACTCATGCACATTTCTTTTTTGATTAGATTTCTCACACGATTCTCACACCATTGGTTAGAAAATTATTTATTTTTCAAAAAGTTTCCAACATGCTCGATCATTCAAATTAGATGGCGGCACAAAAAAGGTGCGGAATTCGAAAAAAAAAATTCTTTAGAAAAGATTTTTTGAAAGAAAATTCTTTCAGAATTCGAACCTGTGTATGACCTGCAAAAGTCTGCTGATATGATGGTACATAGAGAAGCAGGGCTGGTGCAAGCATTTTTGTTAGGTTGGGTAAATACCGCGCTGCTAGGATGGTATGTGGTAAGCTGCTAAACACGGCTAATAGAAAACAATAAGCAAAGAAATACAGTGGATAAAAATAGTGTAGCGCTAAGTATAAACATATTTAAAATAAAGTACAATATGTCCATATGTTGTATAAAATATAAGTGGATAGTGAGTGAAGTCAATATACACCGGATAGAAAAAAGTGTCCAAACATAAACAATGTAACCAATGTCCAGTATTAATGGACCAAAAGTGCTCTGTGAAGGCAAGTATTGTCCATAAAAGGTATCTTGCTTGGTGACAAATAGGAAAAAGACCTTCACCCGGTGAAAGAATGGAGGCTTACCGGATTAAATGGACTCTACAAGCAGTATAGACTTGAGAGTCATATGAGCTTTAAAACATCCAACATTGGTCAGGGCCTCATCAAGCTGCAGGTAACAGAGATGTACATCTACGCCTTGATATGGGAATAAACTTCTGCTGTTGAAGGCTTGGCACTCCGTGAATGTATATAAAAAAACGTTTTCGTGTGCAAACACGTTGTCAAAGGGTATTTGGGTATCCAATAACCTTTGACAACGTGTTTGCGCACGAAACGCGTCAGGGAAGACTCCACCGTCGCCACGCTACGATTACAAGCGCTTTTTATCCTGAATTTATGTAAGTGCAATACTTATTAAATTTTTATTTTTTACCCTGACGTTATTACACTATATTGCTCCTTCTTTTCCTCCAAAACATTTTTTATATACATTCACGGAGTGCCAAGCCTTCAACAGCAGAAGTTTATTCCCATATCAAGGCGTAGATGTACATCTCTGTTACCTGCAGCTTGATGAGGCCCTGACCAATGTTGGATGTTTTAAAGCTCATATGACTCTCAAGTCTATACTGCTTTTAGAATCCATTTAATCCGGTAAGCCTCCATTCTTTCACCAGGTGAAGGTCTTTTTCCTATTTGTCACCAAGCAAGATACCTTTTATGGACAATACTTGCCTTCACAGAGCACTTTTGGTCCATTAATACTGGACATTGGTTACATTGTTTATGTTTGGACACTTTTTTCTATCCGGTGTATATTGACTTCACTCACTATCCACTTATATTTTATACAACATATGGACATATTGTACTTTATTTTATATATGTTTATACTTAGCGCTAGACTATTTTTATCCAAGCATTTTTGTTACCCTAGGTAAAAACCAAATTTTTCCACCATGACTTCACCCCCTTTGCCCTGCCCATGTATATCCCACCTTTTTAATGAAGTGCCCATCAAATGCAGCCTCACCCGCACCCATCAAATGCAGCCTTACCAGCGACCATCAATGAAGCCTTCCAGCACCAATCAATGCAGCCTCACCAGCACCCATCAAATGCAGCCTACCAGCCCTCATCAATGCAGCCTACCAGTGCCCAGCAATGAATGTTTGCTTGCTTCCATTCATTCAGGATTTGGGACGCAGACACAGCCCTCCGTTGCCGATGCTCCTCTGACCCTATGTACAAACGGAAACTGCTTGCTGATGCTGAGACTTAGTTGCTTGACGTAGAGAGAAGAGAGTAGGAACACCAGCGACCAGGCGCCCTAGGCAGCAGTGCGCCCTAGGCGGCTGCCTACCTTGCTTAGGGGTAGCACCGGCCCTGTAGAGAAGGACGCTATCACACAATCTTCATCTCTGTTAGGCTTGTTGCAACCAAATCGGCAGCTATTGAAGGCAATAGCACCATCCGAATCAGTGTGGCGCCAACTTTGCTGCGCCACACCGATTCCCAAAAGTAGTTTGTGTTCTACACTTCGTGACTTAGGGTTTTATTTCAATAGACATCTGTGCAGGAACCCGCACAGATATCTTTGAAATCGCCCCCGAAGTTGGACTGACATGCGGGTATGAAATCTCACATGATTCCAGTCCCACAGCAGTGTGACCCTAAGCTTAGACCTAATGCATACAGATTTTTTTTTTGCTCCTGTGCCCTCAAGCATAAAGTCCCTGACACTTTCCCACACCAGGGGAGTTGCAGGTGGTGCATACAGGCACAAATACAAGTCAATGACTGTACAGGGCTAACCTAGTGTAAACGCTGATTGTATCAGCACTAACAGCATATTTCCTCAAATGCTAAATACGTTGTAGGCCATGCGCATGCAGCCATTAACTTGTATTTGCAGCAGTAATGCAGCTTCTTGGGCGTCTGTTTACGTTTTTTTTGGCAGTTTTAGACAAATGTAAAAAGTTAAATTTTTATTTATTTAAAAAAAAAATACATACACTAGAAACATAGCTTATTGTAAAATCTCACCCAGACATGGTCTATATACAATGCTGTTACAGGTTTACTTTTCAAATAGCCTTCATATGTTTCTATTTCTGCTGTATGTTATCTTAATGTGTGCGAGTATACAATATGCACTTGTATGATAAATGAAGGCCTTCCTTCCTTAACCACGGTGACAATACAAAGCAATTTGTTGCATATGGTGTACTTCATCTGAAAGGCATTTCCCTTCTCCAGCCTGCCTCCTTGATGGATAACTTTTCATAGAGTGTTTGTATGTATACATTGTAATAAAGTATATAGTATATTGAAGAGGTGACATAGATTTATAGTAGGGCAGTTGCAGCAAACTAAGTTGCTTATTATTATTGTAAAGTAGTTTCCTTAACAGGTGAGGCTATATAGTAATAATGTTGCGATAACAATAAAGAAAACCAACTTCTAACAGCTAAGCATACCCCTGAGCAACATTCCTTTATGTGTAGGCTCTGTTAAATTTCCAAGCAGCTTAGCAGGTCTATACACATTTTAGAGCTTGTGGGTCCGCAGCAAAGGACCCAGGAAAGTTTGTATTAAAAATGTAAAAATAATTTAATGAAGAGTTACATCCTTAGGAAAAATGAAACAACAATACATATATGGTCACATTTTTATTATATGTTGTATTAACATGAACATTAATTTGATTGTACTTACAAGTGTAATACGGTTTTAAAATAATTTTATGGACTTGGCCTCAATTTGGGGAATCTGTTGCCAAACTAAGCTAACTGAACATCAGCTAAAAAACAGAAACCTAATCCTCAGATGCACCGGGTTCTTCCTAAACTCAGCTAGGTGCCTAGGACAAGAAAGCTACCGGCACCTGTTGGGCTGCCATGTTTCTAATCCCCAAAACAATCGCTTTCCTAGGGCGCACTACTGCCTAGGGCGCCTGGCCGCTGGTGTTCCTACTCTCTTCTCTCTACGTCAAGCAACTAAGTCTCAGCATCAGCAAGCAGTTTCCGTTTGTACATAGTGTCAGAGGCTCATGGGCGACGGATGACTGTGTCTGTGTCCCAAATCCTGAAAGAATGGAAGCAAGCAAACATTCATTGATGGGCACTGGTAGGCTGTATTGATGAGCGCTGGTAGGCTGCATTTCATGGGTGCTGGTGAGGCTGCATTGATTGGCGCTGGAAGGCTTCATTGATGGTCGCTGGTGAGGCTGCATTTAATGGGTGCGCGTGAGGCTGCATTTGATGGGCACTTCATTAAAAAGGTGGGATATACATGGGCAGGGCAAAGGGGTGGAAAGAAAAAGGGGTTTTTGGTTAATCTTAAAATATAAATCCAGTTGGTCCTCTGAAGTCACAACTACAAATAGTATGTAACAAGCATCACTTTAAAGCGGAGGTTCCACCAAGTATTTTTTTTTTTAAAAGCCAGCAGCTACAAAAACTGCACTTTTTAAAAAATGGACACTTACCTGTCCAGTGCGCCCGCGATGTCGTCAGCCAAGGACGAGCAATCGCTAAGTCCCTCGGCTGCACCAGCCACCATCTTCGATTAGGGAATCGGGAAGTGAAGCATTGCGGCTTTACTGCCCGGTTCCCTACTGCGCATGCGCCGCCACTTATCCCCGCTCTCTCCTGGGAAACAGTGTGTTTACTAGAAAATAGCGGGGGCTGTGTGTAGGGGTGTGGCTGCCTCAGTCCAGGAAGTGGGTGCAAATACCTGTCTTAGACAGGTATCTGCACCCCCTGATATGTGCCAAATGTGACACCGGAAGGGGGTCAGGGTTACGAAAAGTGGAAGCTCCATTTTTGGGTGGAGCTCCGCTTTAAAGTTGAACTCCAGACCAGAACACACAAATACCCTTGTAGTGGTTTCCCCTCTCATTGGAGGGTTAAATTCTCATTGTTTCCAGATGGTAGATGAAAAGGCTTTATTACTTACCCTAATCCGAATTCCAGCAGACTCTGGTGCTCCCCTCTTCTCCCTGAAGCTCTGGGCTGTGGCTGGTACTCAATGTCATCATGTACACTACATTGTATATAGATGACGTAGTTGTTTAGCATATGATTTATTATTTAGACAAGCAAATATTCTCTAATCTTTAATGAATCAAACCAAGTGAACATTTTTTACTTCCTTTAGAGCTATGTTTATAATGTTTTTTTATATGTTTACAAAAATGCTTTGCCTTTCATTTCTGTTTTAAACTGAATGGGTTGTTTTACTAGGCACTATGGGCAAATAAAGTGGGTGAGGCTTCAAAACATATGACTTGAAGTGTTTTTGGAACAACACTATTCAATTGAATGGACTGCCCTCCACTCCAAAAGCACACCAAGATAACTCCTGTACCCTTTTTTGGAGTCGACTTGCATATTTGGACGATGCAATTTGGTGTATTGTTTGCCCATTTTGTCGCATGACAAAATGCCCTTTTGCCCTTTGCCCTTTTGCCGGCACGCTTGGGATGCCATTAAGAACGAATGTCACCCAAACACATGTGCATCTTGCTCTGATTGTAGTGTTATTCTGGCCATGATTCCAATATATTATGTGTGAACAGGGTCTTAATGACTTCAGAGGGGGGAACAAAGACTTTATGGAGAACGTCAAACCCTGATTGCAAAGGAAGGTGCAGGCCCACTATCAAACATTAATCCGAAAGGCAGCAAAGATTTCGAGAATTAGGTGGGGAAGTTTAAAAAAAAGGTTGGTTACTAAATGTGGGATTGATTGATTCTGTGACCCCCAAGACATAGCCTAGTACCCATAATCAGTGGGACATGGGGCCAAGATGTGGGACTGTCTTGTCAAATCCTGGAAGTTGACTTCTATGCATATGCTGTAAAATCAGGTTATGCTGTAAAATCAGTTATTGCCGTGCTTATGGGCAGCAGTTTTCCAGTCCAGGTTTCATGATCATGACATCCTATGTATATGAGAAATTATTGTCAAGCTTGCTGCACCTTATCTCATGTGGCTCGTAGATAAAAGGAGCCTAGAGCGGCCTAATTAATTGTTAAACGAGACTGTGAATTCTGCATTCGAGCCATACTGTAAAAATAGTGGTGGCATGACTTCCTTTACAAAAGCCTGTATTTAATGAGTTTCCTGCAGCCCAAAATAAAGATAACATTGTATGAGCTGATCATTGTATTTCTTCACACTGTGGTCCACACTGATTGCATTGGATACCCTAAAACAGAGGCAGTTATGTATGAAGATGAAGTTATGTAGTATGCCTGTACAAAGCACAAGAACATAGCTGGTACCAAAATCCACTATTATTAACTTCAGTATGTAGAAAATTCTGCAGCCAGAATCCTGACTACATCTTATACAAGTGATCATAGTACCCTTATCCTGGAGTCCTTGCACTGGCTACCCATCAGATGATGCATAGACTTTAACTGCTTGCCGACTGCCTCAGGCACTTATACGTCGGCAGAATGGCAGAGCAACATATATATACCGTATTTTTCGGACCATAAGACGCACCTGACCATAAGACGCACCTAGATTTTAGAGGAGAAAATTTTGAAAAAAAAGATTCTGACCCAAATGTTGTACTGAAATATTTAATAAAATTTAACAGAATTATATTTCAACCATGTAAAGTGAACAGCAGTCAACAATGACATTAAGAACCATCATCACTGTCATTAACAAATAACAAATAAGGAGAGACTTTAAGATTTGAGCACTCTTCTAGTTTTCTGAGAACCCCAAGAACTCATCATCACTAGTGTCAGAATTTATGAAGCTCAGTTGCTCGCAATCGCTGACATCACTTTCTTCGCTATCTTCATATACGATACAATCTTCAGTTCCATCTAAGGCATTGCTGATGCCACATTTTTTGAATGACTGTACAACAATTTCCTCCTTAACTGAGTGCCATGATGTTTTCACCCATTCACAAACTTGAGTGATAGTGGGCCTCTTCATTCGTCCAGTAGGTGTCAGATCATGATTACCAGCAGCCATCCATTTGTTCCACTCTTCTCGCATAAACACTTTAAATGGTTTGTTGATCGAAACATCGAGAGGTTGCAACTGGCTGGTAAGACCCCCAGGAATCACAGCTAGATGAGTCTTCACTTCTTTAAAGCACTTTTTTGTCGTTTCGCTAATATGTGCTCTAAACTGGTCAAGCACTAATAAGGCAGGTTTTTTCAGAAGCCCTCCAGGGCGTTTGGACCAGACTTTTTCAACCCATACTCTCATTCCATTTTCGTCCATCCATCCTTTGTCATGGACATGTACAACAACTCCTCGTGGAATCACTTCTTTTGGAAAGGTTTTCCTTTTGAAAATTAGCATGGGCGGCAATTTGGTGCCGTCTGCACAGCAGGACAACACAACCGTGTAATGGGTTTTCTCATGTCCTGACGTTTTGACAGTTATGGTTTTTGCACCTTTCATATCAACAGTCCTATTAGATGGGACATCAAATGTTAGCGGAACTTCATCCATATTCCCAATCTGGGCGATTTCAAACCCATTTTTCTTTCTAGAATCAATCACAAATTTGTGAAAAGACAAAATCTTAGTTTCGTATTCTTTAGGCATTTTTTGCGCAATTCTAGTTTTGGTGCGCATAACAAGGTCACATCGCTTCATGAATCTGTAGCACCAAGATGGTGATCCCGTAAAATCCTTAATGCCTTTCTCTACAGCAAGGCGTTTGGCTTCATATATTATCATCTTTGTAGAGACTGAGAAGCCATTATTCCGATGATTTGTGATCCATTCTTTCATGGCCACTTCTAACTGTGGCCACTTTGCAGCATGTCCGCGAAAAGTATGCTTACTTTTATTTGCTTTTTCAAGCTGATCCTCCTGTTTCCTCCACTCTCTTATCATTTTTTCAGTTGGAGGTGGCCCAAAATGTCTCTCTGCTGATCTGTTCCCATGTTCCTTAGCATATTTTACTACTTCCAATTTAAAAGGAATTTTATATGCAAGCCTTTTCTGCTTCATCATCTTTTCTGCTTTAGGACCTGGTCCCTGGCCCTACTGTGGGTGGCTGAGCTGGCACCTGGTCTCTGCTGTGGGTGGCTAAGCGGCACCTGGTCTCTGCTGTGGGGGGCTGAGCTGGCACCTGGTCTCTGCTGTGGGTGGCTAAGCGGCACCTGGTCTCTGCTGTGGGTGGCTGAGCTGGCCTTGGTCCCTGCTGTGGGTGGCTGAGCTGGCACCTGCTGTGGATGGATGAGCCGGCACCTGGTCTCCTGCTGTGGGTGGCTGAGCTGGCACCTGGTCCTGTTAATGGGTGGCTGGGTTGGCACCTGGTCCTGTTAATGGGTGGCTGAGCTGGCAGCTGATCCCGGCAATGGGTGGCTGAGCTGGCACCTGGTCCCTAAAGTGGGTGGCTGGACTGGTACCTGGTCCCTGCTGTGGATGGATGAGCTGGCACCTGCTGTGGATGGATGAGCTGGCTTGTGGTCCCTGCAGTGGATGGATGAGCCGGTACCTGGTCCCTGCTGTGGATGGATGAGCCGGTACCTGGTCCCTGCTGTGGATGGATGAGCTGGGCTGGCACCTGGTCCAGTTAATGGGTGGCTGAGCTGGCACCTGGTCCAGTTAATGGGTGGCTGAGCTGGCAGCTGATCCCGGCAATGGGTGGCGGAGCTGGCACCTGGTCCCTAAAGTGGGTGGCTGGACTGGTACCTGGTCCCTGCTGTGGATGGATGAGCTGGCACCTGCTGTGGATGGATGAGCTGGCTTGTGGTCCCTGCTGTGGATGGATGAGCCGGTACCTGGTCCCTGCTGTGGATGGATGAGCTGGCACCTGGAGACTGGGTGAGCTGGCACCTGGTCCCTAGACTGGGTGGCTGGGCTGGCATCTGGTCCCTAGACTGGGTGGCTGGGCTGGCACCTGGTCCCTAAACTGGGTGGCTGGGCTGGCAACTGGTCAGTATTCAGTTACTGTCCTTCTTTAACTGGACGTAGTTTTGTCCTTCAATAGCAGCAATAGTGTAGATGCTGTCCAGACTCTGAGGAGCAACCGTTTTTTGTTTTTACTTTAAATGGCACTACTGTACTGTACTGTACTGTGTAGATGCCATAGATGCTGTGTACAGACGCTTCTGAGGGAGCAACCAATGAGGCGCCAGTATTATGGTCAGCTGACTCAGGGGTCAGCTGACTCAGGAGAGAGAGAGCACTGAGTGCACTGAGTGCACGGAGCAATACGTAGTGACGCCGTGTGGGCGTAGCTCCGTGCACTGGACATGGCGCAATGTCTTCTGGGGGTTCTTCTCCTTTCGCTCCCGCCCGCTCCCCATGCTGACAAAAAAAACAACATACTGAAGACCAGCCTGTGATCGTAAGAGCCCGCTGATGGCGCCGCCTGCCTGCCTGCCTGTTCTGCTATACACGTAAGTGCAGCGGCGGTGACGGGGGGGGTGCTGTCATTCAGTATTCGGACTATAAGACGCAGAGACTTTTTCCCCCATACATTTGGGGAGAAAAAGTGCGTCTTATAGTCCGAAAAATACGGTATATATATATACAATGGGCCAGATTCAGGAACAGTTAGGCTGGTGGATCCAGTGATCCGCCAGCCTAACTGTCACTTTGAGCCGGCGTTTTTGTTTTCTGTAACCAGAAAACAAGAAACGCCGGGTTGAAGCTCCGATGCGATCAGCGTAACTGAGTTTCGCCATCGCATCGTTACTTCAACGTAAAAATGGCGCCGGGGGCGTTCCCGCCGATTTCCGCTCAAAAAATATGTTAAAATATGTTTCACGAGCGAATTCCGGCGCGACGCAATGACGGTACGACGTTTCCGGAAGCGATACGCGGCGCGAAGATATACCTACATGGGGTTGGAGTATCCTATGTTAGGTATAGGCGTCGTCATCGCGTCGGGAAAAAAAAAAAACGTCGCTTGCGTAAAAAGATCATGAATGGGAATGTGACGTCATTGACGTTCATTCACAGAATTTGGAGCATGCGCACAGGGATGCTTTGACACTCGACGCATGCGCAGTAGGTTTGTGGCGGGATCGCGCTTAGTTTAAATACTACACGCCCCGTACCCGCCCAATTTGAATTCCGCCGGCTCATTTTCGTTACGCTGCCGCAACTTTAGGAGCAAGTGCTTCGTGAATGACAGCACTTGCTGCTAAAATTTCGGCAGAGTAACGTAAATGAGAAGCGTTACTCTGGAGCAAAGATGCTCCCATCTACCTGAATCTGGCCCAATGCTTTGAATCTTGCGCCTGTGACAGCACCCGCCGGGACCCCCGGACTCGATGTCCACCAGTGTCTCGCGATCGGGTCATGGAATGGCAGAACGGGGGAATGCCTTTGTAACATATGCCTAGTGACACAACACTGACAACACAACACAACACTGAAAGTAAGTCACACCCCCACACAGTTAGAATCACTCCCTAGGACACACTTAACCCCTTCTCTGCCCCCTACTGGTTAACCCCTTCCATGCCTGTCACATTTATACAAATCAATATAGTGGTGTTGCACTCCAAGTAAATTATAATATAAATATAAAGTGAAGCAATTTATGAACTCATAATGAGTGAACGGTACATGAAGTTAATACCGAATAAATATAAAATGATATATAACAAAACATGCGATAAATTCCATAAAAAGTACATATAAAGTGCAAAGCAAATATTGTTTGAAATGAATATAAATTAATAAATATAATTCTAAAATGAGTTAAAAGCGTAGTGGTGCAAAAATTGTGCTGAGTTGTATCAACGGAGTGACACTGTGACTTCAGTGCTTGAAATCTTCGATGTTTTTCACACCCATGGGTGTGCTAACTTTTTACCTTACTGCTGTAAGGTAATCAATAAAATCAATAAAGGATAGGTGATCATACACATGGAAATCCCTTCAGCGTTCCTTCCTGATGGTTCTGTTTAAAATACAGCCTGGGTCCTGCTTCCTATATGTTTCTCACAATGAAGGGTCTGTAAGGGATCACCTCAGGTAAAACCATATCAGTCATGGAGGAGAAAGAAGGAATCCTTCCATAGTGTAGTACTGTATGTATTAAGAGTGTTTATTTTAAGCAAAGCCAAAACGTAAAATAAGTTACATTTAAAATTGGTGAAGGTTTTCAGCTTATTTAATAATTGAGACGTTTATTCACATTATCACACAGATGTAAGCTTCAACAAATTCTGTGTTGCTGTTGAAAGTTTTTTCAGCAGTTGTAGCATTTTCCCTCCAAATCATCTTCCTTTGGGAGTTTCATGTTTGGTTAATGCTGCTGGAAGCACAGTTTTTGCACAACATACTCAAGAGAGCATGAATCATTGACAGCAGGATTAAACACAAGCAACAATCTGCTATTTTTAAAGCGGTAGCATCTTTTTGAAACATAATGGGGAACCAGTACTAGTGTACACCAGTTCTGCAATCCCAAATTGGCAAGGTGTCTTATTAGTGGGTTTTACTGTACTCTACACACATATAAACCCATGACAGACCCCTCGCCCTTTTTTAACTATTAGAACTGTTTTCAGTGTGCCATAGTTTTACATGCAACTGAAATCGGTAGTTCAAATTTTTTTTTAAAGTTGTAAATCTATTTTACGCAGGGCTTGATACATTTGCTTTGAGCTATAAAAAAAGGAGCCAGTATTTTTTAACAAACAAATCTTACTGGTAGAACATGTAACATGTTCCAAATGTGAACTTATCCTTTAACCCTTTCACAGCTAGAGCCGTTTCGTAAAAAAAAATTTTTAGGCCTAAACCCCAAAAGATAGTAGAGGCTATAATTAAGCACTAACCGATAGTGTGAAACACGTATGCTGCCATCCCTATTTTTTCTGTGCTTTGTAATGCATTTTCCTTTTGTTTTACAATAGACAACCTTCAAAGTTTTTGGAGTGCGGCTGTTTTATAGCCTCTACCATTTGCCTCGTGCATTGTCGGCACCCTTGATCTCCTGAGAAGTTATGGATTGCTCAGCATACCCACCTGGAGCGGTAACTCCCTAAACCCCAAAAGAAGTACTGTATTTATCAGCATATAACACACATTTTTTTCCCCTTAAAATCAGGGGAAAATTTGGAGTGCTTGTTATACGCCGATCCCTGCTGTCTCGGAGGGGGAGAGGAGGGAGCGCCACTGAAATAGACCGAGCCGAGTGTGCTGTGTACTCGTCTAGGCTTGGCTCCGCTCACAGTCATGACCAGTCCCATCTCCTAGACTTTATGGCCCACCATTGGACTGGTGTTGTGTCCATCATAGGTGCCGGGCCAAGGGGCGGGACTGCAAGAGGAGCTGAGAGGAGCCGAATACACAGGTCATCCGGCTCTGTGTATCTCTGGGCCGCCTGAAATTTAGACAGATAGACACTGGGCAATGCTGCAGATAGACAACAGGCAAGGCTGCAGATGGACACTGGGCAAGGCTGCAGATGGACACTGGGCAAGGCTGCAGATGGACACTGGGCAAGGCTGCAGATGAAGACACTGATAAGGCTGCATTGATGGGCATTTAAAATGTAATTTGTTTTGCTTAAACTTCCCTCCTAAACTTGGGGTGCGTGTTATACGCCAATAAATACGGTATATATTTTCTGAAAGCAGGCACTCTAGAGAATATACATTTTAGGGGGCACAAAATGCAATAAATTACCCATATTTTGGTCAAATATAAAAGCTGAGGTTGCACCAAGAGAAATAGATACCCAACATATCAAATTAGGTCTGTTTCTAGAACTAGTGCTCACATTCTGGCATGCACGGCAATATGTTACGTCTATCGCAATCAATGTTTTCAGGCATAGGCATCATGTACCTTTATATGTGGGGGTGCCTCAATTCATTCGGGGGGAATGTATGTGCTTGGGTGTAACATTAATTTTCTACAATAAAAAAAATATATATTTTTGATTAACCTTTTTTTTCCATCACACGTGCTAATTTTTTTGGTGACAGATCCTCTTTAATGAGACATGCAGGGTCTGAAAGACCCTGCATGTCTCCTCTAGGCTCCACCTGAATCTAATGCAATGCACTTCACACTGCATTGCATTCTTTCCTGGGCTTGATGGCTGGGAAAATTGACAAGTGATGTCACACGTCACTTTCAGGTCAGTAACAAGAAGAGGAGCAAAGCAGACATGTACCCGCTCTCCTCCCTCCTCTCTACGCAGCGGCACCCGCTATGCCATTCTTGCGCAGGCAGATGGGCAAGCGGAGCACAGAAAATATAGTGGGGGGCATTCTCCAGGTGTGCGACAGCCCATATGCCAGCACACAATTTATTGTTGCCATTGTTACCTAGCCCTGAACAAACGTGTTATACAAAACTATTACACAGAGCACCCCTGAACTTCCTCTTCTTGGATCCCCTACTGGCAATTCTAGCTTCTCCTCTTCTCCATGTACCACAATAAGCCACTTCCTATTGTGGTACACCTGCAGGTTTGTTCCCAAGCTGCGCTGTGTGCGTTCATTGATGCTGCCCCCTCTCCCCCATCACAGGATTTTAATAACAGCAGCAGGTGCCAATGGCTGCCACTGTGCCATCTCTGCCCAGTGAGGAAAGAGAGAGCAGCTGCTCTTGTCCACAGTGCAGGCTCAGATGAGTATAAGGGAAGGATGGGGCAGCTGCACAGAGAATGTTTTATTACCTTAATGCATAATATGTAATAGGATAAAAAAAACGTTTTACCTTCAAAACCACTTTAAAGAGGAACTGCAGTCTGCTCACATAACTTGTAATAAACACATCTTTGCCATTCTGAAGCTTCCATTCAACCACTTTGCATATTATTTTATATATACAGGCATACCCCACCTTTAGGTACACAATGGGGTTTATTTACTAAAGCTGGAAAGCGCAAGATCAGGCACCCTTCTGCATAAAAAACAATGAGCTTCCGGGATTTATTACCAAAGCTTAATCGAACAAGCTGGGGTTAGAAGCTCATTGGTTTCTATGCAGAAGAGAGCCTGATTTTGCTCTTTTCAGCTTTAGTATATAAACCCCATTGTATGCTTAAAAGTGGGGTATGTCTGTACTGTGATTCTGTACTTGCCAAATTCTACTGCAGAAATCTCCCTCCACTGAGTCTGACTGCAACCATTTTAACTGTGGGCAGCTGAAGCTGCTGCCTGTTCACTTCCTGGATTTACACAAATGCACAGAGGCACAACTCTAGTTCTGCAGCCCTGAAGGTCTGCTTGGCCCTTCTTTCCTGGCAAACTCTGATGAAAGTGAGAGAGAGATGTGCATGATGTCATAAGCCTAGGCTAATGACCAGACAAGAAGCAGGAAGTGGGCTGTATAAGGTATTTACGGGCAGAAAATAATGTTTTACTATCCAAGGTTAAAAACAACAAGGGCAGAAGATTTAATAGATGGAAAGAAGAAAAAATTACTGAATATCCACTTTAACTTCTAAAAATTATACATAGCGATAGTTAACAAGACCCCAAAAGAAAATGTTCATTTAACACTTGATCTCATTTTCAGACAAAATCTGGAAATAAAAATCTTGGAAAATGAACCGTTGCCATGGTCAGATCACCATGCCATCAAATTCATTCTTTCCAACTTCCCCCCCTTAACAAAAACATCAAATCCAGTGACTACACACTGGACTAGATGTCAGAAGAAGCTCCACTCGGAATTCTTCAAAGCCGCGTTAAGGAAAAAAATAAAAACAATTCAGCCGTATCAATCAGCTGAAGAAACACTGGATTCCATTAACACAGCACTATTACAGTCAGCCGACTTAATAGCGCCGAAACGGAAAACCAACATCCGGAAAAAAAACTCCAGCTGGTTCAACAACCAACTGGCGTTACTGAAGCAAGAGCGCAGAAGGGCGGAAGCCGCCTGGAAGAGAAGCTCTTCAGATGAGAACCTCTCTATCTATAAGGCAATAACTAAGAAATATCACAAAGAAACCTTCAAGGCCAAGAAAAATTATTTTTCTGAGGCCATCAACAGCGCCCTAAATCGCCCCCGCGAACTCTTCAAGCTGGTCACTGCGACCATGAATCCAGGATGTCTTGAAGCCCCCAATTCGGACTCACAAGAATTTTGCAGTGAATTGTCGGATTACTTCATTAATAAAATTGAGGGAATCCGGCAAAGCATTCAGCAGAACAATTTCCCCCGTAGCCCCCCCTGTAACAATTTACACAACACCTGTAGTAATTCACCTCAACCAGGTAAGTTCACGCTGGAACCTATCACTATCCAAGCCACAAAACATATCATCGGTACTCTGCGTAACAGCACTGCGCCAAACGATATCATCCCCACCAAACTGTTGAAGGAGTGCGCCGACATTCTGGCACCTCCTATCACACAGCTTATTAACCAATCTTTCATGGAGGGCATAGTGCCCTCCCAGTTGAAGGAGGGTATAATTAGACCCATCTTAAAGAAATCTACCCTGGACCCCAAAGATCCACTCCATCGCCGCCCTATAACAAGCTTAAACACTTTTTCCAAGATTATGGAGAAAGCAGTGGTGCAACAGCTGCAACAGCATCTAGACACCCACAACCTACTCGACCCATTTCAATCAGGTTTCCGCCCTGGACATGGGACGGAAACAGCATTGCTCAAGATATGGGACGACGCTCTCGAGGCCGCAGACGAAGGAGAATCTTGTCTTCTGGTTCTGTTAGACCTGAGCGCAGCTTTCGACACAGTAGACCATAAGCTCTTATTGACCCGGCTAGCTGAAGTAGCCAGAGTCGCAGAAGGCGATTTATCTTGGTTCTCCTCTTTTTTGGAAAACAGATCGCAAATAGTGAAGTTAGGACCTTTCTTTTCGGAAAAACGCACGGTATCATACGGAGTCCCTCAGGGATCCCCGCTGTCGCCGGTGTTATTCAACATTTATCTTCGTCCGCTTTTTGAGATCATCAGCAGTCAAAAACTGCTTTATCACTCATATGCAGACGACACGCAACTGTATTTCCGCATTTGCAATAAAAAGGATCACCACCTCAATCTAGAGACATGCCTCTCTCTGATAGAGAACTGGATGACAAAGAGTTATCTAAAACTCAACGGAGCGAAAACAGAACTCCTTCTGTTTCACGCCAAACGTAAGAATCTACCTGCAACAACTTGGACACCCCCGCCCATTCTGGGCAAAATCATCACCCCTAGCGCCAAAGTCAAAAGCCTCGGGGTCATTTTCGACTCCTACATGACTATGGACGCACAAATAGGGTCAGTAGTCAGCGGATCTCACCATCTGCTGCGCCTACTACGCAGGCTTATCCCTTTTATCCCCAAAGAAGACATAGCGGTCGTGGTGGGAGCAGTTGTTAACTCCAGATTGGACTATGCAAATGCCCTTTACCTCGGACTCCCTAAGTACCAAATCTACAAGTCGTTCAAAATACGGCCGCTAGACTTGTGACTGGGAAAAAACCCTGGGAATCAATCTCACCTTCACTGAGATCCCTTCACTGGCTGCCAGTAAAAGACAGAATCACATTTAAAGCACTCTGTCTAACGCATAGATGTATCCATGGGAATGCTCCCCATTATCTACGCGAAAAAATAAAAGCCCATAACCCCAATCGCGTTCTGCGATCCACTGATCAAAATCTCCTGCAGATACCGAAAGCCGGATACAAATCCAAAGGAGATAGAAGATTCGCGGTCCAAGGTCCCAGACTATGGAACGCTTTGCCAACCAGTATTCGGTTGGAGGAGAACTACCTAGCATTCAGGAGAAAGATCAAGACTCATTTCTTTTGATACCAAAGGAGACAGGAACAACAAGCGCCCAGAGGCGATTCAGTTCGCATGTGCCGCGCTATATAAGTTTTCATTCATTCATTCATTCATTCATTCAACATTCAAACTTATCTCAATCCGAAACTATGACATAAACTTGTATGTGAAAATTTCACCCAAAAATTAAATTCCAGTATGAATAAACATGTAGAAGTATTTCAATGTGTGTTTTCTATTTTTAAAGGTGCAGTATACACCTTTGTAAAGATGCCTGAAACAAAACTCGCTCACCAGATTTCCATGACCTCCTATTACTAAGCAGAGCTAAATGCACTCCAACTAGATACAGCTCCGCATGTTCCGTCACAGCTCCCATCAGTTCATTTCCACTTAAGACTCAATCATCAAACTTGGAAAAAAAATGCTTATAGTGTAAATCCATTATAAGCGCTATTATATAAAAAAATTAAAGCACTTGCATTCGTAGGTGTGATAGCCACACCAGTATACCAAGCTTGTATGTTGTGAATGAACAGTTCCAGCAGAGCACACATTTGTTAGGTTGTATTAAAATATTAACAAAAGTCTACAGGTTCCCTTAAAGGAGAGCTTGTTTTTTTTTTCTTCATTACTATGCAGGCAGATAGTCTGGAAAAGAATTCATCATACTTTGCAGTAGATTTCTGTCATTCGAAGACAGACAACCAATTTCCCTGGGTGGTGACCCAATGATATAGAAAACAGATGTGGAAAGCCTCCACCTTGTGTACTTGTTGGAATGGAAGGCATCTGCAAAACTGTTTTCTCAATACCTTTAAGTCATTCTAAAGAGAAGTTGATCTATAAACCAAGAGTGTTTTTTTTTTTTTAAGTTAACTGATTATTTTACAGGCTATAATGGAGCAACTTCTACTAGAATCTGAGTTAGGGCTAGGAGAGGCAAGGTTTTCAGCACCGCCGTGAAATGAAGCACCCTGTTCGAAGTTCAGAGGAACAGGAAACATTGGGGTTCAAGTGGTAGCCTTTAACCTCTAAACATCCAGATGGTATACTTTGTTTAATCAGGGTTTGTGGTCTTCCATGACACATGGGAGAGCATTTCATTTCTACCACCTTTGAAACAATTGCATCATTTACACTAGGAGACGTTTTGCGGCAAAACAAAATAAACGGATAGACTAGTAGATAGAAAAGAAAAATGTCAGGCAAATTAAATACCTATACATACATATATATATTTTTTTATTAAAACAAATTATTTGACCTGTCAAAGAAAGTATATTTTTGTCAGTTTCGGGGTTTTCATTTCCATACTGCACAGGCAGTCTGGTGACACTTCTTACTGACTCAGCAGTCTAGCTTCCCTTGTCACCTCTATGTCTCCAGCCTTCTCTTGGGTTTAAAATCAACATCATTACCTCTGTCCATTGAAGAAATCTCATTAATATTATAAAATATAATACTGATGCACAAATAAATGTACTCATCTGATCTTTGTTGAATAGCTTTCTGCTTCTCTGTCCTACAAAGAAGGTCTGAGAACATCTCAGGCTGAGTTTAGCTGCCTTCACTCCATGTTGTTTCATTAAATTCAGCTTTTGAGCAGAGTGTAATTTCTAACCACTATAATATGGGAAAAAAAAAGTGTTGCAAATAGAGATGCACTGAAATTTTGGTGGCCAAAACATATCGGAGAAAATGGTGTGTTTTCTGCATTTTGCCAATAGAGAATGCATGCAATTTTGCCATGATTCTACTGTGCTTATGGTGTGTATTTCATAGGTCATGTGACCCAAAAACTGCATCAAAAACGTAACACGGTTGTGTTATTGATGTGTCATTTCTGCATTTCCAATGCAATTCAACAGGGAGGTGCATTTTTGGTGTGTGTGTGTGTGTTTTTTTTTTTTTTTTTATGGACCAAAAATGCAGCAAGGAAGATATTTAACAACACAATAAAAGCGCAAGGGACCAGTGTGAAGACATACATAGGGTTTAAAGGGATTAAATGCATTTTTCTTGAGCCTTTCTTGCGCTAAAGGTGCCAATAATGGCCAACAATAAAAGCATATTTATTTAAATTCATGATATTAATTAAAAAGTCAAATATAATACAATTATATATAAATGTATATATATATATATATATATATATATATATATATATATATATATATATATATATATATATATATATTAAAACTGTCATTTTTGGTTATAACCAAATGTATCCTGAATTTTTGGTTTTGGCCCCTCTAGTTGCATTGTATGTGACCCTGCAGGAATAAATGCAAAAACACTATTACAGGTTTCTTGCGAAAATCGGAAATTTTGTGTGGTCTGTGATTTGATGGTTGCACCATTGATTTAAAAATTGACCAACCAAGCCTTCAATTTCACCTCATGTTGCTAGAAAAAAAAAAATTCTGACCGGAATCTCTTTTCCTTTCTGGGAATTTTCTTTTTTTACGCTCATGCGCATTTATTTTTTGCTTATTTTTCTCTGACAATTTTCCCACCATTGATTAGAAAATCGTTAGTTTTTCAAGAAAAAATGTTTTGGTAAAAAAAAAAAAAATCCCAATAGGCGTATATTGATTGCTTTACCTAAAAGTTATAAAATCTACAAACTGTGAGATATATACTGGATTTTTTTATACTAGTAATGCAAAAATCAGTGATTTACAGTCGGACTGCGATATTGGATATTGGACAATCGGACACTTAAGCCACGTACACACGATCAGTCCATCCGATGGTTAACCGATGAAGCTGACTGATGGTCCGATGTGCCTACACACCATCGGTTAAAAAATCTATCGTGTTAGAACGTGGTGACGTAAAACACAAGGACGTGCTGAAAAAAATGAAGTTCAATGCTTCCAAGCATGTGTCGACTTGATTCTGAGAATGCGTGGATTTTTAACCGATGGTTGTGCCTACTAACAATCGTTTTTGACCTATCGGTTAGGAATCCATCGTCGGTTAAATTTAAAGCAAGTTGGCTTAATGGTTAAATAACCTATGGGGCCACACACGATCGGTTTTGACTGATGAAAACAGTCCATGAGACCGTTGTCCTCTGGTTAACCTATCGTGTGTACAAGGCATAACTGATACTTTTGACACTTTGCAGGAACCAGTGACACTAATACAGTGATCAGTGCTAAAAATATACAGTGTCACTTTACTAATGACACTGACTGGGAAGGGGTTAAACATCTAGGGTGATCAAAGGGTTAACGGTATGCCTAGCCAGTGTTTTTGTGTAAACAGTGTGGTGCTTTCACTAGGGGTGGAAATGGATTCTAGCCCCTGCTTTGCAGGAACACAGAATCCATTCCTTCCCCCATGACAGAATGATGATCTGCCTTGTTTAAAGATACCCGTTCTGTGTGTATTATCAATGATCGGCGAAGGACACCCAGTGCCCGGCACCAGCAGAAGCGACCCACCAGCTGCCTTTGCCCATCAAAGACTCCTGTTGTTGGTCCTTATGCAGATCAGGAGTGCTGCATTAAGTCCCCCAAATTGCTGATGCCTGAGAAAATAATGCAGCTAGTATTTACAAAAGTAGAGTTCAAATATGGCAGCCTCCATATTTCTCTTAGCACAGGCTAGTTTAAACTGACAGCAGTTTGACAAATAGCCGTGAGCAGTATACCTTTAAAAGGAAACAGTGTATGATCTATGTTATTAGTAAACTCATTTATTTTATGGCTTTGTACTTACAATGCTTCTGTTAAAAGAAATGCTTTACACAACAATCCTTAACAATCTCCGGTTAATTCAAATAGAAACATTTCACTGGATGTCCTTCCAAATGTTCTGAGGCGTGTTTAACAAGATGTTTGTGTGTCAAAATTATTTAGAATTCTTTAGAATTGATTCTCTATGTTCTTGTAGATATTGTGTTTCCGTATCCAAGTATACTAAAGGGCAAAGGAATGCATTTAGCAATTCCACTGAGAACCCCATCAGCCTTTCAGAACTAGAAAAGTGTCTGAAAAAGTGATGTCAAGGAACAAATGAAAGAAGCATTAAAGTCAAATATGCATACAACAGCTGGTCCACATATGATGGTGGACCACTTGAGTAGGTTTATTGTAAAAATCTTCCCTCTGGGGTCACACTGAATTATGAGAAAGATCTTTTGCAGGAAAGTGGGTCCAGATACTTAACAGTCTAAAGATTTTGTTACAAACAACATAGACGTGTGAGAAACCTGACAACAAATTGAAATGAATATTGACTGACTTAGTTTGTACACTTTCACTGCTTTTTGATGTGCCTAATTAATTTGTAACTGTCCCGGCCAGGGATTTTTTTCTAGTGAAATGTGCTGAAATGATGTTCCGGAACCTCTGCCAAAGAGTGTTAGGGAGCGAAGCAGTTTCCAATATGGCTTAGCAGGGTGGCTGTGGAGTGGGCTGGCCACATTATCCGATACAGCTAAGGTAGTTCTGGCTGAGAGCAGAAGGCAGAGTGATATCTTCTGCACTCCACATCTTCCTGCAGACTGGATGCTTCTTTTGGTGGCAACCACAGCTGTGTGGAAGAACTACGGTGCAGGTAACCTGTCCTGACTGCTCAGTGCTCACTGTGTTGTGGAGAAGACGGTGAAGTGGAGATAAGTTGTGTTATACATTGCTTTTTGGGTAAATTTAAATGTTGCTGTGTGGAGCTGTGTCTGGCAATGCTCCTATGGCTTTCTGTTTGCTGGATTGGGCCATCTCTTTGCTGGATATGGGGGCTGTTTTTTTTTTTGCTGGATTGGGCTGTATCAATGCTGTATATGGGGGCCATCTCTTTGCTGGATTGGGCTGTCTCTTTACTGGACATAGGGACTGTCTCTTTGCTGGATATAGGAATATCTCCTTGTTTGATTGGGATGCCTATTTAATAGATATAGGGGCTGTCTTTTTGCTGGTTATTGGGGATGTCTCTTTTCTGGATTGGACTGTCTCTTTGTTGGATATGGGGGATATCTCTGCTGGATTTGGGTTGTATCTTTGCTGGATACATCGACTGTCTCTTTGCTGGATAAAGGGGATGTCTTTTTGCTAGCTATGGGGAATGTCTCTTTGCTGGGTATGGGGGCTGACTTTTTGCTGGTTATTGGGGATGTCTCTTTTCTGGATTGGACTGTCTCTTTGTTGGATATGGGGGATATCTCTGCTGGATTTGGGTTGTATCTTTGCTGGATACAGCGACTGTCTCTTTGCTGGATAAAGGGGATGTCTTTTTGCTAGCTATGGGGAATGTCTCTTTGCTGGGTATGGGGGATCTCTCTTTGCTGGGTATGGGGGATGTCTCTTTGCCAGATATAGGAGATGTCTCTGATGTGAGAAGCAAGGAGAGAAGCAGAGAAGATACATATGACAAGGATGTTGAAATTGCTGGATATTTCTGCTATGTAAATGTTACTGCATTCCTTTTTATTAGAAATTCCATACTAATTAGCCCCCAAATTTTACTTGGTTCCATGTTCTCTAAAGGGATGGTGCTAGGAGGTGTGTAGGTGTAGGGGGCAAGGGGCAGTTATAGGGGGCAGCTCTAGGGGCAGTTTGAGAGTGGAGATAAGCGTGACCTAGGGCGGGTTAGTCCCTGTCCCTGCACCTTTTCTATGAGGAAGGAAGCCTTGGCCCCATGCTCTTACTTTTACTTGTCTATGATATTATAGGATATCACCAACTAGGCTTAGACCTGTGCAAGTGCTGTGAACTCTGTATTCAATTATATGGAACGTTCACACTCTTCATAGGACTGAAAAGAGGGTGCACAGTGTAGACTTTAGATCAGGGACAGGTAACCATAAGTCTGATCAAATGGGCTAAGGGCAGGGGAGCTTTAGTTACACATTAAACACATCCCACCCAGTGGGGTAATCCCCACCCCCTTTCCCCTGGTCGGTCGTGTCTACCCTTTTTTAAGCCAATTAGAGCCTCAGGCTCTAAACATGTGCTTCTAAAAAATAAAAATAAAACATTGGAATCCATGCATCCGGTGCCCACATGTAGATAAGGGGCCAGAGGCATAGATTTGGGTGGGCCAATTATGAATGGACAACCACTGTTATAAAGTGCTTAAAAAAAATCTAGTATGTAAGCTAAGGATGTAAAAAAAATACCTTCTAATACTCTCAGTCGTGGAAAGTGATTTATCTTGGTTCTCCTCCTTCTTGGAAAACCGATCACAAATAGTGAAAGTGGGGCCTTTCACTTCTGAAAAACGCACGGTGTCATGCGGAGTCCCTCAGGGATCCCCTCTGTCACCAGTTCTGTTTAATATCTATATATATATATCTATGTCCTCTCTTTGAAATCATCAGTAACCAGAAGTTACAATACCGCTCCTACGCGGATGACACGCAATTGTATTTTCGCATCTGCAAAATCATCACCCCTAGCACCAAAGTCAAAAGTCCCTGAGTCATCTTTGAAATGTCCTCTCTTTGAAATCATCAGTAACCAGAAGTTACTATACCACTCCTACGCGGATGACACGAAAACTGTATTTTCACATCTGCAACAAAAAGGATGATTATCTCGGACTAGAGAAATTCCTTTCTTTGATAGAAAATTGGATGACAAAGAGTTATCTTAAACTCAACGGCTCGAAAACAGAACTTCTCCTGTTTCACGCCAATCGAAAGAATCATCACGCAACAACATGGATACCCCCCCCCCCCCATTCTGGGCAAAATCATCACCCCTAGCTTCAAAGTCAAAAGTCTCTGAGTCATCTTCGACACCCACATGACAATGGAATGCGCAAATAGGGTCAGTAGTCAGCGGATCGCACCATCTGCTGCGCCTTCTACGCCGACTCATTCCCTTTATCCCAAAAGAAGACATAGCAATCGTTGTGGGAACAATTATCAACTCCATACTTGACTGTGCAAATGCCCTTTATCTCGGACTCCCGAAGTACCAAATCAAACGTCTGCAAGTCGTTCAAAATACGGCCGCCAGACTTGTGACTGGGAAAAAACCCTGGGAATCAATCTCACCTTCACTGAGATCCCTTCATTGGTTACCAGTAAAAGACAGAATTACTTTCAAAGCACTTTGGGGCAGATTCACAAAACAATTACGCCTGTCTAACTGGGGTTAGACAGGAGTAATTTCAAATTTCGCGCGGCGTATCACTAGTTTGAATCCTCAAACCATGATACGCCGGCTTCGGGCTTCGATCCGAGAGGCTTACGTCTTCGTAAGCCTTCGGATCTACGCTGCCATCTATTTGCGGCCGCTGGGAGGAGTTTGCGTCGTTTTGGTGCGTCGGGATATGCAAATGTGTTTTTACGGGGATTCACGAACATACGAGCGGGCGTCGCAATCGTTTTCGTCAATTTTTTTATACGTAATGTTAGAGCAGCTTTTTGCTGCTCTAACTTTACGTAGCCCATGTTAAGTATGGCCGTCGTTCCCGCTTCGAATTTATTTAAAATTTTATTTTGTTTACGTAACTCGTCGGGACGTGGATCGGCCGTAAAGTACGCTACATAAACAACGAATGACGTCACGACGTGATTTCGCGCAATGCGCGGCGGGAAATTTGCGAACGGAGCATGCGCAGATCGCTCGCCGCGGGAACGCGCCTAATTTAAATGTTTCACGCCCCCTACTCGCGCAGATGGATTGCGACGGGAGAAATACACTACGCCGCCGTCGTTTACCGTAGAAAATCTACCTGAATTCCACGTAGAGCAAGGTAAAAAACGGCGGCGTAGTGTATTTCTGATACGCTACGCTAAGCAAAATGTCTGTGAATCTGCCCCTTTGTCTTGTGCATAAGTGTATTCAAGGAAATGCCCCCCCCCCCAATATCTATGCGGAAAACTAAAAGCTCACAACCCCAATCTCATTCTGCGATCCACCAACCAAAATCTACTCCAGATACCCAAAGCTAGACACAAGTCCAAAGGAGAAAGAAGATTTGTGGTCCAAGGTCCTAGACTGTGGAATGCCTTACCAACCAGCATCCGGTTGGAGGTGAACCAATTGGCCTTCAGAGGAAAAATCAAAACCCATCTCTTCTGAGGTAAAAAAAAAAAGAAATGGACACCAAGGGCCCAGAGGCGATTCAGTTTGCATGTGCAGCGCTACATACGTTTCTCACTCTCAGCCGCCTGCAAATTTCTTGCCTTTTTTTTTTTGCTGCTGTCATTGAACTTCCTGATTGAAGGTGGTTACATTCGTTCTCCATTGTCCAACTGTATGAAGGAACATAGTCACCCTCTATTTCTCCCTTCCAAGATCACTGTGGTCTACAACCACTTTAAGTAGTGGAGGCATTTGGATAATTTTTGGAGAATATGGATATTGTGTAGTAGGAAATACTGTATGTATGTGTTTAGGAAGTTAATATATAATGTACAGAGAAAAAAATATATATATACATTTATTGCAAGCTTTGGATAGCAATTGCCTAGAAAAATTAAATATCGTAATGTTCGTAAAGCTAAAAATGAATATTAGGGCTAGCATATGTTTTTTTTTTAAATCTTTTTTATTTAATTTCTTAATAGGCGAACAGAAAAAAAAAACACAAGACATCATACACATTAGACCTATATATTAAAGCAATTTTAAGATCCAATCACTCTGCATAGTAACTATCAATTCTAAATAAAAATTCTAAATAGAAACAATATAATAATTAACAAAGGGGTATTTTGTCTAGGCTTAAATCTAAACCATCCTATTCGTCCACTTAGTCAATCCGCACCAAGTCTATTAAATGAAAAAAAAAGAACTAAACATCAATCCCTTCTATCCCCAGTGGCCTCAAGCATCCCTATTTTAGGCCCACCTATATCTCAATTAATTAGATGCCGCATATGTTTTGTCCAGCCACTTTGCCCAGACTTTGGGCAAAGGGCTAGCATATGTTAATTTTAAATATACATTTACATAAGGAACACGACTAAATAGTAGCCACCACTCAACCTGAAAATTTATGTATGTCTGGTGCAAGTGTGCAGTGCTCCTGACAGCCATAATAGCCGCATGAAGTTGTAGACCAGCACTAGCTAGTGGGATCGCAACACTCCTTCATTTAACAATTGGGTTAAAAATCCAAGTGTCCTTCCTTGCTTACATGTTTCAGCCCTTTATGGGCCTTAATCATAGTTCTGCATTAAGGGAAATTTCCTCATAAATGGAATTTTGAAAAATAGACGCTTCCTGTTCTGGGTATTGGCAGTTCCTGTAGTAAATCAGGTCTTATATTTTAAAATAGGATTACATAACCATGTCACAGAAATAAAGGGATGGGTTATTGGAAAATAATGGAATGGAGATCTTGCATTCATATTTAAATCATGTGAATAAAACATAACCATTGTAACCAACACACTACACAATCCATGGAAGTTTATATTCTCCCTTTTCAGGAAGTCCATGAAAAGAGAATAGAATCTACAAATATGATATTTTTATTATAATACATGATTTATATAGCGCCAACAGTTTGTGCAGTGCTTTACAACATAAGGGAAAACAGTACTGTTACAATATAATACAGAAGAAATCAGAGGGCCCTGCTCCTTAAAGGTTACAATCTAGGAGATGTTGTCCTCTGGTTTTCTATAGAAGGGTAACTGTTTAATTCAGGGTTGCTTTACCAATTGACTAGAAGGTAATTAGTTAAACTGTATGTGTTTGGATGATTGGTGTGAATATAGCTTCACCTTTTGCTTTAAGTGAATATTCACATTGTAATCCAAACATTCTGTACTGCTTTAGTTAATTAATCCCAGAGTGGGTCTGTTTTGCAAGCTTTGAAAGCAGTTTAACCACTTAAAGACCCATTCACGCCGATGTATGTTGACCCGATGTATGACCCGGTCTGAAGCTCCGTGACCGCGCCCACGGGACCCGCGGACCCGATTGCCACCGGTGTCCCGCGATCTGTCACCGGAGCTGTAAACACACCTTCCCTGTTCATTCTTCATTGTGGCAGTGTCAGTGATCGTCTGTTCCCTGATATAGGGAAAGACGATCACTGACATCACAAGTCCAGCCCCGCCCCCCTACAGTTAGAAACACTTATGAGGTCACACTTAACGCCTACAGTGCCCCCTAGTGGTTAACTTCTAATCTGCAATTGTCATTTTCACAGTAAACACTGCATTTTTAAAAATTACAATGGTCCCAAAAGTGAGTCAAAATTGTCCGATGTGCCCACCATAATGTCGCAGTCATGAAATAAAATCGCTGATCGCGACCATTAGTAGTAAAAAAATAAAATATTAATATAAATGCAATAAAACTATCCCCTATTTTGTAAACGCTATACATTTTGCACAAACCAATCGATAAACGCTTATTCAGATTTGTTTACCAAAAATAGGTAGAAGAATACGTATCGACCTAAACTGAGGATTTTTTTTTTAATATATATATTTTGGGGGGATTTTTATTATAGCAAAAAGTAAAAAATATTGCATTTTGATCAAATACCACCAAAAGAAAGCTCTATTTGTGGGAAGAAAAGGACATTAATTTTGTTTGGGAGCCACGTCGCATGACTGCACAATCGTCAGTTAAAGCGACGCAGTGGCGAATCGCAAAAAGGGGCAAAGTCCTTAACCTGCAAGATGGTACCGGGTCTTAAGTGGTTAACCATCGGGATATGGAAGCAGCTGTGAAACTATCAACTTCATTTAGCAATATGTCTTTAATAGTATTAAATCAGATGACATAACGTATGTTACAACACATTGCCTTGTCCTCATGATTTTTGAAGAATTTGTTGAAGAACGTATTTTCTGAAATGTTGCATTTCATAGATTTGTAGACTTTTTTCTCTATAGTAGGTATCATTGTTTTACTTCAATATCTCTCCCTGATCAACAGATGCTAGAATAAAATACAAATAACAAAATTTCAAGTGATTATCTACAGATCCGCCCTCCCACTTGGTTGATAGTGGTTATGGTTTCCGTCTAGGTTTCTAAAGAAGGAAGCGGATAATCAATATCTCTTTGATACCCCAACTTAAAGACCTAGGCCCAGATTCAGATAGAATTGGATTCTCGTAGCGTATCAGAAATACACTACGCCGCCGTATTTTACCTGCCTCTACGTGGAATCCAGGTAGATTTTGTCCAGTAAACGACGGCGGCGTAGTGTATTTCTCCCGTCGCAATCCATCTACGCGAGTAGGGCGCGTGAATCATTTAAAATAGGCGCGTTCCCGCGGCGATCGAACTGCGCATGCTCCGTTCGCAAATTTCCCGCCGTGCATTGCGCGAAAACACGTCGTTACGTCATTCGTTGTTTGAGTAGCGTCGTTTACGCACAATCCTCGTCCCGAACGAGTTACGTAAAAAAAAAAAAAAATCGACGCATGAACGACGGCCATACTTAACATGGGCTACGTACCGTTAGACCAGCAAAAAGCTGGTCTAACAGTACGTAAAAAAAAATAGACGAAAGCGATTGCGAAGACCACTCGTATCTTCGTGGATCGCCGTAAAAACACATTTGCATATCCCGACGCATGAAAACGACGCAAACTCCTCCCAGCGGCCGCAAATATATCGCAGCGTAGATCCGAAGGCTTACGAAGACGTAAGCCTCTCGGATCGAAGCCCGAAGCCGCCGTATCATGGTTTGAGGATTCAAACTAGTGATACGGCGCGCGAAATTTGAAACTACTCCTGTCTAACACCAGTTAGACAGGCGTAATTGCTTTATGAATCTGGGCCCTAGTTTCCACTGGCATTGAAAGCAGGCATTTTTTAACGCTCCTCAAACACCTATGCAGTTTATAATATGGACATCACATGGTGCTGTTCACATTATTAAAACATGAAGCACTAGCGTCCCTTTGCTTCAAAATTTACGCTTCATGTCGAGTTTGAAAGGAGTTCCATTCAAGTCTATAGTAATGCTCTGCAAAGACGCCGGATTGTATTTGAGACGAGGTTGTGGCGTGTTAGCACATTACAGTTAATAATAGGCATTTGTGAGATTTTAATGTGCCATAAATTCATGTAAACTGTGTGTAGGGAAATGTTTTTAATGCTCTTTAAATGCTTATCAAACGCACCTATTAATGTGGATTAACACTATAGGCACGTTTGATAGCATTTTGAGCAAGTATGAACAAGCCCTAACAGAAATGTATAGTCGTTTCCATATTTTTTTTCTTTTAAGCACATGTGCAAATTAAATCGCAAAAAGTCTATTAATCAGATTTTTTTAGAGCATAGGTATAGGTATATACAGTATGTGTAAGGGGTCAGGAATCTTTGGTTATTATTAGTGGATGTATTGCTTCCTCCTTTAGTAATATTTAGTAGCCATGTTTCACTGTGATTATTCTACAATGCAAGTCAGCTGGTTAACTCAGTGGCGGCTGGTAAGTTGGTACAACAAGATTTCTCAAAATGGGATTTTAAATGGACCGCAGGCAGTAATTCGTAAAAAAAAATTAACAAATGTATTATGAAGTACAAATAACATACAACATGAAAAATTGCACAAGGTTGCCAATTATAAAAAAACATATATATGGGAGACAGATGTAAAAACCAGCTGTGAAGGGAGCCAGCAGGCTGGTGTCCGACGCATTTCAAATACACATACAGTGTGGGTCTTCCTCAGGGACTATACAGGCTTCGGCGCGTCAAGGACTGTGACTTCCAAATGTAGATAGTTCACCGGCAATGGACAAACACTCAAAAATAAAGGGCCAGAGAGGCGTGACAGGCCAGGGTATCATGGGCCAATGCGTGTTCCCCAGATTTCTCTTAATTGTGTAGAGAATTACCTGCCGTAAAGTGAATCAATCTTGTCTAGTGCCCAAGAGTATTGCTCATGGAGGGTGTAACCAGCATGAGATGTGTTCCTGTACTTTGCAAAGACCTTATCCAGAAAAATTCATGGAAAGGAGTGTATTGTAGTTTAAATTATCATAGCCACTGTCATTGTATATGGAAGAGTGCAGGGTCGGTCCAGTCCAATGCAACCTTCCCCAGGTTGGTCAGATGGTAGCAACCCCCCCTCCCCCGGCATTTACCCCATTAGTTGCAGGTGGTCAGGCTTCTACAGGCAGCGGGCAGAGGCCGGGTTGCAGGCTCCTATGGGCTTCCTGTGTTCTCTATGCATTACGGCGGCCCCCACTGTGTGGCTCCTCCCTGCTCTTCCTAGACATCCAATAGGATCACCTGTGTCAAAACCAGCTTCCTGATTGGCTGGGAAGAGATTCAGTGTTAAAACAGTGAATATTGATTTGCCGTTGTAACACACCTGGGTGGGCTCGGAGGGCACTCTCTGCAACCCGAGCCCACCCCATATTGAACCCTGTTAGAATCTCTGGCTCTAATCGGTGCTTCAAGAAAACAGCCCCTCCACATTGGAATCCATGCGCCAGTGTCCTCGAAGGGGCCGGGCGCATGCATAGGGGAGGCGGCGATGGACAGGGAGCGGTGCCCATACACCCTTAATGAATGGCTGCCCCTGCATGTTAGCCTATGTGTACATGCACATATACTACCGGATTCACATACATTTTGGCGCATATATATGCCGGCGTAGCGTATCTGCTTAACACTACGCCAGCACAACGCAGAGAGGGAAGCATGGAATTCACAAAGCAAATGCTCCCAACGTTGCTCCGGGTTAGCGTATAGTCGTAGGCGTAAGGCAGCGTAAGTCAAAGTAGGTGGAAGTGGGCTGGAAGTGGGCGTGATACATTTTAATGAAGCATGACCCCATGCAAATGATGGGATGAGCTTCAGACAAGTACTTAAAATGAACTGCACATGTGTCGTACCTTGGACGTATCCCAGTGCGCATGCTCACAATCACGTCGAAACAACTGGCTAAGATACGTCGAATCACTGCCTACGACGTGAACATAACCTACGCCCAGCCCTATTCACGTACTACGTAAAATTTGACGGCGTCCGTTCCCTGGTCCATACCTTTGCATGAGTTGCTCCTCCAATATGGGGAATAACTTTACACCGGACGTAAACCTTACGCAAATAGCTTAAAACATGCGCTGGGCGCAAGTATGTTCGAGAATCGGCGTATCTCCCTCATTTGCATATTTGCATGGAAAATCAATGGGAGTGCCAAATGCGTCCAGCGTAACTATGTGCCCACTATACGCTGGCGTAGGCAAGTTACGTCGGTCGGATGAAGTCAGTTTTTAGGCATATCTCAGTTCTGTGGGCACGGCGCACAGATACGACGGCGCATATTTACACTTACGCGGCGTATCTCGAGATACGTTGGCGTAAGTGCTTTGTGAATCCGGGCCACAGACTTTTAGCAGCGCTTAGTGGCAGGTAATAAACAATTTATTCTGGCCAATGAGGCTTTATGTGACTTTATGTATCCTGTGTATCTCTACCATTAAGCAGGGAGCCTGACTTATTGCAGTGAGATAAAAAGCTCTCTCTAGTGCAAACTCTAGGGCAAACACTACAATAAAATATGGGCCAGATTCAGGTAGGAGCGCGTATCTTTGTGCGGGCGTAGCGTTTCCTATTTACGCTACGCCTCCGCAACTTTGACAGGCAAGTGCAGTATTCACAAAGCACTTGCTCCGTAAGTTGCGGCGGCGTTGCGTAAACTGGCCGGCGTAAGCCCGCCTAATTCAAATGTGGCCGTGTTTTATGGAAATGCCGTAACCCCATGTAAATGAAGCGCCGATCGTATGGCGCATGCGCGCGCATGCTCAGTATCGCGTTGAACTTTTCCCCTAAGTTACGCCAGCTCAATGTCTGTGACGTAATATTACCTACGCACAGTCCCATTCCTGTACGACTTACGCAAACGGCGTAAAAATATATGCTTGTTCCGACGTCCATACTTTGCATTACCTGCGCCTGCTATAGCCGCGGTAACTTTACGCCGGACGTAAGCCTAACGTAAACGGCGTAGCGGCCGCAAGTACGTTCGTGAATCGGCGTATCTGCCTAATTTACATATTCGACGCGTAAATCTACGGAAGCGCCCCTTTGCGGCCAGCGTAAATTTACACCCAAGATACGACGGCATAGGAGACTTACGTCGCTCGTATCTTGGCCAAATCTATGCATAACTGATTCTAAGAATCAGGCACATAGATACGACGGCTCACATTCTGACTTACGACGGCGTACGTGGAGATACGCCGTTGTAAGTCCTTGCTGAATCTGGCCCTATGTGTTTACTGAATATACACTCTGATTTTTTTTAAAGCAAACCTCACTTCATTGGTACGCTTCCTGGAATAATGACTATATTTTCTCACTTAAAAATACACTCTGATTTCTCTTTAAGAAGCAAAATTCACTTTATTGTACAGTTCCTGGAATAAAAGGCAGCTCTTTATACTACAGCAGTTTGGTGACAACTCTTTTCCTCCACCTTGTTAAAAGTAATTGTTTACACGTTCCTCCTTAATGCAAGATCTTGTGCTAATACCAGCAAGTAACTGTACTTTTCCTATCTTGGATTTGTTTCCCTTCTCAGATTAGTCATTAGAATGTAGCTTAGTCAGGTTAAGAGAGCAATATATAGTTTTTGTTCAGTTTTGGATTTTATACGTTACTAGAAATTGTTTTGCTGAAGTATTACATATTGTAGTATTCTTTCCACAAAACTGTGTCTAAAGCTGGCCATAGATAGATTGAAACTGGGCCAGTTCAGCAGGGACCAGCTGAGATTTGATCCATGTATGTGCAGGTTAATTGTACAATTGACTTGAGTCTGTTGCCTGATGGATTTTTTGCATTCAATTTCTGTCGGTGGCTACAGTCGCTACCAGCAAATGACACAGCATTGCTAAGGGAGGCATGGTAATGGGGGAGTCAAGCGAAATTTGAGTCATCTATGGGCTTCTTAAGGTCATAATGTCCTGTTTGTCTTTGATAGATAAAGAGACCTTGTCAGGTCTCCAAATAAATTAAACCCTATTTGCCCCCTCCTGCCATGCCTTTTACTGGATCTTGATACCATAGGGGGGGATAGACTTTCAGATCACTAAAATTGGCAGTTACAGTGGTCATATAATCAGGAGCCATCAAACCAGCTCTCCAACATACAGAGAGAACAGGAGCTATCTGTGTTGTCTCCATGATTGTGTGGGGAGCAGGCTCTCAGCATAGAAACCTTGATCACCATGGATGCATATGTGTGGCATGAAGGCTGTAAAGCCCTCCCGTCCTCCCGCCACTCATATTGCATTGTTCGCAATCGCTCAAGTGCAAGTTTTCTGCAGTAGAAGACCTAGCATACCTTTCCAGGTGTTCCATAGCAGTTGCAGTAACATACAGTTTGGAGGAAGGAACCGGAGCACACAGGGGGGGTCACAGGCATCCAACACACCTAAAGAGTAAACTACCTTTTCAATTACAGGGTACTGGTGTTTAGATTTGTTTAGAGACCCAACAGGGTTTGTTTAAATTCATGTATGTTGCATATGTGATCTCAGTTCAAGTCACTTGCATTTATTCCACTTTTTTGTAGAGATGTATTTCTTTTAAGCATTAAATTCTACACTTTATTTTACAATACTTTTTTCTTTTGGTGGCTTTTTTTTTGTTAACATACAGCTGTGCCACTTGTATAACTCTAATATAGAAAAACTTCAAAGGGATGCGTGATAGTGGATCAAAGAATGTATGCATATTTGTCAGCTGAAATGAGATGATACACATTACCTAGACAAAAACAATCCAAAAGGGGAAAGATTTTTTTTATTTTTTAGAAAAGGACCTTGAAAGAAATATATCTGCGTATAATGCAATGTTTAGGCAGGAAAATTATTTGCTGTTCTTTTAGGTAACTAGGCGATTGTAGTGTACAAATGTAGTGTAAAAGTTGTTGTATAGATAGCTGGTGCTTTAACATTTTTCTGTTGCTTTGTGGATCTTACATGTGGCCATATTCAGGCAGATGTCTCACAGAGAACAATAGGACATGAGACATCTGCTTGTCCTTGAACTCCCTGGGATTTTCCTCTGTGTGCCATGCCAGACTTCTGTCTTTTGATCCTGCCATTTCAACCTTCATACCTCTGCTTATGTCATGTATGATATAGTCACCTTTGCGTCAGTCCCTTTATTCTTTGCTTGTATCACCGGAACTTCTATTATCACTACTGCTTTGGTCGTTCCTGTTCCTGACACCTCTGATCCTGCCTCCTCCAACTTCTAGTTCAGTCACCTCTACTTCTTTCTGCTTTGATTTTGTCACGTCAGCTTCATTCTCTTATGGTTTTTTTTGGTTCGTTTTTTACTGTTGCTTCTGTTACCCTTTTATTTTGCTTATTCTTCTTTGGTCTCTGCTTCGATGTCTTATGATTCTGTCACAGCTATTTTTTTTCTGCTGTGATTCACCATGCTCCTGTTACTTCTGCTTCAGGCTTCTCTTCTTCTTTTGCCCCTGTCTCCATCTCATGTGCTCCTTTTACCTCTTCTTTTGTCTCCTTCTCTCCTATAACCTCTGCCTGATTGTGTTACCTTTGCCTCTGTTACAGCTGTTTCTGTCTCTTCTGCTGCTGTCACATTTGCCTTTGTCTCCTCTGCTATTGTCACCTCTGCCTCTGTCCATTCTGTTCCTGCTACCTCTACCTGCTCTAAACCTGTCACAACTTCCTCTATCTTCTCCTATCCCAGTACCCTGCCCTTTGTTCTCTGCTTCTGTAACTACTGTATATAACCTAGTACACACCATTATTTTATTTTTTTCAACCCAGCGGGTTGTAAAAAAAAAAAAAAAACTCACAGCTCAGGTCAGAGCCACTGTACTAACAAGCAGCTCCGATGTTAGTACAGTGATCTCCCCTGCTGTGCTACTGTGGTCTGACAGGGGGATGGCCCCCCACCAGAACACTGTGGTCAGCACTCTCAGCCATTGACTGAGAACGCTGAATGGGAGCTGGATGGCAGACCATTTTCGGTCATGACCCTTCGCCCTTCACCAGAGGCCGGACAAACAGCCAACTTCTGGCGGACTGGCTGTCATACACACGGGCCGAATGACGGACAGTTTCTATTAAACCAGCTGATGTTGCCCGAAATTCGTCCCGTGTGTGCTAGGCTTTTGTCTCCTCTGCCCTTGACTTCTTTGCCTTTGCCCTTTCTGCTCCTGTTACCTCTGCCTGTCTACACTGTTATTCACTCTACTGCCTTATTTCCACTGAGCGGATCGGTTCGGGTCAGTAAATTTGGAGCGGTTAGAATGGGACTGGTCTATTCGCGTGAGCGTTTCCACTGCAAATCGGACCGTCAGGGACCAGTCAGTGTTTAGAAAAAATTCCTAGCGCGTCGATCAATCAGTGAGATGTATTTGTAGGTCCGCCCTAATGGAACCGTTCCACTCTCTCTGGACCCACATGAGAAGCAGGACCCTTGCTGGTGCGGTACGGTTCGCTTTTATGGCACGCTTTCATAATGAAAACACCCAAAATAGCGTACCGTACCGAACCGATCCGCTGAGTGGAAACGAGTCATACTTCTCACTAATCTGTCCACTCTACTTCTATTCCTGTCCACTCCAAGCCCTGCTCCTGCCACCCCCAATGCTGCAACTTATACTTGCATTTGCTTTGCAGCGATCTACTCACACTTTCAATATATTTCTAGTTTAACTTTTTAATTTTTTAAAGGTTTGTTCTGGCTTTTTTCTACCAGAATTAATTTCTCTTACTTTATTAGTTGATCGTTTTTATTAGGTGAGACCCCAGAGATCATCTTCTCTGGGTTTGCCCATGCAAATCAATATACAAGCGAATACACAGTATTTTTGCTGGCTAGGGAAAGTGAACATTGTTCCTTTTTTGTGGGAAACATGAACTCCAGAAAATATAGGTAATAAGGCCTGAGTCTCGGTTCACATTGCTGCGCTGCAATTTTTTTTCCTATTTTTGTCCTGTGTAAGGTGCGAATTTTCCCACGATTTTCTCACAAATTTACCACAATTTTACTACGAATTTCAGGAGTTGGACATTCTGCAATTGATGTTCTAGCCAATGGAATCATAATATAAAAAAAAAAGTGTTAACTACCTGTGTATTTCCTGTTTTTTGTGGAGAGTAGTGTGGTGGAATTTGCACATATGTGAACCATCAATGTGATTCCAGAATGATTTACATTGATGTCTATGGAGACTAAATTTGCAACGCAATGCTGTAAACTCGCACAAGACCCTTTTTTTTATTGCATTGGATTTGTAGAGGAATCACAATGCATGTACATGAACTACTGCAATTTAAAACAATGACTTTATAGATGACATGCAAATTTAGAATGTTTTTGACACATCACATTCGTTATGAACTCGCATCAGTGTGAACCCGGGCCTTAAGCACTTTTTTTTTGTCTCAGTGTCTCCATTTTTGCACCTCTGCTTTTTTTCATCTGCTCCTGCATCACCACTCTTGACCCCTTCTCTGATCACACTGCACTAGAAGCACCTAACCTCCTTATCTGCGTTTGTTACTTGGCTCAGCATTGCTATCCTATGACATTTTCACCATGAAACCCAAAAATCAAAACTGTCCTCCCAAAACATAATATTCCATCTATAGCACACCTCTAGAACCCCTCTACCTTCTAAATAGTTGTTCTGATGGTAATAATAATAGGAATAATCAGTCCTGATATTTAGAAATTTTGAACAATGCGTTTTGAGTTAAATTGGAGTTATGCTTTAAATGTATATTGAAGTAGTCCAACAGAAACCAAAATGCCTTCCACTTAAAACACAGAATTGCTTATTGATTCTGAGCCATATGAAGCATGCTCACAGTGCTCAAGTTCATCTGTGGTTAAAAAGAATCAACAATTTGGCATATTTGCAGTGCATGTACATATGATTTATTTCAATCCTCTTATCAAAAATATTAGATTATTTTAAATACTTCACTGCTTTGTTTATATAAAGTTAGTTTTATTACATGTTCCCTGAACCTTGTGTTTTATGTGTTCATCACACTTGTTAATAATGCTTTGATATCTTATCCTTCCACTGTTTTCAAAGCAAATGGGAGGTTGGAGCCACTAGCAACAATGACTCATTCTCATCCTGTTTCCCGTCCTCAGTGCAGAGAGAAGCTATATAAACAGCCAAAGGTATCTTATCAAAATTGCATAGTTAAAGCAACACTTCATGAGTATCTAAACCTCAAAACAAAATTTTGTTTCATGGCAGCTTTGATTTTTGCTGTATTAGTCAGCTTCTTGTAACCCAAGGACAGAAATATTGCCCTAGGGTGACAATCCTTACTCCCTGTACTATATCTATGGAGAAGCAGTGTTGTCATCCTAAGACAGGCCTACAGCACAGCTTTCCTCTCATAACATAGGGATGATATCCTATATATATATAGCTAGGAACAACATAACACAGACAATGTTTATTCTCACAAGATTTTTGCTAGGATCAACAGGTACTCACTGGTGACACCTGGTCTTCTTGATTGGCAGGGTTTTAGGTAAGCAATTCAGTCCTTGTTCCCTAATGTATATATTATTGCTTTGTTAGGTCTGAATGTACCTCTATGTTTGTCAAACTGTATAGGTATTGATTGATTGTCAATTAATTACAGACATTCTCCTGACAAAGCGGCAACTGGCCACAAAACTCGTTGAGATATTCCCCGTGACCCTCAATCCCACTATGATCTTCCCCCTTTGGGGACTATTATTCTGGTAATATGTATGGTCTGTCACTATGTTTTTAAATGACACGTTATTGTGTGTGTTTTATTGATTTTGTATTAATAAAAACTCATATTCTTTCTATATATGCACGCCCACATTTGATTCCACTTACTTACCTGTGCCTCAATAGTCCAACCGCCCCCTGTCATTTTTATATATTTTTTGGTTTGGGGACCACAATTCTAATCTCTATTCAAGGTACTTACTATGCTGATATAACAAAATGCTTTCAATGGAATACAGACCAAAAGGAAGAAAATATGACAAGATTATATTCAGGAATTTTTACTTTTCTTAAGCAAAACAAGAAGCTATCTCCAGTAGGTTAGCTATGCTCTAATGCTTTAGAAAACTCAGCCTCTGTCTCCTTCTGTTCTATAGATATTATGATCGGTTATTCTAGTACACCTGAAATGAGTGGTATATAGAAGGTTCTAACTTTAATATAATCACATACTAACTCCCAGTGTTCTAATGAGGAACATTCCACCCCTTATAGAAAGTCTGGGCTGTGCACTTGCATTGCAAAATTACAGGCTTAGTTTAATATCCCCCCCCCCCCACCCCCTCTACCCTCCTGCATATTCTCCCCAATGAGTCTATTTATCCCCAGGAATGGAGAGGAATACCTAATATTTCCAGATATGGTATTGTGTTACTTCCTTTGACTTGCTGGTGCTTGTCACATGGGACTGCTTGTGCTTGGTCCAGCACTATCACATGGGACTGCTTGTGCTTGGTCCAGCATTATCACATGAGACTGTTGGTGCATGGTCCAGCACTAACACATGGGATTGTTGGTGCTTGATCCAGCACTATCACATGGGACTTCTGGTCAGCACTGTCACATTGGACTGCTGGTGCTTGGTCCATCACCATCACATGGGACTGCTGATTCTTGCTCCAGCACTATCAAATGGACGGCTGGTGCTTGGTCCAGGACTATCACACGGGACTGGTGGTGCTTGGACCAGATGAGGGCAGAGAGGAAGAGCTTTTTATAAGCTCAGACTGGTATCAGAGCCCTCACTTGGGCTTCTTCTTCTGGTAGTGACTAGAGAGGTAAACAAATAAGGAAAACTATTCATTGCTGTAGGGGCTGGTACTTCAACTATTTCCCCCTGTGCACATAAAAATGAAAACAGTAATGGTTAAGTTATTTGAAAACACACAAAAAAAAAAAAATTACAGAGCTGTAAATTACGTTTGATGTGAAAATGACTATTAGTACTTTTGTATGTTACCTTGATTTACATAAGCAGAGCATGGGAAGCACAAGTCTTAATACAAAAACAACTGTGAAAATGACATGCATGGGGTTCAGCTTTAAAAAACAGGCCTCCCCCTTATCCAACAAGTCTTCCCTCATTCACCTATCCACGTTCTTCAGAGATCTCTGCTATGAGGCTGCTGCAGGCTGCACAGCCTGTTTACAGAAAGCCTCACGGCCTGTTTGCACATGTGCAAGACCAACAACCAACATGCTTTCCATAGAATGTAAACTGGTGTAAGTAACAAGAATGGTCGCTTGGCTACTTTCTTATGAAATAGACTGTAAATTAGTCAGGGAGACTAAATAGAACTTCCGCTTTAAGTGAAGGGGACCCCTGACATGCCACATTTGGCACGTCATTTTATTTTGGGTGGACGGATAAACTTTTTGTAGCTGCTGACTTTTTATATGGGTGTAACTCCGCTTTAAGCACCATATTGTGATGCAGAAAGTGTTGCTTCAGTATGGCTCAAGTTGTAATCTACCGATACGAGTAAGGCAAGTTGCTTATGGCGATAACTGTGTTAATATGAGTGATGTACATCACTGAGCCAAAATATGTAAATATGTCAAGGAGGAAATATCTGAATTGTATAACAAAGAAAAAATATGTGGTTGATTTGTGAGAGCATCTGATGACCTTCACATCAAATGTGTTAATGAAAGGATTACTAACAATTGACCAATTACTTAACAAGAAATTTCTGACAAAGTAGGCATTTCTCAGAAACATTGTCAATCATGAGCAGTTGAGAATGCTGTCAGGACATGTTAGGGAAACAGTATAGTCAACTTTTGTTCAGCTTCACAAAATGTGTTTATTGTTGGCAAAAATTTATACATTACTAAGTGACTACCGCATATACTCGAGTACAAGCTGATTTTTTCTGCCCTTTTTTTAGGGCTGAAAATACTCCTCTCAGCTTATGCTCGAGTCAGTGTACCTGAGGGGCTGCGGGCGTCCATTTTTTAAAACTCGTGGCTTCCTCCTGGTCCTGTCCCGTTCCGTGATAAGCGTTTGACACTGTGTTCAGTGTTCCGCCTATCACGGACCTTCTCTTGTCTGAGGATGAAAGAACGTCCATGATTGGGGGAACACTGAACACAGTGTCTGCTGGGAAACTGGGCACAGTGAGGCGTGCAAATGGGCATTGTTGACCCTCTTTTATGCTTACAGTAGCTGCTGCATTTCTCACCCTAGGCTTATTCTCGAGTCAATACGTTTTCCCATTTTTTTGTGGCAAAATTAGGTGCCTCGGCTTATACACGGGTCAGCTTATACTCTAGTATATACGGTATAACAGTGTAATCCCACAAGAGTGTTGTCAGTCATTAGTTCGTGAAACCCCACTTGACTAGCTACATCACAGGGGGCGTTTATATACTGACATACAGCAACAGCACAGAATTGGTCAGGCGGGGGAAAAAACACCATGGAGACTGTTAAGAGAAACCTAGGCTTAGCTTACTTTTATGGCACATGTGTGAGAATCCCGCAGTGAGGCATGAGAAGGAGTGGAAGTACGGCTTGAAAAGACAGCAAGAGGTTTCCGCAAAGATGACACAGGCTTCGGCCGAGACGGATCAAATTACAAATAAGCTCCATAAATAGAAAGAATGCATAAAAAGATGCTCCAGCTATCCCGTTGTCTTGAAAGTGCATTATATTGTGGTATTATGTTTTTTCTGAATCTTCTGTATAGAGTTTACTACTGCTTTAATGGTCATACTCTAAGAAATATTTATTTTTTATTTATTAAAACGTTCCCAACCATTCACGGGAAACAGCCATGAAGGAACTCATTTTCATTCAACCACATATATACTGTGCAATTTTGGTAATGTAACCTTTAAAAGTGACATGTTTTAAATGCTCATAATCAGCACCAAAATTATACAATTTGATGGAAAAAAGAAAAAAAAAAAGGTCACAATAGAAGGCTTCAAATATGTTACTTTCCATATAAGGGGCTTCATTTTGATTTGTGCAGCAAGCACAGTTCATTCAGGCGCTTGCTCAGATAGAGAATGTGAAGTTAGTTCTCTAGCAAAGATAAATATATCCGGGTAATACAAATGATTTGCATGCTTGAGAATTTGTTGAATACGTTAATCATTTATACAGTGCTCTTATCATGGTTCTCAATGCATTAGGAAGAATTGAGATTGTGGAATGTAGAATTTCACTGTTTACTTAAAGGCACCATGAAAATGTTCCCCGGCTGAACACAAAGTATTCTTAGTACAAATATAGAAGAGAAGCCTGTAAAGTGCCTGTATCTGCATATCCACTTCATAGGGAATTTCTCCACTCATGGATTAAACAAGCTGTACAAACCTTTTCACGGCTAGTCTATAAAGGCTGTGTTGATGCATATCCAAAACTTTAGCAGTCCAATACATGCATAGTTATTCGTCAAGGAGAGATCAGGAAGGAGGGAAGGAAGGAAGGTGGGTGACATGAAAAGATGGGAAATAGCCATGAAAACAAAAAGAAAAGGGGAAAGAAAGGAAGGATAGAATGACCAAAGAAAGAAAAGTGAGGAGCTGAAAGGAAGGGAAGGAAAATAATTAAGGAAGAAAACAAAAAGGAAAGATAGAAGGAATACAAGAAAAAGGGACGAATAAATGATCCAAGGAAAGAAGGAAGGTAGTATCTTATCTTATTAGTATTATCTGTGCTCAGTCTTGCCACACAGAGTTAATCCAGCTCTGAGCAATCCTCTTTTATGTTCAGTGAAAATGAACAGCCTTCCAGATAAAACCCTGCCTAGATAAAAAGTCAGTTTTCTCTCTTCTTGCTTTGAGTGAGAGGTTATTTACATATCTAGCTAGGACATGTTTATTATATGTTATGTTTTGTTTATCATAATATGAGGTGATCTAACATCATAACACATCCTAGTAATATACAATGAACTTTGGATCACCTCTTGTTATGATAAACATGTCCAAGCTAGATTTGTAAATAACCTGTCACTGAAAGCAATAACAGAGAAACGGACTTTATAATTTGGCAAGTTTTTATCTGGAATTCTGTTAATTTGCACTGAACTTTAAAAGAGGATTACTCAGCGCTGGATTAACTCTGTGTGGCAAGACTGGGCACAGATGATAGGAAATCATATACTCTACACTGTGACATAAAAATAATAATAATTGGGGTTTACATCCACTTTAAGCACATAATACTGTGTTGAACATGTCTGCCTTGATGCCTTGATTGTCGTTTTTCCTGTGGTGTGTCACATGGATTAATAAAGGACTCATATTAATCATCTTGGAGTGCGGCCATTTCTTTCTTTTTGCAGTGAGTAGCATTTGCCCATGTTGACATTACTGTAAATGTGTCTGCCATTACATGTATATTTATGTCTCTAAATTGGTGCTCAGTACTTCCCTAATATTCCAAGTGACCAGTCAGATGCTTTCTATGGTCTTATCTCCATTTATTGATAAGGCATGGAAGACTCCAGCACTTCATCCATAGTTGAAGCACTTGCCCTATTTCGAAAGTGAAATGTCCTTAGAAACAAATTAATTTGTAGAAATATTGGGTTTGTATTTTTTATGAAATTAAATAATATACTAAAGCAATTCAATATACTAACGCTAACATCCATATTTTTATTTGAAAGTTTTTTTAAACATAAATGCGCCTGGTACTCAAAGCTTTCTGTAAAATAATTCCCATCCACATATAACCCTTTTACAACTTGATGGCCAGATAACTAATTGCATTGAACTGTTGACCTATTTCCATTGCTGTAAAAACAGAAGCGTAGAGGTGTCATGTAGATATATACACTTACGTGCTCAAGGTAACGTCTTCCGAGTGCCATAAAGCATTTGAATTAATGACAGCTTTAGGCAGAATTTCAGTTACCTTACCTGTCACCAGACCTGTATGTCTCAGTTTTTAAATCTGGTGTTATATAATGTTGCCAATAATATGAGAAATATGTCTCCAGGCTTTATGCCCCGTACACACGATCGGTTTTACCGTTGGAAAAAGTCTGATGAGAGCTTTTGGTCAGGAATCCTGACCATGTGTATGCTCCATCAGACATTTTCCAACGGGAAAACTCTGGAAAACTCAGATCGTGTGTACAAATCCCAAAATTTCGACGCATGCTCGGAAACAAATCAACGCATGCTATGAAGCATTGAACTTCATTTTCTCGGCTTGTGGGGTAGTCTTTTAGTTCACCGCGTTCTTGGCAGTCAAAAGTTCACCAAACTTTTGTGTGACCATGTGTATGCATGGCAGGCTTGAGCGGAATTCCATCGGAAAAAACATCAGCTTTTTTTCAGACGAGAAAAGCGCTCGTGTGTACGGGGCATTAGTGGGGCAGTTTTCCTGTTATTTTACTTGTATATCAGAGGTGACTATAGAGTAGTATGGTTTTATTTTCATATGACCATTATTTTAGTGTGCATATACATAATTTTCTGCTCTTCCCCTTATCCTAGACTTTCTTCAGTGGAAGAGTTGAGCCCTCAATACTCCCAGCTGGCAGTATGTGCTCATTGTTTGGGGCAATGCATGTTGCATTCTATCCACGCCTATCGTTTTAGGAAAATGTCTGTCCATCTCTCTTACCACCCTACTCCTATGGAAACTTTAAAACAGAATAGTTCAAAGTAAGGAATGGCATTGCTATCTTTACATGCATTGTGTACGCAGTAAAATTGGTTTATATGAACTGGGGAAAAGCAGAAAGATTGCATATTGCAGCCAATTAATACTATTTTGCCTAGTTTCAACTTTTCTAGTGTAATTCTTAGATCATCAGTGCATTTTAATTGTGCACTTTCTTTAGTAGCAACTACTAGCTTTATCCCCATTTTATTGATTGTACAGTTCTTAGCTAAGGACATGTTAGACTTCTGCAAGGAGACTTCTGCTTTCACACAGAAAGCAGCGGTCTTATCTGCTTCCCTCTGCCCCATTGACAAGACTTTACACTGGCATGGGAGCTTAAAGGATCACTAAAGGAATTATTATTTTTTTTGCTGAAATGACTGTTTACAGGGTATAGAGACATAAAAATTAACTGATTCCTTTTAAAACTGATTAAAAATAGATAAAAATCAATCATATAATATGCCTCTAGTTTCTCTTTCGTTTTTAAACTGATTTTGTGTTTATGTGAAGTAGAGAGATAGACAGAACAAAAACAAACACATCCAGGGCAGTGTTTTGTTTTTAAATTGAATCCCAGGGCAGTGTTTTGTTTTTAAAATTAATCTGATTGGTTCTGAGGTGTTTTAGACACACAGCTTGGACCACAGTGAAAAGCTGCCATGAGATTTTTCATAAGGAGCCAGACAAGCAGGAAGTGTGGAGATCAGAGCAGAATTACAGTAACTTCAAAGCAAGAACGAACAATGAGAACATGAAGGTAAAGGAAGCTATTTGGCTAAAAAAAATGTTTCCTTTAGTGATTCTTTAAGGTATTTGTAAACCTCAGACATTAAATGTAAACAAAGCATATTCCCCTATAGCGTTCACTTGTCTCAATTCAGAGCAGTAGGTGTAATTTATGTCTGATGCTTCGTTCCTCTGCTATCAGCATAAATTACTTCTGACAAGTGTTCTCAATACCAATAAAAAAAGGGGACAGGAGAGGGATCTCCAGCTGATCGATAGCCTCAGTTCTGTTCCTGTGTGCTGTGTGGAGGAAGGTGTGTCCTAGTGTATAACTTTAGCACTCTACCACCTGTTTTCTGGAAACTTATGCCACGTACACACGATTGGAAATTCCGACAAGAAAAATTTGGATTTTTTTCCGACAGAATTTTGGCTCAAACTTGTCATGCATACACACGGTCACACCAAATTCCCACTGTCAAGAACGCAGTAAAGTACAACACTAAGACGAGCTGAGGAAAATTAAGTTCAATGCTTCTGAGCATGCGTTGACTTGATTCCAACTTGACTTGATGCATACAGACGATCAGGATTTCCGACAAGAATTTTTCCCATCTGAAAATTTGAGAACCAGCTCTCAAATTTTTGTTGGTGGAAATTCTGACAGAAAAATTCTGTTGGAATTTCCGGCCAAAAGCTCACATCAGTCTTTTCTTGTCAAAATTTTCGATCATGTGTAAGATAAGGGTTATAATTTTTGCACTGTAGAGGAGAGAGGGCCGCAGACAAACAGGTACAACTTATGTAGGTGGATTTTTTTCATCTCTGTGTATCACCTGAAGCCAGTAACTTCATTGGGTATGTGTAGGGGTTTACAACTACTTTAATTTAATGCCTTACAGAAGTACAGTACCTGTCACCGAGAATGTGTTTCCAGCACGATAATATTTTTTACTAGTTACTATAATAAATAGCCCATTAAAAAAAAAACATTTTTTTTCTCAGTTTAGGCCGATGCGTACTATTCTACATATTTTTGGTTTGCGCAAAAGTTATAACGCTTACAAAATAGGGGACAGAATTATTATTAATTTTTATTATTATTTTTTTTACTAGTAATGGCGGCGATCTGCGATTTTTATTGGGACTGCGACGTTATGGCGGACACATCGGACACTTTTGACACATTTTTGGGACCATTCAAATTAATACAGCGATCAGTGCTATAAAAATGCACCAATTACTGTATAAATGTGACTGGCAGTGAAGGGGTTAATACTAGGGGGTGAGGAAGGGGTTAACACTAGGGGGTGAGGAAGGGGTTAAATGTGTGTCCTGGGTGTGTTCCAACTGTGGGGGATGGGGGGGTGACTGGGGGAGGTGACCGATGCTGTGTCCCTATGTACAAGGGACACAGATCGGTCTCCTCTCTCCCCTGACAGGACATGGATCTCTGTGTTTACACACAGAGATCCATGCCTTGTCCCTGTAACCGCCGATTGCGAGTGCCTGGCGGTACCTTAGGAATGCAGCGGGCATGCGTCCAGTCAGAGATTCAGCAGCACCGGCGGCCGCATATATTCGTACGGCCGTCGGGAAGTGGTTAAAGTATTTTATTAGTCAACTCTGGGGGCCCCCCCTCTTCTTTAGCTCTTTTACCAGGGGGGGCCTTCTTCTTCTGCTCTCTGGGGGTCTTCTCCGCTCTCCGGGGCTCTTCTTCACTCTCCGGGGGTCCTCTTCCGCTCTCCGCTGTTGACTCGGTGCTCTCCGGTGCCTTCTTTTTCAGGACTGGCCGCCGCTATCTTCGTGTTAGTTCAATTACTAGCGGCGGCCAGTCCGCTCTTCTGTGCCGTTCTTCTGTCTTCTTTTCTTCTCCAGATGTTGGCCCAACGCTTCTTCCCGCTGTTATGCCGGGTGCGCAGCTCCCAGCAATTTATATAGGCCTCTCTTATGACGTCACAGTCCCATCATGCTCCGGTACCTGCCCATGTGGTACCTACCCACTATAAGACATTTAAAATCAATGTTTTCCTGCATTAATATATCTTCTTAATTCACAGTGGAAATACAGTTAGGCTTTAGCAAAGTTTTCTTTTGCTATAGTCAGTAACGTGGCCTTTATCTGCATGTAAATTTGAAGTAAAAAAAATGCCCTTTCTCCCCATCCCTAAAAAAGTTAAACACGCTTGGGAGGGGATTGCATCAGTCTCAGGTATGCGGCTATGGTTCAGAAGGCAATCCGACTCTCAGAATGCATGAATGATTTGCTTATATTTTGCTGATTGTCTGTAGCAGTTACCATTTAGTGGGTGTATTAAATTCATGTGCTGTATACATTTAGCTACATACAGAATCATTACGTATATGCCCAAGTAAAATGTATTTTGTTGGGTATTTCAAACATTGTTCCCTTTTTTATTTAATTTTTTTCATTTACCTTACTGTATCTCTTGACTTTTCTTCTACTTGGCAATCAGTTAAAGACATTCACACAAGTACAATAAAACCAATTTTTAAATTACACCTAAATTATAGCAAACACCCCACAACGTCCTTTTCAATCAGAAGCACATTTTTGTCAGCAAATAATCCAGTTAACTGATGCCAGGTCTTCAATGCCAAGGAGCACTTTATTAAGTGTTATGTTTTCTCTTTTTCATGCATGGCCAATAAACCTGAAATACAAATTACAGTTATATAAAAGAGTTGCTATTAACATTCACAAATAGTTATGTCATGCTTACCATATCTAGGGAGAACTTGAGATTTGGGATTGCAGTGACATTTTTAAACAGTTAAAGCATATCTAAACTCAATAACAGAAATAGTAATATATTGCAGCTCAACACTTCTTAGATGTGATGGCTGCATTCAGGGCCGCTGATAGAAATCATGGGGCCCAGTATAGCCTACCTGATGGAGCCCCCTTTAGCTCTGCCCCTGGTCCAGCCCCTGGCCCCTCCTTCAGCCCTACCATTGGCAGCATGGCAGCATGGGTGGCACTGTCTGCAGCACATTACAGCATTGGAGGCATGGGTGGCACTGTCTGCAGCACATTACAGCATTGGATGCATGGGTGGCACTGTCTGCAGCACATTGGCGGCATGGGTGGCACTGTCTGCAGCACATTTCAGCATTGGCGGCATGGCTGCACTGTCTGCAGCACATTTCAGCATTGGCGGCATGGCTGCACTGTTTGCAGCACATTGCAGCATTGGCGGCATGGGTGGCACTGTCTCTGCAGTCAGCACATGTGTTATGGGCCATAATGCATGTGCTACCTGCAGACAGTGCCACCCATGCCGCCAATGCCGTAATGTGCTGCAGACAGTGCCACCCATGACCAAGTGCCATAACGCATGTGCAACCTGCAGACAGTGCCACCCATGCTATATTGTGCTGCAGACAGTGCCACCCATGACGCTAATGCCATAACGCATGTGCTACCTGCTGACAGTGCCACCCATGACACTAATGCCATAACGCATGTGCTACCTGCTGACAGTGCCACCCATGATGCCAATTGCATAATGCTATACTTCTCACGCGGAGAGACTCACTCCGCGCCGCCCGGAGGACGGCACTACACAGGCGACGTTCTGGCCGGGACTTGAGCCAGTACGAGGAGTGGCCGCGGAAGAGGTATTCTTCCGCCTCCGAAATACAGAAAATAGTCCCTTCCCTGCAGCTACTTCAATTAACGATTATAAACAAAACCGAAAAATCTAAACGTGGCGGGTTGGGGTGGCTTTGGTGGGGGGATGATGTTGTCATTAAGGGACATGGCTGGAGGATTTTTTTTCTTTTTTTACATTTAATTAATTATCTGATCAGGTTGCCGAGCCCCCCTGCTGACCGGAGCCCAGTACAACAGGGCCAGTTGTACTGGCCTATCAGCGGCCCTGGCTGCATTATTTTAGGCTTTTTTGTTATTTGTTTCACCTGTTGATCCTGCCAGTAACAAAATGCCTGTCCTCGACAACACTCACACACTGTACTGTATGGTTGGAGGAGCAGCATTGTCACTCTATGACAGGGGTGCCCAACTTTTTGAAGAGTGAGGGCCACTTAAGCACTTGGTAACCGGTTGCGGGCTACAATGAGCAGAGTGGGTGGATGGCATGTCCGTGTCTGCTCTGCTATACACTTTTTTTTTAGCGGATCGGATTGGAGGTAGGACACAAGTCGGTTTATGTCTTCCACTACTTAGAGGTGAATAGAGGGTCCAATTGGTTGGACTGACCGCATGAAAGGGGGCCCAAGGCCGCTTTCATACAGGTCTGTTGCAGTTTACCCGCACCATGGGTGCAACACAGTGTACCTTTGGCTTTCCTGCATTTTGCAATATTCTGCAGGGTTAGTGTACTTTCAGAAAGCTCGACAAACTCGCAGGTAATAACAGAAGTCCATGGCTCAGTGCAGGTAACCCGCAGGTAAACTACACTGCAGAGTGTGAAGAGCATCATGGGAAATGTAGTTCCAAAACATCTGGGGTGCCAAGGTTCGCTATCACTGCTCTAGGACAAAACTACAGAGCACCCCCTCTCTTTATCCATAAAACATGAGGGGGGTATTTTCTATAGTTCACATAAGATACAGTAGCTAGAAAAGCTGATTACAGTATTTAACCACTTCCTGCACATGCTACAGCCACATGTCAATTGACGCCCTCCAATGCATGAGCTGCCTGAGTGCCTCCTGCAGACTGAGCTGATCACAGATCGAAGTAAGGGGTCGATCACGGCCACTTACCACGTAATCAGCTGTCAGCCAATGATGTTTACAAGTGACAGTGGGAAACGGAGGGAGAGAGCACATGGGGACAAAACAGAGTTGCGCCACGTCCTGGTTGAAGAAAAGCCCTGGATGCGAGAACCACATGAATTTTCCCATGGGTCGGATTCAGCCCCCGGGCCTTGTGTTTTATACGTGAGTGATAGGGGAGACTAGCTTTACAGGATTATAGACTTTTAGCTGGTCAAACAATTTAAATATACTGTATGTATATCAACTCTGTGTAGGTAGCTGTTTTTCTATAGTTCATGTTTAACCACTTCCCTACGGCCGTACGAGTAAATACGGCCGCAGGGTGGTTCTAAATCTCTGGGCTGCCGTGTTTTCACGGCAGCCCCTTTCCTCGTTCCCAGCGCGCGCTCCAGAGCGCGCAGCGGGGAACTTGTGTACTGGCCGTGTCCCTTGGACACAGCCAATCACAGATCACCGCGAACGGCCAATCAGAGTGGCCGTTTGCGATGCGATCTGATGGGCCAATGAGAGATGATCTCATATGTAAACATATGAGATCATTTCTCATTGCCGGCTCTCACAATGACAGCGTCATGTCACTGGAGAGAGCAGACCGATCTGTGTTCCTTATACATAGGGACACAGATCGGTCACCCCCCAGTCACCCCCCCTCCCCCCACAGTTAGAACACAATGCAGGATACACATTAACCCCTTACTCACCCCCTAGTGTTAACCCCTTCCCTGCCAGTCACATTTATACAGTAATTAGTGCATATTTATAGCACTGATTGCAGTATAAATGTGAATGGTGCCAAAAATGTGTCAAAAGTGTCCGATGTGTCCGCCATGATGTCGCAGTCGCAATAAAAATCGCAGATCGCCGCCATTACTAGTAAAAAAATAAATAATAAAAAATAATAATTCTGTCCCTTATTTTGTAGGCGCTATAACTTTTGCGCAAACCAGTCGCTTACTGCGTTTTTTGTTTTTTTTTACCAAAAATATGTAGAAGAATACGTATCGCCCTAAACTGAATTTTTTTTTTAAATTGGGCTATTTTTTTATAGCAACAAGTAAAAAATATTGTATTTTTTTTCAAAATTGTCGTCGTTTTTTGTTTATAGCGCAAAAAATAAAAACCGCAGAGGTGACCAAATACCACCAAAAGAAAGCTCTATTTGTGGGGAAAAAAGGACGCCAATTTTGTTTGGGAGCCATATCGCACGACCGCGCAATTGTCAGTTAAAGCGACGCAGTGCCGCAAGCTGAAATTTCACCTGGTCAGGAAGGGGGTTTACATGCCCAGTATGGAAGTGGTTAACAAGAAGTGACCCTCAATTGTTAAAGTTAATTTACTAACGGAACAGAGGCTGCTATTTTATACATATGCTGATAACATTGTTTCTAATGTGTGAGGTAAATTTTGAGGGCTATTTGTCTATACTGCATTTTAAATTCATTCAATGTGTTTGTCCCTGGATGATAATAGCATTTCATCCAGGAAGTCTGTGAAAGTAGTTGAGATCCACATCTTTCCGAGTGGTAGTCAGCCAGTGATCAGATACTCTCGTTCAGTAAACAAGCACTTCACCGTGGTTACATTCCACAACCAGATGTGAAGCATTGAATAATCTTCTTCCAGCAACATGGAATCCATGAACAGCTGTTCCCAATATATTGCATTAAAAACAGACTTCCAAGGCTGGCTGTATGGCACCATTTTTAGAAACATTATGGATATGAGAATCAATACAAACAAAGTCAATGCAGTGGCAGATGTTACACATATTGGGTGTGGGGTGATGGAGAGGCTTAGTAGTTATGAAATGAATTGTGTGCATCATCTCTGGCAAAAATATCGTGTTTTTCTGCCCAATTCTGTCACTTAGGGTGTATGTGTGAATAATATTGTGTGTAATGTTCTCACAGCATTATAATAATTCACATCAAACTTTACCTTTAGAGCCGGTTCACACAGGCACGACTCGCCAGGCGACTTAGCCGCCTGCTCCGTTCTGTACAATGGAACCGTTCTAATAGGAGTGATTCAAGTCGCTCCGACTCAGAAAAAGGTTCCTGTACTACTTTGGGACAACTTCAGGGCGACTTGCATTGACTTCAATACAGAAGTCATTTTGCAAGTCGCCTCTGAAGTCGTGGGCAGATCGCCTTGCCGAGTCTCTCGGCAAGTCGTGTTGCCCCAGTGTGAGCTTTGGACATGATGACTTATCTATCCCCCTTTAGTTTTGCAGGCACTTGTAGTATCTATTGTGCCACTTTAACCACTTAAGACCCGGACCAAAATGCAGGTAAAGGACCTTGCCCCTTTTTGCGATTCGGCACTGCGTCGCTTTAACTGACAATTGCGCGGTCGTGCGACGTGGCTCCCAAACAAAATTGGCGTCCTTTTTTCCCCACAAATAGAGCTTTCTTTTGGTGTTATTTGATCACCTCTGCGGTTTTTATTTTTTGCGCTATAAACAAAAATAGAGCGACAATTTTAAAAAAAATGCAATATTTTTTACTTTTTGCTATAATAAAAATCCCCCAAAAATATATAAAAAAAATTTTTTTTCCTCAGTTTAGGCCGATACGTATTCTTCTACGTATTTTTGGTAAAAAAAATCGCAATAAGCGTTTATCGGTTGGTTTTCGCAAAATTTATAGCGTTTACAAAATAAGGAATAGTTTTATTGCATTTTTATTAATTTTTTTTTTTTTACTACTAATAGCGGCGATCAGCGATTTTTTTCGTGACTGCGACAATATGGCGGACACTTCGGACAATTTTGACACATTTTTGGGACAATTGTCATTTTCACAGCAAAAAATGCATTTAAATTTGCATTGTTTACTGTGGAAATGACACTTGCAGTTTGGGAGTTAACCACAGGTGGCGCTGTAGGGGATGTGTGCCTATGTGGTTTGTTTACTACTGTAGGGGGGTGTGGCTGTAGGTGTGACGTCATCGAACGCGTCCCCCTATTACAGGGATGACGCGATCGATGCTACAGCCACAGAGAAGCACGGGGAAGCCGTGTGTACACACGGCCCTCCCGGTTCTTCCGCTCCAGGAACGGATCGCCGCACTGCAGCGGCGATCGGGTCCGCGAATCCCGCGGTCCCGGTCCCGGAGCTTCGGACCGGGTCGCGGGCGGCGGGCGCCCGCGACCCACGGCTGGGTACTAAAATCAACGTATATATACGTTGATGTGCCCAGCCGTGCCATTCTGCCGACGTAAATGTGCAGTAGGCGGTCCTTAAGTGGTTAAGCACTGGTTCACATTGATGCTACTTCGAAATTGTGCTACTTCACTTGATGTAGCACAATTCAAAGTAGCAAGGTCAGTGCAATTTCAGGTGCTACTTAATAGACATCTGTGTGGCTTCATGCAAGTAGTGCAGGAACTACTTTTGCAAGTCAGTGTGGTGCTGCAAAATCGGTGTCGCACCAATTCAAACAGTTCCATTGCCTCCAATAGACCAACATGTCATGCGATTTGATCACACAAATTGCTCCAATGAGAAACTAGGCTAAATCACATTTAGATGATTATTTCATAGACAACTATGGATAACAATTATGTCCCTTGGCAATAAGCAAAATTTGACTTAACATTAACCAATTGCTATCCAGCTCACGCTCATATACATCGGCGGAATGGTTCTCCTGCACAAACTGACATACCTGTACGTCAATTTGTAAAAGCAGTTTTACGTCAATTAAAAAAAAAAAAAGCAGGATAGCGGGCTGTGGAAGCGTGCTCGTGGCGAGAAGAGGCAGAACGGAAAACAAGGCATTTCCCCGTTCTGCTTGGTGACATGACAGGAATCTACTGCTCCCAGTGATCAGGAGCAGTAATCTCTGTCATGTTTCAGTAGGCCCATCCCCTCTACAGTTAGATCCGGGGCTTTTTTTTTTTTTTACAGAGAATAGGTGCAGGAACTCCTCCCTTCTTGACTCTACCCCCTACCCACCTCCGAGCACCGTTCCTTGGTTCCACCCCTTACCTATCTCCCGGTACCACCCCCCTAGAGAAAACAGAGCCAAGTATAATTTTGTGGTGGATTTGTTTAATGATAACAAGAAAGGCAGTAAAATAGATCTAGCAACGATGGACACCCCAGCTACAATAGATCTACCCCAGCAACGATGGACTACCGACAGCCAGCATCAATAGACCCTTTAGCAGCCAGCAACATTAGAGCCCTCTCTAAACAGTAGATTCCTCCCAGCAACGATTGACCCCCAGCAGCAAAAGACCCACCCTCCAGAACAATAGATCCCTTATTCGCATCAATAGATCTTCCCCAGCAACAATATATTCCCCAGTAGTCAGCATCAATAGACCCTTTAGCTGCGAGAAACAAAGACCCTTCTCTCAACAGTACATCCCTCCCAGCAACGACTGACCTTCCAGCATAAGACCCGCCCCAGCAACAATAGACCCCTCACAAGCAAAAGAAAGAACTCCCTTGAAACAATAGACTCCCTTCCTTCACAAAAATAGAGTAGCAATAGATTTCCCAGCAGCCAGCATCAATAGACCCTCCAGCACACCCCAGCACCCCTTCACCATTACAATACATTCAGTTCTGGAGGTCCCGGAACACACACAGGGAACACACTTAACCTCTTGATCACCCCCTAGTGTTAACCCCATCCCTGCCAGTGTCATTTTTACATTGATCAGTGCATTTTTATAGCACTGATCAATGTAATAATGTCACTGGTCCCCAAAAAGTGTAATTTGAGGTCAGACTTGTCCGCCGCAATTTTTTTTTTCAAAATTGTCTCCTTTTTTTTGTTTATTTCGCAGATTTGATCAAATACCACCAAAAGAAAGCTTGATTTGTAGGAAAAAAAGGACGTAAAGGACGTAAATTTTGTTTGGGTACAGCACTGCATGACCACATTTAGGCAGCTAAAGGACCAGGCCCCTTTTTGGCACTGCGTCGCTTTAACTGACAATTGCGCGGGCGTGCAACGTGGCTCCCAAACAAAATTGTCGTCCTTTTTTTCCCACAAATAGAGCTTTCTTTTGGTGATATTTGATCACCTCTGCGGTTTTTATTTTTTGCGCTATAAACAAAAATAGAGCTATAATAAATACATGTTTTTTTTCCTCAGTTTAGGCCGATATGTATTCTTCTACCTATTTTTAGTAAAAAAAATCGCAATAAGCGTTTATAGATTGGTTTGCGCAAAATCTATAGCGTATACAAAATAGAGGATAGTTTTATTGCATTTTTATTATTTTTTTAATTTCTTTTACTACTAATGGCGGCGGTCAGCGATTTTTTTCGTGACTGTGACATTATGGCGGACACTTCAAACAATTTTGACACATTTTTGGGACCATTGTCATTTTCACAGCAAAAAATGCATTAACAATGCCTTTCTTTACTGTGAAAATGGCAATTGCAGTTTGGGAGTTAACCACAATGGGGCGCTGAAGGGGTTATGTGTGACCTCATTTGTGTTTCTAACTGTAGGGGGCTGTGGCTGAAGGTGTGACGTTATTGATTGTGTTTCCCTATATTAGGGAACACCTGATCGATGACGGCGCCACAGTGAAGAACAGGGAAGCTGTGTTTACACACAGCTCTCCCCGTTCTTCACCTCCGGGGACCGATTGTGGGACTCCAGCGGCGATCGGGTCCGCGGGTCCTGTGACATGTTTTACCTTTACAACACCTTTAAAAAAAACATGGGCTAACTTTACTGTTTTTTTTATTTTATTATTCAATGAAGTGTATTTTTTTTCCAGTACATTGCATTTATTGCATTTAAGACCGCTGGGCAAATACAGTGTGACATAACATATTGCAGCAATTCCCTCTGCTAAAATATATATAATGTTTGGGGGTTCCACATAATTTTCTAGCAAAACAAATTGTATTGATTTGTTGAAACAAGAAAAAGATTTAGGCCCAGATTCACAAAGACTTACACCGACGTATCTACTGATACACCGTCGTAAGTCCAAATGTGCGCAGTCGTAACTATGTGCTGTTTCTTTAAATCAGATACGCCTGAATTTTGCCAAGATACGACCGATGTAAGTCTCCTACGCCGTCGTATCTTGGGTGCATATTTACGCTGGACGCATTCGGCGTTTGCATTATAAATATGCAAATGAGCAATATATGCCGATTCTTGAACGTACGTACGCCCGACGCAGTAATCTACGCTGTTTACGTAAGGCGTTTTTCCGGCGCATCCCATGCAAAGGTATGGACGTCGGAACAGCCGTCGTTTTTACGTCGTTTACGTAAGTCGTACGTGAATGGGGCTGTGACGTTCACATCGTAGGCATTCTATTCTATGTGATTCTGAGCATGCGCACTGGTATAGGTTCACGGACGGCGCATGCGCACATCATTTGCATGGGGTCACGGTTCATTATAATGCAACACGCCCACTGCCTTGCTACTTTGAAATACGCTGGCTTACGCCAGCCCATTTACGCTACGCCGCCGTAACTTAGGGAGCAAGTGCTTTGTGAATACAGCACTTCCCTCTCTAAGTTGCGGCGGCGTAGCGTAAATAAGATACGCTACGCCCGCACAAAGATACGCCTCTCTACGTGAATCTGGACCTTAGACTTTAAATCAGGGATATGCAATTAGCTGACCTCCAGCTGTTGCAGGACTGCAAATCCCATGAGGCTTAGCAAAATTCTGACAGTTATTAGCATGACACCCAGAAGCAGAGGCATGATGGGACTAGTTTTGCAACAGCAGGAGGTCCGCTAATTGCTTATCCCTGCTTTAAATGGTTAAACTTCCTGCATTTACACACATAAGTTTGATCGAAGAAGGAAGTTAGTTACATTGTATAAACAAAAAAGTCAGTGCTACTACCCATACATCACATGTAAAGCAGAGCTCCCGGGTGCTCGATCCACAGTCGCTGGCTGCGTAGAATAATGAGGAAAAGATGATCCGCACTCCCGTCGCTGCTCTTAGGCCTCGTACACACGATCATATCTGTCCGCTGGAAACGGTCTGCTGGACCGTTTCAGCAGACAGATTCGATCGTATGTACGGCCGAGCCGACGGATTTGGCCACCCGACAGATTTCAAAGCATGCTTTGAAATCTATCGGGTGGGAATCCGTCCGCCCGACATGTCTGCTGGTTAGTACACTTACCAGCAGACATGTCGTCCCGCACCGCCGCCGCACCGCCGCCGCACCGCCGCCGAATGGATTCGGCGCATGCGCGGAAGTGTTTTACTTCCTGGTGCGGTGACGTGGTGGCGTCAACGTCACCGCCACGTCACCGACACGTCAGCGCGCCGTCTGCTGGCGGGGATTTTGGTTTGCTCGTGTGTACACGCGAGCAAACCAAAATCCCAGCAGACAGATTTGTTCAAATCTGTCGGACGGACAAATTTGAACAAATCTGTCTGCTCGTGTGTACGAGGCCTTAAACAATTGACGTATTTGTTGACAAGCCACAGTAGACAAACACAATATGAAAGGTTGACGCGTTTCAGCCTATAAGGCCTTAGTCATAACCATTTTCCTGTGAAAAACTTGGCAGACTGCCCAGATATTTTCTTTTGTAAGATACTGTATATCATAATTGGTAGACGCTATAACCTTCACGCAAACAAATAAATTTGAAGTTATTGGGATTTTCTTTTTTTCACCGAAGACATCCTTCCCTGCAGTTTTGATAAAATTGACAAATATGCTGTAATAAACTGATATATGACTGTCGTAGTCTTCTCTCAGTATACTGTATCATTCCAGACTTAGCTGAGAACTGATCATTGAATGTAAAGCTACATCTTGCGGACCTATGGGAAACGTCACTGTTTATGGATGTCATACATCATGTTTTCATGTTTTTGTCATGAGTTTACATTATGTTACAGATTTTTGTTAGAAGCAACAAGGTTTTAATGCATCTGATACATAGATCTATGTAACTATTGTGCCAGCTGTTGGAGTTATTTTTATACTATAGCTCTACTTTTTTTTTTTATAAAAAGATTCATTTGAACAGATCAAAGCATTATTGTGAAGCAAAAGCCGGTATGGAGACTTTTACCATATGGTCCAGATTTATATATACATTCCATACAGTTTGCCAAGACTTCTAACTATAAGACTGCTTTCTGTCTCAGAATACTTTTATCGTTTCAGTACATTTAAAATAAACCCTTTCATTAAGCAAACAATTACATTATGTATAACATTTCGCTTTGAAAGAAATACACCAGAAAATGATTCTGAAAATATATTGCTTTGACACAAAGTGCTCTATACATTTATCATGATTGCTGGCTTTGTTCTCACAGGAAATAAAAAGTCAGAAAAAATATATTAGCTTAAAGGGACACTAAAGTCAGGAATATTTTGCTTTTAAAATAACAAACATGTTATACTTACCTCCACTGTGCAGCTCGTTTTGCACAGAGTGTCCCGGAAAGCTGTCTTCTGGGGTCCCTCGTTGGCTGTCTCGGCTCCTCGCAAAAGCTTTCTACCTTCATGCGTGGGAGCTCCCACGGTGGAAAGCTTTTGCGAGCGCACTCCCGTGATACAGCGGCGGCCATAGCCGCCGACTTTATCACTCGTCCCCGCCCCCCGGTGCGCCAATGGCTGCGCTGCTATCAATCCGCCCAGCCTAGCCAATCAACGGCCAGGCTGGAAACCAAACAGGATGACGTGGACGCGCCTAGCAATTTCGAACGGTCAGGTAAGTAAAGCGGGGCCTGTGGGGGGGAGGGGGTGGTGGTCAGCTGTCTGACAGATGCATTAAGGTAAAAAAACGTTTACCTTTACAACCCCTTTAAAGAAGACACACTTGTAGCACATTTTGTGAGGGAAGATTCTGAAACATGTAGGGTTATTTTTAGCTTTGCTGTTAAAGGTTCAGTCCATCAAGAAATAATTATTTTAGATATAGGTCAAGCATGTTGATATGAGTAAGCCTGGCCATAGACAGGCGATAGAGAGGCGATTAAATTTGCATGTGCTGCGCTATATAAGTTTTCCTTGAATGAATGAATGAAAAACTTATATAGCGCGGCACATGCAAACTGAATCGCCTCTGGGCGCTTGTTGTTCCTGTCTCCTTTGGTATCTAAAGAGATGAGTCTTGATCTTTCTACTGAATGCTAAGTAGTTCTCCTCCAACCGAATGCTGGTTGGCAAAGCGTTCCATAGTCATTCATTCAGACAGAACACAAGGGGTTTGGCCCATCAATTTTGCCCATTTAGTTTCCCCATTAACACAGACAGTATTGACAGGGCAATCCCTACCAAAGCCATTGTGTTATCCTGGCTGGGGGGGGGGGGGGCAGGGGAAGCCTTCCCCGCTGGGAGAAGATAGTGATTTATGCTAACGGCTATAACAGTCACTAGCAATAACTGCATTTAAAATCCAACAGGCTGGTTGTACCCATGTTGATCGATCGATCCACTTGGGTATATTCTGCCTGTCCATACATGGTTCAAATCTTGGCCATCTGTGGTGGGCTTAAGCTCCTGGCTTTTTCTATGACATGGATACTCCATCAGCTAGATCTCCCTGTTGTAATTTCTGACTCCATTCTGTACACATGGGAGATTGGCCACTCATGTTTGTGTGTTTGAGCACCTCCTATTGCATTCTGCCTAATCTACAATACCTAAATGATCCAACAGGGGGAGTAGGAGCGTGCTATAATAAGCACATCAGGTGTGCAGCAGCCCTGGGATCTCAAACACACATATCTTACTGGACCCCAAGATATAAGAAACTGTAAGGTAGTTTACCTTACAACATCTACCAGAAGCTGAAATTACAGTTTTGAGTGGACTGTTCCTTTAAGACAGTGGTCTCCAAACTGTAGCCCGAGGGCTGGATGCAGCCCTTTGATTACCTTTATCTCAATGGGGCACCATTCCTCTCAATAGCACCAAACATGAGGCACTATTCCTCCAACTGATACCAACAACATGGCACTCTTCCTCCTATTAAAACCAATGATGGGGTATTGCAGACTCCCATTGATGGCAGGGCATTTTCTACTCCAACCAGCCACAGCCTGGTCCTTCTAAACTAAAGCCTGAAGGTCAGTAAACTGGTCCTTTGTTTAGAAAGTTTGGAGACTCCTGTATAAGGTATAGTGAATTATGTTGAAAAGGTGGCTAAACTTACCCATAATGGTTTCAGTACAACATATAATCATTGCCATAGGACTGTATTTAAAAACTGTCAAAGCCCTGTGAGCCTTTTCTGTGCTCAACCGTCACTGTAAATTTCAGTATCTTAAGCTTTAGTCTTGTCAAGGATATCACATGATTGCCATGCATGTTATTGTGGCACTTCTTTTAAAGACTTGAAGCCCCTATAGGCCCCTATCACATGGGTGGACTGATTGGTCCCCTTGTCAGTTTTTCAGGCAGACCTTATTGAACTATCCATTGATTTCTATAGTGCGGCGGATGTTAATGGACATCGGTAGTGCCCCGTAACACCTGCCAACATCCAATATGATCCTGTCCACTAAAAACATATGGATGGGGATCAGATTGGATGACAGTTGGATAGAAACAGAAAGCCTGTCCATTTCCAGCTGGCAGCCCATAGAGTACAGCAGGCTGTATCCATACCTGCGCTGTATCAGTGGAGCAGGTACAGATCCGCCTGCTTGGAGGGGATTAGTGGAGAGATCCCTTGCTGAGCGGGCGGATCTGCTGGTGGACTCTGCCAGTGTGAAAGGGGCCTAATTTGACTGAACATGTTAAAAGCAATTTTTTTTTATCATGCAGCTTATATAGAGTATTGCCTTACTGGTGACTGTACTGTGCAGACACATTAGTTTGCCAAGACCACAGAGACTCCTGATTTTCGAAACTCTGTTGTGTCCAGGGTGTCCAGTGAATGTTCCTTTCTAGTAGTGTACACAGATGCTGACCCTTTCCTCTATTAAGGAGAGTATTTGAACCATCATTTTGCTGCCTAAGTATATCTGATGACTATCTGCTTTGGCTGAGCAAGGAGTTCAATAAATCTTCTTGGTCATAAATAGATTTGAAATAGGGAAATCTTCATTAGAAAATGTCTGGTGCATTCTAAACAGCATTGTGGCTAAAACCACAGCTGGCTAAGCTGCTTTTGACAAAGGTTACTCAATGGCAAATCCCCTTTGAAGTGAACCTGAACTCAAAAAGCAACTTAAAGGGGCACATCTAGAAATGATTATTGTGCTTAAAGCGGAGGTTCACCCTAAATATAAGCTCTCCCATGTGATCCAGCATACTGGCGTCAGCGCCAGTATGCTGTTTATTTTTTATTTTTTAATCCCCCACTTACTGTATTATGCTGGAATTTAATTTTTTTCCCCCGCGGTGGACGGCTCTAGTATTGCTCGTCACATCTTGTGAAAATACCCGATAAGGACTCGGGTAATCTCGGCGAAAATGCGGCGCCTGCGCACAGACCTAGGAGCTGACTGCGCAGGCGCCGTATTTCTCCGAGTCCTATTTCAGCGTTTTTCAGAGGGCGTGACGCGCCATAGCCGTAGGACTCGGAGAAATACGGCACCTGCGCAGTCAGCTCCTAGGTCTGTGCGCAGGCGCCGCATTTTCGCCGAGATTACCCGAGTCCTTATCGGGTATTTTCGCAATATGTGACGCGCTATACTGGCGCCGTCCACCACGGGGGTAAGAGATTAAAATTTAACATAATACTGTAAGTGATGGATTTAAAAAAAAAAACAGCATACTGGCGCTGACGCCAGTATGCTGGATCACATGGGAGGGCTTATATTTAGGGTGAACCACCTCTTTAAGCTGTACTCCGAAAAATGTACCTTTTGTTTTCCTCCTAAAAAATGGCAGTGCTCCTGCTGTGCCTTGAGCCTCATAACTGTATACTGTATCTGCAGTGTGAAATGGTATAAGATACTGCTGTCTCTGACTGCTAGGCTCACAAGAGTTTGAGTTTGATTTGGTGATGCCAGTGCCACCACTGTGCTGGTTGTTTTGTTTTTTGTTGTTGCTGGAAAGAAAGCTGCACCTGAGTACCTGCAATGCAAGAATCTACCCACTTCTGCTTAATGCATCCCGTGGATAAGTGCTTTGGAGTTTATTTACTAAAGGCAAATAGACAGTTGCAAGCACACAGAGCTTTGCGAATGTGTTGAAGCTCTGCTGATTTCCACCATCCAAACATGTGCAAGCAAAATGTTATCTTCCTTGCACCTGATTGGGTATTCTTTTTCATAGTGAAGCTTAATCACATGCTCTAAGCTCTGGGGAAAATGAATGCAACTGCACTTGCAACATGCACAGTCTATTTGCCTTCAATAAATCAACCTCTTTGTCTCTCCTACTTCTTTTTTTTATTATTCCACCACTATTTACATACCTCCCAACTTTTTGAGATGGGAATGAGGAACACCTATCAGCAAAAGTATGCAGGCATAGGACACACCCCTTGCCACACCCCCTTAAAGGAGAATTGTACAAAAAACAAGATTGATTAAATCCACAAGGGCTTTTTTTTATGACTACTATTCCCTTATATTGGATTCCAACATTTACAAATGCAGCAATTTAGAAGTCAGATGAAATGTCTTTTGATAGATAAAACGTGCATTTTATATACATCAGACCAAAATGAGGGACAAATGAGGAGGAATGAGGGACAGAGGGACATTGCTCCATGGAAAAAATCAAGAGATGGTGTTGCACTTCAATAGCATAGAATGTTGTAAGTGGTAAAATGTATAAAGAACCAAAATAGTATAATTGATAAATGAATGTGCAAATATGCAAATAGACTGACTGAAAAATAAAATTGCTATAAATGCTAAGATAAGGTGCATCCAAAGGTGAACTGAATGAATGTGCAAACAGTGCAGGGACAGTCCCTCGAAATCCGTGACAGTTGGGAGCTATGCATTTATCAGATCATTAATGATCAGGGGGCAGGTTTGACACATGAAAGCAAAGTCTTGTCTTTTACAGGGATGGCCACCTCCACACTGAGACACAGTGCCAAATAAGGCATAGTAAGTAATAAAGAAAATATCTAACTACATGCTTACAGGCAACACCAGTGACCAGTCATTTGTACTCCCCTTATCCTCTGATGGCACAGCTTCCACAGTTTAGGTCCTTTTTAAAGTGTACCTCCACCAAAAAACAAAAAAATGTTTGATTGTAACTTACAAATCCTTAAATGTAGTGGCTGCATTTGTTTTCTTTTTTTTTAAGCTTTTCCCTTAGGAAGTATGCTTGGATCAGCAGATGAAAAAAAAAAAAATCTTAAAAAAAAAAAAAAACACGAATAAAGCCACTACATCTAAGACTTAGGCCGCATACACATGACCGGTACAAACCGATGAAAATGGACCTAAGGCCAGTTTCATCGGTCCAAACCGACCGTGTGTACGGCCCATCGGTCCGTCGTCCGTCAGACCAAAGTTTTAAAACTTGCTTTAAAATCGGACTGATGGACACCTGACCATCAGTCCAAACCGATGGTTAGTATGCAAAAGCATCGGTCCAAAAACCTGCGCATGCTCAGAATCAAGTCGACGCATGCTTGAAAGCATTAAGCCTAATTTTTTTCAGCACGTCGTTGTGTTTTACGTCAACGCGTTCTGACACGATCGGTTTTTGAACTGATGGTGTGTACGCACATCAGACCATCAGTCTGTGAACCGATGAAAACGGTCCGTCGGACCATTCTCATCGGGTTGGACCGATCGTGTGTACGTGGCCTTAGTAAACTTAAATATATTTAAAGTTTGTTTATGGGATTAATATGCCTTAAGATCGTTCTTTTGGTAGCTTCAAAAGAAGTTTCTATAATACTATCTAGTTTCTCTATATATAGCGAAGGTATTATTTGTTTTAGAAAACAGTTACACAGACAAAGCACTGGTTTTCCATACTCATCAATTTTGTTTTATTAGGACTTTTTATATATTTTTTTCAATGCAATGATGATAATTAGCTAAAGAAAAATTGTTGTTGACAACTAAGCATAGACTGGACTTTAATGGTAGTGAAATCATATTTTTCTTGTCATTCCTGCTCACATTTAATCCTAAAAATAAATGAAAAAAAGAAAATTAGAGGGTAATTGGTACATCTGGGTTCTATTCCAATGACATTACATTTCATAAAATAAACCTAGTTTTAGTGTGCTTTTCAAAATAATTTAAGTAAAACATTACTTACAAACAGCAAATGAATACAGTACATTCCTGATCAGACAGTGGGATTGTGAAAATTATGATACATTTTCAATTTCCTCACGCATACCAATTGCTAAATTTTAAACATGCACTAAACTGTGCAGCAGTAATTCAGCATGCATACACTATTATTCTACATCATTTTACTGACTTTTCAGCCTTTATCAATAAAAAACTTTTTGTTTTTAAAGTTTATATATGGTCCAAAACTTTTCTTTTTGTTTGTATGTATATATCCTCACTAGTTAGATTTAGGCCCCTTACACACGGCTCTGTTGTGCCATGTACACATAATCAGTTTTACAGATTAAAAAAAGTCAGATGGACTTTTTTCATCAGACAAACTAATCGTGTGTGGGCCCCATCGGTCTTTTTTCCATCGGTGTTAAAAAAATAGAACATGTTTTAAATTTTTCCAATGAAAAAAAAACGATAGTAAAAACCGATCGCCTGTGTGGAATTCCATCGGAGAAAAATCCACGCATGCTCAGAATCAAGTCGATGCATGCTCGGAAGTGTTTTACGTCATCGGAGTGTTTTGGACGGTCGGAATTTAGTCTGATAGTGTGTATGCAAGACTGATGAAAGTCAGCTTCATCGGATTTCCGTTGAAAAAATCCATCGGTTTTTAGACCGTCGGAATTCCGGTCGCGTGTACAGGGCTTTAGAGTCCACCTGCTTAGCGGGAATCTGTCCGCTGATCCCCACTGAGCAGGTGGATGACAGGTCCCTGACTGCTCCACCTATGCAAAGCAGACACAGCCAACTCTCTTCTGTGGGCAGTTGGATGCAATAGGATCATCTGTCCGTTTACACCCAACTGCCATCCAATCCACCAGACATCTGTTTTTAGCAGATCGGATCGGCTCGTATGTCGGTAGGTGTTAACCGACACATCCATTGACACCCAACTCTCCATAGAGGAAACTTGAGGGTCCTATCAGGTCAGTCTGGAAAACTGACTGGCGGACCCAATTGGTCTGCCCATGTGAAAAGGGCCCTATATTTACCCTCTCTATTTTACATGTGACAACATTTACTAGGACAGAAAAAGATGGGAAACCAAGCATTTTAAGGTTGTCACCAGAACAAGGGAGGAAATGCAATCTTCTAATTGTGGCATCTGTTTGGGTAACAACTGCCTAATGGAGGATTTCTTCACTTTGGAGAGATTTCCTCTCACTTCTTGCTACGTGTACAGGGTAAAGGGAAATCTCTGCAATGGAACACAGATGGCAAACACATTGACAAGAGTATTTTTTTACACAACATATTGTTGTACACATTTCTATTTCACAAAGTAAAAAAAAAATATCAGAATTGTGTATTTGTTGTAAAATACAAAAATCACCCAGACTTGCTATATATATTTTTTTTTTCATATTTTTGTCCCTTACAGTCTTTTTATGACTTTCAATGATATCAGCCAACATTATGTTGCTCCCATAGTCTAACAACATTGCCATATTCAATGCCAGCTTCTGAAGCATAAACTTTGAGCAGCTGAGCTTCCAGTATTAATTTCTGTGTGTAATAAATTGCTAAAGTGATAATGTGAAAAGACTACGGCATTTTTAAGAAGTTTTTGTGCCATGGAGGAGAGATTACTTTACATTTACAGAAAACTATTTCCTGTAGCCGTTTAATTAGAATGCTATTTTGGGATGTAAAAAAATATAAACATATGCTGCCTAAGTCCGCACTCCATAATTAGGACTCATCTGTTCTTGGGAATGGGGTTTGTTTTATCAGCATTTCTCTGGGAATAATGAATATTTCCTCCTGATTATTCTTTCGGTAGCTTATTTTGTGTTCTGTGATATGGAATAAATAGGTCATACTGATCATTTAAAAAATGTAAAACAAGCTTAAGAAAAGATAGAAGCAAAACCAAGAGAGTGTGAATTTTCTGATAGCTTTGTGTGACATTTTTCAAGTTTAATTTTTGTAGAATACTTGAGAATAGTATGGCTTGGAGGCTTTGTACAGTTCGATGCCCTTCCTGTAATAAGCTTGAACAATTCCATAACCATGTTAGTCAGGTTATATTATGTAACTTTGCCCTTTCAAGATTAATTCATTAGACAAATAATCTATTGTAATGGTCTTAACAAATGTTAGAATATGATTGTTTTTTGTTCTAGAAATCTATATTTGACCGCTTTAAGTATAAGGCAAACCTCCAATACTCTTTATCAATAAACATGAAAAAGAAAACTCTATTGCCAATAGAATAATGCATTGATCTATTACATGTACATAAAAATCACTTTTCAAAAACAACGGCTGATCCGTTGAGTCGACAGGCTCTAAGGAAGTCTCTACTTCACCTCTCTCTAGCACTGATCTAAGTCTAGGCAGGGATAAGAGTCACATGACTAGTGGTTAATTAATAGTTTATATTGGTAACAAAAAAAATGTATATGTATTTTTTTTTAAAGTGTATTTTTGTGCATGAACTCGAGAGAGGAGCCGAACTGCAGGAGTTGGGAGTAGGCACACCCTCCCCCCAGAGGCAATCTGCCATCCTTCTCCATGCCCCCGGGTGGCAATGGCGGATGTGAGGGAGGGCCTCCCACTCACCCCGCCCTACTTGCTCCACTTGGGAGCCCAACGGGACCCTGACGGGGCAGAGGGACTCCCCCTATGAGGAAGTGAGGGGGGTCTAGCCCACTCAGCTAGCCCTGTAGGTCCTTCGCCTCTCTTTTTTTAGGAGACCGCATTGCCAAAGTGCATGCGTGTTAAACCAATTTTGTGTGCGTGCAAGTGTGGTGGTTTTTGTGGGGGGGTGGGCGTTCTAAGCACAGGCTTACCTTGCATAGCACACCCACCGGGACCCAGGCTGAGACCACCAAACTCAATTCACATGTAGCCGAGACCGGGATCCGAACCCTTGGCTGCAGAGGTGAACGGCTTATCAGCGCAGTGCCAATCACGTTGAGCCACCACAGCTCCTCTATGGCAGGAATTAACAATTTTTTTTTAAACATTGACCCTACTCCACACTCTGCCACCCTGCGTATGCTCCCCTGTGCCTTCCTGTTTGTTTCCCCTCACCCAAAATATAAAACTGATCACAACCAGAATTAACCCCTAGTCCTAAATACATGCACATTGTTCTTACCAGTTCTTCTTGGTTTTGCTTGGTTTTGCTCAATGGCTGCCATGGTTCATGTTGTCTTTCTTCCACCAAAGGGGGCTGTGGTTGAATTGGGAAAAGAGGCTGACCAGGTTTGTTTAAAATATCAGGTTTTGGAAGCTCTATTGGTTGAGTGTTGGTTGGATATTGACTTTCGGGGTTACTCAGATAAGTTGGATTTAATGGATTAGCTTGTGGAGGTGCGAGAGGAAGCAATGGATGGTGGGGGGATAGAGGAATCATGGGCTGTTGAGGGATAAGTACAGAGTGGTGGGGTGGCAGCTTTGGTATTGCATGTGGATGTGGTAGCTGTTGCTGGGGCATCATAGGTGACAAAGGAATCATTGAATTCTGAAGCCATCCAGACATGGGCTCATAGCCAAAGGAGGGGTACTAGAAAAATACAGTAAATATTAAAACAATTGTAACTTGTCCACTGCCACAAAATATATGCTGATCTATATGCAAGAGTGCCTTTTGGTATTGATCTATCATTTGTCACCTAACTGTGTTAACATTATTCATAGAAGTGAGAGTATCCATTGGCTAATATTGCAATTTGTTTTAATAAATAAATGATTGTTTCTGGCTTAGAGGAAAAGTAATCAGCCCCATGGTTTGGCGACATGTACAGTGTTTCCATCTGTCTGCCTATAATTTTCTTTAAAGGGGTTGTAAAGGTAAAAAAAATGTTTTCCTAAATAGCTTCCTTTACCTTGGTGCAGTTCTCCTTCACTTACTTCATCCTTCGATTTTGCTTTTAAATGTCCTTATTTCTTCTGAGAAATCCTCACTTCCTGTTCTTCTGTCTGTAACTCCACACAGTAATGCAAGGCTTTCTCCCTGGTGTGAAGTGTCGTGCTCACCCCCTCTCTTGGAATACAGGAGAGTCAGGATGCCCACTAACACACAGCTCCTTTCTCTATCTGCAAAGTAGAGAGTGCCCTGACTCTCTTGTATTCCAGGGGAGGGGTTGAGCACGACACTCCACACCAGAGAGAAAGCCTCGCATTACTGTGTAGAGTTACAGACAGAAGAACGGGAAGTGAGGATTTCTCAGGTAAAGGAAGCTATTTAGGATTGTTTTTTTTACCTTTACAACCCATTTAAAGTAAGATAAGTATTAATTTATTTGTGTATTTATTTATTGTATTTAGGTATGTAGCACCAACAAGTTTCCCAGTACCTAATGAAATACATAGACTTTTTACATCAATAACACATTCATGACAACATTAACAAACACTTGGACACCCAAGCTGCAAGCTAAGGGTTGTAATAACTTGGCCATCATGTTGTCAACGGTGAGACAGATGATGAAGAGTACAAGAGGAGGAGATAGAGAACAACTATTATCTATGCATACACTACATGGATTTCTGGTACACACAAGACTTCAGTGAGACAGAAGGTGCTTACCTTGGCACTTATTAATCAAGTCTGATGTGACCTAGAAGTCCAACTCTGGACAGAGAAAGATGATGAAGATGGGACTATAACAGAAAAATCTGCTCTAAACGTGGTTCAGACGAGTTGATTCCATGCAAATCTTTGCTTTGTATTATTGAACTAGTAAAAGGTGACCCACTGGACCATTTACCAGTTTTTACTTTGTAAAGTAGACAGCCCCATCCCCAAACACTGATCTCAGGCTTTATGTACACTAGCCTATACTGGTAGCTCCTAAACTTGAGTTTTTGGCATTTTTTCAACAGAGCTCTTAAACTCAACTCCATAAAAGCCTGTGCGAATGTACACGTAGGCTTTTAACCACTTAAGGACCGCCTCCTGAACATATATATCGGCAGAATGGCACGGCTGGGCACATGCACGTACAGGTACGTCCTGTACTAGTACTTAGCCGTGGGTCGCGGGCGCCCTCCCGCGACCCGGTCCGAAGCTCCGGGACCGCGGAACTCGCGGACTCGATCGCCGCTGGAGTCCGGCGATCGGTCCCCGGAGCTGAAGAACGGGGAGATCCGTGTGTAAACACGGCTTCCCCGTTCTTCACTGTGGCGGCGTCATCAATCGCGTGATCCCTTTTATAGGGAGACACAATCGATGATGTCACACCTACAGCCACACCCCCCTACAGTTGTAAACACACATTAGGTACCACATAACCCCTTCAGCGCCCCCTTGTGGTTAACTCCCAAACTGCAAATGTCATTTTCACAATAAACGATGCAATTTAAATGCATTTTTTGCTGTGAAAATTACAATTGTCCCAAAAATGTGTCAAAATTGTCCGAAGTGTCCGCCATAATGTCGCAGTCACGAAAAAAATCGCTGATCGCCGCCATTAGTGGTAAAACATATTTTTTACCAAAAATATGTAGAAGAATACGTACCGGAACGTTCCTATCCTGAATGCGATTCTTCTGCATTTAGGAAAGGGAGGTTAAAACACACTTTCTTGCAACTCAGAGCAAACAAGCCAAATGTGCTGTCATTTGTAAGACACACAAATTGATTTGCTCATCCCCACTATCTCGTCTGGTTCTGCATTGGAGTTTCAATTGTATTTTGGTTTGGGCAGGGATTGGTGTGAAAGATTGGTGTATTTTGTAAAGAACAGGGGTATTCAGTACTAGTTAACTAATATAAATCAGACTTGTATTTTAATAATGAAGAAAAAACGTTATGAAGAAAGCAACTGCGGTGTGTGCCAGGAAGAAGTGCGTGAAAAGTGTACATATTTCAGTGTTATATTCACTGTACATATTATATTATGCACCTTTTTACTAATTGGAGTTTTAAACTGTAAATAAAATACCTTACCTGATGTTTCATCATGGACTGGTACCATTTTAAAGGTGTTAAAATCTGAAAAAAAGGCAGTTCATAATTTACTGAAGATATATTTTGCCTATTTGTGTCTTTCACTCTGTATTGCTATTGTGCTGTGTAGCCAGTGCCCTGACTAAACATTACCTGCCTTACAATTCGTCAACATTAATTAACCAACTGAGCTTACTGAAAGCATAGTTCTTATCTGTCTTCCTTAAGAATATAATTTGACAAATTGGTGATAAATTATACCTTTGCAAAAAACTTGCATATCCTGCTGTATTTGTGCTAGACAGCTTGGAACAACTAGAATTAACAATGTAGCTTAAATAAAAGCTTCACTTTAGTATGACGTTAGACGTGATGTCAGATGTATTTGTGTTTCAATTTCTGTACATAAATTTACCTGATCTTAGCATGTAATAAATGACACGGATCTTTTCCATCATTTTTTTTTAATGACCTTAAAATGTAAAAAAAAAAAAAAAAGAAAAAAAGATTTATGCTCACCTAGGTGGATGTAGCATCAATCCAATACCGTATCTGTCCCCCGCTGCGTCTCAAAGGGGTTGTAAACCTTCCTGTTTTTTCACCTTAATGCATCCTATGGATTTAGGTGAAAAAACATCCAATAATTGCCGACCCCCCAGTTTTTGCATGGAAATTTGGTGTTTTATACTGTAGGCCTGCAATTCTTAGGAGTAACTCACTTAAATCTGTCCAAACAAGAGTCTAGTAGACATCTCGGGTATGATTAAGTTTGAAACACAAAATCATAAATTATAATATAATAAATAACTATAAATAATTATACCAAATGATAATGTAATTATAATAAAAATTATTCAATATTGTAATCAAATCAAAAATACTGAAATTTGCTCAGTTGCAGAATTGTCACTGTGATTAATTTTATTTTTTTATGACAAATTTGCCCACAAATCGCTATTGCTCAATTCTGCAAGTGATTATAATTTATTATCGCTGTTTTCTAGCTGCTCTAAAATCACTTTTGACATAAAGGGACACTTTTGGTTGCTATGGACAATCTACAGTTTGCAGGCAGAAAGAACAGTTTTTATTATATAAAAGTGCATGCAGGACACTGGGCACACCACTAGGGACAAGGGGGTGTGTATTTTTTTACATACAGTACTGTAATCTATAAGATTATAGTATACTGTATGTAAAGTGTTTGTTAACTTTTTTGAATTTGGCGCCGTTCTCCGCCCCGTGCGTCGTAACGTCGCAGGAAACAGAGCTCAGCGGCACACGAGGACACTGTGTGAATCGAGCGAGGACGCCGCTCGCTCACACAGCGGGGGATGCATCGCTGGATCCACGGACAAGGTAAGTAACTGTCTGTGGATGCTGCGAGAAGGTAAGCCGCGCCGCTGCACACTCTGCACATCTACCCCGAGCGTGACTCGGGGTGTTTTTTCCATGCTGTTATTGGTAACCCCGAGTCACGCTCGGGGTAGATGTGCAGAGTCACGCTCGGGAATACCGCTAAGAAGGTTAAAGGAACCTATTGAGAAAATAAAAAACTAACATTTACAACCCCTTTAAATTAGAATTCCATGCTTAAAACGGAAGTAAACCCATCGATCTAACAGTTTCAAAAAGCAGTTACATTTCCGGCATGCCGGGATTGCCAACTGTCACATTGGTTGTGCTCTCAACCAAACTGCCAAACCATCCAATGGCTGGTGTCATAACTGATCACATGTGCAGCATCATGGCAGTTGAAGATTAAACATAGACCAAGATGGCAGCTTCCTTGCCTGAAAATGATAGGTGGGTTTACTTACACTTTAACCTAACTAGTCTTAAAAATGTTCCCTCCCCACCTAACACCTATGCTGACTAACCTGTATAAGAAAGATCTGTATACTTTTCTATTTTCGGTCCCGTCATGTGATCCCCTGTGTCAGCCAGCTGTGGCTAGAGTGCCACTGCTGGGGAGGTTGGGAATGCTGGGGAGTGATTAAATCACCCATAGGCTCCCATGGCCCATCAGTTGTGCTCTCCCCTGCAGCTAGCGCTGGCTGACACAGGGGAGTCGGATCATGCGACCGGACTGGAGCAGACTGAAAATAGGTAAGCATATACTGTACATCTTTTCTTACATAGGTATGTCAGCATAGGAGTTAGGAGGGGAGAGGGAGCATTTTAAGACCAATTAGGTTAAAGGGTAACTGCACTTTTGTGGGGGGGGGGAAATAGAAAATAAAGAAAAAATAATATAGTGCATATAATTGCGACACTAATGATAGTGTAATTAAATGTTATTAAAAATTTCCTTTTCAATCTGTAGCTCTGTAATTTAGGGAGAATGTATTGCAATATGGCTACCTGGGATTGTTCTGTACACAGAATATGTACTGACCACTCCCCAGAAACATCATTTCCTGCTTGTGTGATTGGCTCACCAATTTCCCCAGAATTCTGCACTAAGATACAAGTCAGATTTCAGGCATCTCCTGCAACTAAAATGTTATTTTTGGAGAGATACTTTCAATAGGAACCCATCTAAAGGGATGCAGGCCCGGCAGATTTCCTCATTAGTGCCCTGCTGCTGCCACACCTGACAGGTAATTATGAAACCACTCCCATTAGACTACTCAGAACAGAAGCACAGCAAAACACACAAATATTTTTTTCAGAATAACACAAGGTAGGAATCTGCAACAAAGGTTGGTATAATCCTTGCAATGTACATGGATCACCCAGAGGGGATGTTTTTTTCTCAACAAAAGTGGAGTTACACTTAAAGCCTGGAATGCAACAATACAACATTTGCATTCCACAACCTGGAATGCAAAAATTCAACAGTCACTCCATGTAAACGTGTCTTTTCACAGGATGGATGAAATAAAAGCAGTCGCTTTCTTTAGTTGGCACATACACTAAATAGTGTCATTATTCAATATGACCTAATCCATACTTTGCCTGGCACCTATCTTTTACATACAAAATTGCTATTCAACCTTTAGATGCATATTATTTAACAGTCAGTTTTATTAAACATTTATTTGCCTACCTCATAACTAAGGTTGACATATCCTGGGTGCTGCGGGTGAGGAGGAAGCTGCAAATGAAAATATATGGATGTTATATTTTTACAACATAAGCTGCAATTTTCAAACTGTCACATATTGTATTATGGAAAGCAATCTGCTACAGGTATAAAGCATAGACTCTGCAGGGCATACCTGCTCAGCCTTTCTGACACCCTAAGACCAGCGGGTAATTTTTACACTTATTGAAAACACTTTTAATGGTATATTTAACAGACCGAACTGGCACAGAAAGAGTACGTTTATTGTTAAGCCTAGAACACATGGGTCAAATAGCGGGCGGCATCGGCTAGTTCCATAGATACCGGCTGATGAAAACTACTAGTGTGTACAAGGCTTTAGACTTTATAGATATTAAACCTCTTTGTTTTAAAGCAGAATTCCAACTTAAAAAAATAAAATAAAAATTAAAAGTCAGCAGCTACAAATACTACAGTATCTGACTTTTAATAATTGGACACTTACCTGTTTCACGGTCCAGCGATGCAGGGGAACGAAGCTCCTCTCCGCGGCGCCGGCATCACTACTGTGGGTGCCCAGCTGTGGCTTCACAGCCGGGCACATACTGCACATGCACGAACTGTGCTGCGCACTGTAAGTGGCCGGGCAATTATCTGGGACCTTTGACGTATCCCAGATGATTGCCAAGAGAGAGGGTGGAAAGGTGAACCCTCCTTCTGGAGCCGTGGTGCCTCGGGAGGAAGTGGGAGCTGAAACCCTCTAAAAAGAGGGTTTCCGCTCCCCCCCATAAAAATTACATGCCAAATGTGGCATGTCAGGGGGTCACTTTCCCTTCAAGCGGAAGTTCCATTTTTGGGTGGAACTCTGCTTTAAGGAGGGAAATGTAATGCAGTGAATTAAAGTGAATCAGTAAAGGATGTTTAAAAAAAACTATCAATTACCCTTTTAGCTTTTTTAATATGAAGTTATTCATTCTAAAAGATCCTCAAATATCACAGCAAAGACTTTAGAATTTGGTTTCTAATAACTTAGAAACACCCGCTGGATGTTTGCATTGGAGGGCAGGCAGGCAAGATCTTCTTTAATAAACACATTTTTTTCACAATGCTTATAGATGCAGAGGTGGTTGAGAACTTGTTTTGAAGTGTTTTTTCATTTTGTTCGGAAGCTATGTGCATGATCTGGGCACAGGCTTATTTTAAAGAAAGAGAAATGGAGAACAGGTGAAAATATTTTTACTATAACCTATGTCTATGAGCTATATTAAATCAGATTTGTTTGTGATTTTTGACCATCCAGTCTTGTGATATAGTCAAGTGAAGAACTGTCATCAGCACACCAAGAATTCCTCAAGAAGGGTCAACAGTTTTAATATCGTTTCGGAGCCAAGCAGGGTCCCTTTATTAGGCAATTGATCCTCAAGGGGTCCTGCATGGCTCAGAAATGTTGCTTTCTTGTGACCACAATAATAAATCTTTGGACCTTTCTTGAGGAATCCTTGGTGTGCTGATGACAGTTATTCACTTGGATCGCTGACGGTTCCCAACCTGTGGTCATTGCAGCACCAATCACTAAAGAATAGCCATCTTCAGGAACGTATGCATGAGGAATATTGTGTCTTTGTAATCCAGTCAGACTTGATTTCACTGTCAGATAGCATACATGGACCTGGACCTCCACTGTAGTTAAGCTGCACAAATTGATCCAGGGCACCCCTCTAATGTGCTGGCTGAGCAATAAAAGAGCAGCAGCATCATACTGATGAATCGGCACTCTGCTCACTTTAACTTCTACTGTCAACAAGCTTCTGGTGTTAGGCTAGCAGAACTACTGCACTCTGCAACAGTGCTTAATTGACTCCTTCCTTTACCGATCTGAATATTTCAGTGCAGGGTATTATAGAAACTAGACACATAAGATATTTAAATATTTACAGACATTACATGATTTTTATGGATATGTAACTTAATTAATTGGTATTGTTATATCTCGCTGGAGTTCAGTTTACCAGAAAGTATTTTCCACTGAACCCGACTGGGTGTTTGCAAATTAATTATTATAAAATTAACTTAATTGTGTACATAACCACAATCACAACACCAACAACATTACTTGATTTAGCTTGATTGCCTATTAATTACATATGTGGGTGTATGTGAATACTATACTGGCTCAGACACTTACATTGTTTGCATTACAAACATAAAATTGCAATAAATGCAATACATATACATGTACCTAAGCACATTACATACATCCATAAGCTGCTTTTGGTTTTGTTAAAAGCAGTTTATGTGTAACATGTACATTTTTCTCTAAGGCTATCCATTTTCTCTAAGGATCATCCATTTCATTGGGGTTGATTTACTAAAAGAATATAATCTGTTCACTTAGCAAAGTGAAGGATTAATTTGCAAACTTAGAATTCCAGCTAAACCCTTACTATCCTTAAAGTGATTGTAGAGGCAGGTTTTTGTTTATCTTAATGTATTCTATGCATTGAGATGAAAAGCCTTCTGTGTGCAGCATCCCCCCTAATACTTACCTGAGGTCCCTCTAGATCCAGCAATTTTGCAGGAATGTCTCCGCTGCCCAGGACTCCCCTCCTCATTGGCTGAGACAGCAGCATTCCTATCAATCAAAGTCAGTCAGCCAATGAGGAAAGAAAAGGGACAGGCCGGGTCACAGGGAGCTGTGACTCAGCTTGGGTGCCCCCATAGCAAGCTGGTTGTGTGGGAGCACTAACTAGGAAGGAGGGGTAAGGAGAGCCAAGGAGGGACCTGAGAAAAAGAGGATTCACCAACATTTAAAAAATGTTCACTTTCCTGTCTTAACACCTATGCTGACTAAGCTGTGTAAAAAAGATGTACTATGCATACTTACCTATTTTTAGCCCACTCCAGTTCAGTCATGTAATTTAACTCCCTAGTGTCAGCCAGTGGTAGCTGCAGTGGAGAGGAGGGACTGCAGACAGTGACTGCATAATGGCCCTGCCTATAGTTGATGCTGTTGCCAGGCGCTATTTACATTATTCTGCAATCACCTCTTGACTGGACCGGAGCAGACTGCAAATGGGTAAGTATATACAGTACATCTCTTTTTACAAAACGTATTTAGTATGGGTGTTTGGAGGGGGAGGGAGCATGATTAGGACTAGTAAGGTTTTCACTAGAATTCTACTTTAATGTTTAATGTTCAGGACATAAAAACACATAAATCAGAGGGTGCTATCTAAGTGCAGCAATGAAACATTTATTGTATAATAAAAACAAATTGGCAACTCACATGAAGTAAGTTTGTGGAGACATGTCTACCTGGCTGGCCTTGCACTGGATGCCTTCTACAGGGATCCCTGGATGTCCTGATTTCATATGTTTTACATGCCTCCACAAACATAAGTCATGTGAGTTGACAATTTGTTTTCATTATAAAGTACATGGTATAATGATGCACTTAGATGGCACCCTCTGCTGTGTGTTTTTTATGACTTGAGTTAGAGATTTCTTCTGTATCTCTGCAGGAGCTGCATCTATCTCTTCCTCGTGAAAGGAAGCTTCCTGGAGTCTAACCCTGACATACCTGATAAAGACTGGTTTATTAGACTTATAGTTATGCATCCCATGTTTGCATGGTCCATGCATGTTATTTCTCTGCTATAAGGAGGTTACCCATAAACTACTTGCACCATAAAGACATTTCATTTGTTAGCTTCAGGTGGTTTGCATTTCCATAGAAGTATATAGGAACAGAAAACCCACTTGAAGCAGGTCACATGCAGATTAGAGGGAGATCAAACTGCAGGTGAGAGCCTATCAATGAATTCTAAATGATCTCAGAACTAATTCTTCCAATGCAAGCCCAAAATTTATCAACATAAGCCCCAAATTTGTTCACTTCAATCAATTTATTCATTTAATACATCAAGCCCAATTAGTTTCATTCAACCTATGCCTGAACCTCTGATGAACTATTACCAGTGGAATGCTGGCAGTAGCAATAAAAAAGCAGCTTCTACAGTACCACCCAATGTTGATGTATTAGACCTCTCATATAGGGGGTGCCTGGCAGATATCAGAACCGCCTGCCAAGTTTCCCCTTACAACCTCAGTGTAAAAAAACTCAAACAGTAATAACATCTGTATTCATTGGATTCTGGGGTTGATGTACTAAAACTGGAGCCTGCAAAATCTGGTGCAGCTCTGCATAGAACCCAATCGGCTTCCAGGTTTTATCATCAAAGCTTAATTGAACAAGCTGAAATTAGAAGCTAATTGGCTACCATACACAGTGCTGCACCAGCGCACTGAGAGCTCCAGTTTTTGTAAATCTCCCCATTTATGTTTAAAGTCCAACTCCATCCAAAATGTTGTTTTATCTCTGGAAGAGTAGGTAAGAAATCCAATAATTCCAATGTATATAAATTGTGTTCTGTTGTTGAGGTTTCACCTCAACTTCCGTCCCAGTGATAACCATGATTAGGATATAGAGTGAGAAATATCGATGTGGACACATAGAAGCCAAATAGAAGCCAAACAGTATTTTTCCATTAGGCATTAGGAAAATTCCTGCCACTATGGAATGAATAGAACTCACGGGTAAACAGAAAGCAGCTCCAATGAGTGACGTAAATATAATCCAGGACTTCATAATGACACAATGCTGTATCTTACACCTGTAAATGAAATGTAAAAAAATATTTTCACAATGGAATCCACTATTCAAACTTTTCTGTTTTTCTAGAGCCCTAGTATGCAGCCCTATAGCAATAACAATATGTGCTACTGGCTACACATAATTTGACATTAATGTCTAGGTTAGTTTATCACAGATTTCAAGGAGGTTAGAACATTTCAGTAGGATGCAGTGACATGATTGTTTGTCCTCTAGATATATTTAAGATTTTTTGTTAAACCATTTGTTAAGGTTTTTGTGGTCTACAGCTAATGCCTCTTTCACACGGAGCGGTCTGTTTTTCGGTCCGCTCCGTGTGTCCGTCGGCTCAGCGGGGGGTCTCCGCTGAGCTGTCGGGCAGACAGGGCGGTCCCCGCACACTGTGCAGGGACCGCCCTGTCTCTCCTCCGCTATCCCCTATGGGGAATCGGATGGAAACGGACCGTCTGTCTATTTGCATCCGATCCGTTCGGCCGGACAGAAAGAAAAATAGGACATTCTTCCGTCCGAAAAAACGGATGCGGATCTGGCGGACGTTAGCGGATGCATCATCCGCTAACGGATCCGCTCCCATAGGGAAACATTGAGGTCCGTTAACGGACGTCCAAAAAATGGACGAACGGAACGGACGTGTGAAAGAGCCCTAAAGGTGGCCATACATGGATCGAAACTCGGCTGGTTTAGTGAGTGAATTCCCCATCTACACAGAGAGTGTGGATGGGAAATTTGGCCAGATTTAGTTTATTCACTAACAAGCTTTCTGCATCATCAAACCTAAAGTGAAATAGAAAAAAAAAAGGCTGTGCCATTTCAGAGCAGCCAGTGTTTATAAAGACGGAATGTTTGCCAACTGACTTAACTGAGAATTTCTTTGGAAATCAGTGTTTGAGGCCATATATGCTGGCTGTGAACAAACAAGTGAACACCACTAAAACTAAAGACATCATGTAGTAGCTAAACGAGAGGGGTAGTGCAACCTTAAGGTGGAACTAAAACGACCAATTAAACTATTTCCAAAACAGATACATTCAAGCCATGCTTTGAATTATAACTTTTACAGTTAATAGTGTGCTTGTGTTATCTTTCAACCAAGCTATGCAGTCATCAAATGACTGGTGTCATAATTGATCTCAAGTCCAGAACCATGGCAACTGAAGATGAAACAGAGTCTAATGCCGCTTACACATGATCAGGCTTTTGCCCAGCCAAATCACATCGGAATTCCGATGGAATTCCATTGGAAAAATATAGAACATGTCCTATATCTAAAGTCCAATTAAATTCAGTGTAATTTCCGATGAAAAAACTTTCCATTGGAAATTCCGATCGTGTGTATGGGGCATAAGATTGCAGCTTCATTAGCTGTAAAGGATAGGAGAGTTTAGTTCCTCTTTAAGCTGGGCAGATAAGTCTTCAAAAGGTTCATAGAAAAATAGTTTACAACATTTTTTTTTCCTGCCATCATTGAGTCAACTAATTTTGTTTGAAAGCCCTTTTAAAATGTCATCTAGACCGGCTACTTGAAAAGAATTCCAGATGTATTAATGTGGCAGTAGAGTTTCATTGATTTCAAACTCTCATGTAGTTTGTATTGGAATTGTGTCTGTTACAGGGGTTGGCTATACTCAGGAAAAGCCTCTCCTAGAATATTTCTAGGTATATGATCCGACTATATTTTGTGAATTTGCAGACTTTCCCAGGACCTGCATAGTATGTAAACATAGTTCAGTTTTCTGACCGATGTGCAACACATTCAGTAACATAATTTTCCCATTTTCTATGAATATGTAAAAAACACTGATACACTGGAAAATCTCTATATGCAATAATGAGCACCCCTAATACCCACAATTTCTAATTATCACAGAGATGTTAACCCACACTTAAGCCCCCATACACACAAATAGAATGTCAGGAAATATTTGCTGCTTCAAAAAACATCAGCCAACATTCTGCTCATGTTAATGTCGGCCAGGGTGCCCATACATGGATTGAAATTTGTCTGGTCCTAAATTTTGATCCATTGTATGAGGAAATTCTAATTAATTTCAGTGATTGCAAATATTAGGCAGTGTATGGGCAACCTAATGGTATATAAACAACCCCATCACTGCTTTGCACAGATGTACTGTATGTTGAACATTTGAAATGATGAGATAATATCTCATTACATTGCTACATTTTTATTAATATTTTCATCACAGTCATTACCACCATCCAGATCCTGCTTTCCTTTAAAAGCTTATAAAAAGGTAGCATTTAATGTTCATGGGAACAGTGGAAGAGAATGCATGAAGAAAGACATTTGTTTATTGTTGCAATTGAAATCTGTTTTCCCAAAACACGTGTACAGCTTTCCACATGTCACACAACGTTAAATGCAGCCAGTGCAGCAGTGCTGGAGGCAGGCATGTGGAAAAGAGTGGGTGGTGAAGTATGTTGGAGAAAGAAACGTGTTGAAATGAATTATAAACACAGTTATTGCTCATGGGCACGTGCAATTCTATTTTTCTGCTGTGTTTTCAAATGCTAAGAAACTAAAGTGTAGCATTCAATTAACCGAGCAACATGCAGGTGCATAAGAATATTTAGGTAAAAGGCAATGTCTCACCAAGCACTAATCTTCTTGTGCTATTTAATACATCAGGGGCTGTAACAGCATGACCAGTTATGTACATTGCAGATTCTAGATCTGTATGGTGCTCTTTCACCACAAGTCGTATCTATGGTAATAGTTTATAGTGGCCAAAAAAAATCAATGATATTATGTGTAAGGTCCAGCTACTATATGTATTTGCCAAATCTGCTAGGTGTTAAAAGAAGTAAAGTATTTTTCATGTAGGATTACAACCCATTAAGCTCCATGGCATTGTACTGACTCCAGAATCATGGCAGGCTTGAAATTGGGGCATGTATTTATAAAGATAAATAGGTAGATCTACACCCAATCACTAAAATCTTCCATAAGCTGTTTTAAATATGTTTAAATCTGCAGCTATCTTTAAAACTTGATGATCTTTCCTTGAAGGCCTTTCTTTAGGCACTTTCTGGTATGAGGTGACAAAAACACACTGGGGTTTTGTCACAGAGGACATGTTTTGGTTAATTTTGGGAGAAGCAAATCTCTATATAGGTATGCATTTTGATGCATTTAGGTATGCATTTTGACTTAAGGTATAACTAGTACAGCCAAAACTGTTTTTTAGACTTATATAGTATGTTGGGAGGGAGGGGGGTTACAGCAACTGTGTTTTTATTGCTGTTTGTGTCCTTCAAAGAGAGATTCAATCTCGCTAATTGTCACCAGGAATTAAAGTGAGGGTGAATCCAGAAGAGGAATAGACAGGAAATCTTTCAACGGGGACACCAGCTCCCATATCAACTGTCTTAGAACAGATTTCCCTCACTTAGGTAAAATATCCTATCACTTCCTCTTGAGTATACAGGACAGGAAGTGAAAGGAAATCTCCCTAATAGGACACAAATGGCAGAAAAACTGACAGTGGTTTCAACCCTCTGTTATTCTAGTTTTAGATTTAGGTATATTTTAATAAATTATGGCTGTTATTACTATTTAGTATATAATCACTAAGATATGTTTAGTTGTTTTTTTTGTTAATAAAGATGATAACATTGTATGGTGCTTTCTGCATGAGAGATAAAATATATATCAGTAGTTCATGGGTAAAAAATATCCTTTGTTTTACACTGTCAGTCAGCCAAGGTTACCCTTACCATGTATTTTTTTTCCCACAAACACTATAGGAAGGTAGTAATTTTCCGTCATTTGGGACAGGATAAGCAACCCTATTGCGTATAGTGAAGACAGTCCATTGCCAATGTCTGGAATTCCTTTTGGTGGCGTTCCAGCCCTATCTATTGTTTCTTACCACAAAGAATGACAAGCCTGCTGTTTTCTTGCAGTAGATATTTAGGTGAATACAAACAATGTTATATTCTTCTAGGGGAAAACAAATATTTATTAATGGATGATGGCAGTTATATAATGTAAAAAAAATCTCATCTACAATATATTTACATTGCTGTCTGTGTCCCTACTGGACCATAGTCTCTAGAACTGAAAGTCATGGGGAAAAATCCCAAATTTTTGGTCATCACCGGAGTAAAACAAATGGAAATCTTCCAAAAATAACCTCTGTTTTGGTGACAATTCTTGCTTGCAGTGATACAATTTTTTGCATAAAAAGATTATGTACCTTCAGTTATATGTGCTTATTTAGGCTTCATGTACACTGGCAGCTCCTAAACTTGAGCTTAGGAGCTTTTGGCATTTTTTGCCAAAGTTCCTAAACTCAACAAAAACCTATGTGTCCTTATACATAGGCTCTTAGCAGAGTTTAGGAGCTGTTGTGTTTAGGTGAGATTAAACCTCCCTCTCCATAATGCAGAAAAATTGCATTCAAGATGGGAATGTTTTGACCACCAGGCGCGGAAAAATGCTAAATGAGACAAAAACACATTTTGCGTTATTGCCTCGTTTGAATTGTCCCGTAGTCAGGGTAGGCTTGTGTGTATAAATAGCCGTAGGCCTCGTACACACGACCGAGGAACTCGTTGGGAAAGACACATAGTATTCCTCGACGAGTTTCTTGTTAGGCTTGTCGAGAAACTTGACAAGCTGTCTTTGCGTACACACTGTCAAGACCAAATCTCCTCGTTCTCAAACGCGGTGACTTCAATACATACAACAGCAGGGGAAGTTCGATTCCACTGGCACAACCCTTGGGGCTGCTTTTGCTAATCTCATGTTACTGCGTGTTAGGAAAAAGTTTGGTAAGAAACATTTGCACTTCTCAGTCTGTTACAGCGTGGCCAAGTTTCTTGATGGATTCTGTCGAGGAAACCGGTCGTGTGTACGTGGCCTAAGTCAGATTACCACTCCTCTATACAAAATAATATCACATATTCGGTGGGAAACCACTGATGTCTTCTTTTATGCAAAACCCTTTTGTTTCTCCCCCTACTCTTAGCACCATACTTTTTGTATATAACTCCACGTTTGCACATGATTCAAAGGCACTTTATCAAAGAGATAGACTGTAAGTTATATAATATATTATTCTTTTTAACATGATGGAGCTGCATTACTACTGTTTGTGGCCTATAAGGAACTGCTTGGTGTTGCATCTGTAATGTGATTTTGACATGCTGTGTTCTGACTCAGTTCCAGATTGGCGACTGAAGGCAGAAGCTGTCAGGCAGCTAGCATTTTTAGATTGAGATTAGAAATGGCAACCTCTCTTACTAGTGGTTTCCTGTAAAGGAACCATGTAACCTAATTTAGCAAGCAAGTATAGTAGGAGTAACCATGATGTACAAGTTATAATCATATCTACGTTTCAAAAAAAGAAACGCCACTTGTTGCTTTTTTTGCCATAATAGGGTGCCCTTTTCCAAGCTGCCAGTTTAACATAAAAAAAAAAAACATAAAAAAAGATTGTGTACTACTAGTACGTGTATAATAAACAAATACTCCTACAATATACAGGCACAGGATAACTTTTGTATTTTTGGACAGAATCATTCAATCACAGCTAAAAAATATGACTAAGATCCTTCCCAAAACACATACACTAACTTCTGCCGATAAGGCACAGTATCTGTTTTTTACACAAGTCCTAAGAGTACTGATCATCTTCTTAACCTCACCCTCAATGCTTCTGTTTAAAAGATCAGATCATGGAGTACTTCCAAGGCATGGAGTTGTGCCTCTGCTTGCACAAGTGTCAGAGATTTGCCCAGAGACTTGTTTGGAGCTTAGGCCAAGTGGAAAAGTGAGAGTGAGGTATAAATCTTAAGAGGTTACTCAGTTCAAAACAGTTCAGAATGTAATTTAAATGATGGCAACATTAGAAGGGAATATGTGTAAATAAAGTTACATACTTATGATTTCTGAATGATTATGAACCATGTGCCAAAATTGTTTCCCCTTTGAGCAAATATATTACACGTTTGTTGATTTCCTTTTAAACAAAAGAATATTATGGAATCTACAGTATGTTCAATCAAATTAAAGGCAACTTAAAATATGTAAACTATTGCATTTACCTACCTTTTTACCTTCAGTTCATGGAAAGTGCTTGGAAAATGTGCACAATGACGAAGCTGCAAACATTTAAATCTAACTGTTACCAAAGCCCAACCAATCATCATTGACTGTTTTGGGAAGGTGTCAGCACTTTTATTATCACTGGTTCATAATTGTGAAGTGTTAGCATGTTTACTGCAACGTAAATACAGTTCTCTACAAATGCAACAATGTATTATTAAAAAACTGGATTTGTCAAAGTCAGCTAACCTAAACCTGGTTATTTATTTTTTCTCTGATGTCCAGGAGAAGAACTTGATGATTATGGTATAATTAAATGCCTAAGTACAAGTACACATTCACTATGCAGTTCTATTTTCAGCCATACACTGCCTATTTTCCACAATGGAATATTATTATTATACAGGATTTATATGGGGCCAACAGTTTGCGCAGCGCTTTACAACATGAGGGCAGACAGTACAGTTATACTACAACTCAATACAGGAGGAATCAGAGGGCCCTACTCGTTAGAGCTTACAATCTAAAAGGGAGAGTCAAGTGATACAAAGGGTAATAACTGTGGGGGATTGGCTAATGGACAAAATATAAGTACAGTTGTTAGGTGGAGGCAGGATAGGCTTCTCTAAAAAGAACAGTTTTTATGGAAAGCTTATAAGTGTATTGAGTAGGATGTAGTTGTACAGATTGGGGTAGGGAAATCCAAAGAATGGGAGAGGCTTGGGAGAAGTTCTGGAGGTGAGCATGGGAGGGTGACAAAGGAATTAGAGAGCAGGAGGTCTTGGGAGGAATGAAGAAAATGATTTGGTTGGTAGATTTTGAGACTAGGTTAGTGATGGAGCCGGGAGCCCAGTTGTGGATGGCTTTATACTGTAAGTTATTGTTAGTATTTTTAATTTAATTTGTTGGGCGAGGGACAGCCGATGGAGGGATTGGCAGAGAGGGGTAGCAGAGGCTGTAAGGTGGATGGGTCTGGCAGCAGCATGCAGTCTAAACATTACTTCCTACAGTTGGGTCATATAGATGTCTAGCATTTTAAGACCTTGTTCATATTATAGTCATTACAACTTTGGTAGCTATATGCATATTATAATAAGATCCAGGGATGCTTTAGGAAGCATATGAAGGCAGATGGTGGCTTCTCTAAAAATCAGGAAGACTTTAGCAGGTTTGCTTTATTAGCACAATCTCAATATTTCTTCTTGCCTCAGTGTCTCTTTTCAAAAGCAACTAGTTCTTAAGACCTTGCATTGTTTAAAGAAAAGTGCTCTAACTGTCTTTAGAGTAGTTACAAAGTATGGTATTAGAATAGCATCAAGTATTTATGATACTCTAACGTGCTAATTTTGCCTTTTAGAATTTATCTCAAGGGTTTAGCCAAGTAAGGGAGAAATAGTATTTCAGCAATAAATAATCCAAAAAAAGATGGGTCGGTCACTATTGGTATAAGTTTTGCTTTAGTAGCATTGTGTATGTCTTGAAACATAGAAACGTATATTATTTCAGATGTGAACACTGCTAAAGGAAAAGTATTTTATGAGGTAAAACTTAAGATGCAATTGGTTTGTAAGTTATGTTCCATAACTTGGCTTTTCTGAGACTGGAAGAAGGCCTTTTGTTAAAAGAATCTTGGCAGCACCATCCTCAAAGAATAAATCTTCCACAATGTCTTCCCAATCATAATTTAATAAAGGATATATTATATTTATGGAGATTATTTCTGGCCAAGTCAAGTATTCATATGAATTTTATTCTAAAGTGGTAGTAAACTCCTTTCTAGTACTTTTACCTACAGGTAAGCTTATAATAAAGCTTACCTGTAGGGATGGAATATTCGTGCCATCCCTTCAGAGCTCTGTGCCATGGTTGTGACTTCCACATGCATGCACAGGCGTGACATCATCATGACTTCTCCATTCAATCAGCATGAGTCTTCAAACCCGAAAAGGAAGACCGAGTATGCAGTGCATTTTTATGTACAATGCTGTGAAAAGGTATTTGCTCCTTTCTGATATTTGTCTCATCAGTCCACAAAATATTTGCCTAAAAGTCTTGGAGATAATCAAGATGTTTTTTGGTAAATGTGAGATGAGCCTTTGTGTTCTTTTTGGTCAGCAGTGGCTTTGGCCTTGGAACTCTCCCATGGATGCCATTTTTGCCCAGTGTCTTTCTTATTGTTGAATCATGAACACTGATCTTACCTGAGGCAAGTGAGGCCTGCAGTTCCTTAGATGTTGTTCTGGGTTCTTTTATAACCTACTGGAGTCATCGTCATGCTCTTGGAAGTAATTTTTGTAGGCAAAGAGAAAGGTTTCCCCTTAGCAGACTTTTAAGGCTTTTCTTTGCATTTTTTTTATCTGTTCCTACTTTGTAGCTATAAGCAGGCCCTCGCGGTCCGGGGGCCGATTGCGGCCCACGGACGGCCCACGAACGGCCCCCGGCGGCTATTAAGCCTCACTGTGCCCATCAAATGCAGCCACTGGGCCCATCAAATGCTGCTACTGGGCCATCAATTGTCATCACTGTGCCATGCCATCAAACGCAGCCGCTGTGCCATGCCATCAAACGCAGCCACTGTGCCACCAATTGTCACCACTGTGCCATGCCATTAAACACAGCCACAGTGCCATCAATTGTCACCACTGTGCCATGCCATCAAACGCAGCCACTGTGCCATGCCATCAAACACAGCCACTGTGCCACCAATTGTCACCACTGTGCCATGCTATCAAACACAGCCACAGTGCCATCAATTGTCACCACTGTGCCATGCCAACAAACTCAGCCACTGTGCCATCAATTGTCACCACTGTGCCATGCCATCAAACGCAGCCACTGTGCCATCAATTGTCACCACTGTGCCATGCCATCAAATGCAGCCACTGTGCCATGCCATCAAACACAGCCACTGTGCCATCAATTGTCACCACTCTGCCATGCCATCAAACACAGCCACTGCGCCATCAATTGTCACCACTGTGCCATGCCATCAAACGCAGCCACTGTGCCATGCCATCAAACACAGCCACTGTGCCCTTTAATTGTCGCCACTGTGCTAATTGATGCCACTATGCCCTTTAATTGTTGCCACTGTGCCCATTGTCGCCACTGTGCCCATTGATGCCAGTGTGCCCATTGATGCCAGCGTACCCATTGTCGCCACTGTGCCCATTGTCGCCACTGTGCCCATTGTCGCGGCTGAGCCAGAGGGGGCGGCTGAGCCAGAGGGAGCGGCGCTCCGGCGCCCTCTATAGATGCACTGCCACTGTCTATCTATCTATCTTCTTTATTTCTATCATTATCTATCTTCCTTCCTTTCTATCTATCTATCTATCTATCTATCTATTTTTATCTATCTATCTAGATCTATCTAACCATCTTCCTTCCTTCTCTTCTTTTTTTCTATCTTTATCTATCTTCCTTCCTTACTATCTTCTATCTCTATCTATCTATCTATCTATCTATCTATCTATCTATCTATCTATCTATCTATCTATCTTCCTTTCTTTATCTACCTTTCTTTCTGTATCTATCTCCCTTCCTTCCCTTCTTTCTTTCTATCTTTATCTTTCTTTCTTTATCTATCTTCCTTCCTTCCCTTCTTTCTTTCTATCTTTATATTTCTTTATCTATCTATCTATCTATCTATCTATCTATCCATCTTCCCTTCTTGCTTTCTATCTTTATCTATCTATCTATCTATCTATCTATCTATCTATCTATCTATCTATCTATCTATCTATCTATCTATCTATCTATCGATCGATCTTCCTTCCCTTCTTTCCTTCTATATTATTCATTCTTTCTTTATCTATCTATCTTCCTTCCTTCCCTTCTTTCTTTCCATCTGTATCTATCTTTCTTTATCTATCTTCCTTCCTCCCTTCCCTTCTTTCTTTCTATCATTATCTATCATTCTTTCTTTATATATCTTTCTTCCTATCTATCTATCTATCTATCTATCTATCTATCTATCTATCTATCTATCTATCTATCTATCTATCTTCTTCTTCCTTCCCTTCTTTCTATATTTATCTATCTTTATTTCTTTATCAATCTTCCTTCCCTTCTTTCTTTCTATCTATCTTTATCTATCTTCCCTTCTTGCTTTCTATCTTTATCTGTCTTTCTTTCTCTATCTATATTCCTTCCCTTCTTTCTTTTTTTCTATATTATTCATTCTTTCTTTATCCATCTTCCTTCCTTTCTATCTATCTATATCTATTTATCTATCTTCCTTCCTTCCCTTCTTTCTATCTGTATCTATCTTTTTTCTCTATCTATCTATCTATCTATCTATCTATCTATCTATCTATCTATCTATCTATCTATCTATCTATCTATCTATCTATCTATCCATCTTCCTTCCTTTCTATCTTAATCTTTCAATCTATCTTTCTTTATCTCACCCCACATCCCGTCATTAACCCCCGCTGTGCCCCCCCCCCGGGCTGCTCAGTCTAAAATGCCCGGGCCTATTTTTTGTCCCAGTCCGGGCCTGGCTATAAGTATAATGTTTTTACTTTTAGGGATTTTCTTATCTTGGGCCCCAGTATATTCCACTGGTCTTCTTGCTGCTTTGGAATGTAAGGAGACAATTCTCCTCAGGGACGACAGCTATTTTTAATAAGGCTCCTCTGTAGACTCTCTACTTGCTTTGTTTGATGCCCATTGGCCTTGAAATTGCAACCCCCATTGGCACAGCTTTCCGTGTTATCTGGCTACATATTTTAATGCTATACAATGAAATATTGACAACTACCTTGCCATCCAACATTAAGTAGATTATTGAAATGTTTTGTATGACATGTACCATGATTACAACTTTCTACTTGTGAAACTGATTCTATATATTTTTTACTATGCTATAGAGGAATCTCTCCTTTCTATGCATCCCTGAAACAGGAGTAAAATGTACCCCGAAACGTGTTGGGTGTAAGGAGGTCCTTTCATATACCCTTCAGGACGGTGATATTTGCTGACGTTGTTCAGTCAAATCAATATTATATATATATATATATATATATATATATATATATATATATATATATATATATATATATATATATGTTTTTAATGATGTTTAATTATTTATAAAATCTTTTTCTACTTTAATATTTTGTATACTCGTACATCAATAGTGCCTTAAAAGTCGGCTATTGCGAAACCTTTCTCTTGTTCTTGACTAATGGATGTGGCACAACACTAACATAGATTTGCTATTTGCCTCTTCTTTTTCTCAAATTTTTGTAGGCCCGTCACTCCTGGGAAGGTTCACCACTGTTCAAAGTTATCTCCATTTGTGGATAATGGCTCTTCCCTTGGTTCACTGGAGTTCCAAAGCCTTAGAAATGGCTTTAAAACCATTCCTAGACCGATACATGTCTATTACCTTGTTTCTAATCTGCTCTTGAATTTTTTTAGATTGTGGCATGATGTGTGGCTTTTTGTGTGCTTCACTTTGTCAGACAGCCTCTATTTATGTGATTTATTGATTCAACGGGTCTGGCAGTAATTAGGCCTAGGTGTGGCAAGTGACATGTATCTCAGCTTTCCAAAATATTGTGGTTAATCAGAGTTCATTCAAGATTCCACATGGGAGGGGGCAATTACTTTTTCGCACAAATTATAAATTAACATTCCACATAAATTTGTGAAGGTAAGGCCTGGTTCACACAAGTGTGATTTGAGATGTGATTTGAGTCTGTCAGAATCGCATTACAGTGGAAATCATATTATTCTCAGTGGTGTCTGTTCACATCAGTACAACAAGTTCTATTTTGGAAAAACGTTCCTGTACTACTTTGGTGCGATTCCAGCATGATGTTTGCCCCATAGACTATGCAAACCACATCCGAAATGCAACCAAGTAGAAACCAAGTCGCACTACATAATCACATTAAAATTCAGATCAAAATCATATCACACTAATGTGAAACTTGCCTAAATAGTGTTGGCTTCAAGATCAGGATGGCGGACAAGTCATCCTGCTCCTGGCTTTATCCCACTCCTATCTTCACTACCTAGTGGATTTAATTTACTACAGGAGTAGAACATGTTAGTACATTTTCACTGAATGTAAGAAATGTACTTTGAAAAGTATACCCAATCATCTGAAAATAAAAAAATATATATTAATTTGTGCACAATAATAGGTGATTGAAGTCAGCTCAGCACAGCTTCACCTCATTCGCAAACTGAGCTTTCAATAATTCTTTAGTAAATCAACCTCAATGACCTGCCACTGACCGCAAACAAGTAAGCGAGGTTCAGATTTCTCATACTTAAAGCAGAAGTTTTTTCTAAAAAGAAATCCCTGCAGCTTTACATCACTTACCTATAATGAAGTATGTCCCATGTTGTGCAGGCAGCTGGATCCTGGAGAAATCTTCCCATCCTCTTCCTGTCTCTGAACTTCTGGCACTGCATTGGTTAACAGCTTTGAGTCTTCAAGCCGGCCAACCCTAGAGATGGTCTGACATGAAAATGTGCCCTCCTGCCCACAGGGGAAAATCTGTGACTGATCAGACCCCCCTTTTTTTACAAATTGTGTTACAAGCAGAGTAATCAGGAGAAAATCCTGTGACTGATTAGACTCCCCCATTCCAAAATTGTTACAAGTAGTTACAAGCAGAGAAATCAATAAAATAACTTTTCTAAATGGAGGAGTAGGATAAGGGGGTGAGTATGGATGGTCCAACAGGGACCCATCCCTCATTCCTACTCCTACATTTAGAAAAGGTATTTTATTGATTTCTCTGCTTATGATACAATTTTTGAATGGTCAGTCACTCCCCTGTGGGCAGGAGGAGATGTTTCCCCGTCGGACCATCCATACTGCTGTTTTGTCTGAATACCCGAAGCTGTTAACCACTGCAGTGCCGGGATTTTAGAGACAGGAAGAGGACAGGCATCCTTGCAGTGAAGATGTGTACAGAGTTTATCTGCCAGCACAAAGTGGGACTTTATTACAG